>CM068367.1:954484292-955704292 GCA_034769895.1 Magicicada septendecula
GTCAGTTGAATCTGCTTCCGGCCTGGCTACGGAAGTGGCGGGTGATGATCAACGCGGAGAAATCCGAGGCGATCTGCTTCACCAATAAGTCCACTTCCCGGTGCCAGCCCCTCTCCCTCGAAGGGAGGCCTATCGCCTGGCATAAGTCGGTGAAGTATTTGGGCGTTCGGCTAGACCAGCGCCTTAGCTTCAACGGTCACGTGACTGATACCCTCAACAAAGCTCGAGGCGTCCGAGCCAAAATATTTCCCATGCTCTCGTGCCGCAACCGCCTGGCTTTGCGCACTAAAGTTACGATCTATCTTTTGTTTCTCCGGTCAGTATTGACCTATGCTGCTCCCGCATGGTGGTCGCTTGTGTCGCCCACTAACAAGTGTAGGCTGGAAGCTTTCCAGGCCCGTACCCTCCGATCCTTGTCGGGGTCTCCATGGTTTGTGAGAAATGATGTCATTCGTGGAGGCCTTCGAGTTCCTACCCTAGCTGATTTTGTCCGGTCGCTCGCCGAAACTCTCATTGCTTCTGCAGCGTCCTCGTCCTTTCCTTATCTCCGCTCTATCAGCACGTCTGAACCACCTCCTGCTATACGTGTCAAACGCCCTCGGGCGATCTTAGATGACCCCCCGTAATTCTGTATGCTGTGACTTAGGTTCCCGAGCAATTCTATCTCCTTGTTACCTTCCTATACAGTCAGATACCTTCCCCAAGTATGTTGGTTTACGGACTGCTTGGCGCTGTTACCGATGCCACAGACACGGCGGTTCCCTGCCTCGCAGGGAACGACCGGCGCTACAAAGCGCATGCATGCCGGGCCGGGCGCGTGCGGCATCTGCCGTTCGCCCCGCGACCGGCGGCAGTGTTACCATGACCCGGTACCTACATAAATATAAAATTGAAAAAATTTCCGCCGCCTTCTCAGTTAACTGGTTGGCGTGTCCCTCCCGCAAAAATTAGGAAACCTTACTTATGAAAGTCTACTGCTGCTGCTGCTGCTGCATGAAAGTGCACTGTTTTCTTCTGGCAGCCATCGGGCACGTCCCGGAAGCTGTAATAAGCCACGGGTGCAAAGACGCCCCACTATTCAATGCAAATGCAAATGCAAATGCCGGACACTGCGACCACCGGAGCACGACTAGCTGCTGCTCCATACAACTTGGAGTCGGACTTGGACTGGGCGGTTCATACATCGAGACATCGAGACAGCAGACAGAGACCAGGAGAGCAGGACATAAGAGACCGGCTTGCTCTCGAAAAGGATACATCTACAGCTACAGCATTGACATCGCAGAAGAGGATCGCCTCGATCTCGGAACACCTGCTATGAAGAGGCCATCTCAACAAGCCACTGCGGCAGCTAAGAAGAAGCCGCCGGACCAGAACTCACCTCATCGCCATCGCCAACATCAAGCTGTAGCGATCTAAGTGGACCAGCCGCCTTGCCAGCAAGACGAGGACAAACCACGCACGACTGGGACCTGCCGCACAGTGCCGGTAAGTCGAGTAGGTAGCGCTACCCAGCGGGGAGTCCGAGAGTAGGACTGACAAATAGAGATGCGGGTTGCGCCGCTACTGTGACGGTGTCACAGTTCGGCCCCCGGATACCCGCTGGGCAAATAGCTGAACTAGTCAGCATCGGACCCGCTGTTAGTGTCCCTGAAGCACTGTGCGGCAGCGACGAGCCCCCAGGCCGGCCAATTAGGCCAGTCGGGAACCTTACGACTCGCGCGGGAAGCCCTACTCAAACCGCGCGAGATCGTGACAATAATCGGTCCTTGTTAGGGCCGACACAGCCCGTAAAGGCCGGACCTTCCAGCTGCACGGCCGCTAGTAGGCCAGGCAGCCCAAATCCTCTGCCGGAGTCTGACTTCCCCGACATGGCTTCCACCGATTGGGTGGTAGTAGGGCACACGGTGGCAAGACGAGGAAGTCTCCCTCACTGGCTTCCCTGAGTTCGGTTACGGACTCTTCGGCATTCCAAGCCTCCGAAGGAAGGATCCCGCCGGTGTTCGTCACGAACGTCAGGGATATTATCGGCTTTAGTCGCCGACTCCACAAGGTCGTTGTGCTGGCAGATACGCTTCTGTCAAACTCCTAGCGAGTGAGACTGTACGCGTTACCTGCCGCAACGCATCTGAACACTTGGGAGTAATCCAGTGGCTGGAACGAGAATAGTTCCAGTTCCACACACCCTGAACCGCATCAAGCCTGTATCCCTCCTCCTTCGGGGGCTAGACATACAAGCTGATCCGCAGGTCGTCCTTGACGAACTGTGCGACGCGGGCTTCAAGGTTGTGGCAGCCTCTCGGTTGTATACAACCTATGGCTCGCGTCGACCCCTGCCCCTGATCAGACTTCAGGTAGAGAAGGGCGAACCCACCCAGGCCCTTTTAGAGTTGAATCGGCTTTTCGGGCACTGCGTCAGCGTAGAGCCCTGCCGTCAGACCGGGAGGGTTTCCCAGTGCCATAGGTGTCAGAGGTACGGCCACAGCAGCTTCGGTTGTCGGAACGCGCCGACCTGCGTCCGATGCGGATATGACCATCTAACGCAGGCCTGCGCTGTTCCTGACAACCATAGGTACTGTATTAACTGTGGCGGCGCCCATGCTGCAAATAACAGGCGCTGCCCCGTTTACAAAGAGCAGCTGGACAAACTTGTAAAGCCAGTCCAGTCTATGCCTCGACAAGTTATTCAGCCAGTAAAAACGGCCAAAGCCTCTGGAGCCTGTGGTCCGGAAACCAGTCCCAAGGTCTGCTCCGGTTCCGAAACCACCACCAAGTGCAGTGAGCCCGAGCGTAGCTAAACAGGCCACACCAAAAGTCGCGCCCTCGGAACCGGAACGCGAGATACCCGCGTACGCAAAGGTCCCGTTGCCGCAGGACGATGAGGAAATTGATCCTCCACTGCCGCCGCCACCCAAGCCTCGCTACTCAAGATCAGGCAAGAAGCAAGGTAAACCTCAGGCCGAGAACACGGGCCAGCCAAAACCTGCCACTGGACCCAAGCCTGCCCGCCAAAAGCCAGAGCGACCACTCGCTCCAGAACCTGCCCCCAAGGATTCCACCGCCGCGCCCCGCCGCAGCTATGCAGCTGCCGCCAAGCGTTCTCCCCAATCATCGACCGATGACCTCGCCGTCGTATCCGACTTTCTGGCAAGCTACGACTTGCAGAATGTAGCCCAAACTTTCCGCAAAAGCAAGGAACGCTTGGCATCAGCCTCGCACCAAGATAAATTCCTCCTCTTGGTGGAAGCCTGCCGTATTATTGGTCTGCTATGAACGGACAACCACGGCAATCCCTCAAGCGAGACCTCGAGCTCGTGGCGTGGAACGCCAACGGCCTCGCTTCCCGGCATTCTGAGCTCTTAGAGTTCGCTGCCCGTCACAAGCCCGATGTGCTTCTTATTGGTGAGACGCACCTGACCACGCATCGTCGTTTCCGACTACCAAACTACGTGTGCTACCGGGACGACCGGTCGGATCGCGCAGGAGGGGCACCGCCATCGCGGTGAAGGCAAGCCTTCGCCATCACCGCGTTGTTCTGCCTCAGCGGCGGAACCACAAGTTCATCGCGGTTGAGCTCCATGGTGCTCTCGGCGGTCTACTCGTGGTTTCCGCATACAAGCCTCCACAAACGGAGCTCCTGTCGAACGATCTGGAGGCCGTATTTAGCTCACACAGAAGGGTAGTCCTGGCGGGCGACCTGAACTGTAAGCACCCTGATTGGGGGAGCCGCTTGGTGAACCCAAACGGGGCCCGCTTACTCAGGTATGCTGATGCGGCTCGGGTCACAGTCATGGGTCCTACCGGGCCTACATTACCTACTATCTCTCGAGGGCCAACTCCCACCCTGATGTACTGGACATTGCCGCGGTCAGGGGCATTTATTGCCCGGTCCACGTCTCCGTCATTTCGGAACTGTTCTCGGAGCATTGCCCCATCAGTGTGCATATAGCTATCCAGCACTGTACCGTCCGCGACGAGCGGCGGGTAATCGAGTGGGAGCGCTTTGGCCCGGCGTTCAGTCGCTGCCTACCTGAGCATATCCCGCTCGACACTACCCAGCATGTCAACGAGGCAGTTGCCTTATTTGACACAGCCGTATCTCGGCGGTAGACGTGTCCTCCCGGATGAAGCCGGGGCTCACGCCCGACTATCAGCGTATCCACGAAAAGGTGTCTTAGCTCGCTTGCGAGAGGAATCGCCTCCGGAGACGCTGGCAGAGGACTCGTGACCCGGCTGACAAGGCTGCGTTCAACAGAGCATCCGGCAAGTTGCGTCGCGACATGCTGGCGTTCCGTAGACGCAACTGGGAGCTAGCTGTAACACAGATGGATGGCCCTGCCGAGAACCGTAATGTCTGGCGGATTCCCAGTGCCATAACGGGAAAGCGTAAACGCCCGCCTCTCCCCGCACTGGTCGGACCCAGCGGTCAACCCCTTGGCCGCCCCCTCGAAAAGGCAGAGTTCTTGGGTGAGAGTTTAGAGCGACAGTTCGCTCCCAACCCATCCAAGAATCCGGCTTTCACTGAGCAAATCTGCCGCGAGGTAGAGCGCTTTCTATCGGCCGGTATCACAGTCCAGCCTGAGCCCATCTCCTCGAAGGAGGTCTCTGAGAGGATTGTTCAGCTCAAACCCCGGAAGTGCCTGACCCGGACGAAGTCATGAATTCCGCCCTCCATCGCCTTCCGGAACTGGGAATACAGTTCCTCTCTGACCTGTTCAATTCATGCCTCAGACTGGCCTACTTTCCGTTGAAATGAAAAACGGCTACAGTAATAGTGATACCCAAGCCGGGAAAAAATTCTTCTCGCGTGGAAAACCTCAGACCTATCAGCCTCTTGTCCGCGACGTCCATGGTTTTCGAGGGATTGATCCAGCGTAGGATCCGCGACCATCTAGAAAGACTAGACGTGCTGATCCCCGAACAGTTCGGCTTTCGTGAGCTGCACTCCTCGACTCATGATGAGACTCGTGGAATGCATTACCGAGGCTGGCTGCCAGGGCAAACAGACGACTGCGATCTTTCTAGACGTAGAGAAAACCTTTGACCGCGTGTGGCACGAGGGTGTCCTTTACAAGCTCACGGAAGTCCTTCTTCCAGATTGCTACGTTCACTTGATCGGCAGCTTTCTGCGAGACCGTAGCTTCCGAGTGAGAATAGACCACTCTCTCTCTTCGGAGAGGCGTATTACCGCTGGTGTCCCTCAGGGAAGTGTCCTTGGGCCTCTCCTGTTTTCGCTGTTTCTCAACGACACGCCCCGAGTTCCTGGAGTTAAATTGTCGCTGTTCGCGGACGACACTGCGGCTTTTGCCTCAGAGCCGAACGCAAGTTATGCGGCAATTAAGCTTTAGCGTGAACTCGACGCGTATGTCGGGTGGACCGATGACTGGAGAGTTCGGAGCCCCTACCGGAGGGTCGGTACTAGGAACCCATTGGGTCGTCTCACGACGCACAACCCAACAGCTCTGGCAGCAGCCAGTGGCAGGAGTCCTTTCTGAGGCTCGGGACACTGCACTACTCGCGACCCGCGCAACCCCCAGTCGTGTCGGCGGTTCATAGCGACAGACGCATTCTTATGGATATGGATGGACTCCAAATGAAGGCGAGTTAAGTAACCCCGGACAGAAGACAAAACTCGGGCCTCATCAAACATCACCCGGTGATCGTCGTGGGAAAGAGCGTGTTCAGCAAGTGCGGACTTCTCCGGCTGGCCCAGGCGGCAGTATCTCGGATGTTCAGAGAGGCGCGTTCGGACACTACGCTTCGTGGTGCGTACGTATACCTGGCCACACGTACAAGGAATACTATACACCCCGCACGAAGAGAGCGGATCCCTGGCGTCTTTCACCGGTCGCAGGAACTGATGGATCTTTTTGGTTAGCTTAAAGACTGTCCTGACGCCCCGTTTACTCAACAGCTTGCCGATGCGGTCAGTCACGCCACGGTGGTAGGGCAAGACAGCGGAGCCAACAACCTCGGGCAACACCGACTCGTCCGGCCTACCAGATCTTCTCGGCCGGGCAGCTCTCCTCACCTCCGCAGCAGAGTAGCCGTTGGACTGCAATGTTTCCTCGAGATGCCGCAACTCATCCGCGAGATACCGGGGCTCACAGATCCTTTTTGCCCGGTCAACCAGAGTCTTCAGCACCGCCCGCTTCTGCCTAGGATGATGATTGGAAGAATTATGCAGATATCTGTCGGTGTGCGTTGGCTTCCTATAAACTTTATGCCCTAATCTGCCATCGGTCCTTTTCAGGACCAACACATCCAAATATGCCAATTGATCACCGCTCTCGTGCTCCATCGTAAACTGTATGCGCGGGTGCACAGCGTTGAGATGTCCAAGGAAACGTCCCAGTTCTTCCTCCCCATCCTTGCACATGACGTTTTCTTGGACATCTCAACGCTGTGCACCCGCGCATATAGTTTACGATGGAGCGCGAGAGCGGTGATCAATTCGCATTTCTGGATGTGTTGGTCCTGAAAAGGACCGACGGCAGATTAGGGCATAAAGTTTATAGGAAGCCAACGCACACCGACAGATATCTGCATAAGTCTTCCAATCATCATCCTAGGCAGAAGCGGGCGGTGCTGAAGACTCTGGTTGACCGGGCAAAAAGGATCTGTGAGCCCCGGTATCTCGCGGATGAGTTGCGGCATCTCGAGGAAGCATTGCAATCCAACGGCTACTCTGCTGCGGAGGTGAGTAGAGCTGCCCGGCCGAGAAGATCTGGTAGGCCGGACGAGTCGGTGTTGCCCGAGGTTGTTGGCTCCGCTGTCTTGCCCTACATCCGTGGCGTGACTGACCAATCGGCAAGCTGTTGAGTAAACGGGGCGTCAGGACGTTTTTTAAGCCAACCAAAAAGAGCCATCAGTTCCTGCGACCGGTGAAAGACGCCAGAGATCCGCTCTCATCGTGCGGGGTGTATAGTATTCCTTTTTACGTGTGCCCAGGTATACACAGGCACCACGAAGCGTAGTGTCCGAACGCGCCTCTCTGAACATCCGAGATACTGCCGCTTGGGCCAGCCGGAGAAGTCCGCACTTGCTGAACACGCTCTTTCCCACGACGATCACCGGGTGATGTTTGATGAGGCCCGAGTTTTGTCTTCTGTCCGGGGTTACTTAACTCGCCTTCATTTGGAGTCCATCCATATCCATAAGAATGCGTCTGTCGCTATGAACCGCCGACACGACTGGGGGTTGCGCGGGTCGCGAGTAGTGCAGTGTCCCGAGCCTCAGAAAGGACTCCTGCCACTGGCTGCTGTCAGAGCTGTTGGGTTGTGCGTCGTGAGACGACCCAATGGGTTCCTAGTACCGACCCTCCGGTAGGGGCTCCGAACTCTCCAGTCATCGGTCCACCCGATATACGCGTCGAGTTGACGCTGGAGCTTAATTGCCGCATAACTTGCGTTCGGCTCTGAGGAAAAAGCCGCAGTGTCGTCCGCGAACAGAGACAATTTAACTCCAGGAACTAGGGGCGTGTCGTTGAGAAACAGCGAAAACAGGAGAGGCCCAAGGACACTTCCCTAAAGGACACCAGCGGTAATACGCCTCTGGTAACCGAGAAATTATGGTAAAACTGTATATAAATAATAGAAGTGCTTTCCAAACTGTTTTATCCGGTTATGAGTCATCGGCGGCCGGTACTCATAGAACTATGTCGCCGTCCGACTTTCGTGGAATTGCCGATCACGTTATGTATTCCATACACCTCCACCCCACCACTTCTCCATACCCTCCATCCTTTTTCATTGCAAACAAGTTCGGTATCGCTCATATTTGCGCATTCAACACAAACATTTTGGTTATGGTTATGTCGATGTCGTTATGTCATAGTCACGGTCGTATATACAGGTCTGGAAACTCTCGTGGTGGGGGGAGGGTCGCTTATGAAGTCCAAAAATGTTTTATTTATTACCCGCTGGAGGGCGCGTCGATGTAAATCTTCAAGCCATGCAAACTACAAATGGTTAAAGGTGTAAGTCTAAAACAATCTCTGAAAAATAGCCTCAGTTTTCAATTCTTGAGACTATTTCCAAAAACAGTAAGGTATTTGAAATATTCCTAACTAAGAAATATATTTTAGGGTGTTTAAAAGCTTCATTCAGCCCCTTGGAAATAAACGTAAGAGTAGCCTATGGTGGGTGAGGGGGCGCTAAAGTATAATTAGCCTAGGGCGCCAAGATACCTTAATCCGGCCCTGGAAATGAGCACAGATATTTTCATAATTTATATGGTTTAAACTTCAAATTTATTCAAGTTTCTTGATTTTCGATATTCGTTGACATAAACAATCTGTAAATGAGGACGATTATGTGTACCGTGATGAGACTTGTTTAGATGTACAGTGGACAAGGACAGTACAACGTGTTCAAACGTGCACTAACTCTTCTACGTTTCTGCAACTATTGTTTACTTTTTCACTTGAAAACTATTTCTCTACATCTGTAATTGATTTACGCTTTGTTAGTACTGTTGAGAGAATCGTCAATTGTCTTTTCTCTTCTTTGTCACGTACTTGGGGAAAAGCTAATCAATAGAATGAGGAGCCTTCCGCGTCAAGGGATTCTTTATGTAAAAAAAAATTAGTTTTATATTATAAGCCCTTTATAATTATGTTACTACAGTCAATTGATGCATGGGGAATTTGTTACATTCCACAAATAACTGTTCCACGACCGAAGCGAGCTCCCAGTTTTAGCTCAACGGTTTGGAACTTGTCTGTCTGTCTCAGTGCCTGTTTGGGTATGTCTCACAATAACTATGCAAACCGCATCAACCGATTTTCGTTTAACCTGGCATGCGTATTTTTACCCTACAGACCTCTACAGTTTTTGAGATTATCCCTCAAAAATACAAGAACGGGAAGCAAAATGTGAGTATTAAATATTTTGAAAAATTGTTTAAGCCTATGTGGGGAATCGATGGGGAATTTTATTCAAAATACAAACTCGGAATCTTTAATAATTTGACAAAATATTAATATTTTTGTTTAACAACACTCGCATATTTTTGACTGCCTTCGAAAGTTTGTAAGCTATGCTTGGAAAATATTTTACATATTCTTATGATTTATGTATATCTGTGAAGATTATTACATACCCTATATATCCAAAGATATCTATGGAAACATACATAAATGTTTATTCATGTAAAGGTAAATGTACCTTTCAATAGTGTTTCTCGGTTAACGTTAACATTCATAAACGCAAAGAACGTTACCCACATCTTTAAGAAATTAAAATTTCCTAATCTGATTTTTCTAATATTGTGTAATTGTTTCTCCTCCGTCTCCCCTTGCGAGTGTAGAGGTCCCAAGCCACTTTGCCGTATGTGGCCCCAATCGATGATTCAGTATTATGTAATAATAAATATATTTGTTAAATTAATGAGCAAGTTCTGTAAGTTATTGGTTTTAATTAATTGTTACTTCAAAATGTCAAATAACCAGTAAGTGGCGCTAGATTGAATTCTGGTTAATTGAATCAAACATCTTATTAAATCAAAACTTTAGATCCCAAACCACAATATCATATTGCCGCCGATTTACTGAATTATTCACCTATTGTCGTGCTAAAATCTAAAAATTACAAATATCCTCTAATATAAACAGAAAACAATATCTGGATTTCTCAGAACTTCCTGCTAGTTAACAGAGTTAGTGAATGAACCATAGGAGTGAGCAATGCTAATGGAAAATGTTTGTCCGTCACATATATGTGGCACATTACTCTCGTAACTTTTAATTTTCTCCTTCTCCTTTCCCTTGGATACAAAATACAGATTTTATAGTTATGAATAAACCACAAAGAAGTATCCATATAAGAAGTTGACCTATATTGCGTAGATTATTCAACTGTCTACCAAATATGGAGTTAGCATAATCTTGTAAGTTTGTCCACTAAACAATATTAGGTAATTTAAAACAAATAACTATACATTAGAAATTAAATAAACATAAAAATATAAACTGTAAATATTAGGAAAGTATTTCTTGACACGCTGAAAATTCAGTGTCAATTAATGAACAAAATAATGATGATAATAATAATAATAATAATAATTTGTTTTAATTGTTTGTTTTGTGATAGCCTCCACGTCTTTCCTTACAGCCATTAAGGTTCTTGAAGATAACAGGGAAACAGAAATAGAGCGCCTTGCTGTATGCACTCTACCTAAATGGGTAGAGTTACGGTATATTTTACCATAGATAAAACAGAAATATACTACACATATATAAAATAAACAACAAGTATCATGAAGTTATACACAATACATTTCTAAAATGATTAGATGTCATAGTCAAAGTCTCATTCAAGTATCTTTATAACATTCTTCCTAAAGCACTAATATTCTGATTGAAACAGTCAACGCCTTCACTGTCTCAAACCATATTTTTTATTTTGATGCATCTCGCCAATGGAGTCAACACACTCTGCTCCAAATACCTCAACAAGACATGCCTTCTTTCTCTTAGGTAAGGATCTCTGTAACCGATCCTCGAGACATATACATTAATAAGGCAGTGAATAGTCTTATACATAAATAACACATTTTGTTGTGCTCTTCATAAAGATTTTGCCACTGGGCTTCTTCATTATGCTAATATTACCTCATAACATTAGCTTACAGAATGCATTGTATTCTGATGGCTGATAAAATAAATAAAAAAATTACACAATGTCATGGTACATTCCAGAAGGAAGTCATATTAATAAGTGAATGTTTTAGTGGATGGTTAGTGAGGATCGGTCAATAATACAACTTTTAGTTATTTTGCGTCGACGTTTCGACAATATTTATTGTCATCTTCAGGACAATTGTTGCTGACGCCAAACACACAACTGTCACAGTTGTGTGTTTGGCGTCAGCAACAATTGTCCTGAAGATGACAATAAATATTGTCGAAACGTCGACGCAAAATAAGTAAAAGTTGTATTATTGACCGATCCTCACTAACCATCCACTAAAACATTCACTGATTGACGGTCACTAAAAATTTAAGGATCATATTAATAAGGAAAAATAAAACACTTGTTTATAAAAAAAAATATATCATTTATTTCTTAAGTTTTTTCATGTTTCTTTTTTTTCTAGTTTTTCTTTCGAAGAAGACTGACTACCATTTTGTTTTTAACAAAATTGTTTAACATAATTTTACATGCTGCAAATTTATATCCTCTAATTTTAACTGCCCAACAATTTAACTGCCCAACAACTACAAATACTAATGTTAAATATATTGCAGATAATAGAAAACATTGGTTTTATAGTTATAGCTTTTGTATCTGACAACAATGTTGTGAAGAGAAAAACTTTTGAAATTTTTTCTGAAAATGGTATTTTGCAACCATACCTTCCTCATCCTCTAGATGTAAAGACATTACTTTTTTTAATCTTTGATGTGGTCCATATACTTAAATGTGTTCGTAACAACTGGATCAGTAGAAGAACAGATAACTGTAAACTTGTATTTCCTGATTTTGAATTTAGCAATAATGATAACTTACATGTAGCACAGTTTAAGCATATTGAAATTTTATATGAGTTGGAAAAAAATTCTCTTGTAAAATTTGCTCACTTATTATCATATAAAGTACTATACCCTTCACCTATTCAAAAACAAAATGTAAAATTAGCGTTAAAAATTGTTAGTGAAACAAATGTAGCTGCTCTTCAATGTATTTCAAAAGACAAAGTGGATCTACTTCCAGATGTTCAAGGAACATACTTGTTTTTAAGCATTATTATTAGATGGTGGAAAATTGTTAATGTAAAAAGTGCTTGGGAAGGAAAAAGTTTTATTGATGAATATAGAGACCCTATTCGCTCTGACAGCACATTAAAAATAGATTTTCTAAGAAAAGTGTCTCTGTGGCTCAAAAACTGGAAGCAGACAGTACCTATTTCTCAGTCACTATCAGTACAAACCTTTCAGTCTCTTATTCATACAACTGACACTGTTTTACACCTCATACCCTACATATTTGAAAAATATAAAACTGATTATTTGTTGTTAAGTAAATTTCCAAATGATGTATTGGAAAGTAGGTTTGGATATTATAGACAATTAAGTGGAGGCAATTACTTAGTTAGTTTCATGCAAGTTCTAGAGAGTGAGAGAAAAATCAGGTTTAAAGACACTATTCTCTTGTTATGTGAAAATAAAGAGATATCTTTAAAGACATTGCTTCCATGTAAAAATGAGTCTTGTGAAACTGTAGTAAACATAGATTTGTTTTACGAAATTACAGATTATGACTTTTCTTTGGACTGTGTCCCTAAAGATAAGCTTACCATTTTAGTTTATATAGCTGGCTGTGCTGTTACAAAACAAGTGAGAAATAATATCTGTCGACTGTGTAGTGATTGGTTACGATCAAATAAAGAAATAGAAGTAGATATTTTCATAGACTTATCATTAGAAATGGATAGAGGTAAATTAGTGTTACCCTCTGAATATGCATTAGTATCAGTTTCAATTTCATGGCATATACTGCAAAACGTATGTGACAAATTTTATAATTTATTTTTAAGTGTTAGGAATCAGCTTTCAGTACGGCATAAACTGAGTTGTATTGTGCTTAATAAATATTTACAAGATGTATTCTTACAAGATTTTGATGAAGTCTGTTGCTGTAATAATATTTTATACAAAAAATTAGAGGATATTTGCAGCATGTAAAATTATGTTAAACAATTTTGTTAAAAAACAAAATGGTAGTCAGTCTTCTTCGAAAGAAAAACTAGAAAAAAAAGAAACATGAATAAATTTAAGAAATAAATGATATATTTTTTTTATAAACAAGTGTTTTATTTTTCCTTATTAATATGACTTCCTTCTGGAATGTACCAAGACAAGGTGTAATTTTTTTATTTATTTAATCAGCCATCAGAATACAATGCATTCTGTAAGCTAATGTTATGAGGTAATATTAGCATAATGAAGAAGCCCAGTGGCAAAATCTTTATAAATTGTGTAATTTGTCACGAAAATTAGAATTACTGTATGTTTAGGCCTATCCTTAATATCGTATTTAAAACTGCAATCGGGGTTTTAAACTGAAATTTGTTATTTGTTATTATTACTTAATGTTCATAAAAATTCCCGCATAATTTACACGACTTAAAGTCTGTGATAAAATTTGGTAATAAGAAGTGAGTAAATTACATGAATAAATACGGCGATACTGGAACCGTAAGACTAGTAGAGTCACGTGACCGCAAGAGTCGTCTTACGCACCACGGTCTGTCTTTCTCGTCGGCCTCGAGAGTAACCGCTGTGACGTCACTTTTCTCTTGTCTATCTCTTATACGCAGACACGAGGTTTTATCAATCAAATCGAAAAAAAACCCGTTCCCTTGGAACAGATAATGCCCTATTTAAATGTTTACAAACCCAGTTTTTCCCACTTCCTCCTTGCATATCAACACGAATGACATCTCTTAAAGAAATGATTTTTTCCGATCGTGGTCCGCAGTGTTGTCGTTCGTCGATAGTCGTGTGTTATTAAAATCTCTCGAATCAGTAACTACTGAAAAATAATAGAAACTATAGTAAATAACAAGCACATAAATCTAAACTCCTTGACATGCTGTTCGCGAGTTACACTGATATAAGCCTTTGTCGAGGTGATCTTTTACGTAAATTTCTTTAATTAATCTTTGTTTCTACAACTTAACGAATAAAGTATCGGTATTGATCAATACAAGTAGACTAATGGCCCCTAAAACAATTACAAGCGAATATTAAATACAAAATTTGAAACCTACATTTAAAGATTAAACATTAATACTTAAGGCTAACTCATCTTCATTTCCAGTTCAGGGAATAGGTAGGTGATCGGTTCCGTTTTCAAACTTTCAGGCACTTTTTTACGGTTCCGGCCACACTTCTGCCTGTCAGTTTGTTACTGAGGATTTTGTTGGGGGAGTCGGGACTCGGGTGCTTGTTTCGGTAAGCCACTAGTCTGTCAATCAAACTGTATATTTGTAGCTCACCCCTTACGTCTCCATCTCTTTACACATTCGAGTATCGACTATCCGTTCACTCGATACTCGATAGTCTGAGAAAGTTCCTCCTCTAGTTAGAAGATTTCTTATTCTAACGAATGCTATTTTTGCAAGTACAAGTCTAGTGTTCATAACTTCTGTAGAAGTAATTCGGTTCCGTAATTTATCTTCGGCGGTTCTCATTACTCTAGTTTTCATAACATCTATTCTCTTTCACAAACTCCTCACGTATTCAGACAACTATTCCATCTAATCATTTTTCGTAAATCGCCTTCCCTCCTGATATAATTGCTCGATCACCTGTATATTCAATTATGTTAATTCACTTACCTCTAGTCAATATTCTTCTTATTTTTTTAAAGCTTCACTTACGTAGTCTCCATTGTAAATGTTAAAACTTTTATTAACATTTATTAACAAATGTTTAGTATATGACCCATCTTGCGCTACGGTAGTGAAACCTGTATATAAATCCATAGATCATTGAACACCTAAAAATATTTGAGAGAAAAATAGTCCATACATAGTGGAAGACACGAGACAACTAGGAGCATAGGCGTAACTTGTGGGGGGGACTCGCTCCCCAGTCTTCCGAGCTTTATAAAATTTTGTTTCCAGTTGTTATAAATCAAAACTAACAAATAGTCAGACAGGAGACAGTTTCTATGCTTGGAGCATAGCACGCGCTATTGATCAACGTCTGTACTGTTATCAGACGACTAGTTACCATAAATTTATTATTCTTATTTCTTTCGAAGGAACTTGTTAGGGAAAAATGTTTGACAGATTTAAATGATATACGTCAAAATAATATTTCTGTTTGAAGAAAATACAAACTCTAGAGACCTAATTAACTGGAATACAATGGATGCCTTTTACACAAACAAAGACTCATTTTGGAACACATCGTAATGAAATAATAACCGCAGCTGTGCTTCTAGGAAGTTGCTCTCTTTACTTTCCTCTCTTCGTCACACATATTCTGAGCCATCATCTCTGTGCTCGGATTGTTTACTGTTTGATTCAAGATTATCACTGTTTTCAGTTCAGCAGAATTTCGCAAACACTACAGGCCAGTGTAAAAGAGAGCGGTACGGTAGGGGTAACAGACTCGGCTAGTGGTGGGAGTTTATGTTATTTCTGCAAAACGAAAACAAACTGTTTGTTGAAAAAAAACAACTGTTTTAAAAAAAATGTTGGAAAAAACAGGTTGAATTAATGAACTGTTGATATTTACATTGACTGTTTTTATCATTATATTGTTAAATATTTTGTTTTGAGCATTTAAAAATAACTGTTCATTTTAGTATTTTTCTTAAATGGATGGTTATGAAACTTAAATACTGGCATTAAGTCAATATTTATCTTATTTAACCTACATCTTAAAGGTCCTTTTTTTTAAATTGTTTCTTCAAAACTTATGGGGAATATCTGAATAATATTTTTAAGGACAAAGGACTTACTTTTTAACTTTTACTAACTTTTAAAGGACGTAATATTTTACTAACTTTTTAACTTATGAGGACAAATCTGAATAAACTGAAATATGTTTTCTTTTTAAATGCCCTTTTAAATTGGTTATCGTAGATTTATACGAAATTTTTTGTTTACAAACTGTGCAAACAGCCATATTATCTGCTTTGTGAAAATAATTCCACAAGTCGATTCGTAATCTGTTTGCCATGTTAATAAACAGTTTAACTTATACTAAAAGAATATCTGCCTTACGCCGTCTGATTTAAGCTATAACCTAAATAAACATCAAACACATAATAAATATAAGCACGCAGACACACACACACACACACACACACACACACACACACACACACACACACACACACACACACACACAATTTTCGTCAAACAGAACGAGGACAGTACAATAATCAAACCTAAGTCAACGCACGTTGCATTAAAAACGAACAGTTTAGTCCTAACAAACGGTTAAAAAAAAAAAAAACAGTTTACGCCAAACAGCTCAACGAAAGTGCCAACGAAAACGAACGGTTTACTGCGAACGGAAAAAGAACGAGCACAGTACAATAATCAAACCTAAGTCAACGCACGTTGCAATATAAACGAACAGTTTGCTCCTAACAACAGTTCAACAAACGGTTCAAAAAAACAGTTTACGCCAAACAGCTCAACGAAAGTGGCAACGAAAACGAACGGTTTACTGCGAACAGAAAACGGAACGACAACAGTGAACTCTGTGAACAGTTGCGTTGTCAAAACTGTTGTCAACGCCACGTTCGTTTTTAAAACGGAGAAACAGTTTGTCTCCGCGGAAAAGAACAGTTCGTTCATTTTTTTTTCAGGGAACTGTTTTTTCAAACAGTTGTGCTTTTTTGTTCCCACCACTAGACTCGGCAGTATGAACAAAGCTGGCTTGCTGTGTAAGACGTCGGTGGTTTTGTTCACGAAGCTTAAAAGACAGTCGTTTGGAGCTGTTATTTGTTATGATTACTGACACAAGTGTGGTCGGTAAAATCCAACGATCTATACTACTGGATCGCGCTTGTGTAGAGTGGAGGTGCGGAGCAAACGGTCTACCTGCTATCCCCACCATCTGGCTGTCCACTGCAACAAGTGTGCATACTGTGCATACCGCATACCATAGTGTCACAATTACGCACCCATGCAATTACGTGTGTTTTGCTTCGACATACTACTTCTTGTTCTGTGATCTCACTAAAAATATATTTTCAGTAGACTGTTAAAATATTTAACCAACATGCCCGTCCATTGTGCAGCCTACAATTGTACGAAGAAACATCAGAAAAGCAGCGAAGAAAATATATCTTTTAACTATAGAAGAGGAAGATATTTCAGAGACTTGTAACTTTGAAAAGGTGCTTTGTGACTTGATAGGGAATCAGAGTTCTACATATTACAAAGATAATATTTTATTTTATGTAAGTGGATTTATTGTAAGAAAAATTGACAGCAAAATCAAGTGTTTGGAGTGCAGTAACGTACTGTTGGCCGACGTTTCAGATCTTAGTGCGTACACTCACTTTACAGATTTTATTTCAAAGGGCAAACTGGTGAGGGCATCTCATGATGTTCTAAAACTGATTAAATACATGTATAATTTATATTTGTCTAATAACAACAAAGAAGTAAATACTTATAATTTATTAGCACAAACTTGTCGCCAGTTCACAGGTTCTGTGTTTAAAAATCATAAATTTTGTAGTGACTTTGCAGACAGTCATGAAATTAAACTCATTAAACTTATAGGTCAAATGTTTTTTAAAGTTATATGTCATGCTTCTGCCAAAGAAAAAACTATTTCTAAATTAGTTGTTCGTCAAAAGTATAATAAACTCGTTCTTTTTTGCAATATGTAACTGAGAAAGAAACATGTTAATCGCGTGTTTTTCTTATAAATGGAATTTTCCGATAATTTAAGAATTCTTTATAATAAATGCTCAAAATATAAGATATGAATATGACAGTTACCGGCATATGTAGGCCTATCATATGTATGACAAAAGCGAAATTAGAATCCCTATTGCACTGTTAAAAAGATCAGATAGATTACATACGCGGCGCACAATTTGAGAATTCACTTTATAAATATTAGTTTGTGCAAATAATTTTGTAGATAATCTAGCATCAGCGCATTTAGTTGTAAGTTTATTTAATTGTAAGTTGTAAATAATTAATTGTAAGTTGTTAAGAATGTAATATACAAAATTTATGTACTGTAGTAACGTAATTACCAGTTACCGGCATATCATATATATCACAAAAGCGAAATTAGAATCCCTATTCTATTGTTAAAAAGATCAGACAGATTACATACGCGGCGCACAATTTGAGAATTCAGTTTATAAATATTAATTTGTGCAAATAATTTTGTAGATAATCAAGCATAAGCCCATTTAGTTTCAAGTTTATTTGAGTTAATTGCAAGTTGTAAATAATTAATTGTAAGTTGTTAAGAATGTAATATACTAAAATTATGTACTGTAGTAATGTAATTATAATGAAATGTCGAAATGCAAACATTATGATGGTCAATAACATGTACATAATAAAAATTAAAAACACATTTAAATTCATAATTAGGAATTGTTTCTGTTGTATTTTTCATCATCCCGTTGGTAAAATTTCTTACCTTATTCTTTAAGAAATTTATTCTTTTAGTACTTTTCCTTTAATAAGGTAAGCGCACTGATAAAGCAATTCAGTGTTGTCATGCGCTGCTCAAGTTCCAGCAGCGAGCGACGACAGCCAGGTGGTGGGGAGAGTTGAACGAGCAGGACCGTTTTGTTAGCACGCACAGCGCGATCCACTAGTATAGATCGTTGGTAAAATCGGTCGTGTACGTAGTCCGTTAAAGTACACATCGCTTGTCTCTTTCTTATTTCGTTATTGTTGTGATTGTTTTGGTTTTTTGTGTTCCTAAGTGCTGGGAAATGGGAGATAAGAAACGCAAAGGAGTAACACTGCTTAATTTCTTTGAAAAGAAATCAAAAACATGTGTGAGTGCAGCAGCAGCAGCATCATCGTCAAATAGCAGCACCAGTGTCATCAAAGTAGACCAAGAAGTTGGGCTTGTTATGACTGACGTATCTACATTATCCATGCCTAGCACATCGTCACATCCTTATAATGCATACGTGATAAAATATGATAATTTATCAGAAGAACGTGACCCATCAAACGGTAGTGAAAAAGCGAGAACATTCATATTCCTTGGACTGGAGCCCTATCAGCCAAACTTAAAAGAATATCCCATAAAAAAGGAAGAAAATTTACACCTGAATGGTATGAGGATTATAACTGGTTAGAGCATAGTGTTGCGTACTGCTACTACTGCCGAGCAATTTGTGACAGTGTGCCTAAGGATGCGTTTACGAAAACTGGGTATAAAAATTGGAAGCAAGCAGTAGAAAAATTCGAAAGCCACCAGAGTAATGATGCTCACAAGTCAAGTTCTTTTAAAGCCACCGAATTTCGTAATTCCCAGAAATATGGTAAAATTGAAAGAAAATTAGATAGTCATAGAATTCAAGTGGTGTATGAATATCGTCAGTATTTTGAGGCAGTTATCATAAGTATTTTGTTTTGTGGTCGTCAGTGTATTGTTCTTCGAGGTCACAAGGAGGACGACGCGTCTGAAAGCAAAGGAAACTTATTGGAGCTTCTTTTACTAAGATCACAAGATAACAATTTAGTTAGCCGTTATTATCTTCAGAAGAAAAAGACATTTAGATACCTCAGTCCCACATATCAAAATCACTTCCTGGAGTTAATGTCAAAAAATGTGTTAAAACAGATCGTAAACAGTGTGAAAACTGCTGGCATTTACAGTGTTATAATGGATGAAACACAAGATTTAAAAAGACATGAACAGGTTTCTGTTGTACTACGATACTGTGACAAGAGTTTAAATGTTAATGAAAGTTTTCTAGGATTTCACAGAAGTGAGAACACCGATGGTGAATCACTTTATCGTTTGTTGAAAAGTATGTTGACATCTTTTGGTTTGAAAGTTGAAGATTTGAGAGCTCAGTGTTACGATGTAGCAGCTTCTATGCGTGGACAGTATTCAAGTTCCAAAGAGAGTGAGGGATGAGAACAATCTAGCTATGTATGTTTACTTTTATGCACATGTGTTGAATCTGTGCCTTGTTAACGTTAGCAGTGCAGTAACAGCTATTAGAAACATGTTTGGGGTGTTGGATAAACTTCATATGTTTAATGAAGCTTCTTCAAAAAGGCATTCTGTTTTTGAAAATATTAAGGAAACATTGAAAGTAGGCCTACAACAATTAAGTCACTGTCTGATACAAGATGGACCTGCCGTTTGGAAGCCAATAGTTCAGTCCTGCGTAATATCAGTCCCATAATTGAAACTCTGGAAGCAATATCGGACAAAGACAAAGTTAGTGGATATGATGTTTTCTCCATTTTGAAGTGTCTGAATGGCTTTACATTTTTATTTATTTTTTTTTGTGAAACTGATGAGTATTGTCTTGGAGTACACCAACATGATACCACAACATTGTTAGAAGAAATGTGCCAATTATTTCACAGTTAGCTTACTTACTAAGTCAACAGAAGCTGCACTTCGAGACCTTCGAAATGATAACAAATTTATTGAGCTGTGGAAAGAAACAGAAATAATGGCTGAAAAGGAACGATGTGTTATGGCAGTGGTTCCAAGAAAAAGAAAGTGGCTGAAAAGCTTGGTGGTGGTGACAGAACTGGAAATTATCAAACAGCCTCTGACTTCTATACGCAGAATGTATATTTTCCCGTTTTAGATACACTAATAAATGAAATTACATACAGATTTCAAGAAAATGTCTTAAAATTACTTCATGGACTTTGCTCAGTTCTGAGTAAAAATGAGGTTGAGGAAGACGATGTGAAATTAGTGTGTGCTACTTATAAAGTGCCAGAGAAGGAACTGTATTCAGGATTGAATGTGTTTTCACGTATGTGTGCAAATAAGAACATTGGTGATGAATTTGATCAAAGACTAAAGAGTTTTGTTGAATAAAATTTGAGTGAATATTTTTCCAACTTGAACAACATGTTTAAAACATTTTTGACAGTGCCTGTAAGTTCAGCAAGCAGTGAGCGCTCTTTTCCTTGTCGTCGGAGGCTGAAGACTTACTTACCCAACACTACTGGACAAGAAAGACTTGATCACTTTCTGTTCTGTGCATTGAAAGAACACATAAAATTGACATTTCAAAAATAATAGATGAATTTGTCTCCGAAGCAACTCTTAGAGAAAGGAGACTCTTACTTCATTAGCAACAAAACCAACCACTCAACCATCATAATATGGTAAGTAACTTACCTCAGTTGAACAGAAACTGAAATTGTTTATAGTAAATTTGTTCTAGGCAAACATAAGTGGAAGTACAACTTATGAAGACAGGTTTGTTGATCATTAACAAATGAAGATTGTCCCTCGTTTACTAACTAAGAATTATTACTAAACTTTGTAAGTTTGTATATAATTCATTTTATTATAAAGATGGTCTCACTACACACTTGAACTTATGAAGCTTTACCCTGCTCCCTCCCCAAAGTTAGGCCCCAAGCTACGTCCATGACTAGGAGATTCAGTAACCCACAGGTCTGTTGAACTGCATTAATCGTGTGCATTTATGATATCATCTTAAAGACACCCTAAACTCCTCTTAAATGAATCAGACGCTCACACAAACTATTAGGAAATATAAAGCACAAGAAGGAAAACATACAAATCGCTACGAAAAACCAGAACTTCAGAAACTTTTATAAGAATTTAAATTAAAGATAAAACGTGTAGAATTAGATTGCATGAGCAGTAGTTAAACAAGGTGCTCGGCAGAAAAAATGGTAGAAATTAAGAAGGAAAGGAGTAATACGGCTGACAAGAAGCGGATATATTATTTGGCTCCGTAAACGAAACGGTAGAAAGCAGATGACTAAAATTAAAATAAATTCGAATCGCTAAAGATTACAGACTACAGAAAGAATTAAATAGATAGGTCATGTCAATCGTGGCAATCATTCAAAAAATATTTGTATGAAGAATAAAATTACATAGGAAAATTCACAGATTATTGTAGGTGGCGTCACAAAATAATTTAAACAATAAAATTGTTTCTATGGAAATCTGTTTATGTTCTTGTGAGTTTTGTGGAAAAATCGTTTCAAAAAACTAATTGTGCCCGACCTCTCTAAGGATTTGCTGAACAATAAGCACTTTTCTCAGATAACTACATTGAAGGCCTAAAAGTGCTGAACAGATAAAGATTTACAAATAATTCCAAAATTGGATGACCAACGTTCTTCCCGTTATCACTAAAACTACTTGCGTAGTATGTACTCCGAATTTTGTTCTTACCTATTAACAAAATCAGCCGATGTAAAACAGTATTAACTTAGTTTTGATTTTAACTAGAACTTAATTCTTAGTTTACCTAATAATAAAAATTAATACTTTAGCTGTAAATGGAAAACTGTGTGTAACATTATACGGTACCATCGTTGTAAACTCCTGACGCTAAACGCGGCCGTTTATCAGAATCAGGTTAGACTTTTTTGTTTGTGCTCGGTAAACATAGTCGCCTATAGGTTATAAAAAGAAGCAGACATACAAGTCGGCAACTCACGTAATACGTGTAAAGTTCTACTGGTAACTTTTGTTTGCCGTAATTGCTGTTGATCAGTGTGATGAGATCTAACAAGCGTGCGTCTGTGTGTGTGTGTGTGTTTTCAAACATTTAATTACTGTGTTGCAATGCGAGGGTAATTTTTGTAACATCTGTTTAAAAAGTATCACTGATATGTTTAAAAGCCGCCCACCATACAAACGCGCATAGTAATTTTTCCAACGTAATACTGATATTGAATATTGTAAAATATTATCATGATCTTGACATTGACATTTTTCTCTAAGACTACTTTCCTTTAAACAATAAAATAAAAATTAATAGCTATAATACTTATAAATAATTGTATCTTACTGAGTTACATTATAATAGTATGATATAACTCATAAAGGGTTACTTTAAAGAGAATCTGGAGTTTTAACTTTCTATAGTTAAATTTTGTGATGTATTAAATAAAAGTAATGATACAAATAACCAGAAGTTTGTTTTTTCAGCTCTGTGTTGGCCTGGTAGTTGCGAAAGCAGTTACTTACTATTTTGACTGGAAAAAGAAAAGAGAGGAGGACGAAAGAGAAGCAAATTTAATTAGGGAACTAAGAAACGTAGATCGCATTTTAAAAGCGAGAGAAGACTATCTTGAACACCTGCCACAAAAACCGCTAGACACTCTTGTAAGGGGACTGTAAAAGACACCGAAGAAGAAAAATTTCTGAATTTATAATTTTAATCAATACATACATGTTATTAATTTTTTCTGAAAACATTTGTTTTAGTTTTCAGAACTGTCTATTTCTTACTGTGACAAATAACATCATTCATGGAAATAAATATTTTTTACCAACATCTCTGCCTGTGGACATTTATTAGCTTATATACTTAGAAATAATACATTTGTGTCACACACACACACATACACACACACAGAGCACTTGCAAGTATATAAAATAATAATAATGATGATAACATTTTTTCACAAAGTGAAAAATACATTATGCACTGTCAAAGAGAAAACCGTTTGTATCCTGATGTGTGAGACTGTCAACCAGAAACAAAACTATTCTCAAAATCAGGTATTTTTTAAGTGGTACCTTGGACCCACTTAGCATATTACTTCAAGACAGAGCCTATTGCGCCCTTCCTATTAGACTCCTTCTAACAGCGGCGGCTTATCAGGGGAGGCAAGGGAGGCTAAGCCTCCCCAGTAAAATTTATTAAATTATTTAAAAATATACAATTAGTAATAGGCTCTAATTTTTATTGAAACTGAACCTGTAATCAATCTGTAAACACAATTTGGCATTTTAAATTATTTGATTACTTACAAAAAAATGTTTTTAATCGCGCGTTATCAATAATAGCGCAGAATTGCAGCAGACACGGGCAGGGATCTGTGTAGCCGGCATTCCGGCACTATTGAAAAAAGGATCACATTTCTGACGATACAGTATTATACTTATATTCTCATCTTTATCTGTGTATTTTCTTCATTTATAAGCTGTATTATAACTTGCTTTTTGTATTTATTACTCACATGATGTTTCAAACTTTTCTTATTCTAACTTCTACCTTCCCCCTGTAGTTTTCCGTCATAGCAAATGCATATTGTTCTTCTGGCTTCTTTGGTTCAATATTATTAATATTGTGTGTGTGTGCGTGTGTTCTAATTGTAAATTTTTATAGATCTGATTTTCATACCTAAATTAAATGTTCCACGTCTTTCCAAACTACTCATGTTTATAAACATTTAAGTTGTCCAGGATATTAAACATTGTTCACTTTCTTACATTCGTTATTTCCAATTTCGATGGATCTTCCTCCACATTTTCTCCATTTACATCACTCTCTGATATAGTTTTTGCTATTTCCATTAATCTGTAGACCTCTGTAGTGAGCTCAACTTGTTTCCATTTATCTTGTCTATGTCTTTGTTGTCTCTTGATATAACAGATAATAACAGTAATGCCATTAGCACATGCTATGACTTGCAACAAATTCTGATATCTTGTTATTCTCATTTCAGATTTTCCCATTATACCATCTAATACAATATTGAACAGCTTCATGATAACTTTATCATTCCTCACCGCTACTTTCTCTGCCATTCCCTCTTGGCCATCGCCTTCAACTTTAAATCTCAACCTCATTACAGTCATACTAACCAGCTCCATTACAACAATGAAAACTTCTGCATTTTCTTCACTTCAGCCTGTCAAATGTCGTTTATAATTTTCTGCTTGCAGCATTTTTGTTAACGATCCAACTTCGCAGATACTTTTTTTTTTTGTTTTTATATAGTATTCAAGTCACTTTTTCACAATAATTTAATTACCTTGTATCCGCTACGTGGATTGCTTTAATACTAATTTCAAAGCAATCCATGTATGCGGTAAGGGTAGGTTAATGGACGCTCTCGAGGAGTTTGAGATTTATAAATCATTTAAAGACAAGAGTATCAACAATAACAGTATACTAAACGAACAATTAAGGTTTCAATCTCACTCACTATATGATACAGCCCCAAATATAATCGCGCATGACGGTAATGACTGGTGATAAGGATTGACTTAGTTCAATTAGTGGCTCGGCAACTACACGCGCGGTCGGACCGGTCCAACGAAGCCGAAGTTACATCGTGTTATGTGTGTGTCGTTATTGTAATTTAGTAAATATGTGCAAATGTGTTTTTATGTGTTTTATGTGAATTTTAACATTTGACGAGGATTACTGATGATGTGACACATGTCACGAAACGCGTCTATATAAAAAACGCTAGAACGAAGTCACTGACGGATACAAGGTAATTAAATTATTCGCAGATACAATCCACTATAAATATTCCTTAACTAAATCCGTTTTTATACTTCCCATTACCTTTCCTGTATACTTTCTCAGCCCTCATATTATCAGTACCGTTATAATCACATAACCAATTTCATCAACGTTACATCCTTTCAGTTTTTACATGACACAATCAGATTTCACTTTGTGTATAGAGGAAATGTCATCCTCATTGCCCATAAATCCGGCACTTTTGGTTCGCTCTAGACTTTTATTCCTGGAGCAGTCAGTGTCAGATATTCTCCACCATTCCTGACTACATCAATATAAATCCATATTAACTTGCTGCTTTTACCTTTTTTTTTGCTTAAAGATGCTTTTCTTCCTATGATTGCTTGTTTTTACATATTTCTCAGTTAGGTCGTTTCTATTCTCATTACTCCCATTTCTTTTTTTTAATGATTATCTTCTCATTTCTAACTTGCTGGTTGTTTCTCACCACTTCCTATTTCTTACGAGACAACTAGGAGAGATTCAGTAAGTCAACAGTGGAAATTTAAAGGAAACTGAGGAGCCATGTTGTGAGAACGAATAATGGGCGATACCTAAATGAGCCCTCATAGGAAACATGGAGGGAAAAAACAAAAGCCCGCCCAGGAAGGGTGGAAGAATGTTGTCGCCCCAATTGCGAGACGTAGTGCAGGTACAGGAGTATTTTTCTACTGATAGAGTGAGGTGTCAGCGCCTTAGACAGAGGTTTCGGGCCTTAGGAGAAGGAGGAGGAGGAGGAGGAGGAGGAGGAATAAATGTTAATAATTGAATTTATCTTCTCCTTCGTTTTATTCGTCTCCTACTTTAAGGGCTATGTTATATAAGCCTGTTCCTGAATACATTTCATCCTCGGACAACCAACGTCTCTTCTTCTAGTGGCTTTATATTGCCAATCCTTATAACGAGGCTGTTTTGGATTCTGCATCTAGGCCTGATAGTTGTACATGAACAGGTTATTGACATGTTGCACAACCCCCTACCAGGGAGACCAGAGCGTCTTCCGTTAAGAGTACCATTCTTTAGTCGAAGGGCTCCTGACTTTGGGTGCAGGAGACTCAGCCTCACCCTTTTCTTTCTGAGAGAGGATTGGCGACTTTGTTTCTATTATTCGGATACTTGACGTTTCTTAGTATTTTTAGTGCTCACCTATCGGCATCAGTGAGCACTCTAATAACCTAAACTACTTCTTTCACTTCCTTTCCCCTGGGCTCATCCTTTCTCAAATGAGGTTTGTAAACAAAATGGAGAGAACCAAATGTACAACAACTTGTAGTCCATAAATTCACGTGATATGCTGAATTTAAATACGTGGGGCCGTACGTGATCAGTGTGATTCGGAAAAAATTAAGTCGACACAAGGTTTTTAAATGGCAAGAGATAGTATTGGATTCTCCATAATAAGTATGATGGTTGTTGAGCGAAAGACCTGAAAAAAAAAAACATATCATCACCTATAAAAACAACATTTTAAGGATACTTTTTTGGCCAATATATCAAGGGTGAAATTGGTGAAGTACAGATAATAAACTAAGAGATCTATCGACGCGGAGATTGTAGCAAGTGGAGGGCTGGGTTGGGCTGGTCATGTAATTAGAAGAGAGGATAACTCAACGCTGAAGTTAGTTCCAACTGGAAAACCAAGGGGCAGGTGATTACGATGTTGAGAGAAACTTAGAAAGGCGCGGAAACAATTTGGCCATAATGTAAGATAACAGGTTTGAGTGGTTCGAAGCCCATTCGAGAAAGGAGGTGGAAGGAGTGGTTTAGGATCTTAGCGTGCTCATCCCATTTCGTAGTTTCAACTCTTATCAGTCACTCAAAGACACTGAAAATAGTGTCTATAGTGTATAGTGTATCAAAATTTTTTATTTCATGTTATTCCATATCGAATGTAGACATAAAGAGTAGCCCATTAATTTGTTTCTAAAGTAATAATAATAAGGTCTGAAGTGAATAGTTTACTTACTGTAATAGCGTTGTAATGATTCATTTAATATAGACCTAAAATACGCATTCTTTACACTAAACCCGAATGTAGTGTACGATATACATTACATAGTTGTCGAATGTACGCTACATAGTACACTATAATGTACACTAACTCCCGGTTATCAGAGTCTCGGACAGTCTCAACATTAACAAGTTGCTCCCACGTCCTGATCCAAAGATGTCGGTGCACAGCACTACTACTTATGCACCACACAACGCTGACTACGTTCC
Source organism: Magicicada septendecula (assembly GCA_034769895.1). Lineage (NCBI taxonomy): Eukaryota > Metazoa > Arthropoda > Insecta > Hemiptera > Cicadidae > Magicicada > Magicicada septendecula. Next base: position 954,511,490 of record CM068367.1, read on the forward strand.
CTAAGAACTTTCTTTTAGGAGATTTGCATATTTTAAGGGGATATAAACAGTTTTTTGGTCAAAAAATTGAATTTTTTTATTGTCCCAAAAATTCTCCATTTAATCGTGATTAAGAAAATATATACTTTTATGAGGTTATCTACATTATGTGACAATAAAAAATAAAATAAAACATATTACACATTGTTTACCGGCTCCCATTGTTTAGTTTTACGCGCGTTTTTCCGTAACCATGAATTTCAAAAATTGGGTACTTTCCTCAAAAACTATAAGTTCTATGGAGTTTAAAGTTTTTGTGGTTAAACAGTACAATGTAACAATAAAAATGTACTAAAATTAATCTCTTTCTTTAAAAACTTAATTATGTAAAAAAAAATTTAAGTAAACAATTTCTTTTTAAAAAACTTATAAAAAGTAATTGTTTTTATATTGGAATTTTTTTTCTTAATTGCTTCAAACTAGTACATTATGTTTCAAACATATGTGTTAAGGAATGGTAGAAATTTCAGATACATAGCTTCAGTAGATCATTTATTAATGGTACCTAACTAAACCCCTGTTCGCCCATTTAAAGCGCATTGGACAAAAAAGTGCGATCTCCCCTAAATATGTCTGTCTCTCACAACTATATGTGTAACGTGTGCCCAGACATGCTTCAAGATTTGGGCATAGGCGCATGTAAATTTTATATTTAGTTGACAAATAAAACATTTCAACTGACTCCTGAAAATAAGTCGAATATTTATGTTGAAGTTCATTTTCCTTTTATACCTGTTGTTTTAATTCCAATTTTTCATCCACTGTCATTCCGTGCCTGAATGTACGAAGGTATCTTACTACTATTTACGTTGAGTGGCAAAGGATTCTTTGCATTCCTCTTTGCAAAATTTGTGTGAATATATTCCAACTCGTTAAGCCTAATTTTTCCAGTACTTGGCTGAGTCATAAATCTAACTACTTGCTTGTAAAAGTTTGTTTGTAATTATATCTACGGCTATAGAGTAGAGGATTCAAGGTTTCCAGGGGGGGGGCACCTGTCCCAATCGGCCGAAATACACACTATATAAAGTAATTTCTACAATTAGTTTAATTACGGTCTGTAAGTTAAAAACTACAATTTCGGGCAGAAAGAAAGAACATCTGAGCAAAGGTGGAAGAAATTTTGTATGTAATCAGCAGGCATAACCCAGATTTACTGACTGTTAATAAAACCAATACAGATTTGTTAACAGTTGCATTAAATCTTCATTATAGGCAGAAAATTATAATCGTATTTAGTTAATATTTATTCGGCTATATCTAACTGTATATGGTGCTCGTTGAGCACTAATCAATCTGTCTCAATCTGCCCAACAATGGGCAGTTTGTTAGGATGACGGGTGTTTGTTGGAATTCGCAGGGCATGATCACACACTGTCTGTGAAAAGGCAAAACCATTAGCGGACAGTACTATGCAGCATTGCTGGAGGAAAGTAATGAGATTTTTACAAAAAAACGTTCACGTTTACCAAGAAAAAACAAAATGTATAAAGACACTTCATCCATTGCAGTTATAAAGCTACATGAATTGCGCTACGAATGCCTGCAATACTCGCCAGATTTAGCCTCCCTGCCAGTAAGATTTTCCTCTTCTCAAATCTGAAAACACGGCTCGCTGGAAATATCCACTTCAAATATAGAGGCCATAACTGACGCAAATATTTAATGCATTTGATCAGAACAATCAAACTAATAGGCCTAATTATACAGCTGTTTGAAAAGTTATGGTACGCTATCTAACGCATCAGATTTGCGGCCAATCGTACTTTTGTAATAGTCCTAGCATTTTTTCTGCTTCAGGTCGAGCACTTTGCAAACTATTGTCGTAGCAGAATTCCAAAAGACAGATAAAATACACAGTTACATTCCGTGAAATTATATTTTCATACTAGCGTGTAATTCCCATTTCTGGATTACCTGATCAACGAGCTTTCTTCTACATCCCTAAAATTATAACTTAGTAATTATAACTGGATTATAACAATCTGGGCATATTAAAAAATTGGGTCTACCAGAATTTTAAGAATATTGTTAAGAGTCTGCTCTGCGAGGGAGTGAATTGTGTAAGCACAATTTAATTTGTTTTCTTGCTCTTATCGGAGAACTCAAGATCTGGAAACAGATGTGGAAACATAAGAAATTTGTTTCGAATGTTCTGGAGAAGCACATCAACTGACATCAAATTTATCTAATATTAGATTGCTTTTTAAAATCATACCTACACTGTCAATGACAACTGGGACGACAGACCGTTCACTTTTGGTACTACGAAATTATTTAAGACTGAATATTAAATACTGAATATTGGTCCTACAATAACTGAATAATATCAGGGTGACCGAGCTTTGCTCGGTTTTCACATTTGTTTATAAATATACAGATTTAAAAAAAAAACATTATTTATTATTAATTATTTATTTATTTTTATTAATTATTTTTTTTTATATTTATTTTCATATATAAACATATCGATACTACGCCGTTTGCGTTTATCGACGGTTTCTGTTATTGGAATCACAATTATTTAATACTTCTTTCCATACAACGATTCTTGTATGGCGAGGATTTTCTGGTGGTAAAAGAACTTTTAAGCCACTTCGCCTTTTGACTCTGGAAAATGCTACATACAACATGCCGTGCATAAACACAGGAATTGATAAGTGAATTCCCACCACTTCAAATGTTTGACCTTGAGCCTTGTGAACAGTAATAGCAAAAGCTTCTCTGACGGGAAATTGATGCCTTTACATAGTGCACCCAAGCTGACTTTTGCTGGAATCTGTTGTAATCCTTGGAATATGAACTTCTCGGCCTGAATATTCACCCGTGATAATCTTGGCTTTAATAATGTTATTACATAATTCAGTCACGACCAATCTCGTTCCATTGCACAGCCCTTCAGAGACGTCCAAGTTTCGTAAAAGCATTATTATTGTATTTTTTTTAAGCTTTAATTCGTGTGGTGGTAAGTCAGCCATCTCAACAGAATTTAGAAATTCAGAAGTGAATTGAAGAGCTCCTTCTGGTTGATCTTTAACAGAATCGTAGCTTTTATATACTTTATAATATTCTCCAGGAAGCTTTTTAATAATTTCGTCGTTAATTTTATTTACGTCTTTATTCAAAGGCGCTAATATAGTTATGTCTTTCATATCTTCGTATCTGTTGTTTGCCAAACAATCACCAAATACTTCATCAATAAGATTCCCGTTAGACAGAATATGACTACCACTTACCTCAGAGAATGCAAAAAACACAACAGCATATAGAGAACACTTATAGTTTAGATTATGTATATACCTCAGAGAATGCAAAAAACACAACAGCGTATACAGAACACTTAATAGTTTAGATTATGTATATCAGATAGATTGTGCAAAAATCGTTGCGCAGAAACCCACAATTGTATGTATCAACTCTTAGTTTGTTTATTTACAGTCATAGCAACATCTGTTTATATTATTTATAAACATCGATACTGCGCCGTTTAGGCCGCAGGTTAAAGACCTATAAAGACCCTACGGTATCGTTAGAGCCGTTTCAAGGACATACATAGATTAGATTGTATGTCTCAACTCTTAGTTTGTTTATTTACATTCATAACAACAGCTATTTATATTTATTTATAAACATCGATACTGGGATTGTATGTCTCAACTCTTAGTTTGTTTATTTACATTCATTGCAACAGCTATTTTATATTATTTATAAACATCGATAAGATCTATTCAATCTAATATAAAATCTATTCTTTATAAACAGAATTAAATTTAACGTTTTAATTTCAAATAAAAAATATTTTTTTTAAATATTTGTTGTTGGGTGACAGAGTTATAACAATAGCAATTGTTGTGTGAATATTTAAACCTACATGAATTAAAATGTATACTTAAAAGACGCTACGGTTTAGGCCTTAGGCGATTTTTGATGAAAATGAGACCTAGCCCAATCGATTTTTAGTGTCCAAATACGCTTAAGTACCAAATTTCGAGAAAATCGTTAGAGCCGTTTCCGAGAAAATAAGGACATACATACAAAGATTGCTCGCTTAATATTATAAGATTAAACGGATTCGAAGACGTACTAGAAACCTTTGCTAGGCAACAAAACAAAAATTTTCTTTAGCCTTGTTTTAAACACATTACACAAGTAGACTGATGTTGGGTTTTGTAATCTATGTATTTTGAAAATACAAGTCTGAATGTTTAAGTACATGTACACATAAAACATGTGTTTTTTTTTAATGTTTACATTCATACCGTTTTACACATTATTCTTAACTTACCCATGCAATGTTTGTGATATACGTTTCCAGCGAATATTCTATTTCAGCCCAGAAAATTTAGTTATCCTTATCACCGACACATGTAAATTATGTGTGCAAACAAACATCAGTTAATTTGTTATATTATTTGTTATATTTTATAATTTTTTCTAATTTATTAATAGAATACAGAAATATTTTTAATTTTTTCATTAAAAGCAAAAAATGATTACATTTATATTACAAATACAGTTGACACTTTTTTTGTGTCACCGCTTTTTGGGATGTGTGGACACTTACGGCTATGCCCGCGTCCCACATGATAAAACAGATGGATCTGGTGCTACGGCTGTACTCAATGACAGTTAGGCAGCAAAGTATAAACAACAATACTTAGCAATGTGTAACAACAGTCATATTTTCACTTTATAGAAAAGCACTTTAGTGAAGTAAGTACAGAAGAGGACCCAACGCGCTTCCTTGAAACGCCCATAGTCTCACATATTAGAATTCGGTGTAGTCGTCTTCTTGTTTTGTGTTGAACAATTTATTAAATACACAAGCCGTTAAAAGATTCACTGACTGATTTGATAATAATCTAGTTGGCAACTTTCATGCCAGACTTTGTTGAAGACTTGATTTTTCTCTAATGGTTTTTCTGTTACATCAGTCATCCGATGAATTTGGTCTAAATTGTTTCTAATACCAAACTGATGGCTCGGAATAAAACTCATTCATATTAATAATATGCTAATGTTTTATTTAATATAATTTTTAAATAGATTACATTATTGCTGATATCAATACAGGCTTAATTATTCGGCTTCAGTTTGGATAAAGGAATCAGTGTGGATGTCAACAAATGTATACATTTCAGGAAAGAAAACAGATTCAAAACCTTTAAGTTCGCGTTGTATGTTCTTTAGGAAACTTTGTATTAAGTAATTGTTTAGTTTAAGTAGTTTGTTGCTTCAAAAAATAAATATATACAAAAATGCGGTCGTTTTTCCAATTAATAGGCTGTATTACTTTCTATTTTGTTATTGCATACTTTTTTTGCCTTTTCGTTTTGTTTCGTGTAGACGTAACCAAAGTATTTCAGGAGCGAAATGTGATTTCTATTTGCAAGCCGTATGGTTGGGTTTCTCTGCAAAGTTAACGTTTTGTTGTGTTAAGGTTGAACTCTCAAGAGGCCGTCACGTTTTCTTAAACTATTACACCGTTTGTTTTGCTCATTCTTTAATAAGATTTAACTTTCCTTTTGTATGCTCAACACACAGTTTACGGTGTTGATAGCATCTCCCCCGTTACCACAGTTAATGTTAAATTCAATCGGTTTCAGACTTTATGTGGAAAACGTTCCTTTGCCTGAATTCAGGAGCTGTGCTTTTTTGTAACACAACTCAAGCTATGTAACATAGTTGTACAACAATTTATGTATATGTCATCCGAAACTAATTCCTACAACTAGTTAATATGAATATTAAACTTTGTCTTATTTCAATATATACGTATGTTAAAAGTTAACGTTTGTGCGTAACCTAACGTTCATAGTTGTAAAATTTGGATAACGATGAACTATAAACATATGTATACGTTCAAACATTTGTGTACTTATGTGTCGTAAACATTACACTAAAATGTTGATTGACGAGTAAGTGGAGTAAGTGTAGAGTTTTTAGAATTGGTTACAATTTACAATTGAGTGTAAATATTATGTTTACTTAATTAAGAAATATCAAAAAGATATTCTGAAATATTTGAATAACATTCAAGTAGGTCTGCTTTAAAGTACAATTTTTACGAAAAATTATACTTTTTTGTATCACTCTTTTCTGTAGATGCGATACAGAATCTATTATCATTACAAAAAAATTGCGAGGCTAAAATTTAGAAAAGGTATCTCAGGCTTACAAGTCAAGGTTTCCATAAAACACGCTTATTTTGTTTTGACACAAAACGTATTTTGCAAATAAATGTAATCTCAAACATGTGAGTGTGTGTGAATAATTGTAAGTTATCCAAGCGTTTTATTTACCTATAATAGACTTTTATTTTTATATATCTATGTGCCATTTGAGTTTTGTCTTGTATTGATTCTGATGTCGTTTGTATTTGTTAGCGTATTCTTTGAGAACAAATATTGTTGTTATCACGAATACGTCAGAATGTTCTATATTTAATTCCATACAATCTAAAGTGTGTAGTTAATCTGATACCATGTAACGACACGGCTTCCTCGTAGCCATAATCTTAAATAACTAATATCAAAATTAGTATTAAAAAGAATTTCCAGTCGACCAAAACCCTGGTACAATAAGCTTTGTTCACGCAAAGGTATTAAATGTTTAGTAATGTAATATAAAAGATCCTATTACTTTGAAATCGTCACAAAAGCAAATAAACTAATGATCACTATAACTGAATTGAAAAGTTTTACAAGTGACAGAAGCACCACACAGTTCGTTGCATTAATTATAAATTAACTAGGAATTAATTGTAGTCCAAGTTTGAAAGTACATTAGTACATTTTCATATTCACAATAATGGTAATTAATCAACAAAAACTGTAGTTACAGTCGAGTATTATCCGGTTGAAAAAATTACAGACCAATAGGATGACATTTTTGCCAATTTACAGCGAACATTTATTGTAATAAATAGGCCTACGTATGATGATGAGAGACATACGTTATGCATGACAATAACGTGTTGATCATTCAGCTGGAGTATTTTGTTATATTTTTCCACACATCAACTTGATATCTTAGACCCAACATGTCTAAGCGAAGCGATATGGATAATGTATATTCTGATTAAACATTAAATGAAATCTCCATTGTTTTTTTTTGTGTGACAAATTTGTAGATTTTGGGACGTAATATACCTGTTTTCACGAAGAGTGAAAGAACAGAATACACTGATCGAGATTAAGATTTGTGTGCTTTTTAGGAAAGATTTGAGCATTCAAAGTCTTCTTAAGATCTGGACTTTCAGTATTACGACTGTTGAGATTTTCGCCCATATTAAGATAAAATGTTGTTTATTTTAATTTTTGTTTGTACTTTCTTCTGAATTTAGGTTTTGAATTTATGCTTTCATATATATTTACCGGTATGCATTTTATTTCTTCAGGGAAAACTTATATAATATACAAAACTATAGTTGTCTACTTTTTAACTTTTTAATAATATAACAAATACTCGTTACAATCTTACTGTCTTAATAGAGTCCTCATTTGTAGTTTACCATTAAATTATTAAAGCCACAAAAACCGATTCTACGAGCTCATAAGTTAAGTCATCATTAAAAGCATTAATTGACATGTGATTTTGTGGCCTTCACAATGACCATATTTGAAACTGCACTTTTCTACCTTATCCCTTGTTAACATTTCCGTACGCTAAATACGCTGAAGTTACGCTCAGTACGCTAAAGTTAAATATAATTTTAAAATACAACCCGACCAGGATAACGATTTTGAACGTCAATTATTATATACTGTAATGCACAAAGTAAATTATTATTATGGTGCTAAAGTAAGCGAGTACTGTACTGTTACTAATGAATATAGACCTACAATAAATATTGATAACAAATTCGTCAATCACTTTTTTAATTCTTACATGTTTTTTTTAGAATTTAGTTTAATTATCCAAGTTGTATTTAAATAAATGCTTTATTTGTATAGCAGTGTAATAGAAGTGCTTATTGGAAGAACATTTGCACACGTTTCGGGATGTGTGATCAAGGCCTGTTATCAGTCCAAACGAGGTAAAAAGTGATGCAACAGTACTACTCTCTATTATCAGTAGTTTTCATTACTAACAACAAACGCATCGCCACAACAAATAACAATTAGCATAGCTGTAGGCAATAAGGCCCTGAGGCTGTTCGTCTACAAACAGTAGAATTCGTATCCATATTACTGTCCATGGCACACAACACACAAACAATCAGAAACACAGACTACATGGAACTATACACAAAAATTTTCAGATAAATATAATACGTTTTAATTAGTGGCATGCCTTGTTACTGGCGAAATCATTGTACTGATGACTCGTAACAAACAATAAGATTATACTTATACTTCTTGTAAACACTTGTGTTTTCCGACGGTAGAATACGTAACTAGTAGAAGCACGTGTACGATAAGATCTCTGTTACTATACTGTTGTATACGTCTTACAGGCACTCACGCTGTAGTATTTTGTTCTTCTATTTTGGGACTGAAGGAAGAAACACACAAGAATACCTTCAAGCACGATCGAACTAACTCTAGTCTGAACTAAAAAAAAAAGAATTGTATTACCAAAGCAAGTAAACATAGAATGTACATAATGTACAGCTGATTTTAATGAGCAGTATGTAAGATTCATTAGTACAAATTTCGCACTCTAAAGATTAAAATTACGTATTGTTTAAAGAATTAGTGCACACCTTGACAGACGCACACGTGTGTAACGATATAGTCGACTCGACGTCGGACTGCAATTACATTGCCGCGCGCTCCTGTTACCAATTATTTTCCGTAACAACGGCTTTTGTACAAATTACGTACACCTTCAAATGAATTTGTACTCTTCATATGAAACATCATACTCTCTGCTATTAAATAAACAGTTGATCTTTCATACTACTGTGAAGGCACACGTTTGTAGTTTATAAACCAAAAGTAATAGAACATAAGTATTCTTATGCTTTTCCTTTCTTTAAGGAAAATTGTAGGCTCACCTTTTGTGTTATCAAGCGTGTAAAATAATGTAAACGACGTCTGTTATAAAATATTTACTAAATCCCAAACTGATTAATTGTAAACAACGAAATTTAAACGTTTTAATTATAGTTTTTATACGCCTGATCATGAGATAACGTTATATGGAACGCAAAGACTTCATTTGTAAACTTCGTGCAAAGCACAATACATTTTTTGCTACACTTGTCAGGTTAGTAACTGATGATACAAAAAAATAACGGACGGTAAATTAGAACCTCATTATGCCACGTAATCAGTGCAGGATAGAACGATTGTTGCCACCGGAATGTTAGTAACTCATCAGTATAAACTGTACTAATTCATGAAAAGCATTACAAGTAAACAAACATTGGATGGTTACAAGTAATCTTAAGGGGGTTATTACTTTATATTGCTTGTTCAATTGCTAAGAATACTTTTTTAATATATTTTGTTATTCTGTTTTAATATAATGGAAAGTACGTCTAACGCAAAAGTGTATTGCTTTCCTTTGTCGCTACTGTGCAAAAACATCTTTACGGCAGTAGCCTATTCAATTTGTTGTGATATATTAGCGTTCTAAATACGCAGATGGCGTTTCAGTTATACATTGACAGGCGTATGACAGTTTGGTAATACATAAGTATAATATATTCTGCGAAATTCTGTTAGTCCATTTTTAAACGATTACTTGTGCTTATGATAAAACTACATAAACTTCTGGTATTTGGCTGGATACAATAGTTTAAAATGCTGCCGTTGCCTTTCCCGCTATGTCCAGTCATTTACGAACATTTAAAATGACTTGATATATTGAAGCCTTGAAAATCAAATATTTAATCCAATCGTATTAACAAACAGTTATCGAAATTTTATCCATTTCAACCAAATTTTCCGAGAACATACCAATCAGTTTGTTAATACAAGTCACAGTCTGGTAATAGATTTAAAACTCAACCTACCATGTATATCAGGATATGTGTTAACACAATACTTATTTCACACAAGATGTACGTCACTGAGTCTTTAAGCTTGTTAAATATATGTAATTTGTAATATACATTGAAAATTGCATAGTTACTAGTGATCTTCGAATTTCACACACACACATACACACGCGCGAGCTTATACACGTTCTAAACATAAACCACATAACAACAGAGATCTCGTGGGTAACGAATAATTATTAAAAAGACAGATTATTGATTAAAATTTCATTCGTCAAGCCAAGTAGTAGAGTACTGCTGAATCATATTGTATTTCTACTTTTGAATCGAGGAACGTGTCTGCTTATTTAGTTAATCTGGTTATTATTAACTTGACTCAGGTGTTAACATTTATCCTAATCACGATATTAATTGATGACTCGTTGGGCACTTGGTGAAACATATTAATATAAAGGTTTTGTAAAATATATAAAAACACTTGGTAAGTTTCACAAATTTTTTAATTAACTCTGACAGCTGTTTCGACTAACTAAGCCATTATCAAAGAGGCGAATGAATGAAAATTATAAAACACAGGATGTGAGTGGAGTGTAGATGGTGAACATCTACTCCACCTACAACTACAATAAGATGTTCACCACCTACACTCCACTCACATCCTGTGTTTAATAATTTTCATTCATTTGCCTCTTTGACAATGGCTTAGTTAGTCGAAACAGCTGTCAGAGTTAATCAAAAAATTTGTGAAACTTGCCAAGTGTTTTTATATATTTTACAAAACCTTTGTGTTTACCTTAATGTCAGTCTGTCTAGTTTAGTACAATTGCGTTAGATAAAACTTCAAAATAAGTACAATCCAACTGAAGTTACATGAAGATAAAAACGAATCGTATAAAGAAAAGTTTGCAAAAATTCCATTGCGAACTTGTGACGAAAGAGTGAGAGAAAAATTAAAATAACGGTTTTTCGTGAATATCTCCGTAAATAATGAAAACATAAAAAACAATCCACATACCGAAAAGAAAATTCTAAAAGGTATTTATGAATTTTTTTGCCAGTGCAACAGTTTTGCTGTAAAAAACGTTTGAAAAGTTGTAACGGCATGAACAAGCGAGAGCCACGTGGAGATGGCGAAACGTTCATTCTGCTACATACGTAGACGCCGCTACACAAAATAAAAATATGTATCAAAAAATTAATTTTAGAGAGATAAGCCAAAGTCAATTTTAAATGTAAATATTTATGTTCTATTTTAGGCCTACATCTAATAGTGTTATCTCTATACAATAATTTGTTTAACCTTTCAATATTTTTATGCAGCGGTTTCTGATAAAATTCTCATTTCCGTGCAGTCGGCAAATGTGCATGCAGTCATTAATTTCGAATGTTTTTTATATCTCTGACAATAATGAATAAAAATATGTTTTTTGTTCAGGATTTTCTGCATGATTTTTAGTATTTAGTGTATTTTTGGTATATTCTTTATCTACGGATATGTTTATAGAACATTTTTACCCCCACTTTTTTCGCCAATCAGCAATGAAATTTTGGCAGAATTTTTAAAAATAATTTCTTGTGAGTTCATCTAAATCCGTGAAAAATTTCAGGTAGGCATATAATCCATTCATTTTGAAATTTGTAATTAATTTGAACATCAGCGTTTGTGCTTACCTACTAAGTAAACCAAATACTAAAAGGCTGTACCTTAAATTTTGTATTAAAGACATGCGTTCTTTAACAAAAGAAACTGGCAGAAACAATAAACAAAATTACGTTAAAACTTAAAAATTTCAACGCAAAGTGACAGACCTTGCATAACACTGTTACAAGCGTCGAAGATGTGTAGGCCTAATGTAGTTTGGTTTAAAAAATAAGATGTAATAAGTGTCTGATACGTAACCGAACAGCTGTAGCCTACCATTAGTATTGACGTTAATTCATTTATAAGATGACTTACAGACAGGGGCTCGTGATTTTAAATTTAAGCATTTAAAGTAAGGAGGAATCCGTGAGGAGTTCGTGCGTTGTTCGTATTGCCAGTGGTGTATGATACTGTTCGGGTATGTGTTTGCAGCATAAGGATGTTAGGATTCTGGTCCCTTTTGCACAGCATACCGTACAAATGAGTACGTACCCTGTGGGGCGCGGATCCGTGGTTTCAGGAGCTTAGAGGTGCACTAGGGTCAGTGATAAGGCTCGGCTGTCCTAGGCCCTCGGTCGGTGGGGGGAGCTGACACTAGAGGCGGACGGCTCCCGCAATGAGGTGCTTACGCAGCTTCGTGGAAGCCCGGATAATCAACTGCGCCACAGAGGTGGCTCGATTAGTTTCTGTGTATCATATTACTTTCTAGCAAGTTCGGAGTTAGCCAAGCGTGGGGTAGCCATCAGTTGCGTGTTATCTGCGATGTGGAAGGTGAAAGGCTCACAGGATACAAAGTCAGAATACGCTTTTACAACTGTAAATTTTTATTTGTTTTACTAAGGACTTCCGGCATAATATATTATTGCTTGATTGATTTTCTGGTTTATCGTCGTTTAACTGACTGAATTGTGTCACTGACATTAGACGCCCTTCTGATTTTATATGAGTAATTTTTGCATGGAGAACATGTGGCGACCAACAACAGGGAGGTCGCATTAAACATTTTTAAATCTCGGCGACATACATGACGAACTGTGGATCGTCGAGAAAAATGACTGGAACAGACTTATATTAGTGTAGAATTCGGTAAATACTCGCAACACTCAAAGCTTGTAAGCAGTTACTTTAAGTCTATAAAATCCCTTAAAAAGGGTATTTTGTTAGATTGCACTCTTTTGTAAAATCTTTTGGCTACTGAAAAGATTTTAGTGTTCATTAACATACACGTCTTAATGACATTCAACGTTTACTAGCTAATTGAAGTGCGAATAAAAATGTATGAATGTATGTATACCGTGGCGTAACTACGGGGGGGATCAATCCCTACCCCAGAGGTTTTTAAAAATTTCATCGAACTTCATAATCATTTAAGTAGGAAAATTCCTAAGCCAGTTGCGTGTGTTAAAATAAGGCTTATAAATAACTGTAGAAACAAGAGGCATTGCAATATTTGTAAGTTAGTAAAGTTAGAGTTTTCTTAACGATGACAGTCAATCAACTTTAGATGAATAACGTTACGTATTTCCAACACACTTTTCGTCGGTTTACTCAAAAATTTGAGACGAAAAGAATTTGTAAAGCGTTTTTATTAAGTTATATGGGAAGAATTCTGAAGTTCTCATTTGTCCTTTTGTCCTCGTTTGTTCTACATATATGAAAATATAGGTACATCTTCTTATTAACTCCTCCCATCAAGAAGCTAATTGTTGAGACAACTGTACAGACGAAAGTCATTCAAATTGCACGAGGCAAAGACTAAATTGATATCTTAAATTTATATACGTGTAGGAATAGCATGTAAGTAATTAACAAATCGGGTATATTCCGTAGATTATGTTTCGCTAATGGATTTTAACCACGTCTGAAGTCTCAATTAATGAGAGATTGTTAACACTATTTTGAATTTTTTGATATACTGATGTGCAGTTCTATGCATAACATAATTTACATTGAATAAATGTCGGCTCTGTTTAAACTTCATGTGTAATACGTACGTTTGAGTTATGAATACATAATCGTTTTCATAAATAATACTTGTCTCTATTGTTCTCTCTCATATTACAGCCTCAGTTTCTAAGCCACTGTACATGATAATAAACATGACAACATTTTTGAAGTCAGTTTAAGTTTTCTAAAAATAACTAAAGCATTACAAAATTTTGTGATTTATGACTTTACAGGCTTAAAAACAAAATAATTTTTGAACAGAGTATCACACTCAGCCGTACAATGTAACAAAGAATTTTAAAAATACAGAAAAATCAAACAGTGCCCTAAAATATCACTTTCTTCTCATCTCATTTCCTAGGACACTGTTACATTTAAATATTATACTATATATTATATTATTTTATATTACATTATAGTTTATAATATGCAACTAAAATAAAATATTAATTCTAATAAATGACTTACGCAAAATTTTCATGACACTTCTTGATTTGTATGAATGATTAAATAATTTAACTTAATAAGTTTTGTTTAAAGAGCTGGTAATGGCTATTGCTGCTGACTACTGTTCTGAATACGCTTTAATCTTCATGCCAGATGTGACAATAAGGTTGACATTAGGTGTTAAATGTCACAATAAATTATCAGAACTGCGCTACGGTCGTTGTTGTCGTAGTGCAAACTGAACAATAAATGTTTAAGGTTAACTAGATTTACGGACGTGTGTCCAGTCCGGCTCACGGTCATCTATAACAAAAGCAACGATATACCCCTACCCGCTTATACGGTTTAAAAATTCTCCCAAGTGGGATTTATAAATATGAAAATATTAAGTAATAGAAATTTTTTGCTGCATTAAAATCCTATTACTTTTCAATAACATGGTGTATTTACTGAAACGACTTACGTTATTTATGTTGAACCAAATAACTGGGAAAAGTTATACATATTATAATAACGTAACTTAGTAGGAAATGTAGTAACTCTGATTTTGTTTTATTTGTACTGTATTATGTTTTTACAGATTAGTATGTTTCTACACATGAGTATTTTCTGTCGATAAGTTTTTTTTCTCCTTCTGGATTCAGATATTAGGCACAAATTGCCTGTTACAGAACCCATCTCTTCCTTGGCCTTCCAAGACTTATCAAAAATTCTTACGTAACCAATATTCTTTATAAAGACTGTAAACTTATATTATTAGGTTGATATGTTATATTTATAATATAACGGTTAATTCTTTTATGCCCCAAAGTTAGTGCGCCTTAATTGTAATGTATAATAATAGGTTGAGTTGATGTGTTTTGATAATAATTTTCAAATAAAATTTTGTTAGTTATGCCTCACGTTGCTCGCCAGTTCTTTAATGTAAAATATTTATTTTTACTAATAAATTGTTAATTCTTTTATTGTCGATCTATTTTGGTTAAACACCCTACGGTGTGTACGCCTTTTATGTTATATAAAATTATTGAATGCTCGTTACTTGAAATATGCTTAAACTTCTACCTGTACTTGTAGGTAAATAACTATATTATTCTATTACTCGATATATCATGCTCTAATATAGCATTTATACATTGTAATGTCCCTGTCTACCTTCTAAAGTAGATGTAGGTTTTTTGTCCAAGTTAACATCTTGTTAATTACATTATTACTTGTCCATTACAAACACTTATGCTTACTTATACCTTAATCTAATAAAATATACCATTTATTTTTATATATGGCATTGTCTAGCCCAATTTTTCTAAACAAAATTGTCTCCTTTTACCTACCAAGTAGATGCAGGTTTTGTGTAACATTAATCTCTTACTAACTACATTACTATCTTGTCCATAACGAACAATAGTTATTTCTTATTTCATAATCTACTAGTCAGCTTATCTGTTACGCTTTCTATTACTAAATTATTTACATCACATTCTTCTTTACATCTTTTAACATACAATAGTAGTCCTTCTTTCCTACCACACATTATAACATTTTTTACAAAAATAAAACTTTCATCACCCATTTATATCCTAATAAACCCCATCTGAATTGTCTATGTGCCTATCAAACACAATCAGATATAACTCTTTAATCTTGTTTTACAGTTTTATCGTATATTTTATTTAGCTTAAGTTATCAGTTTCCAGTTACTGGTTACCCAGCTAGGCTCTGCATTATAGGCTTTTTACCTATTCTGTAGATTATTTCTTATGCAGTCTACTGGAATTGTTGTTATTAAGTTTAATATAGACATGTTAGGTATTTTAGTTTTCTTATTCTACATTACAATGGCCTTAAATTTACTTGTTAATACATTTATTTCATAACACAGGTTTAAACTTTATTGTATATTTACATGACAATCTTTATGTTGAGGGAAACGTCACCTTACAATACCCAAAATAAAATAACCAGGAAATTAAAAATATTTTATAATAATTTTATAATAATAATAATAATTCTTATGTACATCAGTAAAATGTAGGCCTAACATTTGCAAAACATAAATGTAATGAATACGTTAATTAGGAAAATGTAATAAGAGTTTAATTTAAAAAAAAAAAACAGTTTTTACATTCCAAAATTATTTTTTTTCTACAACAATTTATACAATTGTTACAATAATTACACTGTTATACAATTGTCATAAAATGTTGTGAAAACATTTTAGAACGCATAATTTTTCAAATGTAGTACTATCTGGAACAACTGCTAAGTACAGTATAGTAAAGACAACTATGTAACAATATAGCAGTAGGCTATGTAATTCGAAGATACGGTAGAAATTGATGGAAGCATGAAAAGACAGATCATTAGATTCTTGTCCATGAGATGTAGTATTAAACCTGACATATAAAGCAGGACTTAGGACATAGATGAAACCGATATTTTAGTCGTTTCTTTTCTAATACAATGCACAGTATTTGTCAAAAACATAATCTTTTGAGCTACGAATGAGTTAATTCACTTGTCGAGCAGGTATAGTTGTGTAAGATATATTTTAAATAATACACATAAACTAAACATATTCAAACTAAAGCAGTATTTAACAAAACAAAATTATCTTGCACATAGGACGTAGTGCTTAACGACTTCTCGGTACCTTACGGAGCCATGTTCCGTATCAAACCTTAATCCTTTTACACACTAATTGCCAATCAAGTCAGATTTAAAATTAAGTAGTTGCTTCTCTCGTTCCACTAAACGGGACGTATAATTTCAATTAAAATACACTTAATAAAAGTAACTAGTTCTTTTGTTTGATTTGTTAAGCAGTAATAATTGGTAGAGTACGGTTACCAATCGATAGTTCGCTAGCGATATCGTTCTTATATACTTGTCTATCCCGTGTCTGCCGTACACCCCTTAATCTGTTATTGGAACATGGTGCGAAAAGACGAAGTCATGATGTCATGTTTAATAAATTATAACTAAAAAAAAAATTATCCAAACATTATAAGGAATTTAAATTGCATCTACAAATTTTAATAATTGCTAAAACTACGATTTAAAGCTATGTGGCGATTAAAAAAAAATACACCGCACAAAAAAGACAGGCGTACGCAGTTTCTATCATAACCGTGCATGATAAGTGCACACGTTTTGCTATCTGCGTATTGGATGACATACAATTGTGAAGTACGAGATATATTTGCTTGTTGTTACTAATCAATATAGGAATAATGGCAAAACTTATGAATATGTTTTAATATTTTGTAAGGGTAATACATATTCGTTTACAAATGTGAGAACGATGATAGATGTACCGATATGGCTGCTAACTTTGAAAAACACTTGAGGCAACCATAGTACTGAGACATATAGCTACTTAATCACAGCTAACGTGAGAGAGGCTTCATAAATAATATTCTTAATTCATTCGTACAATCTTAATAGCACGGACGAAACTCTGTTGCAGAATAACGGACAGTCTCTATTGTCATTATTGTTTAAAATCTGTTCGCGTACGTAATGAATATTGTTCGTTACTAATTCCAAAGCGTGGTTGAAGGTTGTTCTTTATAATTGAAAATGCTGCATGACATGAAATACTTGAACACTAGATTCGGAAAGCTGTAATATCCGACTTCCTTTGGTAGAATATGAAAGTCTCTTAGAACATGGATGGCAAGTTGGTATGTGAATTCTCTGTCCAATTCTATGATGTGGAGTGTCTGTACATATATAGAGATGTAGAGAAATATAAACATGGAGATATAGAGGTGTGGAGAAATAGATACTATAGAGATTATATCTCTGTTCATTTTTCTCTCTTTGTATAGGATAAAGATTGAAAAAAGATGGTAAATAGGGAAAACAATTCCCAACGAAAGGATTTTTGTGGTACAATCATGATTAGAATGGAAAGTCGAATGTATAAACGCAATGTCAAAATGCCATTGAGGTCGGAATTCTACGGCTGTAAGTTAATCTCTAAACAGTACAGCTGGTAGGTCTACCTGTACGATCGGCGGTTAATTTTTATTGATTACTGTTTTTTTGAAAGAATAATCAATAGAACCAGTTTGTGTTGTTGAGAGACTGTTTGTAAAGTTGACTTTCTATGCACCTTTGCTTTTATATAGTAGATTCTTGTATAGACGTCTTGTGGGGACACACACATGGAACGTCTAGGAAGGTTCTATTGGTTTATTCACGTCCTGGAAGCACTACAGAAGATATTATATTACATATTAAAACTTTTTACACACATCAATTTGCAGGTGTCTGTATATATAAAAAAACTGATTCTACTGGTTGTGTAGAATTCACTGATTGCACGGTTCATTACATGTTTGTAGAGGCAAATACTGTCTTCAGGCATGTACATTACCTTTATATAAAGCACATTTACCTTTATGTTCAATAAGTTGAAATTTTGCATAGCTTAACTGTAACGAGCCATCTTAGGTTCAGATGGTTTAAGTTACCATGGAGCTATACTTAAAAACGTCTTAATGAAGCAAAAACTTTTCTTAGAACCAATTGCATCTTGTTTAAAAGATAATAAAATTTAACATGGCTGTAGTTAACGTTATGTTTCCATTATCATTCTGTCAATAAAAGAAAATTATCCGTTCACTCGAGATAGTGTGTCTCATTGATTCATTATAGACTAGAATTCACGTATGTTTAGTAGAGTTTGCTAAGAATGGCATATTTTACTCTTTGATGCTTCCGATTAAAGTTACAGCGGGAGTTCAACTCAAAGCGCAGACAGTTGTGTGTAATAGTCTTATCGTTCATAAGATGCTGATGAAGAAGTGGACGTGTTACTGACTTCTGTTTAGTAAAGATTCTTTGACTTTGGGCCCCGTGACCCTGCCTTGAGGGTCGGTATGTTACCGTTACGGATAACGGATCGGCCGTGCTCTAGCGCAGCCCCATGATTGGTGTGACTTCTGATCGTCTGCCTTTCACCTACTTCAGACTTACAAATTTACTGTTCAGATATGTTTCAAACTGAAAAATCAGTTACACATTTATTGCACCTTTAATAATTGATTCCATCGCTACAATCAGTTACAAATAACAGGAGTAATCTTTATCTGTAATCTTTTTTAGATGTATAGCCAATGCTGTATTACTATTGTCTTCACTTATCTCATCCTGCGTGATTTAAGAGACTCTAGCGCTTAGGGAATCGTGAAGTCTCTTAAGTATTGTGCCTTGAATAAAATCTATAAATATCAAGATTGGGAAATAAATAATTAGTTTATGTTAATAACACTTAGATTTAGACTTTTCAAAAATATTTCGCACAATATAGGTTTTTAATAACTTTTTGTTTTGGTATTTGTAAAGAAAATAATTTACGTAAAATTAAATACATTTACAAAAGCTTTTAATGAATTTATTAAATATCTAGAAGGTATTACGCAAAGACAATTAACGTTTATATATTTTCAGAAAATATATTATATTTAATATCCTTCCAATTCGAAGTGTGTATGTGTGTGTGAGCGTGTGTGTAAACATATATGAATATGCATAAACAATAAGGTTTTTAGGTACATCGTACACCAGCTGCCTGTGCGATAGGAAACTATGACCAAACTGTAAAGTCGCGGCCGAAACATTTATTGATATTGTATAAGTTAATTATAAGACATTATAATAGTCTATATGTCTATTGATTTGTATAAGATCACTTATACATTTGATGGAATGAATCACTTGACTAACATTTTATATTGCACAAGCCTGCCAGTAGCAGTATGTAGCACAAAGCAGGAAGTAACAACAGCCTAATATGGAGAAAAGTATGTATCATTACCAGACCTACAGGCCTAAAGTGCACATAAGTATATGAAAATATAAATAATACTCGTTGGGTTCTAGTAGTTGGAAACAAAAATTCCCTCCCCTAGGGGGTGCGCGTCCCCCCTCCCCCCTAAGAACAGCACTTTTTAGCGGATTTTTTCACTTTTTCCATTTTTACGCAAAACCACTCGATTTTCGACAACAACCTTTATTACAAAAAATGTTTCTCATAAAATTCTACATAAAAAAGATTCTATGCACGTTTTGTGTATGAAGTACTTTTTTGTGTAACAGACGCCGGAGAAAGGGCGAAAATACGTAAGCATCTGACTTTGTCCTATTTTCAACTTCATATGTACCTTCTTTCAATTTTTTCTTGTTTAAACCACATCACTAATCAATTACATAAAAAATATTATTATTGTTTTATATATATTGTAACAAGACCCTGTATGCAGTCGTTACAAAAAAAAAAAAAAAAAAAAATTATTTAAAAAAAAAATTAAAAAAAAATTTTTAATTTTGTTTATAATGTCTATGACTGAGAATAAATTCAGTTTTATTGTTTTGATGGTAATTCTAAAATTTTAGTAAGGTAATTATTATTTATTTCGCACTTCTTGAAGATCTTAACAAAGTCCGGAGTTAATCAGATTAACTCCGGTCAGCAATCGATTTATGATTTTCCGTGCTGGTCCAATATCTCACTTTCTATAAATATTTTCTTCTTCAGGAAGTCTCGTTGCATTAATAAAACCTTAAACTAGCATGTGAAATAAGTTATTGATCCAAACAATTGAAATAAATTGATTTATTAACAAAATTAAAGAATGATCGATATTTAATCGATTTTGATCAATTGTCGACTCCGTCTCAGGAAATTATCGATATGTTCATACAGGTTATAAATTATTACAAGTATTATAAAAAGGTTCTTGAGCGATTATATTATTAATAGTCAGAGAAGGGTAAACGAGAAAGTATAACATTTACAAATAAAGTGTTTTCAATAACTATTATCTAACAAAATGTGAATAAATTTTATTATAAAATATGTAATATAGTTGAGTTGTCAAACCAATTCTGCAAGCGCTGTAGTCACTCGATGTGGTTGGCACTGCTTGGCATTTCCAAGATGGCCGCTCAAAAAGATGACGAGGTTATTTGCAATGTCGTCGCGAGAAAATCTCTCCGCAAAATTAACTTCATATAAGTTTTAAATGTCCCCGAACTTGTGTAATCTGTCTAATATGTTGTTTGGTGTATTCTGGAATAGTATTTAGTGATCACTGGTGTTAATTATGTTATATGTTTTTGGTGTTCACTTCTCTTTCTTCGCTACGCAAAAAACGGTTATATGGTTGAAGATTGAATTATCACAAATATGTCGTTTTACTGTTTTTGTGCACTGGTATTATGTAGTGTTGGTGTTGTTTTCACTGTTGTGGTCAAAGTTTTCTGTGGTTTTAATTGGAAAAGTGTTTAATTTACGTAACTCTCGTTTCACTGAATTTATTATGTAACCTTAGTACTCCATTTTTCTCGGTTTCAAGGAACGCAATTTTACTTAAACTGTTCAGCTTGATCATTAACAAAGAACTAACTACTGTAACTTCCTTCACGTTAGTCAAAATCTGGCCCAGTTAATATTTGAAAAGTATTGTTAAAATAATTTCGACTTCCCATATACATGATACAAAAATACATTATGTATGGAATAAATTTAGTTTATTATTCACTTTCATGAATTATTAACCTTATCATTGGTTTAATTATCTCATTCTATTTAAATTGATATATTATAGTCCATATCTGTTGACATTTTTGTGGAAATTACCAAATTTCTTTCTTTTTGGAAATCTGGGCTCAAAAACTGGTTTCCGCCTTCATATATTTTTTCTGCCATTTTAAGTGCTATTAATACCATTATATTAAATTTCAAATAGTCATAATTCCCTTCCTTTCCTTAATTACATATAAATTGAACCTTTGAACTGGTTTTTAGTGATAATCTCTGAATTTAACACTCCTCTTTAAAAATAATTAATTTATATATTTCAAAAATTTACAATAATTTAAGGTAAATTTCCATATTATCATTTTAACTCATAGGTTCATTCACAGTAGTTGTTAACTGATTTACTCTAACCTAAATCTTGCCAGTTTACAGGATTTATAAGTAAATTAACTGGTTTATATTGAGTTTCTGTGAATTTATTATTTGGCCTAGAAGTTTAGAATTTTACATGTCTGGTTGTCTCAAATAAATTTAATCCTACTCCTCCTCTGACTTTAAACAGTTATTATGACATAAAAATAAAATGGTTTATAAACTTATTGTGATGTGTAGCATCTAATCCATACTACTGTTAAATAAAAATAATAATGAACATTACTCAGCATTCTAAAAAATTGAACATATTGGTGACATTGTTTAAAAACATACATTTAACTCTTTTTTTAATTAACACAGCATACCTACTGAAACATTTTAAATGGTATGTATGCTGTTATTTAACAAATATAATAAATTCTAAACACATATAAATCTTATTGACTAAGAACTCAGTAAAACATATGGAGTTTATGGCTGTGAACAAATAGCCATTTTAAACATTTTAAACCTATGAACACTTAAATTAATTCCAGTCCTTTCTGGTTTAACCATTATTATTTATTATCCCCTTATTGAGTAAACATGTCCACCCATACTTTAGTTATTATCATTTCTACAAATGTCTTGTAATAACAAAGTGACATTAAAATAATAAAATATTGGAAATCTTCCATTTTAGTTTTTATGATTTGTGAATTATTGAATGTAAAAGTTGTTGTCCAGCATATTGTTAAGTCATAGTATCACTACAACTTTAAGTTTATTGTATTTCCAAAAACACTTGCACTAGTTCACTTTCACTGGTGGTTCTGATATTTTGAGTCTTATTATCTCAGACCAGACCTTTAGTCATCATGGACTGTTAAGACTTGTTTATTTTTTTTATCACACAATAACTTCAGTTGGTGCACCTCTTATCATACTATACAACACTTTTGGTTTATTAATAATTACAGTTTTATAGGGTTTCGGGATGTTATACTTTCTTTAATTGTCTCTATGGGTTTGGGGTTCATGGTAGTTAATAATAGGTTTTATAATGGCGTTTCCTCCATACTATTTCTTCCTTTCTTCTTGTCTTCTTTCTTGTCTTCATTCTTGTCTTTCTTCTTGTCTTCTTTCTTGTCTTCATTCTTGTCTTTCTTCTTGTCTTCTTTCTTGTCTTCATTCTTGTCTTTCTTCTTGTCTTCACTCTTGGGTAAACCAAGGTACTTCGTGTTATCTTGACTGATGTTTGGTTTGGAGTATCTAATTTATTTTCTGATACTGACTTTGCCCTTCGTTAAAGGTTTCAGGGTATTGTTTACTTCCTGATAATAAACTCTACTCTTCCTTCTTCTTGTGTTTGGGGTATTTTGTGGTTTCACCACTCCTAAACTGATTCTTTCTTCTTGATTTTGTGGTATCTAGTTTGTTTACTGCTCCTAACTTCCTGGGTAGATTCCTGATTTTATAATATGAGTTACTCTTAATTATTTCTTTAATTTTTTATAGTGGTTTTTATATAATGTAATTATGGTCTTTAATTTATTGTGGTTTTTTCCTTTGAATTCATTAAATTTCATTCGATATTATATTAGTATATGTAATGTAATTATTGTTTATTATCTTAATTGAATTATTAATAAGTAGTAGATTTTCTGTCACGCTACAATATATATATATATATATATATATATATATATATATATAGTATTACTCCATATCATCAAATATTCCATTCTGGGTGAGTGTCAAAAAGGTAAAGCAATGTGAAATATCAAAGGAAAAATTTTATTCATAATAAAATTACGTTCATATGATGACATGGTATAGTAAATAATAGTGACGGTGAAGAATCAATATCACTGATTTACAAAGGATCATCAGGAAACTCATCACACAAGTCAATGGGCACCCTATTAGTGCAGCTTTGCCCACGACAATAGAGCCTCCAGGTGGTCTAGTGGCTAACGCGGGCGATTGATGCGCTCGTGGTCCCGGGTTCAATTCCCGGCAGAGGTTCCTTCCGTACGGCGTGCACTCAGCGTCGTGAGGCAAACTGAGTAGGCGCTGAGATAACAGCGCCGCCTCCTGGCTGTGAATACCACAACTAGCGGCTGGTGGCGCGTAGTACTAGCCATACACCGTCACACTAACACAAAAGCCGCGCGGTACGCCTTGGTCCTTAACGGACTGTTGAGCGGAGGTTTAATTTAATTTTAATTGCCCACGACAATTCTTACACATAGCCGTGCAGCGTAAGTCGCTGTAACACACTTGCACTTTCCTCCACAGCCCTGAGTGCAGCCACATGAAATCAGAGTTAGGATCCTTCCTGGAACAGGTGCTTGTGTCATATACACTGGAGAGAGAGATGAATTTCGTTGCTTCCATCCCCAGGTTCTCGGGTCCAAGGAATTCCCCAGCCACATCTGAATTTCCCTATATACACGATGTGAGTGGAGGCATGTTGCATCAGCGGTGGGTGGCCAGCGTGAAAGAATCACAGCGTTGTTCGCCTGACCTACTAGCTGAAACATCGAAACATTGAAATCTGCGACCGTTCAAATTGTCTGAACCAGCTGTTTGCCGGATTTTGGTGTACACTGCGTGAATGAATTTTTCGCCGGCTTGTTCAGTGACCTCACGTGTCGATGTTGCATCATTGAACACATTGGGGATATCATGGAGTTGTTGGGATCGGTTGATCGATTGAATTATCTACAGTTTTCCTTTTCCGAAGAAGGCTGACGTACCGTCACAGCCACTCATTGCGTGAAGGAACAGAATTGATTTCCTACACTCATGAATGATGGGAAAACTTTGTAAATCTTTCGATCTGTACTGTAAAATCTTGTTTTGACAATATCGGCTCTACTTTCTTTCATCATAAGGACATCTTTTCCTTCTGGGGCAAGGGATATGAGGAGAGCAATGAGATCAACGTCTTAGTCAACAATGACAACTTGCCCGTTTCCTTGTGAGGCGTCTACTGTTTTGCGGACAATGTTGACGTCTGCGTCGTCTTCAGCAATAATTGCTTCTCTGAATGTTCCTTCTGGGTAGACATCTCGAAGAGCAACTCCTTCAATACCAATTCTATTTTGCCTTTGAAACGTTTGCATTTCAGTTTTCTGGGCATTTGCAATTTCTTGTGAGGTAAGCATCGCAGATAGCTTGGTTACTTGTTGATCTTCCAATGCGTCACCAGGAGTTATACATCTGATTCCACCCATACAGTGGAATGTGCCTTTGCCCGTCATAGTTTCAATGTTGAAGTCTACATTATCAAAAGAGAACTGTGAAAATGATTCCTTCGAAACCGCTGGCTTCCAGGATTGTACAGCTGAAGACTCGAATAAAACGCCAATGCTATAGCTAGAAGAGAAACCCATATTGGAGACAATATCTACAATGTTTCTGGATCCCACTTTCCGAAACAAGTATATTCCAAGACTGAGTTGCAAGGGCGAAACAAACGAGCGAAGGCTTGTGGCTGACACGATTTCATGAGAAATGGCTGTAAATTTTTTACATTGCAGATTTTTGATGACATCTCTTTTTCAGCAATCACACACTGTAAAAACACCTGTAGAGTTTCAGGAACCATAGATTCAACATTTTCAGTGAAGCTGGTGATGTCTGGGTACTCAGTCATATTATAAGGAGTCATTCGAATATCTTCGCGGATAATGGTTGCAGGTGCTTTCACTATTCTCATACGCTCGTCTTTTTCATTGCCAGGTCGTTTGTTGTACAACAGGTTCACGATTTTCAGAACGCTACCACGAAAGCAATCAACTGAAGGGCTTTTCCTCATATTAGCGAAGGGGACTCCATCACCACATTGATCTTGTAATCTATTTTTGAGAGTTTTCTTTCTCATTGAGACACTTTCTGGTAGACAATCATCAATTTTCAGCATCAAATCTTTCAGAAGAAAATTGACATTCCTCCGATGTATCAATAAAAGTGCACAGTTCTTGGAAAGCAGCGTCAAAATTGCTGTCATGAGGGCGCCTCTTTTTCGAACAAATCTGAGGAACCAAACAGATTGCCTGTTCCTGTACGAATATGTATGGAAAAAATTATATGTATGTATGTATGTATACATATATATATATTTATATATATATATATATATATATATATTGTAATGTGTCGTTTCACCAAACATAAAACTAGTAACATACTAACTAAAAGATAATTTACTGACTGTAACAAACTATGGCTGACAATGACCAAAATACCAAGAAGTTAAAGATCCCAGGACAAAAGATGTAAATAAATAATTAATTAATCGCACTGTTGAGTACATTAAAAACTTCATTACTAGTTAAAATGTAAATAAATCTAATTTAACTATGGGGAGGTCTGCGCACCTCAGACCGTTATTTTATTTATCAAGAAAAAAAAATAAAGTAAAATATTTAAGTTTTACAAATATAATAAGATCAAACTATAATTATAAAAGTGGTATGGTATGACAGTGCTAGAAAGTGAGAATAACAGTGAAATACGGTAAAAAGGAAAAATTGTTTATAATGAAAGTGATTGAACATAATTATAATGAGTATTGAAGAAATATATAATCTATATGACACAGGTATATAACACATATAGTGAAACAAAACAAATTAACTATTTGAAAAGGATAAAATTTTACATTACAAACTTATAATAAAATAGTGTAAGGAAGAAAAGATAAAGTTCAGCTGAATATTATTAATTAGAAATGGTACACCGAACCTGTGACCCATAAAATAGAGCCAAGGCCTTTAACTAAGTAAATTAATGTTATAAAATAGGTTATTTACCTTCTGTCGACGTTTCTTAAAATCCTTTTAGGATTACTCGAGTTTCAACACCATTTGGTGTCATCATCAGATCGGTGAATTAGGTTAAAACATTTCGATGCATATGCATCTCGTTAGATATTTAAAAGATTAAAAACAACACATAACATTAACACGTTTAACCTAATTCACCGATCTGATGATGACACCAAATGGTGTTGAAACTCGAGTAATCCTAAAAGGATTTTAAGAAACGTCGACAGAAGGTAAATAACCTATTTTATAGTCTTAATCGTTTCTGGAGGCAAGAAAAATGTTTAAATTAATGTTTTGAGTGGAAGAAGATTGATTGTTGAAAATTGTGAATTGCAAGCCAGAAGGTTTAAAAAAATTACTACTGAGTTTGATGGAAATTGAAGATCAATAAAAGCTGAGATGACCAGGAAAACCAACCCAAGACCTAGAGGAATGATGTTTTGACAGAGAGAGACAAAAAAAAAACTAGGTGTCCAGGGGCAGAATCAACCAATAAATCCGTTGGGAAAACTGCAAGATTGGTGAGATCACTCCAAAACAATAACTGAAATATTCGAGCTAACATTGTGACAGTAAAAATATGAATTACCACAAAAACAATAACTGAAAAAAAAAAAAAAAAAAAAATAATTGTGAATTATTTTAGTACACTATTATAAAATAGTCGAGAATCATAAGAGTTTTTTGTTATAGTTTCTAGATGTTTAAAAGAACCCACAAACATTCAACAGACATTTACAACACCATATTACCAAGTCTCATGTATTAATTATATTGTCTGTTCTATGTGTAAACTGTACCAGACTTTAATGATACTTCTATGTTAACCCTGAGATTCATGAGATTCAGATAAATAATCATCTAATTAAAAATAAAACACAGGTTTTTTATTTAGTTACAAATCAACGTCAGAGATACTAATTATTTTAATATAGATATTGGTGATCTCAAAACAGGGCTGAACAAAATAAAAGTATCCATAAACGAAGAGGAAGATAGTTACTGAACATTACAATATATATATATATATATATATATATATACACGCACATATTTTCAATATATTTAGTGTGAATATATTTACATAGGCTGTTTTTATTTAGCTGAAAACCCCAGAAAACGTGACAAAATCAGATGCTTACGTATTTTCGCCCTTTTTCCGGCGTCTGTAACACAAAAACGGTACTTCATACACAAAACATGCATGGAATGTTTTGTATGTCGAATGCTATGAGGAACATGAGGAACAAAGTATCAAAACTTTATAAATTATTTCCCCTATTTACCCCTTTTTGGTCTAATTTGACTGGAGTAAGAGATACCAGACTACCGAAAGTTTGGGCAAACTATAACGTGTGTAGAGTACTTGTTAATTTTCAAAATTTTTGCCAAGACATTTGATTTATGTCTGTGATTACATGTGCTGAGTTGGGCTTGATGAAAAAAAGTTTTAATATTTTATGTTTGTTTTGATTCAACTTTTTAGAAACTGTTTATCACTTTACCTTTTACAAACGCTATTTTGAATTGCCTAAATAGTTTGTAAACTAAACTACTATTGTTTGTTAGTATAAATATGTTGTTACCAGCAAAAATTAATAAAACTTACGTCTATCTGTAACGTGTCTCTTAAATTTGAAAACTCGTGCCATAATAATGTACGCAAGGTATACAAGAATGAAGGAACAATTAATTTCATAATGGTTTCTGACGGTGTAATGTGTATAATGTACCGATTATAGTCCCTCAAATAATGCAAAGTTAATTGACAATTCATTCTTAGATCAAGTAAAAATCCTTGTTTCATTTAAAATAAGCAAAAGTATGACAACTTGTATGTAAACCAACAATTTCTTTTGCCCTTACACAGCAAGTTTTATTTCTCACATAGTTACTGACTTATTCTGGGCTGTCTACAACTTCCGTTTGCCGTTTACCTCATCCCAGTTGCCACGTCGCTTTTTCGTAGACATGTATTTTGGAACTCCCTCGTCGTATTTATTTGATTTTCCCATCTTAGTCTAATTTGTACTTTCGCACTCAGTTTGGAAAATACCTATTCCATTTGTGTGTCTTATATAATCATACCATACTATTTACGGTTTCTAAGACTTAAAGACGCCTGTCTAATATAGTTCTACGTCGTATAACAGTCAATTATGTTGTCTCCAATGGTAACACTTTCCCATCTTTTCATATTAAAACAATTTTAGTATTAACATGTAGGGTATACGTACATAGTAGTTAACATTAATTTGTATAACGCTTAACGTCAACGCAAACGTAGGGATTTATATAAATGTCAATCGTATTAAGCGAATGGAAAAATCTTAAGAAAAGATAAATATTATATTTCTGTATGATATGAATGCGAATAATTGTTAACTTCTGTTGGAGTTATAACGTTACTATGCGTATGTCAGGTCATAAAATACGTAATAATTCTACTTTTTAGTCACACGGATCAAATTTAATATTGAAGTGAAATATTTTTAAGTAACAGTTTTTAATCTAACGTAATTAAATTCCTTGTTTTAAGAGGTGGGTTCCTTCACTTTAGTGTATGTCACGAACCAGAGTGTAAAGTGAAGGGACTTGTAACCACATTTCCTACTTGTATACACATAAAAAATGATTGCCGACATCGTGTATGTGTCTGTATGTTTCAGTAACAACATGGTGTGGTGTCTGTAATTAGTCACATGTGTGCACTCGTACTAAGCAGGTCTGTCTTGATCCGCGTTCTTTTATTTGACGGTGTATTCATTTCAGGTTACTAATTAATTTGCAGTCTCTTTCATTTACTCAGACGCGCAGGTGCCGGCATTCCCATTTACTGGAATCCCATTCCGTCAGAATACGTAATGACTTTGTGTTACAAATTACATACTAATTACCTTGGCAAGTCTGGTGGTGATAATTAAGTTGTCAGCGACGACAATATGTACCGTGTAGGATAGCAACGTAACATTAAGTTGGGCAAATCATTACTCCGTGTTGTGTTACTTGCAATTGTATTTATTTGTTCTCGGTGAAGAAAACAAGTTGACACATTTCTTTACAATACGTTCACTTTAAATGTTCACATGCGTAATTGTTGATAGGAATTAAACGTACTAATATTAAGCATAGAGTATTAGTACAACATTAGCGATAATAACAAGCGCGCACGACTTAGTATAGCCCTACTGTCTATAGGTGCACAAAATCAAGCCCATCCACCAGCCCCTCTATGTGTGTAAACGTATTACTTATAATTTGGATGCTGCCATGAAAGTTTACCTGTAATTTGTTGTGTATATTGAAGTGATAACGGTATTTCTTTTTGCGGTGTTAACAAAACGAAAAATCTTATCTAGCTGTGAAATAAATAGCCGATGTAATATAAATGATAATATGGTACTTCTATGTTACGTACAACATATCATTATAGTGTTGACATTAAAATAAACTTATTTTATTTCCTTACCCATTGAAATTAAAAAATTGAAATTTCCAAGTTCAAATGTTACGTAAGTAATAATTACTAACAAGACAAAACAAAAAATTCAACACATTTCAAGTTTCCCATTATGTGGCATTAAGCAAATATTTTTCACATTTTTGTCATCTTCAAAACTTATTCAAATGAATGAAAATTCCTAGTTTGAATGTTTTGTAGATAGGCCTACGTGACTAGTATGCCTGCAGTTAATTAATTCTTGATCAGTATCAGATTTGGTTTTCTAAAATTGAGCAGTGCAAACTAAAACACCTTATACATTTCAATTTGACAGTGAAAAAGGAAAAACAATTAATTTACTTATACTCTAATTAATTTACTTTATACGGTTTAATAAATCTAATAGAAGGGAATAAACTACTATAGTATTCCAATGATTGTTTTTACTATAATGATTTTGGAAGTATTGTCTTTTCTATTATAAAAACAAGCATTATCCCGACTATCAATAAATTACTTTAAAGTAGTAGAGTATCATGTAGAACTAGTTTTAAAGCCTCATGTTTTAATTTGTTGTGAAGTTTGTCACTTTAATTCGCTTCTGATAGTACAGAAATGTTTGTTTTAACCATACGACAAGTTTTTTTATCTACCTATGAATTGGCAGAAAACATTTCCTGTCTTGTATGGCCTCAATTTGTCGACAGAAAAATGTATCGCACATAAAAGTATACTTTATTGTCTTCCACCTTTATTGATTTGGAATTTAAACAATTTTTGTGTCTTATAAAAATGTTCTTTTTTAATGTACATTAATATAATGTTTTGGGTATCTCGTCCACACTCAAAACATTTAAAATCTTTTAGAGATTTATTTTGCATTGTTCCACAAATATATTTGAATACCTAAGAATG
This sequence comes from Magicicada septendecula, assembly GCA_034769895.1. Taxonomy (NCBI): domain Eukaryota; kingdom Metazoa; phylum Arthropoda; class Insecta; order Hemiptera; family Cicadidae; genus Magicicada; species Magicicada septendecula. The sequence goes on from CM068367.1 coordinate 954,542,615, forward strand.
TTTGTAGAAGAAAGAAAACAAACTCATGTAATCTGGACTGAGGTGTACAAGACTTTGTGTGTATGTATTATAATAATGAAAGCAGAAGTAACGGAAAAAACTGCGTTCTTTTCAATACAGCGTTTTAAATTCATTAAGCTAAGTCAGTTGTCTAGTGTACATTAAAATTAAATATTAAACGTGTATTATCATCAAATGTTTTAAATCTTCCTTTGTTGTTTGCTGTTTCTTCGAGATAACTATTTCCAAACGGTAAATATAAAATTTTACATGGATATATTATAGAGGTTTAGCATAATACTGATTGAGATAACGAGACTTCAGTTGTCAGTACTTCTTAGATATAAATTTGGTTTAGAGTTGCTTAACTAGCCTGCGAACGTGTTCAATTGCTCCGCGCTAACTGCGAAATCAAAATTGGTAATACGAAAAATGCTTAACTCTTCTAGAAAAGTTTTCAGTCCTTTTAGATACAGTTGTCCGAGAAGTATATAAGGAACGTTTCAACAATAACTGAATTCAAAATGTAAATAAAGATTGATAATTTATTTTTAGTATACGTTTTAAACAACATAACGGTATTTATTTAACACATAGACTTTTAGTAAGAAGTCTGATTGTTTTACTAAATTCTGTGTTTATTGTTGATCTGTGCTAAGGCAGAAATCCATTCACTGCCTCCTTCATTTTAATTCAGAAGTAAGACTTATTCGTACAGAATGATCGTTGTCCGTTAAGAACAGACAAAGAATGAGTAGGGCCCACTATGACGAAAGTAGGTTGGCACCAGTTGTCGCATGTTTGTCATCGAGGCATCGTCACCAGTCTCAACCGGCTTCAGGCTTTTCAGAACGCTCGTCACTCTCAACACTCTCACGCCCATCTTTAAAACGTTTAAATGTCACTTATAATCATTTTTTCTGACATGATAAATGTGTCTAATGAGATTAAAACACAAACAACAATGGGTATTTGTAAACAAACTATATCAGCTGTTATTTTAAAAAGTATACTGAGTATTTAGTAAACTGTAGTGTCGCTTTTTTGGAGCCAGCCAGATCAACTGACTTGGCATTGACAGTAGACCTACCAAACCGTATGCTTTTTTAATCACGTCTCTCAGAGTTGTAGCAGAAAATAATAATTATTTTAAGTTTTACTTGAACCAAAATAAATAATGTCACCCATGATCTATTTTCACGCGTTATGAGCGAAAATCATATTGCTTTCTTATACTAACAAAACATATCTGGTATGGAGATTGATATCATATTATAGTAAAACAACTCAGTCCTCTAACTGCTACAATACACGTTATCTCCTGTCTCTACACGTCTGTTTACTAGATTACTAGACAGTAACAGTACACGTCTGTTTACTAGATTACTAGACAGTAACAGTACACGTCTGTTTACTAGATTACTAGACAGTAACAGTACACGTCTGTTTACTAGATTACTAGACAGTAACAGTACACGTCTGTTTACTAGATTACTAGACAGTAACAGTACACGTCTGTTTACTAGATTACTAGACAGTAACAGTACACGTCTGTTTACTAGATTACTAGACAGTAACAGTACACGTCTGTTTACTAGATTACTAGACAGTAACAGTACACGTCTGTTTACTAGATTACTAGACAGTAACAGTACACGTCTGTTTACTTTTTACTGGATGCTCCACAGCTACAGTAACAAACATACAGTAGGCTACATATGCCTATTTTCAGAACGGCGTGTTAGAATGTTTGTTGATCGATTTAACTAAATTGATTTAAGGAAAGCTTAATTAACTAAATTATCAGGTTGTAATCAATCGATTTAATGAATTTAATTGTTGTTTACACAGTTGTTATTATTCCCATTTAAAAATTATTACACTGTAACTGATTCAGAGTAAATGAACACCATTTAGAACATTATAAACGCACTGTAAATGTATGGAACAGAATACTGAAATTTTGTGTTTTGTCGTTTATGTACCGACATAACTACATGTGTTGAGAAACAAGAAAAATATTTACGAACTTTGTGTTTATAAAATATTCAATAATTTATCAAGATACAGTGTTCAGAATGGATAGATTTATCAAAATACACCAAGCTTATAAAATATGTGTTACACATGAGTTAAATTAACTATTACAGCATATTAATTATCAGCAGTCAGATATGCGCGTATACGTTACTAGATACAGCTTAAATGAATAAACTAATTCATGTAATGAAGCCGAATTAATTAATTACTTTAGAACGTAATAAATTGGAGAAATTAGAAAACGTCTCTACAGCAGAGAACTCATATAATTAGATACATTCTTACTTAGAAATTGAGAAGTTTCTTGATATTTAATTAATATTAATAATTGACATATTTAACGAAGTATGTAACATTTTTAAAGCTCGTAAAGCACGAAATCTGCCAATGATGAAATTGTAGAAAGTAGTGTTTGTGTCTGTAGTTTCAAAACATGGGGTCTGACATAAACGGTCACACATACAGCAACGTGGAATAGTCAAGTTTACTTCGTGTACTTTATTTTAGAAGAAGTAAAATACGAAATGGAGAAATCATGTGTACTTAACATACTATTCAGATTGACTGTATTACTGTGATGATGATGATGATGTTGTTGTGATGATGATGATAAATGCTTTCCAAGTTACTATGAGATGGGCTAAGTGGACCTTTGTAAATATTATGGAGGACAGTAATCCTATATGGAAAAGTATAAAGGAAAATGATCGAGCGAATGATAAGGACAATTTAATTACGCGACCGTGCCTCTGGGCTTAGTGGTTGAAACAGGCAATAATAATTTTCCACTACATTTAAAATATCGCTCATGGTCTGTGTAACAGAAATATAATAATGATTTTAAAGATGGAGAATATCGCTACGCACAATCCACACACACACACACACACACACACACACACACACACACACACACACACACACACACACACACACACACACACACACACACACACACACACACACACACACACACACACACACACACACACACACACACACACACACACACACAGCACGTGTTTTAGCGCATTCAGGTTTCTATTTAAAAATAAGCACATTTCTGATACAGAGAGGTTGAAGTAGCTAACAGATTTTTAAAAAACCATGACGTGGCTTAGAATCTACGAAGTACACTGAGATCATGTGTCTTAGGTTACAGTGTGTCTAACAAAAAGTTTTTTTTTAAATCTTTTAGTAACCTGTTAGAGAAAATATAAAACTATATTATATGAATTAACCTTACTATTTATTGTCCGATGTCCTATGAAATATTTTATCAATTAAAAAAAATCAATCAATACTGAAACATATATGTGACTCTTTTATGGTGCAGGAAATTGAATTAAAAGTATAATTATGGTGACAGATATTACAATAACATTTATAAATAGACAACTTGTAAGACAGTCTACATCTGGTTTGAATTGGTGTATCGTATATCCATCTTTATTAACACGTACTGAATAAATGTAATGTAATAATTATAATAATAAACGTATTTGGTATTTTGTGTTCTTACTGATTGAGGAAATGTAAATACGAAAGAATATGATAAAGTTATCACTTGACGAAATGCAATGACCGTTGTATTTGAAGTCTGTTTTAGCAGAGTACTGAATTGGATGTTGTGGCAGCCTCATGAAACTTGTAAATTGCGCAGACGAAGAGCAAAAGATGAGACGACAAATTTCCGTATCTCTATACTCAGCGAATCAGGTTCTCTCCTGTAAATTTATTGCTGTCACGGGCGAATGGAAATTATAGTTTATCCTTGCACTGGTCTGTGCAAATTGCGGGCGTCACTTCCTGGAAACAGTAATTTATTGCTGACATTACCTGAATGTAATTTACACAGCAACTGTGTTGTATTTGGTGAATATTCGTTGACACTCTGCAATTACACATTCAATAACAATTTCTTTTAATGTATTACATAAATTTGAAAACAATATATTCATTCGATTATATCTGAGTAAATAATTTTAGTCTTTCGGTCATTCAGAACTGGTAGTATTGTTCGCTTGTATACATAACTGATGTTTTATAGAACTTACTTTCATTTAATTGTTCACTAAAATTTTACACAGAATTCATGTCTGAGATTACACAAAGAATGAGACTGTAATTACTATAAACAATTAGCCGATTCTTTACATTTTATAAAATACAGAAATAAATTTGAGAGCCATATGCATACATTACGTTACACTTCACATATGTTACTGTGAGATTATATGTGGTGCGAGAACTAGGAACAACGTTACTTGACCCAAGACGTCCTATTTGTATATATCCCATCAGTCTCATTTTATAAAAATATGTCGGTGTTACGTCTTCGACGCTGTCGAATATTTCTTGAGTTAGTCTTACAACGTGATGCTGGTATAATAAGTTGGGTAATATGAAATAACGTAGTGGACTGTATTTTGAATTAACTGTTTATTTGCATTTTGGTAATAATGATTGCATGGCCCGTGCAGTGTCGCGTGGCATACATTGCCAAAGTGAGAATTAAATAAATACTGAAAAATATATTAATAAATTGAAGTAATCTTCAGAATTGAAATAGTTACCTAGCCGCGGCGTTAAGAAGGGTGTTGTCCGGTCAGAGTTTAACAGTTAACTAAGTTGAACTGCGAGCGAGCGTATTGAGACACGCTGGTAGCAGTTTAGCGGGGGGATGACGTCACTGCACGAACCAGCTGTTTACATATGCAATTATTAAAGGTACAAAGTAACATACTGCCCGCACAAAATCGGGCGATTTTGCGTTTTGAGTTATTATATGAATAGTGCATCATAAGTGTCAAGACATAATAATACATAATAATATGGTACGGATACATAATAATACAATAATAAAAAGGCATAATAAGTGACATGACATAATAAAAGAATAATAACAACCAAAAATTCAATAATACATAATAATATGATAATAAGAAAGACATAATAATTGACATTACATAATAATTAATTAATCTATATCTATATAAGCCAAATACCACTGACTGACTCACTGATCACGATATCTCTGAAACCACTGAATGGATATCAATGAAACTTTGAACATAGCTTCATCATAGATCTTAGGTGCTCACTAAGAAACGGTTTTAAAAACTTTCACTTCTAAGGGGCAAAAAACCAAATACTGAAATTTATCGCGGGAATTGCATACTTGGTAAATGAAGTGGTTGACATCTCAGTTTACTGGAAACCCCGAATACATTTAGTCCTGAGTTTTTAATCATTGTTTTAAATTGAAAAAAACTTCGTTGTTTGCAGGTTCTTATAGTCCAGAAAATTTCGAAGTTCAATTAATTAATAAATGTATGTCCTTTTTTCTCGGAAACGGCTCTAACGATTTTCTCGAAAGAAATAATAAATAGCTGTTGCTATGAATGTAAATAAACAAACTAAGAGTTGAGAATTTGTACAACCTATCTAATCCTATACTATTAAGCGAGCAATAATTGTATTGAACAATTTTCTCGAAAGTTGGTACTTAAGGGTATTTTGATACCAGAAATCGATTGGACTCTGTTACATTTTCGCAAAATTCGTTTAACCCTTTAATGGGCTATGGGAAGTATACTTCCCAGTGTATTTTTTAGTGTATTTTTTTCTACAGGCAGTTATATTCATAACAATGTGAGTGTTAATATTTTTACTTGTTAATTATGCAATTAACATTGCATAAATACGCAATTATGCAATTATGCAATTATTCGGTTATTCTTTTTCTTAAGGTACAATGGAACACATATCCATAGATGGTGTAGTGGTGGCTCATCGAATAGTTCCCATGACAGGTGATGGATCATGTTTCTTTTACTCATTATCATGCCTCATGTACGATACTGACTCACAAGCTAATGATTTGCGGGCCACTGTCGTGCAACACATTTCCAACAACTGGCGACGGTTCAAGCCCTTAACTATGATGCCGTGTGGGACCATAAATTACAGAACTAAGACACAATACCAATCTCATATGTTTCTTCGCACCACATACGCTACATGCAGTGAAATCATGGCTGCTGGTGAACTTTACCCATATGATATTCAAGTATATCGAGATGGCGCGTTGATCATGAGATTTGGGGGGCCCGACGAAGGGAAGCCAGTTATAAGAATGAAGTGTTCAGGCCCCATGATGTCGGCACAGTTTCAGCCAATCATTCCAGTAGATGAAATGCCAACACCTTATGACCAACAATCGTCCCTAATGCAGACGCCGCCTACATTACTTCCGGTAGATGTACTGTTACCATCAACAACTGCTTCTCACAGCCCTCCTCCAGTGCCTGACGAAGTAACAGAACCAGAAACCCAGGACCACTCTCATGAAAGTGAAGTAGCTCCTCCCTGTACGAAGCGACGAGGAAGGAAACGTCGTGCCAGGTTCAGTGACTCCAGCAAAAGAAAAAGGCCCAGAGAAGCTGTCAAAAAGTATTCAGAGAATAATCCTGAAGTAAATAGAAAGGCAGTTAAAAAGTACAAAGAAAAAACCCTGAAATTCATATCACAGCAGTTAAAAACTATAATAAAAGAAATCCTGAAGTACACCGAGCATCTGTTTCCAAATACACAGAAAAACATCCACAAGTAAACAGAGAAGCGGTGAGAAAATACAGTGAAAAGAGGTCACTTATTCCCTGGAAGATAAAATGTTTGTCGGGATTTAAATATGACTGTAATACTGACTATAACAATGACAAGATTTTATCTATTGGTGATATTGTACAGTGTAAATGGCGTATGTTGGGTCAATAAAAAAGTCCTGGGTTATGTTGTAGCAACGGAAAAGTCCACCTTCCTCTCATTAAAGAACTACCAGAACCTCTCCACAGCCTTCTCACAAGTGAACATCCAGAGTCTGAACACTTTTTGGTAAACATAAGAAAATATAATGGTTGTTTCCAAATGACATCTTTCGGAGTCAGAGAAATAAAAGAAGGGAACTTCACCCCAACTTTTAAAGTACAAGGTCAAGTCTACCACAGGATAGGGAGTTTGTTGTCTTCACCTCCAAACAAACCCTCATATTTACAAACATATTTCCTTGGAGACGACGAAAAGGAGACAAACACTAGATGTAACAATTTTCCAAACGTAAAGCCTTGGTTAGTTGCCAAACTTTAAAAAGTGCTTCACAATCACAACTCTTACATAAACGATTTCAAAACAGCATTGGAAAGTGTTCCAGAAGGCCAGGAGTTCAAAGTAGTAATCCATGCAGACAGAAAGCCCGTAGACGGACATAGGGGTCAGTTCAATGCACCCACAACAAGCGAGGTGGCTTTAGTGATCGTAGGCCAGGAGTTTGCAAAGAGGGACATCATTCTCCACAGCAGATACTCTAAGTTACAGCGCATAAGTGAAACTCATCGATCTTATGACGCTTTGCAGTATCCACTTATGTTCTGTCGTGGGGAAGATGGTTACTCCATCGCCATTCCACAGTGCGACCCAAACACTAAAGCCCCTCTAAGAAAACTGTTTCAGCTTCTTCAGCTTCAGAATTTTACTCATTCCGCATAATGCAGAGAGATGGCCAGCAAAATTATTTGTTACTTTATCGCAGTCTCCTGAATCAATTTTTGGTTGACATGTACGCCAAAATTGAGACAGAAAGACTCAACTTCGTAAGGAACAATCAGAGTAAGCTGCGGACCGAAAACTATGTGCATCTGCGGGACTCCATGTGCAAAAATGATGGGCAAGCCAATAATATAGGCAAAATGGTTGTTTTACATTCCAGCTTTACAGGTAAACCCCGTTACATGCACGAGCGGACTCAGGACGCCATGACATATGTACGCAAGTACGGCCGTCCTGATCTGTTCATCACATTTACATGTAACCCTAAATGGACCGAAATACAAGAAGCATTAAGTGCACGACAAAAGCCTCAAGACAGACACGATATTATTGCCAGAATATTTCACCTCAAAGCAAAAAAAAATTATGCATGTCTTGACAAAAGGCAATGTTTTCGGTCCAACAAGGTGTTACATGTTAACTGTGGAATGGCAAAAAAGAGGTTTACCGCACGTGCACATACTGCTCTGGCTGCAGGATAGGATCATGCCCCATCAAATCGACAGTGTGATAAGTGCAGAGATCCCTGATCCTGAAGTCGATCCTGCCCTTCATGACATTGTTAAGTCCACAATGATTCATGGCCCTTGTGGAAATGTTAACAGAAACTCGCCCTGCATGATAAACGGCCAATGAACCAAGAGATATCCGCGGCCTTTAGCAACACAAACTCAAACTGCGGATGACGGTTACCCCCAGTATCGCTGACGGCCTCCTGCCGATGGTGGTTTCTCGGTCAACATTAAAGGAGTTGATCTTGACAACCAATGGGTGGTACCGTACAATCCTGTTCTTCCCCGCTCTTTCTTAGCCCACATAAATGTTGAACTGTGCAACTCCGTCAAGTCGATAAAGTATATTTGTAAATATGTGAACAAAGGCAGTGATCAGGCAACGTTTAGGTTGGAGAATGAGTGGGATGAAGTTTCTAAGTACGAATCAGGTCGCTACATCAGCACTTCCGAAGCGGCTTGGCGTATTTTCTGTTTTCCTATTCATGAAAGGTTCCCACCAGTAGTGCAGTTAGCAGTCCACCTTGAGAACGGCCAGAGGGTATTTTTCACTTCCGACAACCTTCTGGACAAAATCCAACATCCACCAAAAACCACATTAACAGCATTTTTCGAACTCTGCAAAACCGATTCCTTTGCCAGAGGCCTTCTTTACTGCGAGGTCCCAACATACTATGTCTGGAAAAATAACCAGTTTTGCAGAAGAAAGCAAGGAAAAGGCGTTCCAGGACATCCAGGAGTAAAAAAAGATCATGTACTTGGGAGGGTATATACTGTACATCCTAACAATGTCGAGTGTTTCTATCTGCGTCTCCTGCTACACGAGATTCGAGGACCAACGTGTTTCAGTGATCTTAAAAAGTTATCTGGTATAGTTCATCCTACGTACCAGTCTGCCTGTAGAGCATTAGGGTTGTTGGAAGACGGCATGCAGTGGGACCTAACCCTGCAAGAAGCTTCCATTTCAGATTCGCCTCACAAGATCCGAGAGCTGTTTGCTGTAATATTGGTGTTTTGCCAAGTTGCAGATCCCTTAGCACTTTGGGAAAAACACAAAGAAAGTCTATCAGAGGACATAAGAAGGCAGATTGAGATTGAAAGTCATGGTTTAGAGATTGAACTTTGCAAGGACACAGTTTATAATAAATGCTTACTATGTCTTGAAAATATGATCTTTTCTATGTCAAACCAATCTCTCCAAGACTTCGGTTTACCTCCACCAACTCAAGACACAAACATTATTACAGTCAATCACGAGTACCTGAAAGAGCTCTCCTACAATACAGTTCAGCTTTCTGATATGGTTGCTGAGAACTTTCCGAAACTGAATGCGGATCAGAAGAACGGTTACAATGAGCTCATTGCCAAAATTGATGATGGACTCGGTCAGCTGTTTTTTCTCGACGCACCTGGTGGTACTGGAAAAACGTTCCTACTAAACCTACTTCTTGCCAGCGTTAGGAAAGACAGGAAGATTGCCATCTCTGTGGCTTCTTCAGGTATAGCTACATTGCTGGATGGAGGTAAAACAGCTCACTCTGCCTTTAAACTGCCTCTGAATTTAAACATCTCCCAGACTCCACTCTGCAACATTTCAAAACAAAGTGACACAGCCAAGGTCTTGAAAGAGTGCAAGTTGATAGTTTGGGATGAATGCACCATGGCTCACAAACAAGGGATAGAAGCCCTAGACAGAACTTTACAGGACATTCGTAGCAGTAAAAACCTGATGGGTGGAATAACAGTACTACTGGCCGGAGACTTTAGGCAGACTTTTCCTGTTGTGCCTCGGGGAACACGAGCAGATGAAGTTAAAGCCTGCCTGAAGTCGTCTTACCTCTGGCCCAAAGTTCAAGTTCGTTTCTTAAGAGTAAACATACGGGTGCATCTTAAAGGTGATTTTAAAGCGGAAGAGTTTTCAAGCTTACTGTTACAGATTGGCGATGGAAAGTTAAAAGAGGAAGATGGAAAAGTTAACATTCCAAACAACCTATGTGAAGTTGTAAAAGACCTTAAGACTTTGAGAGATAAAATATACCCAGACTTAATGAATATAAGTGACTCATCTTGGCTCGAAGAAAGAGCTCTTCTAACCCCAAGAAATGAGACAGCAGCAATTATTAACAACTTATTGTTAGAAAAACTTCCAGCCGATGTTGTAAAATATCAGTCGGTAGATTCCGTAGTAGAGGTAGAAGACGATGTGCATTATCCGGTAGAGTTCCTCCACACGCTCAACCCTCCAGGAATACCCCCACATAACCTTCACCTAAAAGTTGGGGCTCCCATTATGCTGCTGCGGAACTTAATACCATCGAAACTTTGCAACGGTACCAGACTGCAGGTAAAATCTTTACATAAGAACGTTGTTGAGGCAACTATATTCACTGGCTGTGGTTCTGGAGAAACAGTTTTCATACCTCGGATTCCTTTGATCCCGTCAGACTACCATTTTCAGTTTAAAAGACTACAATTTCCCATCAAAGTCTGTTTTGCAATGACAATCAACAAAGCTCAAGCACAGTCTTGAAAATGGCTGGCGTAGATCTGAGGGAAGACTGTTCTCTCATGGCCAGTTGTACGTTGCCTGTTCAAGAGTTAGAACTCCTGACAGTCTGGTTATTCTTCAGCCAGAAGGAAAAACTAAAAACTTTGTGTACAAAGAACTTCTTTAATGTTCCGATGATTAGTTCTTCATTACAAGTTCATAAATTGAAGAAAAATCTGAAATGTTTTCATACTCAACACAACTTCATTAAACAAAAATGTTTAATGTTTATTTTAAATAAAATACATAAGAGGTTTTAATTATTTATTTATAAGAAACCTACTTTAATTGAACTTTATTAATTAAATAAAATTTTCATTACGTACAACGTGAAACTCCGTAGCGAAGCACGGGTATTTTGCTAGTAGAATAATAACACCCAAAAATTCAATAATACATAATAATATAATAATAAGAAAGACATAATAATTGACATTACATAATAATAGAATAATAACACCCAAAAATTCAATAATATATAATAATATGATAATAAGAAAGACATAATAATTGACATTACATAATAATAGAATAATAACACCCAACAATTCAATAATACATAATAATGTGATAATTACAATAACAAATGGAAAGCATGAGATCACCCGGGGTATGTCCCGGGCATGAAGCACGAGAATGCGATAAAAGTTTAAGTAAATAGTACATGTCATTTGAACGTTTTAGTGGGATTAATCTGAGGCCACTGGAAGTGGGCATAATTTGTGAATGGGCCTACGTTGGATGCCGTTTGCGGTGCGAACATCCGCTATGCGCACTAGGGAATCCTGACCCAAATGGACCTGAGTGATTACACCGCGTTTCCACTGCAGGGGGGGGATTATCTTCCAAAATAAGGACGAGTTGTCCGGGAGCCATGTTTTTTGACTGGTGACGCCATCTGATGCGCTGTTGCAACTGGTGCAAATAATCCAGGGAGTGAAGTGAGTGGAGAACCAACCAATAAGTGGGCTGGAGTCAAAGGCTCGGGATCCCCAGAGTCATTTGAGATGGCGAACAAGGGGCGCGAGTTGAGGCAGGACTCTATTTGAGTTAAAATGGTGTAATATTCTTCAAACGTGAGAATGGTTCTGCCGACGACGCGCCGCAAATGAAACTTGACGCTCTTGACTCCACTCTCCCACAGGCCACCGAAATGAGGTGCTGACGGGGGAATAAATGACCATTTGACTCCTTGGGCACTGGTGAAGTCCTGGGTAGTTTGTTCAAATTCGTTTGATTGGAGAAGTTGGAAGTATAAGTCGTGAAGTGTACTGCTAGCACGACGAAAATTTGTACCATTGTCAGAAAATATCTGTGAAGGGATGCCTCTTCGAGCTATAAAACGTCTTAAGGCTGCTATGAAAGCGTCTGAGGCGAGATCTGAAACTAATTCAAGGTGAATGGCCTTAGTGGCCATGCATATAAATAGAGAAATATAAGCCTTTGAAATCAATTTGGAACGCTGCCCGCCCTGACGTATAAATACTGGACCGGCGTAGTCGACTGCATATTGAGAAAATGGCTTAGAAGGAGTAACTCGGAAAGAGGGTAATTGACCTCATAATTGGTTTGCGCCCCTTGCACGGAATCGAAAGCAAGTGATGTATTACTGATCGTATATACGAATTATCATTGATTATCCAGTATTTCTGACGTAGAGAGTACTGTGTCAATTGTACCCCTGCATGGATTAGACGAAGATGCTCGCCGTCTATGATTAGTTTACTGAGATGAGAATGCGGGTGGAGTATGATTTGGTGTTTGCTATCATAGGTGAGCTGGGAGTGCTGAAGGCGTCCGCCCACGGGTAATATCCCCGTATTGTCCAGAAAGGGGTTAAGTGAAAGAATTTTGCTATTATTAGGGATACAGCGTTGTGCCTCAAGTTCCTTGATTTCGATATTAAAGTGCGATCGCTGGGACTGACGAATAAAAATCAAAAGTGTGCCATGTAGCTCATGGGAAGTTAAAAAAGAAGTGTTTCTGTCAGCTATGGGAAGTCTAGAGTTCCGAATGAATCGAAGGCAGTATGAAAATGCACGAAGAAGTTTTGAAAGCGAAGAGTAGTTTTCAAAGTAATTAGGCGTAGATGAAGTGGCAACCAGTGTGGTTTGGACTTGTTTACGTTTTTCTTGATCAAGATCGGGATGAGTGCAGGGTGAATGGGCATCGAAAGCCCTGGTGGGCCATGATGATGACTCATTGGACAACCAGGATGGACCATACCACCATTGTGGGTGACAGTGTAAAAAGCGGGGTAGACAACCACGCGATAGGATGTCAGCAAGGTTGTCATGTGAGGAGACATGATGCCAGGTAACCTTTGCAGTGAGTCGCTGTATCTCCGCAACGCGGTTGGAAACAAATACTTTCCATCTGGAAGATGGAATCCAGTGTAAGGCGATCATTGTCGGAGTAAAAATACAATTCGTCAAATTTATAACTCACAGCGTTTACAACCTTGGAAACCAACTGAGCCAATAAGAGACAGGCGCAAAGTTCAAGTCGGGGTAATGTTACCTGCTTTAAGGGGGCGACTCTAGATTTAGAGCATAATAAGTTCGATGAAATGCTGTGGTGTGAATACACCGTTCGCACATAAATGCAGCACGCGTAACCCTTTACTGAAGCGTCGGCAAACCCATGGAGTTGAAATGAAATGATTTGGGAATTATTTAAAATCTTTACGGATCTTGGAATCTTAAAATAAGTGTCTGCTATCAACTGAGCATAAAGTTCTACCCATTGATTAGATAATGAGTCTGACAGGGGGTCGTCCCAACTTGTTCCCGTTAACCACAGTATCTGCATGAAATGTTTGCACCAAAATGTAACCTGGCCAATAAGTCCTAATGGGTCGTAAATTCCGGCGATAACGGATAATACCCTTCTCTTGTGAAATACCTCCACTTCGAAATTTCTTTAAAAACTATATATGAAACTATAATCGTTAATGTCCCATTGAATACCCAAAGTACGTATAGTTTGATTCTTGTTAAAGTCAAGGGAAGAGTTGGCGTGTGAAGTTATAATGGTTTGATCATTGGAAAACCACTTGTGCAAAGTAAACCCGTATTGACTTAATAAATTTGTTATGTCAGACTTCATTTGTGATAAAATGTGTGGGTTATCTGAGCCGGTCATGAGATCGTCCACATAGAAATCGTTTGCGATAGCAGAACAGGCTATAGGGTGTTGAGTTTTGTTTTCCTGGGCTATTTGTGCCAAACATCTTGTGGCCAGAAATAAAGCGCTTGCAGTCCCATATGTGACTGTCCTCAAGGCGTAGTGTTGAAGTTCCCTATGGGGGGCGTCGCGCCAAATAATTCGTTGCAAATTAGAATCCCTGGGAGTAACTAAAAGTTGACGTTACATTTTTTCAATGTCCGAAATGAGAACGTATCGGTGCGTTCTAAACCGAGACATAATTGAAAAAAGATCCTGCTGGACCGTGGGACCAACAATTAATGTGTCGTTTAAGGACAAATTATTTGTTGTTTTGGCAGAGCCGTCGAAAACAACTCGCAATTTGTAGGTTATACTAGAGCCTTTAAAAACCGAATGGTGCGGTAAGTAGAAGGTGTCTGACTTACTGATTGACAAATCGTAAGAATCAAGCAAAGACATGCGACCCAGAGTTAAATATTCCTGCATGAATTTACTTTAGTCTTTATGAAGAGCAGGGTTCTGCTTCAACTTAAGTTCCAGTGATTGAAATCTGCGAATAGCTCCGGGAAGAGAATCGCCCAAATGAGAGTTGTATCCCCTGCGAGGTAGGGACACAACAAATCTACCACTATTATTGCGGAAAGTGTTAGCGATAAAATGACTTTCGCATTCTGAGTACTCAACTGAGGGAGTACGGACTGCAACGTCCTCCAATTGCCAGAAGTCTTTTAATTGCGATGAAATTGCATTGTTATCTTCGCACGCTATAAATGATGAAACAGGTTTTGTCATGTCGACATTAAAGGGCAGGTTACCAGCGAGGATGAATCCCAAATTTGTCTCCTGTATTATGGGAAGGTGTGAGCTGCGGATGAATTTAATAGGTTCAATCAATTGTAAATGGTACTGAGCACCAAGTAATTTGTCGATTTGTGAAGAAACGTTTAGTTGCGGGTCAGCTAAGAATATGTTTTTTGGTATATGTAGGGATGAAATATTAAACGATTCTGCGGGGAGATTATTCGTAATACTGGGAAGCACAGCGCAATGCACGTACAGATTGAAATGCTTGTAACAAGAATTCAGCCTTACCCTTGTACTAAAGTCAGCTTGACATAGGGAATTGTTTATACCAGTGATGAGTAGTTGAGACTTGGTTAATTTTAGACCCATGCGGCGTGCGAAACTCATGGTACAGAAGTTTGCTTGAGATCCTGAATCTAATAGAATTCTTACTGGATGTTTCCTACCGGCTTGATCCGCTGTCATGCAGACAGCGGTGGATAACAGAATAGATTTATTTGTTTGTAATTTGAGGGAAAATTGAGTGTTGCCCCTGTTTGAAGTGTTACTGCCTGATATGTGAATCATTGTATGATGTCGTTTGGAGCATGTCCTACAAGAAAATTTGGAAGGACAGTGTGAGGGCTCATGGCCTGGACGCATGCAATTTAAACAAAGTTTGTATTTAAGTAAAATGTTCTTTCGCTCAAAGGGAGATGTAGCCACGAATTGTGGGCATTCAGACAGCCTATGTTTACCGCGACACAGCTGACAAATGTTATTGTTGATATTAGTATAAAATGTTGACCTAGTGAGCTCAACGGGTTTAATAGTCTTGCGATAGGGAATCTTATCGCTAACTTGTGTTCTGTTTGCTGAACTGGTTGATGCGCCAACGTTTTGCATTAATTGCCTTCTACTATTTAAAAATTTAATGGAATTGTTGAAATTAGGGAATAGCTCGTCGGATAGACTTTCCTTCCATAGTCGACATGTCTGTTTATCGAGTTTCTGAGTTAAATATTGAACAAAAATAATTTCAAAAGTGTTTACAGGTAAACTCAATGAATTAAAAGCGTTTATATTTGCGGTGATTTCGTCAATAAATTTTGAAATGCCAACCATGGACTCTTGCTGAATGGACTTCATGCCCAAGACATTCCCTACATGATACGCTGAGACAATTAATTTACTATTGCTACGACGGTCTACTCGATCGTCGTAGGTACAGTGGAAACAAAATAAGTACAAGACACCAATTAAGTCACTAATCACACCTTTAATTGTTTTAGTAAAACAGTTCGTAATTAATAACACAGTGTCTACAACAAATCAAATGAAATTGTTCATACGCAATAAAATGTCCACTAATATTAAAACTCAACTGTATTACAATTATACCGTCCGAATATAAAACGCAACACTTCACTAATAACTACTTGAACGTACACCGTAATAACTCGAACCGCTCTGTAAATATATCGCACTAATACTCTCGAACCGCACAGTCAAAAATCTCGCATTGAACTGAAAACTAAGGCCGCGACGCGATGTATTTATAGTTACGCTCACACACCAGAAGCTTCCAAACTGCGTCTTATCTCTCGCGAACTACGTAAATTGCTACGGCCTTGACACAGTCCGAGCGCCCGAGCGGAGCCTGGCACAGTCGAGAAAATTCTCGCAAAATGCGTCTAGTAGCACGTACACCGCACTCTTACGTCGAGATCTTTCTGGCGCATTCGATAAACGCGTAGATTGTTCTATTCTGTCGTAGCACTTCCCCCTCCTTAAGCCTGTTCGTCCCGAACTGGCAAAGCGTCTCCGAAGTAATACTCGACCAGGCGATCTAGGTGGACGTCCTTGCAAAGGATAATTTTCCCGTTCTTCGAATTCAGTCTCGTGTGATCCGAACACCACGTTCCCAGGAATGCGAGTCTTTTGCGCAACCACTAGTTTCGCTGGAATCACTCCCGTTGCGTCATGTACTAATGACCTAAATACCACTAGCTGATCCAAGTTTGTTTGGTTCTCGTCAACAACCTCTTGCGTAACCTCATCTTCAGCCACTTTACCCTCGGGCGCTTCTCTCAGCTCAGGAACAAGCAAGAGTTTTGTCTCGACACCCATAGTTGGCTCTCCAATCACTTCTTTTGTCGTTATACTTATTTGTACTTCCTCTGCTAGTTCTTCCTCCATTTCCGCTTGCAACAGGGAGGTTTCCTCTTGACCAGACTTGTTGACTTTTTCTTCGACTAATGCCACTCGCTTAATCGAATGGTTGGTAGACCCTGTCATTTTAGCCATGCAAAGCTTTATCTTCTCTTGGCCAACTTTCAGGACATTCTCTCTTAAGTCCACAACGAATCCGTAGGCATTCATAATGTCCGTGCCAAGAATCACTTCATCGACAATGTCTGCACCGAGCATTTGGTGGCTAAACTCAAGAAGACCCAGGCGTACACGTACGTCTACCTTTCCTAGCACCTTGACGGGGCTTCCAGTCACAGTCTGTATTGTACAAGAGCTAATTAGAGGATGGCGGTTACAGACTAAGTCAGGGCGCACAATGGACACTGTTGCGCCCGTGTCAACTGTAAATGATGTTGGTTTACCATCCGCAAATCCATTAACAATCAAGTTTCCACTGATCTTATGTAGCGTGGAAACTGTGTGCTGTTCTGGGCCTTTACTTCTCCAATTGGTGCGATCAGTCTCTTCTCTCTGTATCTTCTTCTCCCAACAGTCTACCTGTAGATGACCACATTTTCCACAGTTGTAACATTTCGGTCTTCTGTCTTTTTCAAATCGTTGCGACTCTCTTGAACTTTTGAATTGTTTGTCCGACAACACTGTTTTTCTGCACCCATCGTAACGGTAATGTGATACAGGGATCTTCTGACTGCAACGTGATGGCACAAACCCATTAATGTAGCGGGACGCTGACTAGGCAGCTTCAAACTCTAGGGCGTGAACAAGAGCTTCTGAGCTATCTCGGTGTCTTGCCATTCGTAACACTTGCTGAAGTTCACAATCTCCGATGCCATCAATAAATGTCTGCACCGTAAACCTTATTCGGAAGTCGTCTGGTGCTTCAGGATAGGCCAATCTAATCAATCTGTCGATACTTGCTTCAAATTCTTGCAGACTTTCCCCGGAACGTTGTCGTCTTGTTCTCAACTGAGCGTAGTACACCTCTCGCAAATGTTTATCACCGTAGCGTAATTCTAGAGCTTTTATCAACTCGGCATAGGTGTTCTGTGACGATTTAAAAAAAAAAAAAATGAAATAAAAGAAATTAAAAAAAAAAAAAAGAAATTTAAAATCTCACATTAAAACCGAACGTAAACCCCTAAAGTAAATGATAATGTAACCCCGCCTTAATACCCAAAATAAATAGTTTTAAAACCAAAAGAATTCTATAATAAAATTGCGATAACACCCCTTCATAATTAACCCGGCTTTAACCTGCTGAAACCGGAATCAACACGCATAATTACCTGTGAATATGACTAATAATTGTATTGAATCGGAACTTGATAAAAAACCTAATGATGTACAATAATAAAATAATAATAAGAAATACCTAACTCAATAAAGAAAATGTAGTATTATTAATAGTAGTTAATTAGTATAATAATAATAATAAAGTACGAACTATTTTTCTCTCTCCGCGCGAACAAATCCCTCTCCCTACTAACCGCCGCTTAACCAACCCCAGTCGAGCGAGAATCAGAGACAAGGTAACAGCTTTACCATGTGTCGTAAAATAAAGTGTAAATATAAAAAATTAATGACGATGTAACTGAACGTAATCTTTCATGGTGACAGACTCCACAAGTAGTTGAAATGTAGTGAAATAACTAAAAGTAACTAACTTAGCCGACACATCTCTTTAAAAAAGGAAACGAAATGTTTAAATTGTAAAGTATGTTCTATCCAAACATTATAGAGTAACATTAGTGCAGTTAAAAGCAAAATGTAAAGTGTAAAAAAAGTGAACACGGTACATCAGGAGTGAAGTAACAACGACAAACTCACGAGCTTCAGGTAACAGCATCCTTTCGTCATGTTCGCAACTAAGAATCTACAAAATAAATGGAGACACCCGAACGACATCGTAGAACTTCTAGGAAACCCAAGTGAAGAGTAACAACAAGAGAACCTGCCGCTGATTCCATTGTATCAAGGTGAAACCAAACCATTATATTTTTAACAATGGCAACAAAAGCAGTATATTTTTGCAAAGACTTATTCTAATCATGTAAATGTTAACATAGTAGTATCTGTAATTACAATAATGAAATAGTAATCTGATAATAGTTAAAGGTAAAAGGTAATTCGAAATTTGAGCAAACTAGTATTCCAATAGCTTGCATAATGTTGACTTATTGTAGAGCATTATTAAGTTAAAACCCGGATCCGAGGTATTTAATGTAGTTAATAAATATATAATTTTATTTTGATCACTAGAGTAACATGTTAAAAGACGTAAGAGCATTTGATGCACAACTTTTGAGTAATTTATTTGTTTAATGTAATCAAACAAAATAACAATCATATTTAAAGTATTATTCAAGAAAATATAATAAAGAGATGTTATGGTTATCCAAAAGGTGAGTGAATATATCTACCAAATCCCTTGTCAATACTCCTCAATTCACGGGAGCCTATTTTACATTTGTGTACTTATTAGGTATTTATGATTTTGTAAAGATTATGGCAGCCTGTTTAATTGACCTGAGCCAATTAACCAGGTTCCCGAATTGTAACGTTATGCGAAACGTTTCAAATGCGCAACTCTGCTTAATTGCTGAATAAATGTTAATTAGCAAAATAAAACACTCTGTGTTTGTCATTTAATATGTGGTAGAATTATTCACTCTATGAATGTTAATTTAAAATACGCAAAAGGAAGAATTAAAGTAAGTAAAATCAGAATTAGGATAATGTGTTTTTATAATCATTATGTGTCGTAATAATATAATATAATATAATATAATAACCATGATATATAAGGTAAAGATATTTAAATATAATATAATAATTATTTAAACATTGTAACCCCAGGGTAAAACCTGTTTAAAAATGCATTCCCCAACTTGTCTGTTTCACGACAATCTCAGACAAGAAAATGACCTGTTCCCGCTTGTACCAAACTATCCCTTTGTTACGCTCTGTCACAACTAGTTAGAGAATACATCACCTCACTCTATTGTATTACAATATGTGTGACCCCTTGCCCAGTAACAAAAGATTTCAGACATTTTTTAAAACAAAAAAAAAAAACAAGTAAATAATTTTATAAATAAGATGCGCACTTTTTGTGACTTGTGTTGCTAAACAGTAATTGTGTCCCTATTCATAAGCTGTTGATTTATTTACTCGTGTATTTTAATATGTGTCAGAAATTTAAATAAGATAAAATAATAATTAATATTATAGTAATATAGTATAGATAATTTTATTAGTAAATATGATATGTGTAAAGTAAGAGTAACATATAATCACATGTAAACAAAACATGTAGAAGCTTGTCAAAAGTTCATTCAACAACACGTCTGTTTGTAAACAATACCAGACCGGTTGAATTCTTGTCTGTTCCTGTTAGTGTGTATTTTGTCATTGTGAGCCTCCCCCATCGCGGAATGAAACAATTACTTCACCCTCTGTGATAGCTCTATTGTTATAAGAAGCGTGTCCTTCCCTGTGTGTCGTCTTGTGCCTAGTAAACATGTATCTCCCCTTTGTTGAAAATTAAATCGAATTAAATAAAACAAGTGTACTAATTAATTTAATGGAATGATGTTTCCCTAAGTAAATAAACTAGTTCGAAATAAAAAGAAACTGTCTCTTAAATCAGACCAAAGTAATAATAATAAATAATAAGTCATTTAAAATAAAAAGTTTAATAGTATCGTAAATTATTATAACACGTTAGTAGAATTATAATTATAAAAGTGTATTAGTGAAATAAGTAAAAAGAAATGAATAATATGTGTGAATAATAATAAATAAGTTGTGTCCTGCTTGAAAATAAGTCCCTAGCCGCCAGCTATTGTTAAATGGAACAATAGAGAAACATCCACCCTCGAGTTGACTTCTGCCCTTTGTACTCATAAACGAGGCCATTGTTTAAAACTAGTCTGACCTACATTCCAGCGTAACAGCTGATCGTTGAAAGTAAAGTGTTTGCCCCCTCTTGTTTAGTGTGTGACAATTGATTGTTTAGTA
Source organism: Magicicada septendecula (assembly GCA_034769895.1). Taxonomy (NCBI): domain Eukaryota; kingdom Metazoa; phylum Arthropoda; class Insecta; order Hemiptera; family Cicadidae; genus Magicicada; species Magicicada septendecula. The sequence continues at coordinate 954,563,507 of CM068367.1, forward strand.
GTGAATAAAGATTCCCCTTCGTGACATTCCGCTTATCTCAGTAAAGTAAGCAACTAGAATTAGAAATAATCTAAGGTTGAGTATGGGATCAACTTTAGATTATCTTAAGTATAAATAAGCGAAATAGATATAAGGAACGTAACACAGTCACAATGGCGCCGCACTGAAAAATTCTTTACTAGAGTTAAAGAAAGTAGCAGAAAACTAACTACTAGAGTTAGAGAATACAAGATGTAATCAGTCGGGCCATGATGTTGTGAGGTTACGTAAATTAGTAGTAGAAATAAAATTAAGTTAGATTTTAAGAAACAAGATAAAGGGAAGGTCACAGAAGAAAAGAAATTGAGTACCAAGAGCTGATCGTTTAAATAAAATTTAATGCCAAAGGTTTAATAATAATCTCTGTTAATAAATGTTTACAATGTATTAAAGTGTATAGGAAATAATTCGAGGTAAGTTGTTTTTAAAACCCCAAAGTAATAATAAGTGATTAATAATTGCTTAAATAGTCATAAATGCTAAACAAATCTTAAGTTAAACCAATTTGTGTAACGTGTAAATAAGTAGTAGTAAATCGTATCGCAGTAAATAAGAGAAAAGTGAATAATAATAATAAAAGTTACGTTGCGTAGTGTAAACACCCCAGTTGTGACAAGGTAGAGAAAAGGAAGCGTGTTCAGTATTGTATTAAGCAGCCACCCTCTCAATTGTATTAAAGGTTGCTCTCCCTAAACAATGAATGCCACCGCGAGTGGATTACAATGCATTGTGTAAAGTGTCTCCCCTTCCGCATATTTTGTCTAGTAATTGTTAAAGAGTTAAATGAAAAGTATCTTCGTGAAATTCCGCTTCTCTCAAAACAGTGATCTAAAGTGGAGTATGGGATCCTCTTTAGATTACATTAGAAATAAGTTTATGATATATAATCCAGAAGTGATTATACATGTTAAGTAACGAGTCACAACGGCGCCGACTGAAAAGGATAATAATGAGCCAAGAGAGCCAAGAGATCATTTTTTTTTGAATGCTGAAAGCTAACGTGTAGAGTTAGAGTAAGCTGATGTCAGTCGGGCCACGATATTGTGAGTTGCTGAAATTAGGGAAATTAGTATTATGAGTAAGTACTGTATTTAGTGAGAAAAAGGGAATTTCACGGAGGAGGAACATTTAAATGAGAATTAAGATCATTTAAAGAGAATTTAAAACAAATAAACCGTGTAATAATAATAAAAGGGAATAATAATAAATAATAATAATAATAAGAAATTTCATATAGTACTCCCCAAGCATACTCCCGGTACATAGCTGACCAAAATTTTTAGGAGTCTGTGTTGGTAAGGAGGCGGAGTATGTGACGATTTAAAAAAAAAATGAAATAAAAGAAATTAAAAAAAAAAAAGAAATTTAAAATCTCACATTAAAACCGAACGTAAACCCCTAAAGTAAATGATAATGTAACCCCGCCTTAATACCCAAAATAAATAGTTTTAAAACCAAAAGAATTCTATAATAAAATTGCGATAACACCCCTTCATAATTAACCCGGCTTTAACCTGCCGAAACCGGAATCAACACGCATAATTACCTGTGAATATGACTAATAATTGTATTGAATCGGAACTTGATAAAAAACCTAATGATGTACAATAATAAAATAATAATAAGAAATACCTAACTCAATAAAGAAAATGTAGTATTATTAATAGTAGTTAATTAGTATAATAATAATAATAAAGTACGAACTATTTTTCTCTCTCCGCGCGAACAAATCCCTCTCCCTACTAACCGCCGCTTAACCAACCCCAGTCGAGCGAGAATCAGAGACAAGGTAACAGCTTTACCATGTGTCGTAAAATAAAGTGTAAATATAAAAAATTAATGACGATGTAACTGAACGTAATCTTTCATGGTGACAGACTCCACAAGTAGTTGAAATGTAGTGAAATAACTAAAAGTAACTAACTTAGCCGACACATCTCTTTAAAAAAGGAAACGAAATGTTTAAATTGTAAAGTATGTTCTATCCAAACATTATAGAGTAACATTAGTGCAGTTAAAAGCAAAATGTAAAGTGTAAAAAAAGTGAACACGGTACATCAGGAGTGAAGTAACAACGACAAACTCACGAGCTTCAGGTAACAGCATCCTTTCGTCATGTTCGCAACTAAGAATCTACAAAATAAATGGAGACACCCGAACGACATCGTAGAACTTCTAGGAAACCCAAGTGAAGAGTAACAACAAGAGAACCTGCCGCTGATTCCATTGTATCAAGGTGAAACCAAACCATTATATTTTTAACAATGGCAACAAAAGCAGTATATTTTTGCAAAGACTTATTCTAATCATGTAAATGTTAACATAGTAGTATCTGTAATTACAATAATGAAATAGTAATCTGATAATAGTTAAAGGTAAAAGGTAATTCGAAATTTGAGCAAACTAGTATTCCAATAGCTTGCATAATGTTGACTTATTGTAGAGCATTATTAAGTTAAAACCCGGATCCGAGGTATTTAATGTAGTTAATAAATATATAATTTTATTTTGATCACTAGAGTAACATGTTAAAAGACGTAAGAGCATTTGATGCACAACTTTTGAGTAATTTATTTGTTTAATGTAATCAAACAAAATAACAATCATATTTAAAGTATTATTCAAGAAAATATAATAAAGAGATGTTATGGTTATCCAAAAGGTGAGTGAATATATCTACCAAATCCCTTGTCAATACTCCTCAATTCACGGGAGCCTATTTTACATTTGTGTACTTATTAGGTATTTATGATTTTGTAAAGATTATGGCAGCCTGTTTAATTGACCTGAGCCAATTAACCAGGTTCCCGAATTGTAACGTTATGCGAAACGTTTCAGTTCTGGCTGTCAGGTGGCACTTTCTGTAGTAGTTCTGCCGCGGGTCCTTTTAATGCAAGAACAAGTGAATCAGCCTTGTCTTTTTCTGTCCAATTATTTGCGCATGCAGCAGCTTCAATTTGGCGGAGGTACGTTGCCCAGTGAGTGCTTCCGTCAAAGGTTGGACCTTTGACATGAACTGTCCCTACTGCAGGCAAAGTGACTTTCTCTGTTAACTTATTTTCTGTGTATTTTTCTGTCTTGATCACTGGTACAGTCTGTTCAGAAATTTGTTTTGGTTGAATCTTCATGCACTGTTCAACTTCAATTTTAATTTGTTCTCTTATGTTTGCCATTGAGTTTTCTACTGCAGATATTTTTGTTGACATAACTTCTTCCACAGTCAAGACAGATTTTTCTACCTCAGATATTTTAGTAACTTGTTTATTAAGCTCACCTCGTAGGAGACCCAATTCCGCTGTACTGTGTTCTTGAATCTGTTTCTGCTCCTGTATTAATGCTTTGATATCTTCCGTTTCCTGTCGTCGCCGTTCCTCTGTCTCTTCTCTTTCCTGCCTGCGTTTTTCATCCTGTCGTTTTTCTGCTTCTTCTCTTCTTTTCTTCGTTCTTCTTTTTGTCGTCTTTCTGCTTCTTCCGCCTCCTGTCTGCGTTTCTCGTCCTGTCGTTTTTCTGTCTGCAACAGCAGCGCCTGTAAATTTTCCATCATCTGACTGGCATACATTGTTTATCGATTAATTATGAATTACTCGTCTTGTACAAAGTATCCACTGTTTCCACTGTTAACCGTTCTATCCCACTTCTGACACCACTGCTACGACGGTCTACTCGATCGTCGCAGGTACAGTGGAAACAAAATAAGTACAAGACACCAATTAAGTCACTAATCACACCTTTAATTGTTTTAGTAAAACAGTTCGTAATTAATAACACAGTGTCTACAACAAATCAAATGAAATTGTTCATACGCAATAAAATGTCCACTAATATTAAAACTCAACTGTATTACAATTATACCGTCCGAATATAAAACGCAACACTTCACTAATAACTACTTGAACGTACACCGTAATAACTCGAACCGCTCTGTAAATATATCGCACTAATACTCTCGAACCGCACAGTCAAAAATCTCGCATTGAACTGAAAACTAAGGCCGCGACGCGATGTATTTATAGTTACGCTCACACACCAGAAGCTTCCAAACTGCGTCTTATCTCTCGCGAACTACGTAAATTGCTACGGCCTTGACACAGTCCGAGCGCCCGAGCGGAGCCTGGCACAGTCGAGAAAATTCTCGCAAAATGCGTCTAGTAGCACGTACACCGCACGCTTACGTCGAGATCTTTCTGGCGCATTCGATAAACGCGTAGATTGTTCTATGCTGTCGTAGCACTATCATACCTGGCCTTCAATAGCTCAATGGCTACCGCATAATTATTACGGGTAATTGGGAGAGACTTTATTACATTTAAAGCCTCGTCCCTTAGTGAAGAATGTAAGTAATGCAATTTCTGGATGTCAGTCAGGTCCGTTCTGACGTGTACTAACTCAAAGAACATGTTGTAATAGTGCTGATAATCAATAATGTTGCCTGAGAAGCAGGGCAATTTAATTGGCTCTAACTGAATAGGGATGCTTTAATTGGCGTAACTTCAGCTTGATTTAATGTTTTTTTGCTCACCTCTTCTACACGTTTGATAAATTTTACAGCTTATACTCATCCCCTATCTGAACCTTGTCACTTACCGATGTGAAATCAGATTCATCAGCCTCAATTTGGGTCTGAATTTCATCATACTTCGCGGACAACTCCATCAAGTGACGAAGCTTTATTTTTAAAGCATGGCGGTCATTTATTTCATGATCGAAATTGTCCGCGAAGGTGTTTATACGGGATATAGAGGCTTTAATTGTGCCACATTTTTTAATCAAAGCTTTCACATCAGTCATGATTGAACTCAAGCTGGTGATCCGAAATCGATAAATAAATGCAGAACAGGTGAACAATTAATGTAATTTGAGTATTTTATCAAATTCTGATATAATGCGGCAGCCAGTGAGTGTTATAACTTAATCTAATTCCTTATTATAATATGTACTTATTTTTAAAAAAATAGTTATGTAAAAATTATTTTGCAAATATTACTCATTTTAATGTATATAAAATTATATAAGTGAGAAACTATGCGAAATATAAGTTCATAGTCACTTGAATTATGAGAGTCCTCTGCAGGTTTAAGATGGCTCCGTTGCCTGTCGCTTACTTGGCGATCCTGTCCGGCTGGCCTTGGATTGGTGGCGCAATTCTTGTTTCCGCTTGTCGGGTGATGTTTGAAGTTGTAGCTCTCTGTGCAGGCTTGAAGTTCTGATTTTCAATGATGAATGACAAGTGACGATGAAGTGGAATATCTTGCGGTATTAGAAATGATGTCTTGTAGAAGCTTGTACGGCCAAGTATGAAGTTTTTTTTTTGGGGGGGGGGGGAGTTATGAATGTATGCTCACGGCCAGCAATTTTACGTTTAAGAAGATTCGGGATTGACCAAAATGTTATTTGGGCCTGTTAAATGAAATATAAATCCGGCCCGGAGGACCGAATGTTACGTCTTCGACGCTCTCGAATATTTCTTGAGTTAGTCTTACAACGTGATGCTGGTATAATAAGTTGGATAATATGAAATAACGTAGTGGACTCTATTTTGAATTAACTGTTTATTTGCATTTTGGTAATAATGATTGCATGGCCCGTGCAGTGTCGCGTGGCATACATCGCCAAAGTGAGAATTAAATAAATACTGAAAAATATGTTAATAAATTGAAGTAATCTTCAGAATTGAAATGGTTACCTAGCCGCGGCGTTAAGAAGGGTGTTGTCCGGTCAGAGTTTAACAGTTAACTAAGTTGAACTGCGAGCGAGCGTATTGAGACACGCTGGTAGCAGTTTAGCGGGGGGATGACGTCACTGCACGAACCAGCTGTTTACATATGCAATTATTAAAGGTACAAAGTTTAACAGTCGGCATCATATTTCGTTACATATACGACAAGTAAGCAATATGTGAATAAGAATGACAAGGAAGAAACAGGAAAGCAAAGTACAGGCCTAGGAAATGGCGTTCTTAAGTAGAGTTAAAAGGTGTTCTAAACTTGATCGTATAAAGAATTACGTCATAAGAGAAGAATTACAAGTTTTTAACTTGAATGAAAAATTAAAATGTTATAAACAACTGTAGAAAGAACACTTAGAAAGACTGTCAGATTCAAGACTCGGCAAACAAGTCTGGAAATATACACCTATAAGACGCAAGTGTGTGGGTAGACCCAGGAACTTGTAAGTGGAACAGGCAGCACCTTGCCTATGCCGTGATGTGATGATGATGATCATAATCAAGTTTATTAAATCTCACCATCCGGGTATCGTTTTAATTCCATTCTTATTAAATAAATCTGAAAAATTTCAAAAATAATTAAATGAATACAAATTAATACTTTTGTGGACAGTAATTCATAACTTATACTAACGACAATATGAAGAACACACATGAATTACAAATAGTTTTATAGAAAGGAAACAGAACAGTGAATTCAACCATAAATCAAGGTTATTAAATGAATTTCACATTCTGATATGTTACCCTACTACCTTAGCAAAAGGCATCTGAGGTTTGGGTAATATGTTCTCATTTCTATTCACAATTTAGAAAACATGAATACCATGACATGATTATTACAGAATATGTAAGCACACAATCTTATGTGTATATGTATGTATGAATACGTATATTACAAAATCGTACTTTTATTCGTATAAAACTGGATCTGGATTACTGAACGTTTTAGTTATTACGTAATTTAGAATTTCAATAATTCTCTATCAATTTTCTCTAATTTTGTAACAAAAAAATGTGGTTTACTTTGTTCCATTTAAAAAAATACCTTTCATGCAAGTTCCGTATTTCAGTACCAGATAGAAGTACTATTCGCCAAAGTGAGTTTCAAATAATACCGCATTCTGGTGGAGAATCGTCGCAAGTTGTAATTGCATTTAATTCTGTATTTTGCTGTAAGATACTACTCTGTTCTGTGAGTGTAGATTATTATTGAAACATCACTTTAATTACAATCATTTTGTTTTGTTACTATGCAAAATAACGTAACATTGTTTAGTTAGGTAGTAACTAAGAATAATTTTAGATCTCCGTTTTTTAAATTTAAATAATCATCATGTGTTTTTAAGTGTATTCGAAATAGGATTACTAGATTTTTTACGTAAATTAAACAATAATAATATCTTTATCCCATTATTAAAGCTTACAATTATTACTGTGAGCAGCTATTATTACAATTATTACCATAAACTGTGAGCAGTGACAAATTGAAGCCTATTAAATTTCTCGGTATATTTTAAATTCAGTATAGCTTTTATCAGTGTCCAATTAGCGTTTATCGTCAACAATATTTAGTACGTATTCATTATGCAGTCACTGAAACCTTATACAGACTACATCAAATACTAAAGTACGTATATAAAAAATATCGGTATGGAGAACCATACATGACTTCCATATTCTAAGATTTATATTTAAAATCATTTTCGAAATGAAATATTACCATAGAAACTACTTCTTTCTACTTACTGCTTCAGCCTTAACCACAGTACTGTGGTCACTAACGTATACCACCTCACGTTATCGCACTCGATTTTCACTGATGATGGAAGTCGATGGCATTGCCGAAACGTCTGGTTTTGTAGAAAACATTGGACTACGGCCAAATATCCTGGGAAGGAATTTTAACAAAAACTACTTCTTTGTTGCCGATAACGTTGTACACATATATATAAAAAATATGCATAAAATTAATGGCTTGTATAAGTTAATGATTGATCTCCATTAAGTAGTGCTCAAGTTTCCAAAGTTTTAATATTATGATGTCCGTAATTAAAACATCAGAGCAGGTTTAGTGTGAATGAGGGTACACCGTGACAAAAATTTTCAACATTTCCTATTGAGCGTTGCTTAGAGTAAAGCTTCGAATATACAGTGTATGTTTCACAGAACAAACACGCGAAAAAGAAGGAGCGCTCCGAAGTCACTCATGGAACCTCAGCATCTTGCAGAGGGTTCATTCCCTAAAGACGAAAAGTCTGTCTATGAATCGTTCCTCTGTAAACACGTGCAGTTACACTGCCCAGCGATCCACAGGAAGCAAATTGATGTCCATTTTTTCGGCTTGCACGCGTTATGTTGGTGTGCGTTTCGGCACTTTCCATGTAAAAAGCCTGCAAATGTAAGAAAATAAACATGAGTGAGGCCAGAAATAACGCGAATTGTGTGTGTGTGTGTGTGTGTGTGTGTGTGTCTTCCCTGCCTTTTTATTGCTGTAGTCATAATAATAAAATGGAAACGTAAACATTACATAACATAACTGAGATATGCTTACCTGCCACGAACAATATATTGTTTTATACATGTATATTAACTCATACATAATTTACATTAAAATGAAAAAATTATAATTTTATTGCCTGGCAACAAAATTATTTTATTTTTAACAATTACCATTGTTTCAAAAAGTTTAAATAAATTTTCAAGTACTTTACTCTTGTTAAAACGTAAAAGGTTGCAGGTAAACTATCCCTTCCCCGTAACCGATCTTCACCAAAATCGAAAGTCCTTGAGATCTCTACAATTCAGGGACGTATGCAAAAAATTGTTTGATTCTGTTTGAATTTGCGGCTGTTATCGTTTACCATATAAAATATCCTTGATAAAAAAACGTAGCAGGTAAACTACCCCTTCCCCTTAACCGATCTTCACCAAAAACAACAGGTCTTGAGTAATCTACAAATCAGGGCTGTATGTAAAACATTATTTGATTCTGTTTGAATTTGCGGCTGTTATCGTTTGCCATATAAAATACCCTTGTTAAAAAAACTTTGCAGGTAAACTACCCCTTTCCCTTAACCGATCTTCACCAAAACAATAGGTCTTGAGAACTCTACAATTTAGGGCTGTATGCAAATAATCTTTTGATTCTGTTTGAATTTGCGGCTGTTATCGTTTGCCATAGAAAATACCCTTGTTAAAACATAAAACGTTGCTGGTAAACTACCCCTTTCCCTTAACCGATCTTCACCAAAAACAATAGGTCTTGAGAACTCTACAATTCAGGGCTGTATGCGAAACATTATTTGATTCTGTTTGAATTTGCGGCTGTTATCGTTTGCAAAAAAAAAATTTCCCTTGATAAAAAAAACCGTTGCTGGTAAACTACCCCTTTCCCACTACCGATCTTCACCAAAAACAGTAGGTCGTGAGTACTCTACAAATCAGGGCTGTATGCAAAAAATTATTTGATTCTGTTTGAATTTGCGGCTGTTATCGTTTGCCATAGAAAATAATCTACAGACACACACACACACACACACACACACACACACTTTTCGGAAAACGACTTTTTTTCATGTTTTGAGTGTAGTACAATCAGAATCTGCAATAATCTCGAACACGATTTTTTTTGCCATCACCATACTTCCATTTCCTTAAGAAATATGGAAGTAAAAAAAATTTATCCTTAATGTTTCTGAATAAATTCTAATTGAAATAATCTTTTTTAACCCTAATTCACATCATTGCTTACAACAAAGAAATATTATGATCAATTATTAGTAATAATATAAAATAATTATTATAATATTTGGCAGTTATTACAATTTTAAGTAACAAACAAGTCATGAACAAATTAATATCACAACTAAATCTACATATACTTTTTGCAAATGAATGAAATTGTCATGACAATTGATGTTTTAGTAATAAACAGTTTATGAATACATTCACATTACAAGTAAGTTTAAATATGCTCTTTATAAATAAAATAAAAACACAAAATAAATTTTCTTCTGTTAATGGTATTTAACGTTAATTTCTCTTAATCTCGTCTGGTATTTTTAACGGTATGCAAGATAATAAAGGCAGTCAACTGACTTTTTATTTATAACCAAAATTTCAAATGCAAACAACATTGTTTTTTTTTTTACTTTTTATGTCAGTAGGCAAACTATTATAGAATCTAGGATACAAAACGTAATAAACATGTTATAGCCTATATTTCCTTTGAGCTAAGGATGTCAAAAAGTTTTTATTTTTTCGCATTAATTGTTGAACGTTCATTTTCCCATAATTTCTATACCTACTTCTATTGAAATATATATTTTAAGTGCGTTATATACATAAAAAGTCTTAAAGATATATAATTAATTTTCTGAAACAAACGAAATGAGTTATTGTTTACGTTTATCCTAACAGAATTTGAATAAAATCTTTGTATAAGGTGAATAGAGAATTTAAATATGGTAGGCTACCTACGTACCTATACGTACGTACCATTGGTTCCATATGGTGATTTTCAATAAAGTAAAGCGAAATAAATATTTTTAACAATATTCTGCGGCAGACTTTTTTAAGAAATCAATTTTTTTTTTAGCTAGCTACTTTTCGCCTTATGTAGTGAGTTTTCTATGTTATTTGACTATCTCCTGTAACACATAAATATTTGTATGTATCCACCGGTTCTAATTTAGGTAACTATAATCTGCTGCCATATTACATTGGTCGTTAAGAAATTTTATAGGAACTGGGAAAGACTTTTGTCTTTTTAAATCAAATTAAACATGTTATTTTCTTACAGGGAAAATTAGAGTTTTCTTAGATCTTGTTCCACAGCTGTATGCATAGCACTAAGGTGTTTTGACACATACGAAAAGCCGTTTGTTCGTTGACTTTGTAAAAATTCCAGGTCGTGGTGGTTTGAACTTGACAGATGTAGTTTTCCACTTTCTAGAGACGCGAAACAGAAACAGTTTTAAACAAAAAAATCTGTAGTTTGCAGAAAATGAACCCAATGTGGGTTGTATTTATTCTGGCTTACAAGCTAGAATAAAAGTTGTTAATTCCCTAACCTATTTAACTCTTTGCTCCTCACGCTCTCTGAATTTGTGGGAAAAAGCGCAGAAACATCGTGTGTCTAGACAACTACTACGTTTTTTGATATTATTCAGGAAACTTTTAACTTTTTCACTACTTCTAACCTTTTTTTTTACAACACCTACGTTGATATGCAGATTTTGTATAATCCGATGGTCTACTGGAGAAGAAGTTTACAGAAGTTTAAGCAAGGATAGTGAGGCAAAAACAAAAGAATTATTATCAACCACAGAAAATGACAGTGAAAAACATGTAGCTAAAAGCGAAGCTAAAGGAATAATGAAGAAATTGTCTAGTCTTGAGACACATTTCATGACTGTAGCTTGGCATTCTATTCTTGAAAGCTTGTATGGAAATAGTAAACAGATGCATTTAGCAAACGGGATATGACTGGTACTGATGACATCTACAGCTCTTTGCTTGGGTTTCTGGATGAGACGGAACTGAGCTACAGAGTGTTCAAACCCGTGAGCGAGAGAAACATGATCTGCAAACTAGCTGACAGTGTACTGAGATAAGGTCAAGAGAATAGGATCAGGAAGAAAAAGAAAATCTTTGTTGATTTTGATTCTGACGACGTGGCAAAAGCTGAAGAATCAAAAAGTGAAAACTTATAGAGCTGCTTCCTAATTATCTTGAAGAAACTATCTGTGGAATTTAAGAAGACGATTTCTTCTTTTAGGGCGACAAATTTTTAAGTATCAATATAGCCTTACTTTCATGTGGGTTTCCTTTCTAGGGTTATTTTTGCGACAACATCCACACATCCAACAAGAAAAAGAAGAAGAATAAAAACCCCTTAGCCCTAAAGTACACTGATAGCAGTGGGGTTGTAAAAACTAGGATCTGGCCAAGAGAGACTGGCATAATAGATTAAAACATGGGACCTTATGCAAAGCAAGTTTACGAAAAGTAAGAGAACAGCAAGGCTCCGGGGGTTTGGCGCACCCGTACTCAAAAGATGTGTTTGAGTCCCTGGAGGAGAATTACGTTTACTACTGAGACGAGTTATAGTAAAACAAATAAGTTATAGTAATAACAAATTCTAATCCAATAAAATAATAATTGTAAGATAACTTTATTTTAAACAGTAAATCTGTAAAATGAATTTACAAAACGCCAACGCCTAAATATATATTTTTATTTGTGGATCACGAAAAATAACTGCCCCTGCTTAAATGATTCTAAGAAATGAAAGTTGGTTACCCGAAAAATAGTTGCTTCCTCTGTTCAAACTTGTTTTGAAGTATTTGTTGCTAGAGGAACTCGACTCTGTAATGCGATTGGTCAATAAACAGAAAAACACATTTATTAAAAACTAGAAATAGTCACGTGATAACAAAATATAGGCCTGTTAAAACTAAGTACAAATATCGAGCTTAATTTATGAAATGTATGTGTTCCGAATATAGAAATTTGTAACACATACTCCTACAGTTTCCGTTCGCTATGATTAAAAATCATATTTGTGGGAGAAATTAGATTACACTAAACAAAGGAAGGTAACAGTGTTCCGTCTCTGTAGTAATACTGCATTATTCTGTAGTAAATAGTATTTATAAATTATAATTATAACCAACTTTAGAAATTTGATGTGGTTTTCGAAAAAACTTCCTTTTATATTCTGAAATTTTGATTTACCGCCGCCTTAAAAAAAATTGGTACGATAATAAACTTGGAATTTTGGTAATAAATTAGAAATAAATTATTCTTAACGTAAAGTATTGTTTTTCCCCGATATCTGAAAGTAGTTCTGCTAGCTCGTAATACCTCTTTGATATATGCTACTGTCTAATTCTGTCTATTAACAAATTATCCTAATTCATTGGTAATTAATGAGTAACAAATTATGATACAAAAATTGTACACAAAGATCTGCAGTTTCCGAGAAATCGTATGTTCTGTTAGCTCGGATATTGTGTGTGGTATATTGTATCGAGGTTAGGGAATAAATTAGTAATAAATTATAGGCTACGTTTCCCCTGATATCTGAAAGTTATTCTGCTAGCTCGTGTTACATGTCTGACTGTGTTATAACTTAATATCCTATTAAATTTGAATATTAGAGGCAAAACCTTTCCGTATTGATGAGCTTGTATGTTTTACTAACAGATCGCAGCACTAACATCACTAACATCTACCGTGTTACACTGCCCTAGCCTTAATTGTGCTACTACGTATTGATATATCAACGCTTTTGTTAAAACCCAATCGAAGAGAACGTAATAGTTGTCAAGAACACGCTTCTGCCTTTGACAACTTATATACTATCGATTTAGTTTTCAAACTCTTCAATATGCTGTACTAATTTCAAACACTTAATTTTTTTATTTCCTCCCCAATAGTTAACCAAAGCATAGATGCCTGTTAGTTCCATTAACAGAATATCGAAACTTCATTCTATATTTAGAGAGCTGTGACTGGAAGAATTTTCTGAAACAAGAAATGTCTAAGTTGCGTTTTTTAAGATTAAATCAGTTTAACAAAGAGTACGCGATGTTTAAAAAAACATACTTTTAAAGTCTACTTTAAAGATTAATACTCTTCAGAATGTGGAGCAGATATTCTGTTTTAGTAAAGTAGAAAACTGAACATTTAAAGCTTTCGTAATAGTGAGCAAAATACTTTCCGAAGTATAATCTAAAAACCAAGTATCCACTTTATATTGTACACTCAAGATACTCATGTAACTAAATATAGCCTAATTAATTAACTACCGAATCGGAACACAACGTTTTTTATCGGTAAAAACGTAAAAGTTTTACCTTATAGCCTGAACCGGTTTTCGCTTTTAAAAAGCTTCTTCTTTTGAGGCTGCCGTTGGGAGCACTGTCCGTCTTGTTGTTGGCGACGGTATCGACTTTTGAAAGATCGATATTGTGTATGTGGGGTGTGATATATTTGAATAATGCGTGTGATTTGAATTGTGTCTGTTCGTTTAGGATGTCGTTTTTATATGATTTTGTGTGTTTGTATATTTCCAATTGTTCTAGGGTGTCTAGTTTTCGGCCTTTTGTGTGTACGTGTAGAATGTCCATGTTATTGTTAATGATACAGAAATCCAGGAATACTCATGCAATTTAAGTGTTTAAATAACAGAAGTAAATGCTTATATTGTATACGTTATAAGGTAGTGAAAATTATTATAACTTCTTGTACTTGTCTTAACATTCCCGAAAGCAAAATAAAAAAAAATCATCGAACACATACCACACACCAGTATTTCTCTGTGCGCGGTAATACGTTTTGCCACCCAAAATCTTAACAACTGTTATTGTTACAGTTAAATTGCCTTACTAGTATGTGCATACGTGTGTGTGTGTGTGTGTGTGTGTGTGTGTGTGTGTGTGCGTGTGTGTGTGTGTGCGTGTGAAATCTATCCTACCTATAGTGTACAGATTACAGTGAAAGTCCGAAATCTAGTCTCCTCGTGAAATGAATGGTTACTTATAGCCTTGGTCACCAGTAAGTTAATGCCCGAAATACACAGTAATTTATGAGTATGCCTACTTAAAGTTTTGGCAAGCATGTTCTAGGTATGGCTGTCAGAAAATGTTTAGAATATGTATTTTTTTTATTCAACTTTGCTTTTCATGATTTTCACGAAATTGATGTTCGTAATAGCTGACAGATATTTACTATTTAATGATTGACACTTGTAGGTTACATAGTGTATTCAGTATGTTGAAAATGTAGTAGGGCATACCACATATTAAAAACATGTAATTAAACGTTGAAAAACTAATATAAAATTGCCAAAGAAATTATAGTTTTTAATACTACGAACCGTTGTGACTTTTATATGCTTGAACAGTCAGTGTTATTACATTTACATATGCTAAAGGCAAAATTGCTACAATCTGTACTATTATATTTATTACATTAACAATATATTGAAGTGGCTCTTAACAAGTAATTTTCCTAATTGAACTTAAAAGAGATGAAAATCTTTTTCGTTGTTTGTGCAGCTGATTTGCTACGACATTTGGAGTTATAAAGTCCGCAAAGTGGATTTATACTTGCAGCCCCAGTTAAGAGTTAACTTTATGATGAAGCCATTAAGGACGGTGAACTTATTTCTGACAAAAAAGCTCCGTCTATGTATTTTATACACGTATATAATATATAGTGTAAATAGTTTAAAGAGACCATTCTCTACAAACCCGCAGCGATCACAGTTTGTGGATCACTCCATCGTCTGTCTACCTCCTGTATCCGAATGCAAACGTTGTCTCCGACCATTGACAGTGTAATCATTTTATCAGAAGTCTGCAGCATTCTTTGTGTGTTTGGGCTATCATGAGCACGAGGTCTGGTTTTCAAGGGATCTAGTTTCTTATAAGTACGTTTGTTGCCATATCGTCTACTTTATTCATTTCATACTCCACAAATGGCAGCTACGGGACGAAGAAGCTGCTCTTTCTCAAACAAGAGATGATCCATTCTTACTTGCTCCTATAAATTTAAACACATATAAACACTCCCACAGATGCCGTTCGCTATGATTAAAAATGATATTTGTGGGAGAAATCAGATTCCACTAAACAAAGGAAGGTAACAACGTTAAGCATTCACGTGTTTAACGATACACACAACTGACAGTGACTGACCAGTACACGAATTAAAATTTACCTTTCAGTTTATTTGGTGATCTGTCCGGAGTCTAGATCTTCGCGAAGTAGACATTTTTGCTTTATCAGATCATATCATAAAGTGTCGTGTATTTCTGGCTAAGCAAATACGATTTCGCATATTATTATCTTAAACGACAAATTTTTCAGGTGTATCAAAAAAGCGAAGTAATTATTATTTAACTCTCTGATAGTGTATTTATGATTATGTTGAGTTCATTAAAAGTAAGACATGAAAAGTCATTAAGAAATCCTTTATTTCGGAATTTCTAATGACAGCGCATTTAGGATACTTTAATGTTGTTAAAGACTCAAGTGACAAACTTATTTCGCTTACTAACACTTGAACAAATAATCACTTGTAATATATAAATAATACGCAGGAACTCATGAGTGTGTGTGGGGGGAGGGGCGTGTGTTTAAAATTTTGTGTAATATAACGCAATTTCGCATACTATAGGGCTAACCAAATGTTAAGGGAAACTTTCTGGAACATATTCAGCTACGGACGAATAACACTTTCATAGTTAATATACGAGAACAAAGTGACTTTAATATAGGCCTAGAATATATTTAAAAAGCATATGTAAACTACATTTATAGTCGATATATGAGTAACGGTGACAGTGTATTGTACATTTTAAAATTTCACGTTTATTTATGCATCGTTATTTTTAAAAGACATTTTTATATGATACAACATGTAAATGATGAAATATTCGCTTACGATGTGTGTGTGTGTGTGTGTGTGTGTGTGTGTGTGTGTGTGTGTGTGTGTGTGTGTAAGTATACAAATATTAACGTATGTTACCTAAACTAGCCGCTAGCCACTAGTCAAATTTCCTATCTTAATAGACAAAGGCTGGATTTCGTCCGGTCAGAATAGGCCTACATGTTGGGACGTGAGCGCTCACGCAGAACTGCACTTTTGTGATTAGCAATTCTATAAAAACAATCGCATAGTGTATATTAAGCTACGAAACTTGATTACTGAAGTCACGTTAACACATGTACAGGAAGCTCTCAGTCTAAAATTGAATGTAAGTTCAGTAATTGTTTTTGTTTGTAACCAAAAAAAAAAATATATATATCGAAAGTTTTTATGTATTCTACACGTGAAAGAAAATGAAAGAATGGGTTATAAGTAATTAAAAGATGTTTATTTTAAAATTCCTTAAACTGAAAGTCACAATAATTAATTTATTTAATGTTACAAAAATAATTTACATCGAAGTAGATACAGCAGAATGAACTTCTGAAATTAGTTATAAAGCGCTCCTGTAGTTAGTAGGGGAGGCGTCACACAAGTCAACAACTAACAGCTGCTGACGATTATAATAGAATGTCACAGTTACATTCTCTCAGTAGAAACTAAATCTCTAGACACATAAACGTAGGAATAGAGGGGAAAGACTTAGGAGAAAACTTAACATTACGGAGATGCGATTTTTAAGAAAATCGTGCGTTTCGTGGATAATCGAGGAGGGATAAAGTTAGAAATACGTTGTTTAGGGAGCAATTAAACTTAAAACCAGTGGTAGAAACGGCTTAACAAGGATATCCCAGATTATTGGGACATGAAGAGGACAAAATAGTGTGAATTTTTTTAAAAAAAGGAGAATGAAAAAAGGAAAAGTTGAAAGTATGAGAGAATGAAGATAGAAGATGTTATTGCAACAACAGAGGAAAAAGAAACTGAATGGATAGAAGTGAGACATTTAATTATGGACACGAAGAATGAAAGGGATTTTGTAATAGATGTTCAGGATAAGGAGCAGTAATCTGCAAGATCTAGACTATGTGTGTAGTAGTGTGACTAGTTTTAAAGATACAGACGTCTGATATGATTATAAAGACAGTGGATGTGTACTAGTAAGTGACTTTTCTTATTAAAGACATTCAAAATGACTGTTTTGAGAAATAAATTTGTGTGTTTTAAATGTGTTGAATCTAATATAAACAGTGAAATACAGTAATATAATGTACATGTAACTAGTTAGGATATATAATAATAATTATAATAATAATAATTTTTTTTATACAGGGGAAAAATGCTTTATGCACCATCAGAGGAGGCCGTGCTTCCTCTGGTGTGTGGGACTCTCACCCACTAAAAAACCCACCTCTAATTCAGGCATTCATATCCATCCTGGATCCACAATAATAATAATAATAATAATAATAATAATAATAATAATAATAATACCATCTTATATATATATTTCAATAGGTGAGATTTGCATGTAAAATAATAATTTCACTCTTAACATATGATAGCATGTTTCAATGAGAACTGGTCAAAGTAAAAGTTTGAGACAATAGGAATCATGTCATAATTGTTAGATTCAGTTGATTTTTGACTGTATAAAAAATATGTATGTTGTGAAGTAGTGCGAACATATGCATAGGCGTATGGCGAGTGCGCGTGTGAATAACTGTGTTACTAAATAATAATAAAAAACGAATTAAATTAAATAACTTTTATGTAAATCAAATGTCCGACATAAGACTTATACCAGAATGTGCATAATATAAAGCCCAATCTGGTAGTAATGTTTGTTAATAATATGAAGAACAAAATATATGAGTTTTTTCATAAAAAAGGTTTTATAACCCACAAAAAAAGCAATAAAATTATACCGGTTTTATTTGCACGTTTTACATTGCCCATATGCAATTTCTTACAAGTAGAATGTTATCTGGACTGTAGCGTAAGGGTGAGGGAGCGGTTTTGACCAATGAGATTGGCTAATATATCAATTGATTTGATCCGTGACGAGATGTAAATCAGTTTACCGTAGAACTCAGAAGAAGCAGTCTCGTTACTCTCTACAACGTGTAATCGTTAACTCTGATTCAGTACGTTAGGTCTGCCAGCAGTTTAGAACACTAGTAGCACTAGTAGTAAGTGCGCGACTGAATAATCGAGTGCTAATTCGGTTGTCTTTAATGAATCCATTGACAATCAGGTTACAAGTGGTTTTATGAAGCGTGGAGACTGTGTGCAGTTCCGTATTTACATCTCAAATTCGGGTATTCACGCTCTTGTCTCCGATTTTTCGTCTGCCAACAATCTGCTTGTAGATGGCCACTTTTCACACAGTTGTAACACTTAGGTCTTTTATCTTTATCCTTTGTTCAAAAGACCGTTGTGGCGCTACTTACTTCTTAAACTGTTGTTTTTGAGTCGTCTCTTTATTCCGTCCGTTATGACGATACTGTGATACTGGATCCATTTGACTGCAACTTGATGACATACTTTGATTAATGTAGGTCGCCGACTTGGCAGCTTCAAAACGGAGAGCATGAACAAGTGCGTCTTAACACTTGTTGTAATTTACTATCTCTGATACCGTCAATAAACACAATGTGAGCAATCCGATTCTTCGGGATGAGCCAATCTCGTCAGTCGGTCAACATTTGCTTCAAATTCTTGAAGGCTCTCCCCTGAACGCTGTTGCCTTGCTTTAAGTTGAACACGGTACACTTTGCACAAATGCTGGTCACCGTACCGTAATTCCAGAGCTTTTGTTAATTCGGCATATGTATTCTGGCTGTCAGATGGCACTTTGTGTATTAGCTCTGCTGCAGGTCCTTTTAACGCAAGAATGAGTGAAAGGCCTTTCTCTTCTTCTGTACAGTTATTTAAGCGAGCGGCAACTTCAAATTGGCGATGATACGTTGCCCAGTGAGTGCTTCCATTAAACGATGGGGCCTTCGCAAATTTGGCCCTACTTCAGTTAATAGCGTTCTTTGATTTCTATGATATTTTGAATCTTCTAAACTTGACATACTTGTTTTCATAGTTGACACAGATTTTTCTATTTCAGATATTCTGTCAACTTGTTTGTTCAGCTCACCTTGTAACAGGACGAATTTTGCAGTGATATCATCTTGTACGAACGCTTTAACGTCGTCTGCTTGACGACTAAATTCTTCTTTTTGCCGTTTCTCTGGTGTTTCATTTTCACTCCTACGTTTTTCGTCATATCGTTTTACTGTTTCTTCTGCTTCCCGTCGGCGCCTTTTCTCTGTTTCTTCTCTTTCCTGTCTTTGTTCTTTTTGTTGTTCCTGTGTTTGCCGTAGCATTACTCGGAATGCTTCTATCATCTGACTGGTATCCAATTTATTTTTATCAACTACCACTAACACCACTCTTCCACGAAGTGTCCTCTGTTTCCACTATTAACCGTTCTATCCCAGTTCTGACACCACAGTTACGACGGTCTACTGATCGTCGTATGGTACAGTGGAAAACAAAATACAAGACACCAATTACGTCACTAATCACCAACATTGAGTTACAATAGACACAGAACAAGATGAAGAGTTAGGCCTACCTATATTTTCTTAACATCCTAGTCATAAAAAGAGTGATGGGCGCTTCGGATACGTAGGCTACTGGAGAAAACCACACAGGCGCCACTACCTGAACACCAGCTCATATCACACAGGATAATTATTTTAGTTTAGTTTTTAGTTAGTGCATCAACAGTGTATTTAATAACAATGGATACATAATAATTGTAATCAATTGACGGTATTTATTTTCTCATTTAAGTAGTGCGGCAGCATTATTTATTTACGAACTGTCAGAAATTTTGATTGTGCAAGATTTTATTTTGTAGTGTATTTGATACATAAAACTGCATAATGAAATTCCTCAAATATTATTACACTTAATTACGTATTATCAGTTTTATGCTCGAATATGAGTTTCAATTGACCTACAAACCTATTAAGAGTAAGTTACTGTTTCGTAAGCATCCAGTACTTTAACTTTTCTGTAGAGTAAAAGCATCAAAAGGACAGTTCATTTTCGCCTCGTCTGTCAAAATCTAAACTTTCTAGGGAGAATAACGTCTTTTTAAGGAATGTATTTTTAAGCAATTTCTTCAAGTTTATTCAATTATATTTCACGCAGAACAGATGAGACACTCCCGCTCTTGCGCAACCGATGCTATATCGATCCCGCGGAGGCTTTACTACTACCATTATTAGTTATCCTTGAAGGAGGTAGATGTCGCTTGACGTTGGATGTACAAACACGGTCGATATTGCTTGTTTCTACTCAGTCTGATAACGCTGATACTGATTTTCAAGGGTATTTCCAAAAGTGTTTAGAAATGTAACCGGTAAATTGTTAAATGTCTTCTCGAATAAATCTCCTCTGTAGCACAATCGTATTATTTGCTAATTCTTACTTTTAAGCTATAAATCTTATTCGTTGTTTAAAATTAACGCTGATTTTATAATTATCATTATAAGCCTTAATGATAATGTTAATTATAATTATCGTATTCTATGAGAATTTTAATTTTAGTGAATACTCAGTTTTAATTTAGTTCGAAGACATATGGGTGTTTAATTAGGCCAAGTCGCTAATATAAAGAAAGTAAGAAATAACGTTTCTTAAGAAATAACAAAGACGTTATTTTATTTACTGTTTTGAATTATAAATGTCTAACGTTCTTTAGGTTTCATCGGAAGCGTGATATTAACTGGTGTTCTAATGTTATTTATCTATCTTCAATTAGTCAGTTTAGTTTCAAGAGAAAAACCTAATTTTGTTCAGGGATATAAAAATACCCATTTAATCCTTATAAGACCTATATACTTCTCACCCTTCAGAAACAACAATCTCACCCTTCAGAGATAAATGTTCATATTGACTCGCAGTTAGTTACATATTCACTGCCAATACGTATAACGCGTCTTCGCTTCTGCGTAACAAAAATATTTAAAAAGGGTAATTGAATATTCAATGTGATTCATAGAGTCAGACTACGTAAGCTGCGCCAGGAAGGGAAAGCTTCTAATGTTTTTTCGATAGACACGGCATTATAGTTACACATACTCTAGCAATGTTCCAGTGTTCAATTTGGATTTGTATTGTGTAAACAATATTAGTCAGAAAGAGAAAATATGACAAGAGGTTTTCATTATTTTTATATGTTGAAAGCTTATTAACCAGATATTATTTTTAATCATAATATTTACAGTAAATATCATGCTTATTCAAATTTGTCGTTCAGAAGCTATCACTACTACGCAGAAACTAGCAATCACCACAACCTAGATGCGCAAAACAAAGTTAATACTATGTTGTAGTTACTGGTATTAGCCCTGAGTAATAAAGCCTGTTCTATTGTAAAATGTCTGTAAGACTGAAATACAACTTTATTTAATGAAAAGAGAATACAACATTACCGACTAAGGTTCTTCAAAAAAATTAGTACTTGATGGCTCTCTTATAATTCTCTGTATTTCTATGTAAGGAAATAGGTGTAATACCAGTATAAGTCATTATTACACTGCAACTTTACTATAAATTCATTGGTTGTTGTGGACATATACTGGAGTGTCGTAATTTAAATGTGTCGTAATTTAATTACTAATTGTTGGCGGAAACTACTGTACATATTTTTCTTTACAATTTACGATATACTCTACTATAAAATAGTTTACTGACAGAAACAAATAAGTGTTCTGTCAGTTATGTCACTAGTTGAAAACGATCATTTGATAGTTAACCAAGCTCACCTACGCAAATGTTTTCTTTTTTGTCTTTGAGTCTTTTACTTCGAAGGGCGATAGAACTTTCTTAAATATAATCAATGATATAAGTTATGTTCTTGATGTATTTTGGAATGTAATTTGTTTACATTAAAGGATTCCTAGGTTATTTTGTTTAACGATCCAGCCAGTGATTTGAATGGTGAATTCCTTGGACAATTTGTTGTCAAGCAAAAGAGGTTTGACTAGAGTTTCTGTACAATTTTTGGGTTTAATGGCTTGACGTGCCCTTAAAACGTAATACCGTAGGTCCAAACAGAAACTAGTATTGTATCGTACAATAAAATGTTTATAGCCTACAACTTGTTACAACTCTTAAACGATTCTGACATTTTATTGTCATTTGCTTCCTAACTCAACAATCGCCTATACAACATTGCTGGCAACGTTTCTTTAAACTACAAATTATCGTTTCTATTAGTTGGCTTTAGAATTGGCATATATTTTATTTAATCCACTTGGGATATTTCACTGTCTTCATTTTAATAATTTTAGGATATACACTACGAGATTGTTGTTTGTATATAGTGTCTTAAAAATTTCAATGCTGAAAGGTAACTGTAAAATTCAAACAAAAGTGCAGAGCCATAAGTATCAGGTATTATGCGTACACACAAACGCATTAAGGTACTAATGTTTAATTTCGTTTACTTGCCGCCTATCTTACATAAGAAAAAAAAGTTAACATAAAAACAAAACTTATATCATAGTTAAGCAAAATTGACTTATTGGCACGGTTTTTTGGAATCAGATTAACATCAACATAGAACATTTTGTAGTTTCATCGGATTTCCTGTTATAGGCCTATCTTACTTTCAAGGTATGCAATACATGCACTATTTTGTAGCGGTTTCCGAAATAGTGTGTAGTGCTCTTGGACATTGTTTCAAATACTTCCTGTGAAATAAGGGAAATTTTGAATACGTACCATTTGTAGAATAAAATGTTTGGAACACTGTTAGTAAAACTAGGCCTACATATTACCTCTTTTTTTTTGACAAAATGAAAAATGTCTCAGGCGTATGGTGCACAACTGATGGGTTATGAACTACGGGTCCTCTTGAAAATCTTTGGTGTCCAGTATTAGCGAAACACAACGTTCAGTTCTATTGCGAGGCACTAGAACTTTAATCTTAAAAGTTTAAAAATCTCAACTATGTAATTTTTGGTGTAATTGGTAGGAAAAAACAGAAAATCGTGCGAGCGTGCAAACATACAGTACACAAACATAGACTGTATATTAACTGTGTGATTATAAGTAACGACTTAATTGATTATCTACCGTTAAATTAAAAGTCTTAACAAGACACTAAATAAATAGAACAGTAAACCGAGTTGTTAGCCAGAAAAGTTAAGTATGAGTGTATGACTATGAACGAAGGAGTATTCAAAACATAACTGTGTGAAAATGTGCGTACAATACTGAACGGTTTGTAGTGGAGGAGGGTAGACGTTATGTTATTTTATAAAATGAAAACTATTTGATCCAGTAACGGACGCTTAAACGAACGTAGCCAATTATCGGTTTTCGTTTATTTTGTAGAGCGAAAGAGTTATGACTAATTCAATCACATATCGGTTCAGACTTTTAATTAACACTCGTTTTAAACTGAATCGTTTTGACTATGAACTATTTAATTATTGCACAGAACAAGCAATAGCATGCATTGATATAATACAAATCTTACAAGTGTTACTTGAAAACAAACAATAATTTGATGGGAAGACTACGTTAAAAAATAAATTGTTACAGTTCCTTAAAACTGTTAGGAATGCATCGTATATGTTTGACATATAGACATTGTTGTATGATGTCTCCACTCCTTCTCTTCCCTCTTTCTCATTCTCTTTTTGTCTTTTCTTACACCCTGACACCTTGTAGCAATATGTAAGCATGCATATTAGATGACTCGTTAATATGGTAGTATCATCAGATACAAGTGAGGAGTACACACTTAATAGTAGAATTCCTTTAAATTATGTTCTGTGTTACACGTTTTCTTAGGTGAACAGCTCTGCAAAATATATTTCTGAATATCTGAACAAGTGTATTTTGAATATTCTGAATATCTACACAAGCTGAATATCTGAGTAAGTGTTAATGAATGCTTTAGAAAGTCATTGTAGCTAACTAGCATACAATAGTATACTATACGTTTACTCAAACTAGATAGAAGTACAGTGACCATTCCATTAGATATCAAGAATATCATACATTGTATTATAAAGGTATGAGTGATGTATTGCTGATTGAACAGCGTATATCAGTATTAAGTCACTCTGATATATAGTGACAGTTTAGTTTAATTATTGATTATTTATTACATTTATTACGTCTATTCCATGTAACGTTTACACTTGACAATTATCAATTGATTTTGTAAACAAATATTAATAATACATTACAACTTGTGTGAACATTGTATTTTTTTTTTACACCTAAGTGATCGTAGTTAATGACGCGTTATGTTGCAGATACTGAAGACGACTGGTGGCTGAACAATCTGCAAAATACACCTAGCTCAAAACAGAAAATAGAGAACACCGTATATACTGGACATAGTAACGTTGTATTTTTATCGGAAAACTGCACCAAAGTAACGGCGCAGACTGGAAGTACTTCGATATTGCACTGCGAAGTCGATGGTGTGGGAGAATCAATGGTAATCTCATAACTTACTTAAACATATGTATCCAATATAGGTGCACGTTGTAGGACAACTATTGTCGCTAACACAGAATTGGTACATCTACTTGTACGTAGCATAATTTACACAATTTAGAATTTTATATATTTTCACAATGGAATTTTATTTAGGAACAAGTTGTTAGTAGGACATGTACTTATAAAAAAATGTATGTATAAATAAATTTTTTATACCTGGAAATATTAATTAAAATCTTATGGGCAGTCAAATATTTCTTCTGTGTCAGGGTAATTTCATTATGGCTCTCACATTTTTATTTACGTTAATGACAAATAGTCTGTAAAACACGTTGTCGTTTTATAAGCGTTCTGAACGATATGGAAAATATATATTACAATATATATATATATATGTGTGTGTGTGTGTG
This sequence comes from Magicicada septendecula, assembly GCA_034769895.1. NCBI lineage: Eukaryota > Metazoa > Arthropoda > Insecta > Hemiptera > Cicadidae > Magicicada > Magicicada septendecula. The sequence continues at coordinate 954,588,653 of CM068367.1, forward strand.
TGTAGTATATAATTTTACACACACACACACACACACACACACACACACACACACACACACACACACACACACACACACACACACACACACACACACACACACACACACACACACAACAGAAAGAATACTGTCATAAACAATAATTACATCTGCGTCTAACTAAATCTTAGTCTATTACCTCATAATATGACATGACGTAAATGACATGAAATTACTTATTTGCGAACCACTTCAGTGTGAAATGCCGACGTTAGAGAACTATAGTCAGTCAAATAAGAAGATAATGAACTCCCATGATTCTAGTAATATATAAAGTAGATACAAAGTAAGCATACAAACACACACAAACACACACACACACACACACACACACACACACACTTAATACAAAATATTTAGATTGTATTACGCTCTGATAAAATAATAATTTCCTGCAGGATTTTACTATTAAGAAATTGTCAAATATAAAAGGCTTTACTAAAACCAATCAAAATTAAACAATCCTTAAAGCTGTAAGATTTTGAACTGTTGCTAAACCGAGTAAATTAGACAAAAAGGTTTAGAGTAAAATTGTGATAAAACTATATTTGGTTCAAAGAACAGTTGTTGAAGAAATGTAGAGTTCCGGTAACGTATAAAACAGGTTTTGGTGTACAGTTTACAATTTTTTAACCTTTTATTGTCTTTTTAATTTTTGTTAGTTAATTTAAAAAAAAAACGAGGACGTTTTGAAACGTTAAATTGACGCACGCATCCATTAAGTTACAATTTCAGATGAACATTTCAGTATCTTACAATCATTGCGGTACTCACCTGTCACTGGTAAGTTGTAGTGACGTGAACACTTACGTAATTTAGTTCTGGTAGCCGAATAATACCTGTAATAAAAGGTTACTTGTATGTGCGACGACAAACTGTCCTGCGACAGTTCATTCAGAAAGCGGGAACTGATAGGCCTAACTGATTTCAGACGTTCTTTTCTGTCTCTTTCATTTCCTGGCACGTTATTTTCTTTCTACCTGCATGTAAAAATGTGTATAGCGAAAAAAGTAAAAGATGGAAGAATAAGAAAAAATAGTTTCAAAGTTCTTTAAATATTCTGAAGTAAAAAATTTAACATACCCAATAAAAATGCATGAATTACGTAAAATAAAGCAATTTTCAATGACTAAACAAGAATTCGGCAGAACTTTCAATGAAAGTTCTACATGTTTCAACACAGTTGATCGAACATAACTTTTTTAAATTGCGTTTGAGTTTATTATAATAATGCGCTAGGAGCAAGTCTTTTTATAGTGTTTGTATGACGGAGATGCACGCAGGTGACTTGGCAACGCTGTATTCTATTGAACTATTGTTGAAGAAAACTATTCTTCTGACTATTAGAAATTCCTGCATTACTTCCTTTATATTGTATTTTCTGATGCACAGTTTTTTTTTTTTTATATTCGATATGCGACACTGCATTTTAAACGATATTATGCAAATTGTGTTCTAATGTAACGCTGTACTGATAGAATGATACTTAATGCTTGTATTGTAGCGTAACATAAAATGTAGGTGAACGTATTGTTTCTTAGTTGTATGATATTATTAGAGCTTTTTGGAGACAAATCTTGTTAATTTGTTTTTGTTTAAAAATGAACCTTCGTCTGGTGGCACTAAGTTTGTAATCGATAACAGACATTCTTATCTCCTGAAATAAAATCAATGGTAACTGTAGAAACTGAGATTACACATATTTATTAATGTTCTATTTTTTAATAAGTATATGCTTTTTCGATGCTTTTGGATAAACGATAAAAATTAAAAGTAATTTATCTGAACAAATTTTGAAATTCGGTTAATGAAATATTTACGTGCATGATTTGGTGTCTAGGTCTCGTGGATCCGTCGAAGAGACTACAAGCTACTGACAGTGGGATTGGCAACATATAGCACAGACGAACGTTTCTTTACAGCGCACGTCAGCAACGATAATGTAAGTGTATCCTTTGTAGATTCATTCTATTTATGAGAAGTGTGCGTCTTTGTTTCTCTATAATTATTTGTTTCATAAATAAACTGTTTCATTGTGTTAGTTAAGTACCGTACATAAATGTTATTTTAGTTTGTTTTAAAGATTACGAGTAATTTCAGCTTTTATTACATACTAAGTATTAATTTTCTCATTTAAACAGCTGGTTTTACTTGTTAAATATTTAACATGCACAATACAGTTGACAGGTTTATTATTCTTAATTACAGGATTATATGTCATTTTTGTGGTGCGCACAAAGTTTAGACTTGGTTTAGCCTAAATTCTGTGCGATAATTTATTTTATGTGTGATTTTATCTGTATCTTTCAATTTCAAGGTCTGAAGTGCTCAGTTTTACAATGTGTTTACATTATACGATCACTACTGTGAAATACATGTCTTTATAATGTTAACAGTGTGGTTGAAGTAACTGGTCGGACAACAAGACTATCACTGGCAGCTAGAAAATCGTACTTTCTGTACTTTTTATACAGAAAATTTACAATTCAAAATATTTTTTGGAAAGCCTTTCATTAAACTTTATTCAACTCTATTTATTACAGTTTATTTGACAACAAATTTACCTTCTGATTTTTTGGCGGTTTTTTAGTTTAAATGACGATATAAATTTTAATGTGAATGCTCCAAGAAATTTTAGCTTTATTTGTAGAGAAACCGTTATTGTTTATGTAACTGTTACGGATATTATATGTCTATTACATGATGAGGAAAGTACACGTGTTTACTTATGGAAAATGCTGAATGAGTTACCGCTGAATATTCAATTCTGAGAATAAAATCCTTTGTGTCTAATTTAACAATTCCTTTACACTAATAATTCACTGGAACAAACATAGTGATTCAGAACCCATTATTTCATTATTTTCATCGTAACTTAATACTAATACAAACAAATTCTACTAAATCACATCCAGTGCTCATTATCGACTGTCAAGGTCACCGCACAATAACTAAGCGCCTTCGCTATATCCCCTTTAACAAGTAGTACGTAATTTTATATAGCCTATAGCAACGTAACATGATTGTTTAGCAGAGTTTCCTTGTGTTTCGTGCTATCTGCACTTAATGTTATCTTTCTGTAATTCTGCTCTTTTCCTTTTCCTTAGGTTTCTACAAGTGAAGCATATTTTACCTATGAAAATATTAAATGATTTATTTGTGTGTTTAATAAGGTATTATTCAGGAAAACATTCGCAGGTGAACTATGAATTGTACTCGAATTTTTGGTCTGGGTTTTAGTACAATGCCGGCCCTGAAAAAAGACAGTTTACTTTTCACTGAAAAAAATTAACTTTCATTAGATCTAGAACACAAAGTATCATCGTTAAACACACGGAAACATAAGGAAACAAACTAAGGTTTTCCACAGTCATCTAAAAGCATTGTTAGTTGACAAGAGTTCACAAAGAAAAACCATTCTGCTGACTATCCGCTGTCTTTCTTCAGCCTACATACTATCACGAGGAAAAAGCACAGCATATATATTTTTATTTTATTATTTTATTTTGTATTATTATGAGACATATCTAAATTTTTAAACTATTTGACTCACATTTTGTTAAATATTAAGTTTAAAATGTTTTTAAGGAAATCATAATTTTGTACTTGTAACGTAGTTTCTCTGATTAATGGAATTTAATGCAATAACTACTTATTGAATGTAGTAATTAACTTCATATTATATAGTAATATTTTGGTTATCGATTTTAATAGTAAGTCGTGTTATGTTATATAAAATCCTACAGAATTGTTATTCTTCTATCACGTTTGATGTTTTACTAAGCAGAAACTATCTTTACTAAAGAAGAGGCAAGTAACTAAGTGGGTTCGTTGACAATGACCGTGTGATAGCACTAATATTTATACGCAATTTAGATGGAAGTGACTAAATCTCGAACAGGGTTACTAACATTTGACAAAATGCAAATTGTGTACGTAGGAGGTAAAACTAAAACAGGAAAATAAATGGAAGGCAATAACTTACCGGTCAGACCTCCCCCTTTACCTGTGGTAACAGTGGTGGTGGTTTTTGAGGCTAAACATTCTTTATGTAGTCCAGGAAAACACCAAATAAATCTTTTCTCTGTCTACGCCACTTAAAACACCACACACATTCAGTGAAGTACGGTACTAGTAAAATTCCTTTTCTATCGACTTCGTGTTGGATGCGTGGTCGTTCACATATTCTAGCGATTTCAAGTGTTTACTGGAAACAGAGGACCTTAAATACTAGGGAAGTTTGTTAAATGTTTGCACAGTTCAACAGTACCTCTCTAGCAGTAGTACTCATTGTTAGTTTCGAATGAAATTTACAGGTTTATTACACTACGGAGGAGATATTCTTAAAGAGTGTTAAAAAAGGTATCTGTCGAGCAGCTTCTACTCATCTGAAAATTTAACACTACTACTCATCTTTTTAACACTTATAAAATTGGAATAATATGGAAAATTCTATTATTATTTCGGGACAGGATAATAGATATGAGCTAGTAAAATAAACTGCGAGACATATCTGGCATCCGACGAGTTGACTGGTGTTTGATATCTTGTAGCAAAGCGTAGGCAGTATACTGTGGTCGATACTCAGAAACCGACACGTAAAAGAGGGTTGTATTCGACGCCACAAAACTTTCGAATAATAAGAAGTGGGATAGCAAGATTGCACTGAAAATCAAATGATGAAGGAAGCGTAAAAATAATCATGCATAATTTTGGATGCTAGAAATAAGAAAATAATAAGGACAGATCAGTTTTAAATCTGTCATCCAAAACACCAAGTGTAGTAAAGCTATATTAGTGAGATCGCATGCGAACGCTCAAATAAGTATTTTCCGAAAATAATTTCAGTTACAGTAATATTTATCCGTCTGTTATCCGTCGTTACAGGATCAGCAAATACAGTGTAGACGTTTCTGTCGTTGCAAACATACTACGTGGAAGACAACTTTTTTTGCTGGTTTTATGCACATTGTGTCGAAACGTACAACAAAATGCGAGTTAAAAGTTATTAGACTCGAAATAATAGTAACTGCGGCTTACTGAAAGTGTACTTATGAGGAAAGTCACACTTTTAGACAATTCTGTCCTTGTAGATTGGTTTAAGACTGCTCGAAAGCAGGGCCCATTTTTACGGAATTATTTTGTTTATTGTAACGCGAATTCAAATTTATTCAAAACACTTGACGACCGAATGTAAAATGTAGTAGTTACTGATAAGACTTCTAACGTAATAAAATGTTATCAGATTTGAGAAGATTAATTCGACATTAATCATGATTAGGTTGTACAAAAAATTTACAATACAAAAGACCATTTCCTCGGGGCTCCTAGAATTACTGATGTGTCTGTAAACCTTTTCCTTTGGGTAATACATAGGTAAGAGTGAACTACAGGTGGATAAATTAGGCGAGAAAATAATGTACAATGGCACTTACTCTGAACTCTACAGAATCAAATAATGTATATAGGGCCTACATGAGTTGAACAGAGCTGATAACAGAATACTATTCAGCCAAGCTAGTGTTCTGAATAGGTGAAGGAAAAATAAGTTATAAAGTTCAAAGTTTTTACCTTAGAGAATAACAATATAAAAGTAGTAGGTATCAGTGTGATGCGCTCAGTGGTAAGAAAAGAAAATCGAGGATTATATTACGTATGGGTATCTGTATGTTATCAAGATATTGCGGATACCTTATGAAAGAAATTTTCCTTTTATATCCTTTAGAGACTAAAGTTAAATGCGTCTTCCAAAAGTTGCCATTTTTAAATTATAAATAAATGTAATAATCTAATATTTGTATGGTTTTACTTAACACACACACACACACACACACACACACACACACACACACACACACACACACACACACACACACACACACACACACACACACACACACACACACACACACACACACACACACACACACACACACACACACACACACCCGTATGTGTGTATAAAAATATATAAAAACGTATAACAATTTCCCTCGCAGGTTTCCGTAGCATGATGTCGGCTTTTATCTTGTTCGTAACGTTTTTATAACATTCTTCTCCCGTGTCCTTGTCAGAAGTACGGAATTTTTAGCTCGTTCATTCTATTATTTTACATGGCGACATTTTATTTTCGTTTTACACTGGTTCGCGCTCAACATTGATGCTTCTATTGACTGGTTTACCACCGCTGTGGCTATATAGCTGTTTTCACTGTGTAGATATGCCTATATTGTGGGCATCGTTCCTTATGCTTAAACCTAGCGACCGTTTGTGATTCCCAAAGCGTCTCTTCTTTACGTTCTGTTGCGTCGATAAGTGCTGTTGTTTTCATATAGGCCTATTCAAATTTTATACTACGTCCTGTTTCTGTGTTATATTCTGACTTGTAGTCTTTCTTCAGCGATTTAATGTGCACATTTATTCTCTGTGCTATTCTTTTGTTGATGCGGCCCATGCATGAACTATTGCAGTCGCGTCAGGACATTCTTATACTTCAGGTTTTTGTGTTTTGGGATGCGTTGTTTCGTGTCCTGATCGGTAATCATTATGGTTTTTGTGTTGTGCAACTTTGGGGTCTTCCTTAAGCGATTTGCTTTGCCTTTGCAGTAGGACAAAGTATTTTTTTTTAGTCTTAGTATTTTCTTGCGAAAATTCTGGTAGTTGCTCTTGCTGCTTGTTCCCATAAAAATCGTTTTGTTAGACTACTCTTGTACGTTGCCATTTTTTCAACTCTATTTATTTGTTTGTGTAACCAATGTACTCGTAAGAGTCTTCATTGTTCAAGAAAGTTAAGTGGTGAATTATTGCAGGTAGGTATTTAAGGTAGTATGTGTGTGTGTGTGTGTGTGTGTGTGCGTGCGCGCGCGTATGAATCCTTTGTTTGAGTTGAGTTTCGCTTTGAGTTTTGTTGCTTTTTCTCGAAGAGCTTTACGCATTCTTTCGGCAGATTCAGGTCTGTCATCTGTCATACCTTTCCGTCATCTCTAGTTTCTCGATGTTATTTCAGCCAAAACACTGAGCAAGAGTCAGGTTGATGATGACAGAGATGAATCTGCCGACACGTTGTGAAAACTCTTTGGGTAAAGTCAGCTATACTCAAAGGGGGAATCTACCATTCGGTGAGAGACTTATTATGATAGTATTTAGCATGGGTTTTTTCTAAAATTCCCTTGTAAAGGTTATCCCAATCAGGTGTACACAGGTGTTGATGAACATTTTCCTGGTCTTCTACTTCGTGCAGCCAGCTGACGTCGTCCATATATATATGCCAGTAGATGGACTTACGTGGAACCGCCTTGGATATAAATAATGATGCACCCAAAATTCCATACTCCTGAATAAGATATGGGACTAGAAGAAGTATGACGAAAATGTGGAGAAGGAAACAAATATCAATGCAATCAAATGAGGAAAACATGGACCAGATATGTTTGTTAGCGCACGCGCGTTGTGTGCGTGCTTGTGAATCCTTTGTTTGGGTTGATTCCCACTTTGAATTTTTATTTTGTTGTTCTCCGAAGAGCTTGGCGCAATGTTTCGGTAGATTTATTGTCAGTCATCATCAGGATTATTTCTTTCTGTCATCTCTGGTTTCTCACTGATGCTTCAGACATCTGGAGATGTCAACGTTATGAAAAATTCTTCGAGTAAGCTCAGAAAAACTCAACGCGGGACTCAACCAGAAAAAAGGACACGTCATATAAAACCCGTTAAATCACACACAAACACATACGCCCGCGCGATTAGTTAAATTCGTGCACTGTTAAATTAATAATAAGTAGAAATAAGTTGATATTGCAGTAATAATTATTTTGGTTTAACATTCTTGCAGGATTGGGCTCTGCACATTAAGTTTGCTGATATCGGTGACGAGGGTCTCTACGAATGTCAAGTTTCCACTCACCCAACAATGAGTATTTTTGTAACTTTAATACTTGTAGGTACGTATATTCAGTAAAAAAGCCAAATATTATTTTTCCCTTCAACACCTTTTACGTAAGATTACTGCTTAGTCGAGGTAAATTAGCCTTTTTATAAGAAAAAATTCATATAAGTTATTTTTGATTTTTTTGGTTATGAAATTTCGACAAGATGGGAAATCAGGGACAACTTCTCACCATAATTGTGGGTGTAACAACTCCTTTTGGCCGAAAAACTACCCTTAGAGCGGATCTTTTTTGGGGGTTTCCTCACTTATTTCTAAACTGTTATTCGGATGAACAAATATTTAAAAAAAAATTCTTTATAAAATATTACATAAAAAATTTTTTCTGCACAATAACACTAATTTTCGTACAAATCTCGCAATTTGGGTTAAAAGTTAAGAGCAGTGGGGCACACAAAGGGAAAATGGCCCTAACCTATTTAGTCGTCGTAAATATCTCCGAAACTATTTCATTTACGGAATTTTATCTATAAAATAATATGTATGTCATATATGTCTTACAATTTTTTTATGTTATTCACTAAGTTTTTGTAAACACGCATTCTGTAGCTGAAGCTAGTTTCCGCACCACCCGTGAGAGTGTGCTCTCGACGCGTTTTTTTAACTGGATTTTCCTTTAGACCTATTGCTCATTAGTTTTCTTAATTATCTTGGTTGTCTTTTTCGATTAACTCTTCTTCAGTCGCTGAATTTAAACAGCCTTGCCCATTGCAGTAGGAACACGTTAGTGAGCAATGCAACTCAATTCACTCAGTTGCATCGTTTCGACAACCCTTTCAGCTGTTACGCATTTTACGATTTTCATATGATACGACTGCTATAAACAGATAGTCAATCCAAAAATACCTGAGGAGTAACTTTCTACAAATCTATGTTGTGCAAATAATTAGTCATTACGTATTAGTCATCAATATGTTATTATTTTCACGTGATTTTTGTAATGTTACAGTAATGGTTACCAGCTCAAAGTATTTTGTCTTCAATATGAATAAAACATATTAATATTATTATTCGTAATAAATCATTATTACAGTGGCCTAAAGTGGCCTTGTCACTGCAGCCACTCGTTTCTGATTTTTGCCGAGTACAGATCAGTAGGGGGAAAATGACAGTTCTGACCCACAAAGGAATGCCGCCTTTCTTAAAAAACATAAAAAACGATAAAAAACAAGATCAAAGAGATGCCGCCGTTCCCGCGGTCCAAGATTTTTTCCCACGCTCTCCCCACCACCGCTGGACCACAGCATCCGCGAATTTCCGCGAATATAATTTTTTATATGCAGCCTTTCGCGAGCCTAGATCACTTTCACTTTCTACTGGACCACAGCATCCGCGACGTTTTCGCTGATCTGTGTCAAGATCCGCGACTTTTTCGCGTATCTGGACCACAGCATCCGCGAATATAATTTTTAATTTTTTTATATGCCGCCTTTCGCGAGCTTAGATCACTTTCACTTTCTATCACTTGATGCACTATAGTGTATATATTAAATATATGATCAGGGTTACCAACCTTGCATGAGTTCAAATTTGTTGTGTGTTATAATGTATATTAAATCTATATGATCAGGTTTACCAACCTATGGTGGGGGGTTCCGACTTGATGCATTATAGTGTATATATTAAATATATGATCAGGGTTACCAACCTTGCATGAGTTCAAATTTGTTGTGTGTTATAATGTATATTAAATCTATATGATCAGGTTTACCAACCTATGTATGGGTTCAAACTTGATATGTGTGTGTATTATAGTGTATATTAAAATATATGATCAGGGTTACCAATCCTGCATTATTGTCTGTATAGAACAGATCTGCCAACATTTTTCTTCGGTGGGAAATTCAAACTATATTATAGTAAATTGTTGACGACTTCGATATCAACTCTCTCTCCCCTCCTCTCTCTTTGTCTCTAGACACAGTTGTCGTTACGATATAAACTCTCTCTCTTTATGTCATCAGTTTTACATAAGCGTTGTGCTACTTATGGATTATTGTAAGTAGCGATACTAAAATGTAATCACCAGGAAATATATATTTATCACCTACCTCGTTGCGTCCTACTTATAATTTTTTTTTTTTTTTGACACATGGCAGTCATTGACCACGATTTAGAAATTAATATACTGCCAAGTCTGTGTGTGTGGTAAAGTGTTACGCATAAAAAAATCTCCTTGAAATAAGGTATTTTCAAAAGTTTTGTGTACACATACACACATTGTATATGTCTCTCTCTCTCGCTGCACACGTTGACAAGAATTCCCTTATTCAAACGATTTGTATGTGTACACGAACTTAAATATAGTTTACAGACGATTGTAATTTTAAAAATTCATTTTTGCATTAAATATATATATCGTAAACAATGAAATAATAATATTTCGTCATTGTAAGATTTTAATAAAACAATTATCAGTTTAAATAATAATTTTCATGATTGTAAGATACAACCTACAAATTATTAAAATGTCTCTCTCTCACACATTTCTGATTACTATACAAATAATTGCATGCATATTCGGAGGTTTATAACGAAATAAATTAAAATAAACCATAATTTGTTTTAAATAATTAAATACAGGGTTTTGATACGAGTACGTTGACCGCATTGATCGGTTCAACGAAACAAGTCTATGCACACACAACGATACTGAATTAGATATAGTTATTATTATTCGATAACTTAAACCAGAGGTCATTAACCTTGTATACGTTGTCTAAATCGAACGTTCTACTTTCTAATTGACACCTGTCAGTCATTAGCAGCGTTGACAGTAATTAGGATTAATTATGGATTAGAAAGTATTTACTCTAAAAACGGACATGCAAGCTTTCTCCCACTACCAGTGTACAATATATATACGCACAGAAAATTAGCGAAAATTTCTCATTTTGACTGCTTGTGTGTGTGCTGATACATCGTGAAATCTATCTCTGCATGATAATTTCTCATTTGTCTGCCAGCGCATGCTGATACTGTACGTCTTACGTGTCTTCACATCGTCTTTGGTAAGTGTACAGATTTTATTTAAACGTAAAAATTATCAAGTGCATTATTTATTGAATTTAATACATGTGTGTGTGTGTGTGTGTGTATGATCAAATTATTATGTCTGCTACAATTTTCTGAAATATATTCTTAATGTATTTTTATATTAATTTTATTGTATGTACCGATTTTATTTAAACGTAAAAATTATTTGCATTATCAAGCACATTATTTATTGAATTTAATACATGTGTGTGTGTGTGTGTGTGTGTGTGTGTGTGTGTGTGTGTGTGTGTATGATCAAATTATTATGTCTGGTACAATTGTCTGAAATATATTCTTACCGTATTTGTTTTTTTTTTTTTTATAGTGGCAATTTCGCATTTGACTGCCTGCGTGAAAGCTATCACTGCATTTTTTTAAATAGTTGAAAGACTGTTGTAGTATACACACACAACTTTCATCATTAAGGGTGTATAGACAACACACATACTAGTTGGTGAGTGTACAGATTTATTTAAACGTAAAAACATTATCAAGCGCATTATTTATTGAATTTAATACATGTGTGTGTGTGTGTGTGTGTGTGTGTGTGTGTGTGTGTGTGTGTGATCAAATTATTATTATGTCTGTTACAATTCTCTGAAATATTGCTTTAAACAAACATTTTTAATGTAACAAATTTAGAAAGTAGGTCCCAGCGTATGATGACATTTATATCTCTCTAATTCTGTTGTGGACATACATACATAGCTGTAAGCAGTGACTATTTCCTTATGAAAGCGGAATGTAGACTTTCCTAAAATTATTTGCATTAAAACATTATCAAGCGCATTATTGAATTTAATACATGTGTGTGTGTGTGTGTGTGTGTGTGTGTGTGCGCGCGCGCGCGCGTATGTGTATGATCAAATTATTATGCGTATACATTATGGAGTGGGTTATACAAATAATAATAATAAAGTGTGTGTAATATATACATTTATTAAAATACATTTATTAAAATACATACACACAGCTCCAAGATTATATGAAACAGTTTTTACAATTAAAAATACATACACAGCTCCAAGATTATATTGTTACAAGTATGAAAATATATCTAAACTAGTTTTACAATTAATAATACATACACACACAGCTCCAATATTATAATGTTACAAATATATATATTTAAAACTAGTATTTACAAAATATGTATAAAATAAGACTTAAACACGTCTATGTACTCTGTTGGACAATGGTGTATATTCTACAAGCGAATCATGTAGTATCATACAGTAGGCAGTCGTCTGGGTAGGAAAATTCATTGACGATTCAAATTCTAAACGTACATCAACTGCTGAAGACTTAAGCGCATCGTCCTGTTTGCTACAATCGAATACAAACAGCGGGGCTTTTGATTTGAATAATTCCGGTGTCAGTACTGGGCTGCCGTCTAAACGGTGGTAATACGAACTTTGAAAACTGGTGTACATATTGTACAATAATGCAAAACGGTCTTTCCCAATATCCAAGTTTAAATTATCGTAAGGATAATACTTGTCGTTTAGAAACAGTCTCGCATTGATCACGTTACAGTGATCAAATTCATCGGCGCGTGCTGTCAGTACATTCTTTCTTGCTGTCTGAAACGCTAACACAACAAAGCGTGGTTTTTCTAGCTGACTCGAGGTCTTGACAATCCAATTCTGCCTTTTAGTCTGTGGTAAGGCACGATACTCGTGCAACTCCCAGGTCCTAAAAGGCATAGTTATCGGGTGGTCTTTCTCTATGAGTCGTAACAGTGGTAATCTGTACGCATTAGCTACATGTACATAAGGCATTTTCCAGTAAACTTTATCTAGTTCAAGAACACAATTAGCAGTAGTTTGTCCGCTTACTAAAACCATAGCATTTATGTCGGTAGATGTGCGTAGGAGTATAAGTTCTTGTTTCACGTTCAGCACGATGCGTGTATAGTCTTCTGCGAATCCCATTAGCATTTTCAGTGGTATACAAAAGTTGAATTCTCCGTCATCATTCACTTTTAATATGTTCGTGGTCGGCGCCACCCAACCGGCGTTTTCCATTGCGTTACGTGTGTTGTTGTTGAGTGATAGAAAAGTTTTAATAGTTGACGTAACACCGACGTTTCTGGTATGGTCCACTACCACTCCGGCCAACTCTTAACGAATCTCTTCAAAGAGAAATGCTATAGCATTGTTCACCAGTTCCACATTCAGTGCAGTATCTGCAGCCGCACTAGGGTTTTTAACCAACTTGCCTTCGATGTAGAGGAAACTTTCTGACGGCAGTGTAAAGACGTCCTGTTGTTGTATTGGCACACGTATTTCATCATTGTTTCCATATCTTGTTGTTGCGTACGGTGCGTGTGAGTGAAATGAAAAGTGTGTGATACTGTCTTCAAAGAACGGTTGCTGCTCCACTGATAATATTCCACTCGCCATGTTACTTGTTTACAACAACAAAACCCAGTGAAATCAGGAAACGGCGGTTAACTGATGTTAATCGTTTCAGTTTCGAACGAGTACTGATGCGTTTCCTAACTGATCTTTCTTCTTCTTCTTTTTTTATTACTGACGACTGTGGTAGCAGCGGTGGCGAAGAAACAAAGTACAAGCCCATGTCTATAGTCGTTTTAGATGTAAACGCACAGTGATGACTTCTCCGCGAAAATCTATTACGTCACCGTCCTGATCGTGTAAAGATAATGTTATGTTGTCCAAACGACTCACATTCACAGGTAGGTATATGACGTTTGTAGGCGATTCAATTATTTTGAATCCTGGTTCGACTGGCGGATAGAACGAGTGCAGTGTGTGCTCGGTTTTACCGTTCTTGTATGATCCTTGCGCTATATTACACCTTATCAGTATACTGTTCACTTTTATAATGTTAACTGTGGCGTCAGACGTGTGAGTTTTATTCGCTTCAAGCAGACGCTTTTCCTTGAAACCCAACATATCACCGATACCGTACACTGTTTGTTGAAAGTCAATATCCAGTGCACAAGTCAGCTCACATTTCAGTGTATTGTTGTTAGGACGTAGACTAATCTTTGAGTCTCCTAACTGCTTTTTGAGGAAGGCTTCTATGTCACCGATTTCATAAGCACCTGTAGGTAAAGTTATCAAGTCCCACGTTGTTCCGTCTCGTAGTACTGGAAACTTTTTTTTTTTTTATCATTTTAGTTGTGTCACCACAAACTGACACTGCGGCATTACTCGAGCATGTAAAGCGTTAGGACAATCGTCCATCGTCCAGTCCTCAAATCTAACTTGACATGAACTACACCGTACAGTATCACTATCCCCCTCGTACACAAACCCAGCGCGTGCCAGTGTTTGTGGACTCTGGTTGATATTTGGATACTTTAATTTGTAATCTTTACGACATGCGTGTATAATTTTAATTTATTTCACTATACACCTCTGAACCTATGTGTAATTATTTTGTAAATTGCGTTATCTATGGAGGAACTGTTGCAGCAAACGTTAACACTAGAACGATTATATTATTCAGTGATCAGACAATTTCATAAAAAAATAAGAAACGTAAAAGATATACGCTGATTTTACCGCAACCACGTCTATTTAGATAAACAGCTCGGAAGAAAAAATAATTCTTCACAAAGCAGAACAACAACAACTACAGTCTCAAATAAATATATTTTAAATCTGGGGCTATGCGTGTACGTAGGGAAGGTCTTCATATGCTCACTGGACAAAATATAAATATTCGCTGGCAGATAATTTCATAAAAAATAAGAAACGTAAAAGATATACGCTGACTTTACCGCAACCACGTCTATTTAGATAAACGGCTCGGAAGAAAAAATAATTCTTCACAAAGCAGAACAACAACTACAGTCTCAAATAAATATATTTTAAAAAAGATAAATATACATTAGATGGAAATGTTTCCTCTGTCTTTCTCTGTGAAACACAAAAAGAACTTGGGAATCGTGTTTCTTCCCTAGATGCGGTCAACACGATTAAAAGTAAAATTTTAATAACAAAGTTTTCACTGTACTTTAACAAGGATGGTAATATTTTTTTTTCTAGTGCCTAATCTTTTAAACTAAAAAACGTACAATCTTTATTACTTTTACAAAAATAGCTTGAACGTAACACATACACACAGACGTTAGGGAGAGGGAGAGACTGCAATGTGTCAGTGTAAAGTCGTGTCAATGACCTCCTGTATTACAATGGTTTAGCATAGTTTCTTACTGAAGGCTTGCACGCTTTAAATTCAGCTATACCTAAAATATATCTTCAATTAGGGTCATTGTACACACACAGTGGAATGCTTTCAGACATTTGCGACACACACACACACACACACACACACACACACATACGCACACACATACATACACAACGATGTTTCTACTTATTTGAACAAGTCCTGTATTAAATGCACTTGTTAATGTTTTAATGTGAACAATTTTACGTTTAAATAAAATCTGTACATACAATAAAATTATGTTTCAGTATTAATGATATAAATATTACTGTTTTATTAATTTAAAATACCGTATATATATATATATATATAACCTAGGAACTTCGTAGGTGAAGAAATTAATTTCTATTTTTCATCTGTAACGACATGCGTGTATAATTTTAATTTATTTCACTATACACCTTCGCCACCGCTGCTACCACAGTCGTCAGTAATAAAAAAAGAAGAAGAAGAAAGATCAGTTAGGAAACGCATCAGTACTCGTTCGAAACTGAAACGATTAACATCAGTCCCAATGGACCACAGCATCCGTATACCTACCTGTGAATGTGAGTCGTTTGGACAACATAACATTATCTTTACACGATCAGGACGGTGACGTAATAGATTTTCGCGGAGAAGTCATCACTGTGCGTTTACATCTAAAACGACTATAGACATGGGCTTGTACTTTGTTTCTTCGCCACCGCTGCTACCACAGTCGTCAGTAATAAAAAAAGAAGAAGAAGAAAGATCAGTTAGGAAACGCATCAGTACTCGTTCGAAACTGAAACGATTAACATCAGTTAACCGCCGTTTCCTGATTTCACTGGGTTTTGTTGTTGTAAACAAGTAACATGGCGAGTGGAATATTATCAGTGGAGGAGCAACCGTTCTTTGAAGACAGTATCACACACTTTTCATTTCACTCACACGCACCGTACGCAACAACAAGATATGGAAACAATGATGAAATACGTGTGCCAATACAACAACAGGACGTCTTTACACTGCCGTCAGAAAGTTTCCTCTACATCGAAGGCAAGTTGGTTAAAAACCCTAGTGCGGCTGCAGATACTGCAGTGAATGTGGAACTGGTGAACAATGCTATAGCATTTCTCTTTGAAGAGATTCGTTACGAGTTGGCCGGAGTGGTAGTGGACCATACCAGAAACGTCGGTGTTACGTCAACTATTAAAACTTTTCTATCACTCAACAACAACACACGTAACGCAATGGAAAACGCCGGTTGGGTGGCGCCGACCACGAACATATTAAAAGTGAATGATGACGGAGAATTCAACTTTTGTATACCACTGAAAATGCTAATGGGATTCGCAGAAGACTATACACGCATCGTGCTGAACGTGAAACAAGAACTTATACTCCTACGCACATCTACCGACATAAATGCTATGGTTTTAGTAAGCGGACAAACTACTGCTAATTGTGTTCTTGAACTAGATAAAGTTTACTGGAAAATGCCTTATGTACATGTAGCTAATGCGTACAGATTACCACTGTTACGACTCATAGAGAAAGACCACCCGATAACTATGCCTTTTAGGACCTGGGAGTTGCACGAGTATCGTGCCTTACCACAGACTAAAAGGCAGAATTGGATTGTCAAGACCTCGAGTCAGCTAGAAAAACCACGCTTTGTTGTGTTAGCGTTTCAGACAGCAAGAAAGAATGTACTGACAGCACGCGCCGATGAATTTGATCACTGTAACGTGATCAATGCGAGACTGTTTCTAAACGACAAGTATTATCCTTACGATAATTTAAACTTGGATATTGGGAAAGACCGTTTTGCATTATTGTACAATATGTACACCAGTTTTCAAAGTTCGTATTACCACCGTTTAGACGGCAGCCCAGTACTGACACCGGAATTATTCAAATCAAAAGCCCCGCTGTTTGTATTCGATTGTAGCAAACAGGACGATGCGCTTAAGTCTTCAGCAGTTGATGTACGTTTAGAATTTGAATCGTCAATGAATTTTCCTACACAGACGACTGCCTACTGTATGATACTACATGATTCGCTTGTAGAATATACACCATTGTCCAACAGAGTACATAGACGTGTTTAAGTCTTATTTTATACATATTTTGTAAATACTAGTTTTAAATATATATATTTGTAACATTATAATATTGGAGCTGTGTGTGTATGTATTTTTAATTGTAAAACTAGTTTAGATATATTTTCATACTTGTAACAATATAATCTTGGAGCTGTGTATGTATTTTTAATTGTAAAAACTGTTTCATATAATCTTGGAGCTGTGTGTATGTATTTTAATAAATGTATTTTAATAAATGTATATATTACACACACTTTATTATTATTATTTGTATAACCCACTCCATAATGTATACGCATAATAATTTGATCATACACATACGCGCGGGCGCGCGCGCACACACACACACACACACACACACACACACACACACATGTATTAAGTTCAATAATGCGCTTGATAATGTTTTAATGCAAATAATTTTAGGAAAGTCTACATTCCGCTTTCATAAGGAAATAGTCACTGCTTACAGCTATGTATGTATGTCCACAACAGAATTAGAGAGATATAAATGTCATCATACGCTGGGACCTACTTTCTAAATTTGTTACATTAAAAATGTTTGTTTAAAGCAATATTTCAGAGAATTGTAACAGACATAATAATAATTTGATCATACACACACACACACACACACACACACACACACACACACACACACACACACACACACACACATGTATTAAATTCAATAAATAATGCGCTTGATAATGTTTTTACGTTTAAATAAATCTGTACACTCACCAACTAGTATGTGTGTTGTCTATACACCCTTAATGATGAAAGTTGTGTGTGTATACTACAACAGTCTTTCAACTATTTAAAAAAATGCAGTGATAGCTTTCACGCAGGCAGTCAAATGCGAAATTGCCACTATAAAAAAAAAAAAACAAATACGGTAAGAATATATTTCAGACAATTGTACCAGACATAATAATTTGATCATACACACACACACACACACACACATGTATTAAATTCAATAAATAATGTGCTTGATAATGCAAATAATTTTTACGTTTAAATAAAATCGGTACATACAATAAAATTAATATAAAAATACATTAAGAATATATTTCAGAAAATTGTAGCAGACATAATAATTTGATCATACACACACACACACACACACATGTATTAAATTCAATAAATAATGCACTTGATAATTTTTACGTTTAAATAAAATCTGTACACTTACCAAGGCGATGTGAAGACACGTAAGACGTACAGTATCAGCATGCGCTGGCAGACAATTGAGAAATTATCATGCAGAGATAGATTTCACGATGTATCAGCACACACACAAGCAGTCAAAATGAGAAATTTTCGCTAATTTTCTGTGCGTATATATATTGTACACTGGTAGTGGGAGAAAGCTTGCATGTCCGTTTTTAGAGTAAATACTTTCTAATCCATAATTAATCCTAATTACTGTCAACGCTGCTAATGACTGACAGGTGTCAATTAGAAAGTAGAACGTTCGATTTAGACAACGTATACAAGGTTAATGACCTCTGGTTTAAGTTATCGAATAATAATAACTATATCTAATTCAGTATCGTTGTGTGTGCATAGACTTGTTTCGTTGAACCGATCAATGCGGTCAACGTACTCGTATCAAAACCCTGTATTTAATTATTTAAAACAAATTATGGTTTATTTTAATTTATTTCGTTATAAACCTCCGAATATGCATGCAATTATTTGTATAGTAATCAGAAATGTGTGAGAGAGAGACATTTTAATAATTTGTAGGTTGTATCTTACAATCATGAAAATTATTATTTAAACTGATAATTGTTTTATTAAAATCTTACAATGACGAAATATTATTATTTCATTGTTTACGATATATATATTTAATGCAAAAATGAATTTTTAAAATTACAATCGTCTGTAAACTATATTTAAGTTCGTGTACACATACAAATCGTTTGAATAAGGGAATTCTTGTCAACGTTTGCAGCGAGAGAGAGAGAGACATATACAATGTGTGTATGTGTACACAAAACTTTTGAAAATACCTTATTTCAAGGAGATTTTTTTATGCGTAACACTTTACCACACACACAGACTTGGCAGTATATTAATTTCTAAATCGTGGTCAATGACTGTCATGTGTCAAAAAAAAAAAAAAAATTATAAGTAGGACGCAACGAGGTAGGTGATAAATATATATTTCCTGGTGATTACATTTTAGTATCGCTACTTACAATAATCCATAAGTAGCACAACGCTTATGTAAAACTGATGACATAAAGAGAGAGAGTTTATATCGTAACGACAACTGTGTCTAGAGACAAAGAGAGAGGAGGGGAGAGAGAGTTGATATCGAAGTCGTCAACAATTTACTATAATATAGTTTGAATTTCCCACCGAAGAAAAATGTTGGCAGATCTGTTCTATACAGACAATAATGCAGGATTGGTAACCCTGATCATATATTTTAATATACACTATAATACACACACATATCAAGTTTGAACCCATACATAGGTTGGTAAACCTGATCATATAGATTTAATATACATTATAACACACAACAAATTTGAACTCATGCAAGGTTGGTAACCCTGATCATATATTTAATATATACACTATAATGCATCAAGTGATAGAAAGTGAAAGTGATCTAAGCTCGCGAAAGGCGGCATATAAAAAAATTAAAAATTATATTCGCGGATGCTGTGGTCCAGATACGCGAAAAAGTCGCGGATCTTGACACAGATCAGCGAAAAAGTCGCGGATGCTGTGGTCCAGTAGAAAGTGAAAGTGATCTAGGCTCGCGAAAGGCTGCATATAAAAAATTATATTCGCGGAAATTAGAAAGTGAAAGTGATCTAGGCTCGCGAAAGGCTGCATATAAAAAATTATATTCGCGGAAATTCGCGGATGCTGTGGTCCAGCGGTGGTGGGGAGAGCGTGGGAAAAAATCTTGGACCGCGGGAACGGCGGCATCTCTTTGATCTTGTTTTTTATCGTTTTTTATGTTTTTTAAGAAAGGCGGCATTCCTTTGTGGGTCAGAACTGTCATTTTCCCCCTACTCAGATCAATACCATTGTACAGCTTGTACAGATTTTCATTACTGCAACACTAATAAGTAAATTATTATTATTATTATTGTACTAAAAGCCTATATTTATATATGTAAATTTCATAAATTTTAAAAATAAATAATTATTAAACAAACAGTTTTTGTGTCTGGCTCTAGTGTATACTAACTCTGGTGTATTATAAGAATATTATAATATTAGTAAATTATTAGAATAAGATAGTTCATAATTTTATAAAACTATGAGTACTTTTTTAATTTGTTATATTACATACATTTCTAACCAGTTTGTCAAGTAATTATTTTACAAGTGTAAAATATATGAAACGTTCTAAGGCAAATTCAGTCCTTTTGTAAATATTAATACCGCAGTAAAATGTCTTTATATATTTGCCAATTAATGTATGAGATACATAAAGTGGTGTTAAAAATTTTAAAAATATATTTACTTAAATACGTTTATTTAACAGCCAATATTGTCTTGTCTATGTCAATTAAGCCGTGCTTTTGAAGGGAAGTAGCTGTTTTATTTTAAATTACAGGTGACTATACTCGTGCATGTTCTCTCATAGTTAAGTTCAGTGTTGTTAATTTTCGTCTTTCAGAAGCTAAAGCCGATATAATAGGCGGTCAAGACAAAATTGTTGAGAGTGGAAGCACGCTTGAATTGACCTGCTTGCTACGTCACAGTATGGAACCACCGACATACATATTCTGGTACCATGACAACAGGATGATCAACTATGATACTAACCGTGGCGTCACAGTTAAGTTCTCTCGTTTCTCCAGTCTGATAAGAATACCAATGACTCGTGGTCGGGATTCTGGGAACTATACTTGTGTTCCATCCAATGCTCGTCCCGCTAGTATAAATGTACACATTATCAAAAGTAAGCTGTTTTGTAATGAGCTTTTCGAATTAAAAAATGTGTGTGTGTGTGTGTGTGTGTGTGTGTGTGTGTGTGTGTGTGTGTGTGTGTGTGTGTGTGTGTGTGTGTGTAACATACAAATTTATATTATGAAATTGCTGAGACTAATTTAAAAATATGTGAAACTATGAATACAATTTGCACTTAATTAATTTTTTATAATAAGAAGTAAAGGCATAAAACAAATTATATGTATGTGTTTGTGTGCCTTTGTGTGTAACCTTTTTTTTTGTAATATTCAGTTTCTTATTAAGTTATTGCTATATTTTGTGACAACTGGTATAAGTTAACTTTATTACATATTTATATTGCGTAATCTAATAATTAGAGCTTACATTATTTTTCCAGAAGAGACACCAGCTGCAATGCAAGGTGGTCGCAAATCTTCCAGCGCATCAAACAAGACGATATCATTCTTTCTTATAGAACTATCGGTGTGCATCACATTTTGGAGATAACAGGCTCTGCGTTGTTGATGTACGTGATGTGGATAGCCTGCAGGCTGTATTGTCGTTAATGGCCTCAAAAATGTTATTCTTGACGAGCATATCAACCATGTGTTCTTTGTTATGTAAATATCGAAACGTGTACACTCTTTCCATGAAGCATGTAAATAAAATATAGTTTATATTGGTCGGTTTGTACCTTTGATGTTTTATATTTTTTAACTACAGTGGGGTGAGTCAACGTTGGGATATGCCAGACACATTTCTATTGTAGACTGTGTCAATTATTGAAATAATGCTACGTTTTCAATACCACTCATACCACCATCTATATTAATAATTTGTATAAGAGGAGCGTACTGGGTTCAATTTTGATCAGCGCTAGTGGATTAATTAAAATTAACTACGCTCTATGATTGAATTTATGATGTTTACAAACATATAGAAAATTGAATATAAAACTGATAAGTCTTGAAAAAACATGTAAAATATTATTTAATTTTTAATCATTAATATTCTTCCAGTTTATACGATGATTAAGTTTAAACGATATTTAGTTTAACGAATATAACGAAGACTTGAAAATTAATAATTTCTTGCAAAATGTATTATACCTTTTTGAAAATTATAAATTAATTTATTACTGGGGTTGAAACGTAATATATTTGCTACTTTCTGATACGATCTGAAAACAGACTTCGAAAAACTGTTACACCCGCAATCTGTACATGACATCTGTAAAAATTCATTAACACTCTATACTTAATGACTCTTGATCTCTGCTGTGTAATGAATAGACAGAAACATGTGACAGCTTATACTAATATGTACAGTATTAATTTTAATTCATATTATTGAAACTGAATAAAATTAATTGATACAATTTACGGGGGTTAGTAAATTTCTCCTTAGCAAAGAATGTTTTGAAACAACCACCTTGTGTAAATTATGCCTACAATTACAAGCATGTGTTCCTATTTAAAAACAGGAAAGTTAAAAAATCTAAATTAAATATTCATTTATCTAATATATTCCGGGGTCCAGCGGGAAGGAGAGTGAAATAAAAGATGTGTCTTTACGATGAGGCAAATTTAGTCCAACTTTGCTAAAATATTATAACCGTTATTAACTGGAGGACTTTAAATTAAACAAAAATTGAAAACATCCAGGAACATTAAGATAAAAAAGCAAAAATATATTGTTGCAGCATAACAATATTAACGCACGCTTCCACACAAACCAAAAAAAAACACAAACAACTTCATTGACAACAGAAGTAATAAAAATTCGGGTTACATTTTAAAAAGGAAATAAGTTACTACATCTTTAAAAATACAGTAACCTTTAAAAAGTGATATAAACAACTGTGGATTTGTAACTGGGAAATAGGTATAGCGCAGATATTTATCTTTCGTTTAGGACGAACTGAAAGGAATATATGTAAATTTTTAAAAGTCTGAGTAATTATTTTAAAAGATATGGTTTACGAGTTGCACTTGTAAACCTTGTAGAAAGATGATCGAGTAAAGGTGCTGAGTCGTAATGTTTTTCTGTCGGTGTACTTTCGTTTTGTAAAAGGAGCGTTTAATAATTAAAACAATATATGATGTTGTGATGCTTCAGAGTTGAGAATATACACACTAGAAACTTTAAACGCACTATTAATTTAAATGGCATGTATTTCCTGATTTCATGAGTGACCTAATATACTCGAGTATGTCTGGAAGGAGCACGGACACATTACTTCGGTCACACACACCCTGCTAACAACATTGTAGGGATTATAATGAACACGACGCAGAGCCTAAATAACGACAACACTATGTAGTAATCAAAGCCAAAATATACTGTGACATTAAATGAATAAAAATTAAACAACAGTAACTTTATATCGAAATGCAATGCAACATTTGCTCGTTCTCTCGCTGCATTTACATTCAAAGCTTCATATAAGTCATGGGAAACAGAAATCAAGAATGCTACTTCCTGTAGTTAGATGTATTAAAAGTATACAAAACTCTTCACAACAAAATTTAAGTATTGCATTTAATGTCTGAAACTAAACTGATATTGTGAAGGAAGCTACCACATGTGCATAAACAAGCGTGTATAAGTGACAGAGTAGCGTTGAAGTCGAATGCAGCCAAGAGAAGACGACTGCATAAGTTATAGTTTGGTTTCACCCGTTCTGACCACAACTATTGCCTGGCGGCATTCACGATTGCCATAGTAAACATGCTGCCGAACTCAATGTCAATTCAGTGTTATAAAGTAACGTAAATGGTCTGAATTTGGTGATCTAATGGTCGCAGCTTCGTGTTCTTAGTGTTCAGAAAACAGATTTTTGTGTGTTTACAATATTAGTTAACGTGCGTGCGTATACACACCCCCTCCACACACACAACGTATACAAAAGTATAGACACACACAATGTTAAAATATGTAAATAAAAAGTAATAAAAATTAATAATTACTTATATTTAATTTGATAGCATGATACAAGCGGTCAGTAGGCCTACTTGCTGCGATCCCAGACCATGTTCACTCGGCCAAAATTTTTGTATGTTTTCAATGCTATCACCATTTCTTAAGATACATGGAGGGTATATATGAATTATATATGAAGTAAATTAAAAACAGGATGGTTGAAAACACGATTTATTCGTACTGTCATGAGGTTACTTGTTTGACTGGTAAAAACAAGTAAGAAAGGATATGTATTTTTCACTCAGGCATACGCAGTTCTCTGTTTGCAAAACAGTTGCAAGCAAACGGCACAAGAAAGTAAAAATGTATATAAGAATCCGATGTAAGAGAAAATGAACTACATGAATTAGTAAATGCAGCCTTCCTCTAATATAAATGAAAACGTGAAACTGCCAACAAATACAACCAACAGATATCAGAACTATCTACCAGAACTATGTCAGAACTACCAGATTTCAGGTATGTAGTCAGCGATAGCGATTACCAATTACTAATATCTTTGTCAAGATGGTAGTACTAATTATACTCATAATCATTATAATTTTCTTAATAGTAATATTAAAAAAGTAATAGTAATAATCACTACCATCACCACCTTATGGTAGCCAGGATGAGAATACGTCACGATTATTTTTTCATGCAGTGAAACAAGAGATATTTTCCACTTCCAGGAGATATTTAGACTGTATATTAATTACCAGATTTAAATATCATTTAAATGATATTTAAATGATATACTCTATCATTTCAATTGCAACAATAATCTTACTTCATGCTTGCTTTATATTTATGAAGACTTATTGGTTTCTTATTGATGTGTAATTCAAGATATTACGAGCACGTACAATAAAGTTTATGGATGGGTAATGTTTAGTGGGAACAAAAAATATTATGACTGAAAAAATTGGAGAAATAAATTGTCTCTCGGGAGTATAATTTTGTGCTAATCTCACTCAACACATACACAATAAACAATAATATTGCAAGCAACAGACGAATGCTTTGTTTATAGTTGCATCAATTACATTGAGTAATGAAGATATACAAAACTACCAATGAAAACAATTTTTGTCTTAGCGTTAAAGAATTTGGTGCAAAAACGATTATATTTAACTAAATAGTTTAAATTTGATGTTATAACTGAACGAAAAAAGGAACTGTGGCTAAAACCGCTGAGTTCTATGAGTTGTGGACGCAAGTCTAAGGGAATATTTCGCTGAAGAGTCCACTAAATACTGATTTTAACATATCAAAAGTAAGAATATCTGAAATAAGAGAATCTGTAGTAGCTATGAGAAATGAGCAAAAAAATTAGTTGAAGTTACACTTGTCACAGGTAATTTAAAACTGAATTATATAACGCGCGAAAATATAGTGTATAGAAAAATAAAAATCCTTTCAGTCATAACGTCTTTCAGTGTCTGCTACAGACCTCCTACAGAAAGTACTTCTCGATAGTTAGAAGGGTATGGCATGGAATCAACGAACAGAAGAGCTAAACTAATATATCTTTGCTTTTCTTATGACGTGCAGTTCTTTAAGCTTACTTTAGCTCAAGGTCACTGAAATATCAAAACGTGTCGGCTGCAATTCGGATTCCAGAATATTCCATCACTTCAATATAACTTGTCTGTATTTATTTCAAACAATTAAAGGTTGTATCCGAAACAGTTGTACTATATCTTTAAACTACAGCGATACACGCACAGGTAGGCCTAGGTCTTCATACCGTACATTATAACCTTTCCTAATTTGTCACATGAGTACAATAACATTTTACCATAACGTGTTAAAAAGAGGCTAATCATGGGGATATGGATAAATTAGACACACATGAAATAATTCAACGAAATTTGACCATAATATTAATAGTGCCGCGTCAATCCGAGCTGCGTAAGAAAATAACAGGAAGCAGAAGTTAGGTAACAGTATACACCTCCAAGCAGGATAAACAAATAAACTATTTATAAGAATAAAGTCTCGTACAATAATCATTTTTCATGCTTCCATATAAGAGAGGTGATTAATATGTTTCAAAATTAATTTGAGAGAAGTTTTGTCTTAATTTCAACTGATACGGCAAATGGTCTCTATGTAGACACGGTGAACATCTAGTGTCATGATTACAACAATGTTACCAAGGGGTTACGTCGTTGTAACAAAATGGAAAGAGAAATAAATATTCAGATATTTATGTACAGCTTTATTTAAACTTAAAAATTGAGAAGCCTCCGGAGGACTGTCCAGACCATTTTTTAAATCTGATTGTACGCCTATACAAACACTTTGTTTTTAATGTATTTTGGAGCTTATGCTCCATCATTCAATGTACTTTGCTGTATTTATCAAGTTCTTTCCTCATTTTTGTACCTTCTTCTGAATTTCACATCTACACACTTCCCAAGCTATGTGGCTGGATGTAAAATGGATATAGATAGATAGCGTAATTAATCCTATATCAGTATTCATGTTTAAATTCCAGTTACAGGCTACGTTTGTGGTAGACTACGTTCCGTCTCGTGCCCAATTTACTGCGAACCTAGTTGCCAGATTCGAAATTTTTTCTAAAAGAGCTGCAACTTTTTACATTCTCTTATACGCCACTGGTAGTCAGTAATGGGGGCCACAGCACACAATCTTGTGAAACATCTGTTTTGATTTCCTTAACTTCAGAATAGTTTTCTTGTCTCATCCTAAGCACTGTTGTATATAGGATTGCAACAATTTAGAATATTTCTTAGGTAAAAATATGTGATTTTCTTAGTACACCTTGGTCTTCTTCTTCTTCTTCTTCTTCTTCTTCTTCTTCTTCTTCTTCTTCTTCTCCTCTTCAAGGATTAGGTTATACAAACCTGTTCCAACACCCATCTCATTCTCGGACGACCCACACCCACCTTGGTACCACACCTTATTAAAGGCTCTAAATGCATTCAGGCTCAGGGCGGCGCTCTGAAAGCATACAGACCTCCTTTCCTTATTTCATCATTTACACTATGTCTTTAGTTTGTAATTGAGTGTTTCTGTCTGAATTGAAGTTGATGACTTAAGCTAAGTTCTCTATAACTTTAATAATGACTTAATTTCTTAAGTAGCTGTTTCAAGCACAGTTTAAAAATTATTTAAAACAGAAATGTGGGTCGTTATAGTGTTAATTCTTATATGACCACAATATATAATTTATAGCCATGATAATGTATCGTGGTACAGTGAACTGAAGAAGGGTTTCTTTGAAGAGAAATATTTTAAGCGATTAGGAAGGCACCAATAGGCAGATAAGTGCTAATGATAACGCAGTATTTCTATACACAGATTCCTGCGAGCCTGTGTACGTTAAACAAACTGTGTGTAGTCCAAAGCACAAAACTTATTTTCATAATAGTTATCATAACTATAACTGAATGTTAGTAGTTATAAGTGATTATAGTACTCAATAATCGTTAACGTTGTCTGTTGAAATCTACAACCTATAATTCAAGATTCATTTCATTAACTTTTTTTATTTCTTGTGCATTTAACTCTTACAGTCTTTATGCGTAAGATATAACTTTAAGAACAAAATGTTTGCGTGACTTGACTTCTCAAATAAAAGGGAGTTCATAATTTAAGAATTTTGCAAAATTTGTAATTAAACAACTTACACTACAATTAACTATTTTCACTGCTAACTAACTATAAATGTGTTATTTCGTTTATAAAAGATAGCAATACGGAGAAAAACAAATTACAATACTTTTCTATTTGTTTGTGTGCTGCAGTAGCTGTAGAATGCAAAGAGCAATAGCTATGCAGAAGTGAAATATGTTACACAAGGGCGTTTCATACAAGCAGTCATACAGAAGAAAAATGTTCGGTTAGAAACAGAGAGAATGCATTCTGATGCGTGTACAGTATACTTTGTGTTTGCATGAATATTTATTTAAACACAACTTGACATTTGCCTTGCAGACATGTAGCAATAAAGTACTAGTATAGATGAATTGGACTCCACTTAAACAAAATATCATTTTTATTTTATTAACTGAATAGTAATTTTTAAATTGAAAAGTATATTTAGTGAAATTATATTTTTAATTTTTATTTTTTTAATTTTCCTGTCTACATGTTTTTAATTATTGACTTCTTTTCAGTAACTTATAAGATTAAGTAATCATAAATGCGACCATATGTTTTTCAAGCTACGGGTTATTATCATTCTAACAACTCTCTCTTCCAGCATCAGGAAAATGTTTTCTTGTTATAATAGAAAAATGTTTTCATGTAGGAGCGTGTGTGTCAAGCCATAAAACCTAATTGTTGGAGAGGTAATGATTGGCCAATTCTTTGGAGCCATTTGCCTTTCAAATGCGTTCAAGCTTGAGCTTGAAGCTAATCGATAAGGAAATGTGTTAGAGGAATAGGGTCCAAACAGAAGTTATGTCTATTGTCATATTAAAGCGTATTCTTGAAATTTTATTTGGGGGGGTTACGAAATGGTTATATACTGAAACGTAGATGATGATATTTAGAGCAATTAAAAATCTTTACCAATCATTAAAATAATCGAAGACTTTGTCACTCATTTAATTTTTTCTGACTTATAATACAGTAATTATGTAAAAAAAGTACAGTAAACTAAAATTTTCACTGATAAGTATATTTTAAAATCTTCAGTATTAATGATCAAGTTACTAGATCATGATTACTACAGATAATCACCTAATAATATTGTCACGTTTCCATGTCATTCTACGTTACCAGACAATGCAGAGGCGCCCGCTACCCCTTGCGATCTGCCTTAGTTGTGACCAGTGGCGGCTGGTAACGTTTTTGACTTGGGGGGGCAAGAATGTTTTGGACCCATATGTAACAATGTCACCAGTAGAAACTAAATTATTGCTATAATCATGAAATAATTGTAAAATTGAACCTTTTGCTTTGCTACTAATATCAAAACCTACCTTGCAAACTACCAATATTTAAACAGTGTTTGAAATTGAAATTATTTATAACCCTAAGCAGTTCACGTTCCTAAACTTAAATAATTAATAAATTATATTAGTAAATGCATGCATTACTAAATAAAATGTTTGTTCCCTAACTTGGATTAGTTTATTTGTTTGAATATGAAATCCATTCTCCTCTCCTTTTGCTTGACAAAATGGTCAATAACTAATTCATTGAAGTTAGGAGTTATTTTGAACATTTTTTTTTCTATTGAACACATTCCCAGAGCACTTAGTCTGCCCTCTTTAATTGTATTACGTGTCAATGTTTTAATGCGTTTGAGAGTTGAGAAACATTCTGCTGTGTTGAGAGTTGACTACTTTCTGCTGTAGTCATAAGGATTGTACAACTAATTCTTAATAGTTTTACCAGTTCGGGAAAAACATTAACTAGATTGTTTTCATATACAAAATTGAGTAGAACCAATGAGACAGTTGCCTTTCTGAAGTCGGGCCTGCTGTATAGAACTACCAGTTCTTAATGCAGTTTCATTTAAATTAAATTGTTTAGCATCAATTTGTAACTGTGTTTCTGGAAAGATAAGCTGATGTTTAGAAAACAAGGTTGGTTGCAACAGAACTGCTATTGCTATATGGTCTGAAAATGAAAATCTGTCGTATATGTTAGTAACTATTATGTCACAAACTTCTTAAGCTGCAGTCTTCTTGCTTTCATCAAAACGTGATCTTTTTGGATTTTGAGACGATTCTCCAAAATCATTTGTTGCGGACAAACTGGCATCAAAATCAACATAATCTCTGACATTTTGAATGTGTAACTTGAATGAGGCAACATACTGGTGTGTTTTAATACTGTCAATTTCTAATTGCTGTAATTGGTTAAACAAAATGTCACAGGCTGGCAAAATTTTGTTGAAAAATGTTAACCAAAAATTAAAATCATCATTATTTAATGTGTTTTTCAGTCCTAATGCTTTCTGAACAGTGGACTTGTCACTCTCGTCATCATCTATGCTTTTTTTCAAGAGCAGCGGAAATGTCAGTTTTATGAATAAATACTGTTGTCACACAACGGGATTTAAAATTCCACCTGGTATTAGAACATTTTGGGAGACGTTTCTTTACTACTTCATCAAGTATGGCAGTTCGTTTGGAAGATCTTGAAAAAAATGTTGTAAAGCCATCTAAATTACAGAAAAATATTTTTACTTGCTTGTTTTGTGATGCAGCACGCTCAATAATTAAGTTTAGTTGATGGGCATAGCAGTGTATATACTGGGCATTCTTGTACACGGCTTAAACTTTTGCTTGAACACCTTTATGTTTTCCACTCATTACTGCTGCCCCTAGGTAATTTTGTGCAATAATTTTACTAGGCATCTTATTAAGTTCTAATTTTACTAATTCTTCAAAAATAGTATTACTAATACCTTCAGCGGAGCGATCTTGTGGACTGACGAAACTGATAAATCTCTCATGTAATTTTCCATTCAATTCATACCTCACAACTAACACCATTTGTGACAGAGTGGCACAATCCGTGGTTTCATCTGCTTCAATTGAAATGTAGTCAGTTTCATTTATTTTATTTTTTTATTAGTCCAATGCACACTGCATAAATAGAATCCAAAATTTAATTTTGAATTGTTTTAGAAAGACCAACGAAAACCCTATTGTTTGTTTTTTCAATATGCTCTCTTAAGGTGTTATTTAGGCCTGCCATTAAATTTACTAAGCCCCTAAAATTACATGGATTCTCAGATGTGTTTCAGTGTTTGTTTCATCATGTCCCCTTAAAGCTAGTTCAAATATTCCACAAAACATTACACAGTCAATTAACTTACTTAGGATGTATCTGTTCTTAGAGACTTCTTCATTATTCGGTTTAATTTTTAATCTATATGCACTGTCTAACTGGCAAATAATATTGACTTTTCCTAACAATGAATATTCAATACAATTGTTCATATGAGTTTCACTAATTTTATGTTTTTTAATTTTTTCTCCCAAATGTTTCAAGCCTTTAATTCCATTTTCAGTCCAGGCTGAATCACTGTTTAGGTTCATCACCAAACATACATAACAAAAAAAGGAATTCATCACCTCACATCCACATATCCAATCACCATGTAAGTAACAATTATAATTTTGTTGCATGCCCGTTTATAATTTTGTTGTGTGATATCTAAATTGGGTTTTGGTGACCTTAATTTTTTTAGTTCTATTTTCTTTTCGTAAGTAAGTGAATTTGAAATAATCAAACGTTTAATATTACTCACTGAATTCATAGCAATTTTTTTAGTTTCTAAGAAATACTCGCAGACAAACAGGTTCAGGTCTACACAGAATAAGTTACAAGTTTATGTACACAGGGTTCGACAAAACACTATCTTACACAGAATACACTGCCTAATAAAGAATAAATTATTAGAACATTACGTTTACACAAAAAATACAACAAGAACACAATCAAAACTACATAAAACACAAGAGAAAATATATCCACTTAAACAGCAACAGTGAAGTTTTGACAACGCTCCGGTTCTCTATAAAAAGAGCCGCGAAATCAAACAGCGGGCAGAGTCCTCCCTATAATGGCTGCCACTAATTTAAAAGCATAGATATGTGTACACATCCTCTTTCCCCGCTCCCCACAAGACCCGCCTTTGCAGGGAGGACTGTCTTAAAAGCGTCCGGCTGCGGGACCATGCCGAAAACATCGGGTGATCTCTATTAGTCGCCCCAAAAATATTTGTCACATAAGGATACTCCACATTATAGTTATATTATTAACAATTCTAATTTGCAAATTTAGTGGGAGGGCTGCGCCATTTTGCCCTCCCTGTACGAGCCGCCACTGGTTGTGACTAACGTCTGCATGTATATAACCGCCAAAATCTGTTGTATGATACAAAGCACAACTGGAACGAAAACATCCGGTAAGAGAAATTCAATTAACTTAATTCCATTAATATAAAAAGTTAACTTCATACAGCCCAAGAGACAATGTGAGTTACAATACGCATAATTTGCTTTGAAGGAAAGGAAACCCATGTTGTTACTTAGGTAAAGAAATAACTTATACGTAAAAACTTGAAAACTTAACTAGTTAGAAAGACTTTATTAAAAACTATTTTCAGCCCTTTGTTTTTAATTTTCCCATGTGGAAGAAGACAAACAAAAAACCATATTTTATGAGCTTTTTAAAATCAAAGTTTATATCTAAATTCAAGATGGTGGATGTAAAACGGCCACCGTTAAAATTGCTTACATTTTTTCAATAATTGGTTTAAAAACGAAAAGATAATTAACGTAATATTTTTTGATGGAACAGAATGGAAACATACTGAAAGAAAACCAAAATTGAAGATGAGGGTCTCATGTGGTAGTCCATACGTTTGGCGGGATCTTCTACTTCGTCTGCCTCCCGCGCCCGTTGTAACCTGTATACCAGAGTTCTCTTGTACAGTCACTATATACAAGCTTCGTTTTCCCATCTCTTCGAGTACATCCTCTGTCCATGATCGTTTGGGTCTACCCCGTTACTGTCATCTAGGTGGAAGCCAAGCTTATTGCACCAACAGTCATCAGGCATCTGTTTCATGAGCGCATACCATTCAAGGCACTTTTTCTTTACGATATCTAAAATTTTCTCGTCAACATGAAGTTGCCAGTCCTAACCACATTCCTAATGCACAGAAACCTGGACACGCCATAAGGTCTTCTCCAGAAGTCCATTTCCATGCTTGTTCCTTCAGGATTTTGTTGTTTATCTCCCAAGTTTTAGAGCCATAGGTGATTACACTTTATAAGATGGTAATGTAAATAATTTTTATTTTGTTTTGTTGTATATTTTCTACTCTAAACGCACAATTTGGCTACGCTATCACCATTTTCCATTGTTTATTTTGCACTTGATATCTTCATCACTTCTGCCATATTTTGATAATGTTACCACAAAATACATGAAAAACATTAAATTTTTGTAACTCCTAAAGGCAATGCCTTGTCGCTGTAGCCACGTCACTCTATCCCTTGCGATATTCTTCATTTCTTTATAGGACCCACTATTCACGACACTCATTGTGCTGCGGAAGTATGCAGTTCTTGGTCTTCCTTTGGGCTTCTTCCCCACTACTTTGCCCTCAAAGATGTTAGTTAAAAAACACTATGTCTGATCACATGCCCTATCAACTTAATCTTCCTCACCTCTATACTCCTAAGCAGTGTCCTATTCTCATTTATTTCCTCTAAGATCTGTTCATTCGTCTTCCTGTCTGTCCAACTAATTTTTGTCATTCTCCGTCAAATCCACATCTCCATTGCCTGAAGTCTGTCACTCTCCACCTTCCCTAAGGTCCACGATTCACACCCGTAAGTTAAAACACTCCATACAAATACCTTAACAAACTTTTTCCTTGTTTCAATACTAATATAGTTGCTTGTTAATAAGTTCCTTTTGCCCTGGAATGCTTGTTTTGCCAGAGCTACTCTCCTCTTAATCTCTGCCAGACACTTATTCCCACTTGTAACTATGCTACCCAGGTAACAAAATTCAGTAACGTGCTCCAATATTGTGTTGTTCAACATAATGGGTGATTTAATGTTTTCTCTTTTTTACTTACAACCATTACTTTTTTAGTTTTCTTAACATTTATCCTCAATCTCCAAGCGTGAAGAATTTTGTTAAACGTACCTAACATTCGGGTCATATCCTTTTCTGAGTCAGCCATCAGTACAATATCATCTGCGAAGCGAATACTGTGTACTGTATCTGTTCCCCATTTATTTTAATTCCCCTAGAACTCCGTATCATCTGAGTTACAACATCTTCTATAAACAAACTAAACACGTACGGTGACAGTGGGCAACCTTGTCTTACCCCTCTTCTTATTATTGCTTCCTTTTTACATCCATTTATGTCTATTTCAGTACTTTGCAACCTATAAATATTGAAGATTACCCTTCTAACTTTCCAGTCAAGTCCTGACTTCCTCATAGTTTGAAACAACAGCTTCCAATCAACATTGTCGAACGCCTTCTCGAGATCCACAAATATTAAATAGGTTTTCCTATTCACTTCAATTCTCCTCTCCAAGATCTGCCGCAAAGCCAAGATTGCTTCTCTGGTTCCTCTACCTGCTCCAAACTGATCCTCCTCCAAAGTGTGATCAATCTTTCGTTTCAGTCTGGTCTTCACTATGTTCAGCAAAATCTTAGCAGCATGAGATATTAAGGCTATCGTTCTATAATTAGTACAATCGTCTACTTTACCTTTCTTTGGTATTGTGATTGTTCTACTTTTAATGAAATCAACTGGCAATACTCCCTCTTCATACCACCCAGTAATTATTCGAAATAGCTGGTCTTTCGTTCTCTCCCCTACATTTTTCAAAAGCTCTGCTGGTAGACTGTCAGGCCCTGTCGCTTTTTTCATACTCAGACCTTTAAGGGCATAATCAAATTCCACCCTGCTGATTGGCGGTCCTACCATATCTCTATCTACAGCATTCTCATTTTCTAGAAACTCCTGCGTGACTACCACAGCTTCCCCGTCATATAGTTCCTCTATATACTCCTTCCAACGCTCGCTGACCTTATCATTTTCGAAAAGTATTTTACCATTTTTATCCTTAACAACATTACTTCGAGTCTTATGCTTCAACTGTAACGATTTTATCCTTAAATATGCCTTATCACATTTTCCTCTACTGAAATCATCTTCTGTTTCAAGACTTAGTTGTTTCATCCAATTTTCTTTTTCAATGCGACACAAAGAGGTAATCTGATTTTTTATTCTCTTGTACTCCTGATAATGCTTATTTCTCAGCTTATTACGCCTCCTTATTAGATCCAACATTTCCTGTGTCATCCACGGTTTCCGTGGTTCTAACTTTCTCTTTCCTAGAACACGCTGTGCTGTTGCAATTATTCCATCTCTTACTTCCACCCAACTTGGCCTTCCTTCCATCAACATGTCTGTCTCCTCTTCCAATTCTTTTACTATTTTGTCATCGGTCAGTTTTTCTAAGCACCAGTTCTTTTGCTTAGATTTCCTGATTTTCCTAAATTTAATATTGCACTTGGCCATAACGGAAATATGGTCACTATCTATATCCCTACCAGGATATGAATGACTAGATTTGAGTTGGTTCTTATATCTTTGTCTGACTAGAATATAATCGATCTGATGCCTCCTAACATCCCCCGGTGCTTTCCAAGTGTATCATCGTCTTTTGGGGACTTCAAAACATGTGTTTGTGACGATCATCTCATACTGCTCACAAAACTCAAGTAACCTTTCCCCTCGTGCATTGATGTTCCCCAAACCAAAGTTCCCGGCACATTTTTGACTACTGTTAGCACCAATAGATGCATTAAAGTCGCCCATTATAACTACATTATCGTCTTTCTTTATTATCTTGAGCAACTCTTCAATCTGTTCATACATTAATTCTATATCTTCATCGTTACTACTTGTTGTTGGAAAGTACACCATAATTATACACAAATCAACTGGCTCTGCCCTAAGTTTTATCATCAGTAATCCATCACTACTGTGGCATGTATTCAAGACACTACTCTTCCATTCACCTCTTAAGAACAATGCTACTCCATTTCTTCCTGGTTCTTCCTTTCTACTGTAAATAATTCTGAAATCACCTGATACGAAATCACCACATCCTGCCCATTTTGTCTCGCAGACACCTAATATATTAAGCTCTGCCTTTATCATAGAATGCTTTAATTCTTCCATTTTACCAGGCTTCAGTAATGTTCTAACATTCCAAGTGCCGATTTTGCATCCATTTTTTCGTTTTAGACAATAGGATTTACTTCTTCAAAACTGACTCTATCCAACACCTTCCCCCCCGGAGAACCGAATGGGGGAATTGAAACTCCGAAATATTTTGCATTAGACGTAGCCATCATGCTAAAAACCTGGGGATATCCTCAGATCTTTAATGCAGTGGTTTCCCGTTGCCTTCTGCATCCTATGCCGTTGACCATCTCTGGTTCATTCGCCTTCTGGGGTATTTTCACACCCCAAGGACAAGAGCGTGCCCTAACCTACTACCCGCTCATCCGCCTTCGAAGAAGCCGTTGGCACTTGGTAGTAGGGGGGCCACTTATACCGGCGGTCACTCGGTCGTCAGAGCCTCGTTAGTGTGAACAGGGTGCACCATGCAGCGAACTTCCGCTACAACTCGTGAAGGTGAGGCTGACGGTTGTATAGGAGAGGCTATAAGAGACGCATCCTATACCTTACACCCCATTTATATTAATCTTTATATCGTTTAAATCTATTATTATATTAGCTCCATCATCTCTAACAACCAGCTGTTTGGTTTTCCAACATTTATATTGTGGTCCCAAGATCTGGCGTTAACGGATCATGTAAATTGAGCAATGTTAGTCCAATGCTACAACAACTTGATTATCAGCGAACAGAAGCGAATAATACATCGTATTAGCCTTATGTACTAAAATACCCATTTCACGGCAGTGTTTTTTCCACCAACTTTAGGGTCCGTTAATATAAGTTTCGAAAAAGTAAATGCTGTGAAACACCCTTGCCTTAAATCTTTTGTTACTGCAGACGACTCGGACATCTTGCTTTGATTTTATCTAATGTGTCCGAAAACTCTGACCCCCACAAAATGCGTATAAAGTGCATCCTTTTCTGCTTCAGTAGCATATTTGTTTGGCACACTTACGTCATATCTTATACTGCTTTTGGGACTTCGATGTTTCTTTCGTTTATACATTTTCATCCCTTTGTACAGTTCCTACATCGCTTACTAATTACAACACAAGCACTACATTGCATACTCACTTATTTACTAACACTACTGTATATAGGAATGTAATTTCTGTCTTCACTACCCAATAGTTTCTTTTTGTTTCAGTAAGAGCCGTAATATCTGTCCTTAATTTTACTGTTCCTTCATAGACTTCTTTAGTTTTGTCCATTTTTATGCTCGACTCCCATTTTCCTTGTCTTTTCCACAGCCAAGTGCGTTTTTAGTTCTCTCAACCAGAAGATTAAGATTCGGAATCATTTGATGTAATAAAAAGCGTAATAATTGCGCATCACTTCCCGGTAGTAACTGCGTACCAATGACACTGCAGCATTAGTAATATGAGATTACCGTTTTGTGACCAAGTTGCCGCCATGTTGCCACAATTAGCATTCATCAACCGCAGCTTATCGCCTTCAATGGAGCCGACCCATTCTATTAAAGCAGAAACCTACAGAAACGTGTCGACAACGTAACTACCCTGAAACAAGGTAAAACAATAATTACCACTTAGGCTATAAGAGTTACTTTTATGCCGACTGTCATCTTCCTGAGCTATACCAGTTTCTAATCTAAATTCTCTGTTCATGTTTAATATGGTAACCAAATCACTTGTACGAATTAATAAATTAATTACCTTAATTATCCGCCGTGTGATTTCTTATGCTTCGTCTATGACGCGTTTCGGAGCGTATGCTCCATCATCAGATATTAAAAAGTTAAAACTGTCACTCTTGCGAGATCTTAAAAAGTTAAATGTCAAGATTTGCATATGAACCGTACGCGGATTTGGGTGCGCACCCGTTCAAGTTCATTCTGCCACTGAGCGGTTGCTACTTTATCGCAGCCCCAGCAAGCAGACTCAAGGCAGTATCGTACAATCGGTTGGATACAAAGTTCAGGTGGTCATTTAACACGATATCGCGACTCATTGGGTTTGCATATGCACTGTAAATTTCAAATTCTAGAACATAAACATCGCCAAGAGTCTGCCATTGTTTGTAAACACACATTTTACCCTAGAGTCATGAACTTAACTACAACAGTCTTTGATGATAACGAAATGAAGCTTTTAAATAAAGGGATAAATTATAATCTCCCACCCGTCGGTAAAAACAAACTTATCTATGAAATCGTTGAAGCGGAGGCAGCCGTCAAATCTATTTCAGACCCACACTTACAAAATGAAGCACGTGTACTTATAAATAATAAATTCAATAGAGCCATTAAATTAAACAATAATCTACCTCTTGTTTCACGTGGTCAGTCTAGGTACTCTAGTGAATATACAACTTTAAAACACATGAAAACAAAATTAATCGACAACAATGCCCTTATCGTTAAGGCAGATAAAGGAAATACGCTAGTCATCATGGACACTGATTCATACAGTGATAAAGTCCATGATTTTATTTCTAACAACAACATTAAAATATTAAACTCTGACCCCACTGATTTGTACGTCAGGGAACTTAACAATTGTATTAATAAATGTACCAATTTATTCAATGAAAGCACACGAAATTACTTAAAGCCCATCAATGCTAAAGCCCCGATATTCACAGGACTACCTAAAATTCATAAACATAACATACCTATCAGACCGCTCGTGAACTTTACCACTGCTCCTGGCTTCAAAACTGCAAAAGCACTAGTTCGTTTGATAAAAGATAATTTACAATTACGTAATAATCATAGTATTAAGAACAACAATAATTTTATTAATGATATTAAATCTGTTGAACTGCAACCTAACCACAAATTGGCGTCGTTCGACATAACTAATTTATACACGAACATCCCAATCATAGATACATTACAGATTTTGAGAAACAACTTATCTGACAATAGTTGCATGAACACACAGACAATAAATGAGTTAATTAATTTACTTGAGGTTATTTTGAAACAAAACTATTTCACTTTTAATGGCTCTTTTTACATTCAAAATGATGGCCTAGCAATGGGCTCACCCCTTTCCGGCCTACTGGCCGATATTTATTTAAATTATTATGAGAATACTCACTTGTTGAACAATAATATATATGCAAATAAAATAATATTTTATGCACGGTATGTAGACGATACGTTTTTAATTTTTGATGGTACTATAAGACAAATCGAATTATTTAAAAACTGTCTAAATAAAATAAATAGAAACATTCAGTTTACTCTTGAAACAGAGGTTGATAACAAGATAAACTTTCTAGATTTAACCATCACTCGACAGATGAATAAACTAAAGTTCAACATTTATAGGAAACCGACTACCACTGACACCACAATACACGCAGACTCTCATCATCCTCTTTCACATAAAATGGCAGCGTACAATAGTTTCATTCATAGATTATTGACGATTCCTTTGGATGATAATGACTTCCGTGATGAGCTAAATGTCATAAAATATATCGCGGTTGCCAATGGTTACAATAGTTTAACCATTGACAAACTGTTGAGAAAACATGAAAAAAGAATGCTTAAACCCCGAATAAACAACAACACGCAAAAAATTTTTATATCTACTAATTACACTAGCTTTATGCCTAAGGTTTTGTATTCTATATTGAATAATAATAGTTTCACTATTCCATTCAGGACTAATAATAAGTTACTGGATATTCTCAAACCGAAAAAACACACGCCTCCAGAAGAAAAAACTGGCATATATAAGTTAACATGTAATGATTGCGAGTGCTTCTACATTGGACAGACTGGGAGAGGTTTCCTTAAACGTTTTCGAGAACATTTGCCTAAGAAAATAAGAAACATTGACAACATCAAATCAAATTACGCCCGACACCTGACTTCACACAATCATAATTACACAGATTTTAGTTCCAATTTAATACCGTTACATGTGTGTAAGAAGGGCCGTTTCATGAATGCCTTGGAGGAATTTGGAATTTACAGTGCATATGCAAACCCAATGAGTCGCGATATCGTGTTAAATGACCACCTGAACTTTGTATCCAACCGATTGTACGATACTGCCTTGAATCTGCTTGCTGGGGCTGCGATAAGGTAGCAACCGCTCAGTGGCAGAATGAACTTGAACGGGTGCGCACCCAAATCCGCGTACGGTTCATATGCAAATCTTGAGATTTTAACTTTTTAACGATCTCGCAAGAGTGACAGTTTTAACTTTTTAATATCTGATGATGGAGCATACGCTCCGAAACGCGTCATAGACGAAGCATAAGAAATCACACGGCGGATAATTAAGGTAATTAATTTATAAATTCTCTGGCACTTATGCAGGAATTTTAAAAGTAGATTTATCAGAGAAAATAGCGTACTATCTCAGCTTCCAACCTAGAAGAGCATAATTTGTTATCAAGGTTAACTCTGCGAGGCATGCTGTTTTCACTTTAGCTTCGTACTGCCACCTGCCGAAAAAATAATTTCAAAATACGTAAAATTTATTGAAGTAGAATACTTTAGAAAACTGGGTTCTTCGGATTGTTTGTCTTTATGTCGTGTACATTGTAGCATGACAGATTATACACATTGTTCTAATTTAAAAAATAATAATGTATAAAATAAAAATAAAATGACATCAAGGAAAACTACTAAAAAAAAATTAATCAAGACCTACAGTAAAGTGAAATCATAGTTCGAAGAGATAAAATAAATTAAAACCAACCATGCAATATATATAATAAATTATAGGAAAAAGTGATAGTCCAAAATGTAAGGAAATACCCAGGTAGTATAGGAGTATGTAAGGAAATACCCAGAATAAACCGACCTCCATAATAAAAGGACAACTTTTGGGAAAAAACTTATTATAAAATATGAAAAAAAGATGAAAATAAATAAGAAAAGTATAACACAATAAAATAAGAATCAATGTAATGTATGTGTAAGTAAAGGTTCTAGATATAAAATTAAAAATATACCAGTGCAATTTATTTTTATAATGAAAAGCAAATCCTGATGATCTCATATAAGTGATATTATTTATCATACAATACCAGACAAAATGACAAAAATTAATATAAGAGTACCGGTATGCAATAAGTAGTAAAGTGAACAAGGGGAATCCCTAAACTAAAACCAAAAACAGCAAAAGACTGCTTAAAAATTAATTTTAATGAATAATTTAAATGAAGAAAGAACAGATGTGTTTTGTTTATATTAACAGTTCATTGAACTCAAGGCTTGAATGTTTGAGATTGAGTATATTTTTTTGTTATAGAATATTTATTATGTTTTAATGGTATCAATTAATAATAAACTTTACTGTAATTAAATAAGGGTAATTTAGTTAAAATGTTATAAGAATTGTTGGTCAGAGAGGGTATTAGCAAGCTGAAATAATAATAAACATTGTATGTGAACACATGTAAATTATAGGCCAAATGGTAAATCTCACAAACCTTATAATTAGTAAATAAGTTAATGGAATTAATTAAATTGATGAAAAGTATATAATGTAAATCAATCACTGTGTATTATAACTGTAACAATACTTCGTAAAGGTATTGAAGGAATGTATAAAATATTATTAGAAAAAAGGCAAGTGTAATAACACTGGAATCTAAGGGGAAAGCCTAAATTAAAGATAATATGTAAATTAGTTAACCAAATCATAAAATTACAAAGAATTAAAGAACAATAACCATTTTAATTCAATCAGTGATCTTGTTCAATGATAATTAGAACATGACAGAAAGTATAAACCATATAATGACAGGAAGTACAGTTTAAAGCCTACATTCAAAAATACTGTAAATATGACTTTTTGAGTTAGAAAATATTATAAAGTATATCACGTGTGGTATTAAATAACGCAGAATTAACTAAGGAAAGTGATTATGTTATTAGTATTTAATAAAAATAAATAATAGTAAAAAGGTAATTAATCATATAATGTAAAAGTCAATTATTTAGGCGGAAATGCCATCTAGTTAAAACGATGTCGATTTAATATTAAATCAGCCAGGACCTATTGTATGGAGAAGAAAGAGAGTTAGTTGATTGTTACACGTTGAGACGTACACTTCGGAACGAGCTCACGCAAATTAATTCATTAAAAAAGATAGAAGAAAAATTTTGGACATGAACTAAACCTAGTAAAATTAAACCTGAGAAATTTTAAAAATATGACTCAACACTGAGTTCCAATGGAATAAACCAGATTAAACTATTTATGAAGATTGAAAAGTATAATCCCGATAATAGAAAATATAAACGTTAATTCCGAATTTTATCGAGACGAAATTGGCCATAGTCAACCTTATGAACAAAATGGAACAAGAACACTTTTGAACACTGATTGTCGAGCCGAATAACTGACCACTAATCCAGAATAACTACACTGTTACGAAGAGAAATTAATCACTACTGCTTGGATGAGGAACACCTAGAGAAGAAACATTTATTTGAAGAAATTCCGTTGTGAAGACGCCTACTACATACGCAGCGAGGGAACCGCCATTTTGGGAATACTTCGAGTCGAGCACAGCTGAGATGACGTCACCTTTACACAACACCGTTGGTTCGAGAAATCTAACTTATTAACATTTTCTATTAAATAATATTTTGTATTTTTAGATAATTAAGAATTTTTTATTGTAAGTGTTATACTTTTCAGCTTTGCCCTTTCTCTGACTATTTAAATAATAGCTAAAAGAACCTGTAATTTAACTTTAATAATTTATATAACCAAACCAATTCGCCCTGAGATATGAGTTTTTGAGCTGTCGTTTAGCCGATCGATATAGAATCGATTAATTTCTATAATACTAATAAAATCATTGAAAATTATAATTTTGAGTTATAAGTATTTGTAAATACATAGATAGAAGAATTTTAGATAATATTTGACACCTGAACTCCAAGAAAAGAAGAGAATAACATAATTGAAGGAGTACACGCTGTCAGCTTGAGTGTTAGTAAAAACCAACTTTACAGCAACACAAGTTACACTACGCGATTGTACAAAATTGACTGAGAAAGCGGGTGTTTTCTTTTGAAATAATTTGTTTGCCTGTAGAAAATGAAATAATGATTCAATGAAATAGAAGGAAAATTTTAAACACAGAGTTTGTAACAAAAGTAACCAGACAATCTAGTAACATAAACTGATGTAACACCTTTATATACGTGTAGGTTTTACAGTAATTTTGTTCTGTAGTACACTTTACTTGATCTAAAATTCGATGTAATAAGTAAGTGAAAGTCGAGTAATAATAAATAGTAGGCCTAATCATACAAACCATACAGTACAAATTCCACACTCACGTGATTCACTCCTTTCAAGAAGCAATACTTTGCCACATCAGTGAGCATATAACTGACTGTAATCCTTCTGTTTAGTACACAATCCGGTGACAGTAGTTATTTTCTTAGAATTCCTTTTGTTACGGTAGAACGATGAAGCCTTTGTAGTTGACTAACAATAAAACAACAGCCTGTTTCTGAGAAAAACAGCAGGTTTATCCTTTGAACTGTGTAAAGCATTTTTAAAGTACTGTAGTTAATAATTGAGTTAATCAACATTGAGTACTCAATTATGGACTAATAATGGTTAATTCCTGTGAACTTTCTCTACTTAATCAGTCAAAGAACTTAGCGTCACTGTTCAGTATTAAGTTAGACATTATACAATTTTTTTATTTATATACAGATAACTTGGTTAAAGAGATGAAATTTCTTTTCTGAAATCAGTGCAGAATACACGACATCATGTAATCAAATAGT
Source organism: Magicicada septendecula (assembly GCA_034769895.1). Lineage (NCBI taxonomy): Eukaryota > Metazoa > Arthropoda > Insecta > Hemiptera > Cicadidae > Magicicada > Magicicada septendecula. Next base: position 954,632,316 of record CM068367.1, read on the forward strand.
CCTATATGGTTAACACGTAGTTTTTGCTTTGCCATTTCAATGCAAAGGGCACACCAGTAAATTCTACATTTACTGCCCATTAAAAGGGTATTTTGTTTTTTGGCCATTAAAAGGGTAAACACTACGTAATACGTCTACACTATCTTCCTTAGACTCTACAATCGTACTCTGTGGATGCTGCTTGGTCATGGGCGTCTGCGTACGGAAGGCATGATGTTTGGATTCACAGCCCTGATATACGCGAATTCCTATTAGTTGATTCGTACCTCTTACTTTGTAAGCAAATTATTATTTTTATTATTAGCATTCTTCTTCTTCTTCTTCATCTGCTGGTGCTGCTCCTCCTCCTCCTCCTTTGTCATCATTATCACCGTCACCATCGTTGCCGTCGTTGCCGCCGTCGTCGTCTCGTTCTTATTTTTCTTTTTCCTTTTGTTATTATTGATTTTTATCTTTTATCATAGCATCATCTTTATTATTAGGCCTACTGTTAACTAAAAAGTACTACTAGGCCGGACCTATTAGGACCTTTGTCCCTTTGCAGGTGAGCAAACTCCGTACTCCTGACCAAGCGCTTTCCTTTAAATCCAACGCTGCGCCGTTGCGAATAGCTTCGCGTTCAGATTTAAAGAATTGGACGACGACCCTATAGCCCAAATTTTAAAATTTTAATAATGTGACCGCTCTGTGAAATTTCGCTAACACGTAATTATTACAAACACAAAATAATTTTTCGTAAATCCTTTTTATTCCATATTGTTAGCTATACTTTATATAAAATTTAATAGATTATGTGTATTACTTATGTTTGTTTTCAAATTAAAATTGCAGATATATATCAAGTTATTATGTGTACGTTAAGTGATAACATATTACGCAGTAAAATACACATATTACAAAGTGGTAAGGCAAGAACAGGCTTTAATAAAACAATATATCTTCACCTATTTCTAAGGATAGTCTGGATTTATAAACTATTGAAAAACGATAATTTAAAAAGCATAGTATGAAAAGTTAAGAAAATGTAATTAACGTTTTGAATGACTGTCAAAATTTTATTTCTGTCTGTCTACAACTTGAGTTTATATAATATATCAATTCTTTATGATGTTCAGGAAGTAACTAGGAAGTAAATTAAATTCACGAATTTATAATAGTTCTTTAGGGCATTTGAATAAATTGTATACTGTTCAATATAAATTATTTATCGTATTTTGAAAATTAGTGACATATAGTATAATATTTTTAATATAACTTAGCAAAATGTGCTGAAGCTACAACAGTGTGTAGAAGATTTGAATGACATTTGAACTATACACGTCTTACCTCGTGTTGGTATTATATTGCAAACACACAATTCGTATGGATATCGCATTCACTTGGTACTTGAGTCTGCAGTTATATTTCTTGTTTGTTACATATTACGTATTACATAACTGTATTCAAAGCTCTAGGAAATCTAGCTTACAATTGAAATGTAGTACTAAGCTTGCGTTTTCTACTTCTTATTGTTACATATTACATCGATTCCGTGTCATAGCTTCACATAAATCGTAATCCACAATACATTCGCTCGCATTCGTATGCCTGTCATGTTTTTCAGCGTTCTTTCATATATTATAGTTCACGTCAGTTTAAAAGTAAAGAGTTTAAAGGATAAAGTACATCTTTATAATTTATTATTTGTTACTTTAATTATTAGTGGTACCTTACGTTTTTGTTTTATAACCTTAGAGTTAATGGTCTATTAATATTCAGATTTTTAACACGATTTCCGAGATAAGCTGAAAAATGTGGCAATATATACAGATGAAATTGTAAATTATGAAACGGTTCGTGCAGATCATAGGAGGGCAGGGAAGCAGTGGAGAATGTGGAGTGTGAAGTGACCAACCATTAAACACAACCATATGGCACACCAACCATTTAGTTGTTCTGAACACAAAATAAGTGGTCCGAAAACAATGCGTCAAAGCTACGCATGTGCAATTAAATCTTTTGACACCGCGCAGCCAGATCATCGTTTCGTGACTAATTAATTTTGCTGTAAGATACGAATTACATCAATTTATTACAATTTTCACGTTTAGCTCACATACATTTGTAAAAGTGTCTATATTTGTATTAAATTATTCGCGCGCGATCGCACACACACACACACACACACACACACACACACACACACACACACACACACACACACACACACACACGCACGCACACACACACACACGCACACACACACACATTTTCTTATTAATCTCAAAGAATAGGCAATGAGAAAACACTCATCTAAACTAAATGAAGCAAAATAATGTAGCTTGCAACAAATTAAGAAACAATTAAATTTTGTCTTTCCATTATCAGTATACTTTGACAGTAAAAGGGAAGAGCGCTAGGGTTACATAAGGTGCAACATTCGACGTGCAATTTCGCGTGTAAACGAATACGTTGGTAACGAATTCTGATTTCAAGTAAGTCACCCCTAACAACATGGGCTGTTTAAGAATTGATGATTTATTTAAACTCACTTATTTAAACTTTCACAACAAGGTGGTATTTCGATATTCTGGTGTCACCATTATATTAAATAAAAGCATTATTTCTATTTAAACTATTAATTTTGTAAGGTCGTAAAGGGCAATAAATCCAGGCTGTCCGTACTGTTCAACAAAGCAGAAAAGCAAATCCACTAACTATTCAGGATTAATATCCTGTACTAATATGTTTACCAAGGTGTATTAATATGTTTCACCAAGTGCCCAACGAGTCATCAATTAATTTCGTAAGGTCTTTCTCGTATTCGTGGTAGAATTCACAAATATTCTACCACTGTTTATCTTTGATTTCCCATCTCGCGTATACATTACATTACTTTACTTGTTTCAGTTGTTTATATCTATGCGTGTTCAACCACTTAGGCTGTATAGTAGTTAAAACGAGAAATAACCAAATTAAAACTCAAATTTCTAAGAACTGTCGAGATTTTAATATACTTAAAAGTATGTATAAAAGTATGTAAGTATACTTTTATAATGTAAAACTTCACATATTATGACCATAAGAACTTGTTAAATGATAATTGAATCAGTGGTTTTGAAAAGGGCATGAGTCCACAAGATCTAAGTTTTGGAAAACGATAAAAACTGTTTTACGAGCAAAATTTTAGCTTTACTTTTATGATTAATTTTTTGTTATTACATATAATATGTGTGCATAATATACTACTTTTTTAGGTTGCTATCTCTTATGGTATGCCTGTAAAATAATTTGAAACTATTGGCCTCATGCCCTTTTCAAAATTCATGAAATAGAAACATCAAGTACATTGTATATTTTTTATTACACAAGTAATTACTACAAAGAACATAACTGGTAGTATTGTATAAATGTTTAATTGAAATATACTATACGTAGATGGTGAATTTCTTAACGTCAAGTAAACAATTATTCGATTTATTCTCCATCCTTTGTTGGCTAGTAACATATCTCATCACAAAAGGGTAAGAGCTCATCAGGAATGTATTGTTTGAGTTGATTGATGTCCTCTACTTGCTTGCAGTTCGTTAGGGACTTATCATTGTATGTTTTTTCTAGTCGGAAAAGGTAGGGCTTCAGCTGATTTTTAGCAAGTCTAATTTGATGGGAATTCATCAATATAATCATAGACCTTGAACACGCCTGGATTCTTTTTTTCATATTCTTTTTTTCATATGTGGTACCTGGAAATAGTAAAATCTACTTTTTCATTTTTAGAGATTTTCTTTCCCAAATATTCTATGGACAAAACTTTCCACTTGTAGAAATTTGTCCACCATGCATCGTAATGAACACAAAAGTTTTCCACTGGTAAATCTGCAGCTTAAACTTGATTATGCCACCATCTTTGCATATTCTGTAGGCAAGTAAATGCGATCACTTCATCTTGCGTGTCTCTTGATAACTCGAAATTTCGACCACAGAGGAGAAATGAGTGTCCCTTTATGTGATAGTATTTGATAACTTTTTCGAATCGTCCAGATAAACCAGGGTCATCAAATAGCGAATAACAGTATTGTTGCTGTTTTGGTCTCCACAGGCATCCGAAAAAGAAATGAAGAACGTTTGTAGTTTGTGGAATATTATTAGAAATATAATCATGAAGGAAACTGCAAACTTCATTTGGATCTCTTTTACCTAAACCTTCAGGGTATAAGTGATACTGTGATGGTCCTATCATGAATACAGAAAACATAAACCCACAGTTGCCTTAAGTAGAAAACTTCCTGAACAGGTTATGTGAGGTAGACGGAGATTCTGCGTATAATCAAAACAGATACAGGCAATATCATCTTGATTCTTACACATTTCACTAACGTCATGCAGTTTATTGTAAACGTTCTTTGATTTATGCTTCACCATCAACAACAAACAATAACAGTACCGTGTAGGATTGTGGGATTTGCAGTATTTAACAATATGACCACCCAGCAGCGCCAGCGTAGTTGTTTTGAAAAAGGCACGAGTCCAGGACTGATGCCTTTCAAAACAAACACAATATTGAATGGCATAGTGTAGCCGTACTGAGCATTAAACTGGTGCCCTTTTCATGTAAAATGGTAAATCTAGGCTTATAGAATGCAAAACAACTCATATGTCATTTTCTCAAAGAATATGACTGATGCCCTTTTCAAAACCACTGATTCAATTATAAAATAGGGTTGGTTATTATTAACATAACGAATTCAATACCTTTAAACTAAACAGGATTGTCTGAGATGTAATTAAATTTTAAGGAAATTAAGTTTTGTTTTTTGCATATGATTAATCAAAATATAGATTAAGATTGTACACATGGTGTTGCCCCCAGTCAAAATAGGCGCACTGGGTAACTTAGTCGCACCTTTTTCATTATATCGTAACATATAAGTTGAATAAACTCTGCTTTTAACAATATTTAATAGTCACACCTGCAACTCTTAGATTACTTTAGATTACCCTGTACACCATCATACGAGAAGTCAGGTTGACATCCAATTAGCCTTCAAAAAGTAGGGATAACGAATAATAGTCCGTTACCAGCACGTCAAAAATGGCCTTTTTTACTTGTAAAATTAAATGTATAACTCTAATGAAAATCAATTAATTCAGTATGAAGGTTTAGTACGATGATTTTGTATTAATGTATAACAATATCAATAGACACTTTATTGTATCATACGCTGTACAACATATAAAGTAGCCATTAGTGGCCTCGACGTTACTCTAGGAACACATTCCCACAAGCTAAAAATGTTATATAAAGCTCAGTTCAATTGTGATCCACCCGGGCATTAAACCGTAGAATTTTAGACTGCTGGAAAGAGAATAAGAGAATATATAGGCCCTCTTGGATAAGAGGAATTACAATAGCGATAAACAGAAAAATTAGAGGTCCAGTAAAAGGCACCATTGCTAAAACGAAAGAAAGGTAAAAAGGGAATGTAAGCTCCGAAGCAGTAGGCATTAAGGCAGGAACCATTCAAGAAGTAGGATCTACAGAGAGGTGAGCCTATTCATAATGGGAATAGAATCTCTATAGTAAAATAATTAATATAAAAAAAATATTTAAATATGGTACTAAGAACTTTTACGGCGGTGTCAGTTATATTTATTATTTACCGGGCTGTTTGGCCGTGGTGCAGCGTTTACAAACAAACCAAACGTTTCAGCAGCACCGCTGGCTGCCACCTTCAGTGGAATAAGAGTCTACCCAACGTGGGATGTCAAACGTCAGGCCCAAAGTACTGTGGTGAAGGCTAAAGACGTTCCGCGATGCTACCTGTACTTATAAATTCACCAAGTCCCACGTACAGGTAAAAATTATACCATCAGCCAATCAGAACAGTGTACAGGTAAAGACTGCACCATCAGCCAATCAGAATAGAGAAGGTGTATGATAGGCAGCATCGCGCTCTGCCATCAAGTACTCAACGAAATGCTTTCGCCTAATATTGTGGTGAAACATTAAAGTAGAAATATTTAAAGTAGAAAACCAGTGCCAACTAAGTTGACTGAAAATATGATGGAAAACATATTAACTGAAGTGAAGTGCGCTTGATAGTTAACTTCTGATGAAATGTCCAACACAAGAATATTGTTACGGCAATTATGTAACGCTCTCGAAAAGTCAAGAGTGTAGTTCTACCCGACCTTAGCCGAGCAAGTGCAGCGTCTGTGTCAAGGCCGTGCAGTCAAGTAGCACTCCAGACTGTTCTAGTACTTGTAACTAGGCATATTATGCTGACACGCCTCCAAAAGAATGAACAGTTTTTCTGGAACATCTGCAGGATCTATATAAAGAACAGCGGGCGGCTTAGAAGTTAGTTACAGTGGCTTTAGTGTGGATAAAGCGATTGTTGCGGATTAGCGGAAAATGATTATTATGTTATAATTAGTGCTGAACTCTTAGTGTCAATGGCGTAGCTAGGCTTTTTGGCGCCCGGGGCAAGGAGATCGTCGGCCGCTTCGCCTTCACAATTAGAAGGCGTCAAAACAGCAAAAATGAAGGCCCATCCAGTGAACAGAGTATGCACGTGTGTAGATTTGTGTATGAAAGCACGTTCAGCAAACGTCTTAACAACAGTTGTTTAGTGAAAATTAAGAAATTACATATTATAATATTACCAGTATTCAATTTGTATACATTTATTATTAACAAATGTAGACGATAAAAAATGTAGTAATATAAAAATTTATAACATAAGAATGTTGTAATAAACATGCAAATTACTTTTAGGTCTAAAGCGCATTGTCAAAACAATATCCTAAAGCAACATAAAGTTAAAACAAGAACTATATTAAAAGTAATAAAATAAATCACATACCATTACAAGTTAATGGTTCCGTCTTCAATTAATAAACACTTAATAGTTATTTTGAATATTTAATAAATATTTAAAACGAGACATTTTAAAATGTAACTTTCCTGGTTCTTAATTGTTGCAAAGAACGTTATTAAAGCACTATAATCTAAAGAGAAACAATGTCATTTCAATTGAAAGTACCGCTAGATTTGATACCCTGTCTTGAGATATTGTTTATTGTAGTTACGATTTAACGATCTTTTACAAGAAGACACAGACACTGGTAAAGTAAGACACATTTTTAAAGCTGTTCCTAGTGTTTTGTAGGCTTCTAATGCCATTGAAGAAATGTATTTACCCTGAGGTGTAAAGTCCATTTTTGCACTTTTTAATACACGTGTGACGTCTTTCAAGTCACGAAACAATTCTTCACTGTTTAGGTCATGTGGATACAGTATTGCAAGCATTGTTCACTTAATATTGATTTGGGAAAGCTGTTCCTTAAAATGTATATCTCTATCATTTACGTACGCCTCAAATTTACAGAAGAACCCAAAGCGTTTTTCTATCTCTTTTGTGTTAGAGAAACGGCTTAAAATTTCAACTGTCATTTTGTCCAAAATTTCTATTAGAGAACGTCGCATTTCTTGCCGAACGATTGTCTGCATGCTCCCCTGGCATCGTCTTACATCTCCTTTCTTACGTCTCCTTTTTGTGATACTGACACCCCATTCATTATGTGCCTACTCTGCCTTACTAATGCAATTGTCACACAGCTCATTCCTCCAAACTTTTAATTTGTCCGTTAGCGTCTCCAGAAGTGTCATTGCTTAAATAAAGCTTATTCCTTTGGTCTGCAAGATTTTCTGGATTTTGTCCATAGAAGGAAGAATGTCTGTCCAGAAAAAGAGCAAGGTCATAAAATTAAAGTTTTCTATCGCATTAATTATTAATGCTGCATCTTCCCTCGTGTCAATTTTTTCAGTTGGTGTATCCCTCAGTTTCTCCAGTGCAGCGACCACTTCATCCAGCTGAGTGGATATTGCTTTCACCGCATCTGCTTTTGAACTCCACCTGGTACCACAATGTCCTTTTAGAGTCACTGCCTAAACGTTTACATGAGCTGCATGAATTCCAACCAAGTTGAGTGAATGGTTGTCACTGGGAACAAACACAGCTAGTGGATTCAAATCTAATATTCTCTTCGTTAATGGATTCGAGCCATTGTTGCTTGATTGTCATACGACTGACTTCTGCAATCGCTAAGATTCAATCCATCTCTCTCAACTTTACTTGTAATAGCTTCTGTGATCACCTCCACTGTTTTCACTTCGAAAGGAATACAATCTATGAAAGCTTCCTTGATATCAACAGAATTGCGTTAAATTTCAACAAATCTTATAATCTGAGACGCTCGTTCTACATGTGCAGCATCTAGTGTTGTGTCAAATATGATACTAAAGTACTTCGACTTCTTACTTATGCAGTAACAATATATTTGTGCATTCTTTCTCCTAACAGACTTATTATTTCATTATGAATAGTTGGCGAAACTTACGATAAGCACACAGATTTACGAGAGACTGAATACAAATGAGATCTCATGACAGGGTTATATTTAGCCAAGCGTTTAAACAACGCCAGAAAGCCATAACGTTTACAGCATTTGGATCGTTATTAATTGACTCTCGATGTCCTTACAGTGCCAGATTTTGTTGTGCAAGTGTTTGTACTGTGGCAATGATCCGTTCGAGGATTTCTTTCCATGTCTTAGCTGCCTTACTCATTTTTTCCTGAAGTAGATAATCAATAAGTCCCCCTTTGTTTAAAAAACGTTCCAATTTCTTCTATTCCAAAAACGCAGAGCGATGAACAGGACTATTTTCATAATCCTGAATACGGGGATTTAACGACGGAAACCCATTTTCACTATTCAAATGGCTTCTTTGATAGTTTTTTTTCTAGAAATAAAGTGCAGCAAAGCAAAATAGAGAATTTTAGTTGGAGAAAAACACATCAAAGTGCGGTTTACCTTTTCGCCATTTTGCAAGGTTTCACCAAACCAATACCTTTTTAAGGATCGTCCAGCTTCATCTTCAGTAAAATGGCTGTCCTTGTTCTGGAACTGACTTGTTCGTCTATTCACCATTATATCTCAGAAGGATTGAAATATCTTGCTTGGCCAAGCTCCCATATCTTGGTACAGCAGCACCGCGAACACGGTCTACATTGTTGCTAGTAATGTTCTGTCCTTCATCGCCTGTAATTTCAAGACTGCACGATGCAACATCATCCATGGTACTAGAACCAAGTGAATCTTGTAACTGTACGTTGAGACTTTCACCGTTTGAAGTATTCACGTCGTTACCTTTACTGTATTTATCAACAGCCTCGTCGCTAACAACATCCATTTTATGATGGCAAGTTGATTCCTTGTTAATTGTAATATTTTGACTCGCAGGGTTATCTATACAAAGCTATGCAGTATGATTATCAGTTCTCATTTCCTGCACAACTGACTACAAAGTTGCAAAAGATATTAAATATGTTATGCTTCTTTTATGAAAGGAATAGTCATATCAAAGAAAGAAGTTGTTTGTAGTTTTAAATACTGAAAATCATTTTTTCCAAGTGTATGCTCACTTTGCCGCCCTCCTGGGTATGCCGCCCCGGGGCGGCTGCCCCCTTGGCCCTCCCAAGCTACGCCTCTGCTTATAGCTGACAATTATTATTTCGTGTGGACAAATTTAACTCGAATTATTGTATCAGAGTACCTTGTTGACATCAGATTGTTATTTGTGACTAATTAAAGCTAGTAATTAGTGACTTTTTTGGTGTCTGTGTTTTGTTTCCACTGTACAATACGACGATTCGTGAGAATGTCGTAAAATATGTTCTTCGCTATACAGGACAGCATTTATTTCTGGCGTGTAGGAACTAATAACAGTTACGATATATGTTTGCTTTTTCTATATTTTGTTCCAGGCTGCAATAATATATAGAACTTTACATTATACATATTGACCATCAACACACCATGCGAGGGCCTCCGCTGGAGTGTAATTAGTACACAATTAGAATGCGCTTGGACTTTGAAAAGTTTTTTTTAATTCCGAGATTAGTCTGGAACGTCTAGTATAATTTTAATATCACTTAGTCGACCAAATATTTTAAATCCTTACGGTTTTTCCAAAGTTCTATCGAACAATTTTCAGAAACGCCCAACATTTTTGTCTCCTTTGCTTGTAAACTCACTAAAATTTCCATGAGATTGGTCTTTCTGACACTTAATTTTTAAACTAAGCAGATGTATTTTTCATAAATAAACTGTTGTCTTAATCAAGCCACTGGCGATGTCTTGCTTAAATAATTTTAAAATACGATTACAACCCCTTCTACTGTTAGCAACTTTACTATTATAACTACCTACAACTTTTTAATCCCTGCAATATTTTTACTTCTCACTGTCTTGACACACCTCTAAAACCAAATTTGTTCGAAGCATAGTACAATGTAAATGTGTTTTGTTTTGGTAACCTTTCTTGGTGAAATAGTGACCACATCTCTTCTCCTTGATACATAAATGGGACCTAAAGTATTTGCGATTTAATTATTTAATTATTTTTGATCTTGTTTGCTGCTTGGCAGCTTGTTTTAAGTTTAGTTAGAAGCTAATAAAATTGCCTAGTGTGATGAATGTTTTACACAAATATACATGGATAGAACTATTGCACGCTTAAGAAAAGTAGTAACTAAAATGAGTTTACAACATGTTTTTTTTTACTTGACGATGGGAAATAAATGTAGTAGCAATTTTTAATATAAGTCAAAGCTTTAACATAAATAAATAACAGAAAACGTTAGGAGTGACGCTTAAACTCCCTACGTAAACTTGGACATGGAATGCACAAAACACTACTAAATTAAGTAAACTATGGAATACTCATTTGACAATGGAAAATTGAGTGACATCATCATTCTCTGCTCGTTTACACATTTTTGTATTGTTTAAAAAAATAATTCCACAATTTGTTTCAAATTATGTTTCACAATTATGTTCCACAATTATGTTTCAAATAAAATGAATACTCATTAAATTGATGGTAGTTGATTTTGATATTATTAACCCCTCTAGTAAAGAAATTGACATTTGTGCCTCGTGCCAGTATAATTGTCTACAACGTTTTCTCTCCACTGGTAGTTGATTCCCCTTAGACCGGAGGATTCCCTGAATTCCTGAAAAGAAGCCTCGATACCAGTCTGGGAGGAAATACCCAGCCTCTGTTCACGAAAACCCACAGAGATTCGCTGGAGATCCTACGTTGTACGACTCTGGGTTAAAGCGCCTTAGTAGTAAACTGAGTTCGTAAGTGTGAGTGCTTATAAGTGCACCTTCATATAAACATATCACACACACACACACACACACACACACACACACACACACACACACACACACACACACACACACACACACAGATGTGCGCAAGAGCACTATAATGCATATACATGAAAATTTACAGATACATAAACATAAAAGACAAGAAATAATTCTAGAACAAATAGGCCTACAAATGGACCATAGTTTAAAACACTAAACATTGGTAAAAGTCAAAAAAATAAAACTATATACCACATGTGTGCACAATAACACCAATCTAAACAAGCAGAAAACAACAGAAGCCCTAACAGCAACCAACTGTGACAAAAATATTCAAGAAGACTTAAGACAAAAATGGCTGACGATGGGCAGACTGCTTGTAGCCCGAAACATGTACCAAGTAATATAAAATCATCTTGAACGTAAACTAGTGTTATATATTAAGTAATTTACTTATCAAGAAAAGAACTGCAGCAACATGTGTGTGGACACACACACACACACACACACACACACACACGCACACGCACACACAGAAAGCGAAAACTTTGCTAGGACGTAATGTGACGAAACGCTAAATCCTACGGCCTGGTCGGGCGAGTAATTATTGTATTCGTTAAGAGATACGTTCAGCACACGTAGCTTACTAACACAAACGCACACACTATTAGGCGAAACTGCATATTGGTATACAACAGGTCGGGGTCTGTACATAATCTATAAACGTTTTTGGGTGAGTGATTTATAAAATTACTGGAAATACATTTGTTTATTGTTCAGTTCAGAAACTTTAAATATATGAACTTCTTTTATGTTTTTAATTTGAATTTAAAAAATATAGCTCTTCAAATACGTGTTAAATATCATAAAAGCTGTTTTAACTAACTAAACATTTAAGTAAAGTAAGTTTCTTTACAAACATATTGTAAAAACATTTTTTTTTGTATAAAATTAAAAACGTAAGCTTTTACTAAACTTACAAGTATAATAGGAATTATATAAAACTATAAACTTTAATAATGTTGATAAACGGTAACAATAGTATAATATAACATCTTTGCAGTTTATTAACATGTCGTTAAAAGTTTTAAATCGTTTCTAAATGATACTTTATAAATATTACGACAATAATTGATTATGCATTTTCGTGGTGTCGGAGATGTACGTTGAGGCTATATCCAGCTGTTCGAATATCTCAACGAGTCCTCCTCTGTTACTGTTGGTCTCCCGTAGCGTTACTGGTATGTCCTCCGCCGATTTATATCCTCTGTCTTCGGCCAATCAAGGCAGAACCGATTGAACCTTGCAGTTGTGCTGGTGTTGTATACCCTATTACAGTGGCTGGATGAGTTGACTATTATAGTGTCACGACTTACTAGATGGAAGTGACAAATAGGTATCCATTAAGCATATTGCAGAACCACGCCATTCTGTATTGTAATTGGCCAAAAAGAGAGACGAAATTTAATTTTGAAGTCTATATTTTTTCAATCATCTGTAATGCGTATATCAGCTACATGCTAAAAATGTCGTACGTTCCGGCTTCGAGTACGTTTGGAACCACTTGGCTTGAATTTCTAATTTAATTGTAGCCATTTTAATCTATAGTTAGGATTACAAATATTGTACTGTATTAAAGCTTAAATTAATGTTAATAATGGTTTGTAACGTTTGGAACGCTAATAGCACTGAGTGAATCCATGAGTGGACGCATTGTCATTGTTTTTGCATACGTGCTTTTAAAATATGCGCACACAGTTCCGCTCTTATTTACTTTCTTCGTAAACACTTCACTTTAGACTATGTTATAAATGTTTCAATACTGAATTTAATGCAATACTTAAACCTAATGACAATATATTCTTACTCAATTGCATCTTTGTTATAGATAATTACGTCATAATAAATAATTTTCATCACATTGTAATGTGCATATACATCTCTTATACAAGTAGTAATTATATATTATGTTGGTTTCCTTTACGCACGCGCACGTTTAGCAGTTGATACTGCAAGATCAGACACTATAAACTGTTTTAATACTACTGTGATAATAGAAGATTATAATACATTTTAGGAGAGAGAGAGGGAGGGAGAGAAAGAGAGAGAGAGAGAGGGGGTGAGATTTGGATATATATAGCTTAAGCAGCCTAATCATGTGTTAATGTTTGTAATGAATTCGTGAATTTCGGTATTCATGGGTAGATCATAATTTTATTTGTTTGAAAAATTACGTTTCTACTCATCTATATTTATATTTTTCCCATTCTTAGTAATCTCAATTTGATATAATACAATTACGTATGCCAACTTTTAAGTCTTCAAACATGTCTCGAATGCACTTTTGGTATAGCCTTGAGCTCGCTCACAAATATTTGTTTTATTTATTCAGGAGTTGCGAAACTTAGCACTTTATTTTTGTTTTGTTTTTATTTTTGATAAGAAGTAAAGCCCGCAGGATCGGATATTTGACAAATATAGCGGTTTCGCAATGGTTAAGATTTTTATGCCTCAAATTCTTGAACAAGGAATTACGAGTGTTAGTTTATTACCAAAGTACTGATTCAATATACCTGGCGTTTTTCTACAAATCGTTTGATCAGAATGGCCTAAAAGGCCCCAACAGTACTCTTTATTGACCGTAGTTTAGTGATAAAACGATCGTGCAAACACTATCTTCAGCTGACTCTGACAGTCTTCAACTCATTGACAACTGTCTTTGAAGGTTTGGTCTTATATGTCCGTGTTTACGAGACACACTAAAAGCCTTCTACAACACTTTAACAAATTAGATATTTATCTTATTTTTTAGGCAAAATTTAATGCAAGTTCTTCAATCGCTAGATTTTAGTGCATTAAAAAAGTTTGTAATACACAAAAACACAACTTACTCAGTTAAACTGTGCATCCCAAATCGAAGCTGTGCATTCACTTTAAATAAAATGTATATATTGTTACTGACAGTATATGGTGTGTGCCTGCATTACCAGAAGTTTTGAATTGGACACTTTTACCGTGAGAAATAAAAAATTATACGAACGTTTTGTTGAAACCTTATATACCTACGCGTTAAGTTAATATTATTACGTGTGCTGAGTATATACGTTTCCTAAAAATATATTGTATATTATATTGACATATTGGTATGTATAAATGAAAATAAAAATCTGTTTAGACGACAGAGAGACAGCGAGAGGGAGAAAGAGTGAGTGGGTCTGTGTCTATGTGGGGGCGTTGTGTTTATGTAGGCCAACATTCCAGACATATTAACAAACAAAAATTTGACAGATTTAGATGGTATTTATTTATACTAAATAGTCACATAATTTATGTAGTCTATATGATAGTGTATTTAAAATGTATTCTAATTTCAGTTTATCATAAATTTCAAGTTTCAAAAGAGTATCGATAAATATTCTTATGTAACCAAAGCAGAAGCGATATAACTAGATTCTGTCACTTCCCTGAAAAGATTGTGAGACTTTGTGAAAGTCGGTTGATAAGGCTGACAACATTAATTTTTTCTGTCTGAGCGCAACGCAACTGCTTGAGATGTACGTGTCATGAATAAATGCAGTGTGACACAGAATTCCAGTCACATTTTCCGTGAGCTGTACGTGACGTCCGAATGGAATACCATCCACGGGTATGCTCACATAAATAAACTGCCATTTCGTAGGATAAACTATTTAAGTATAAGAAATATGATATAGCAAAAGTAAAAAGTCATCATTTTTTATTTGAATCTTATTAATGTTTACATCATCTGTTAAATTTATATTGAAACTGTCGCGCAATGTTGACACCAATGACAAACTGATTGCACAAGATAATCTTTATACAATTCACTGGATGAAATTTTCTCAGTTTTCGCGTCCACAATTTATGTTTGTGTAAAGTTATTTGAAGTTATTAAATTTATTGACAGCAAGGAAGATAAAGAATCTAGTATGGTACTGCAATAAAAATATTTCTTAAATAATAATTTATTACGTTCTGTAATATGCAGTCAAACGTTTATTTCATGTATGTATACAGTGTGAGTGTAATATAATTTAAAACTTAAACACACATAAAGGAATAAAAACATGAATAAAAATTCATAGACATACGTGTAACATAATTAAAATAAGTATTATATGTATATACGCAGATGCAAGATAATCAATATTTAGTTTCGTTATTTATCTTTAAGAAAATGGAAATTATTAGTAGATTATTATTAAGTTTCTGGCTACTTATTTGTAAGATATTATACACAAACGTGAAATACGTAAACATACACAGAACTCTTATACAATTACACAAGTGTCTATGTAGTTATTTTGTACCAATACTAGAAAGGGTTCATTAAAGCTTTGATAAAGCATGTGCAATTAAATACCCAATTTCGACATCGGAGTAAAATTAAAAAGCTAGGAAACTATTCCTTGTTATGAAAATGTATTCTGTTTTTAATGAAGTACTTTATGTTTCTAAACTGTAGTTTACTATTATACAATATTCATAAGTATGAGGTAATATTAGTATGATTTTATTAACTTATTTATACGAAGACAAGTTTCTTTATGTTTACCCGTAGACGGTTAAAAATCGGTAGATGCAACTATTGAAGTGATTTCCAAAAGTATTTTGCCTAATTGTTACTTTGAGGATGACATTGGCTAGATTCAATAGGCTGCTACTTTGTGAAACCACACAGTAATGAAATTTACAATTGATGAATGATTTTAAATTTAGCAATTTGTATACATTTTCTAAAATACATTTATAAAATTAAAATATTAAGTATACAACTTAAGCTTTAATTTTATTGTTAATTATATTTCAATATTTATTGAGTTCTATTATTTTTAATTTTCTTTCAAGTGCTAATTGATACTTTTATCTGACGTTCGTTTGTAATTAGCGTTATATTTCATGACTTTCTTTTTACGTTAATTCTAGTATTGTAAGAAGACGTTTGTCGGTGTTTATAATTATTTTATTAATATTAATCTCAGGGTTGTTTTTGTTTATTATGGGGTCTTGAAATCGGTTGATTATTATTGTTCAAGTTCGTATTTTATTATTATATGGTTGTTTAGTGACTTATTCCACTCAATTCAACCTATTGTTGAATCCAGTAATGAATAAGTCGGTTACTTACACTCTTTTTCGACGTTTTAATTGTCAGTTTAATTGGTTTAAATAAATGTTTTTTATTCACTGCTTAGAATTGTTCCACTCGAAGTTCCGTTGACTCTCCGTTGATCAGCGGTGGTGAGAAGATCAGTAATGTCCTGCCTATACACTAACATAAACATACACAAACATAATATTTATGATAACTTATACTTTGTAATAATATATATAGGTCAGTACGGTTGAAAAAAAAAATCATTCCATTTGAATGATTCGCACTGTAAGTATGGTACCAACCGTCTCGTTCTTCTCACTAAGCTGTATTTACTGATTACAATAAAAGCCAACTCTTTCAAACGTAAAAATAACAATGATGATTTATTCAATTCTAAAACAATGACATTTAGTACAATAATATGGTTTGGTCTTCTTTCTGGTTAACAATTAATATTTAAATTCGAACATGGACTCTAAAACATTTAAAAAGCTCAAGTTGGCATGACTGCGTTTGGTTAGTCACAAAAATGTGTTGACAAACAAATAGGTTATGTAGTGTTATTAAACTTGTAATATCATTAATAATTGTAGTAGTAGTAGGTTCTTTGAGTCTGCAAAATACACATATTTGATAAAATTGCTACGGCTATAACAAGTATATAAGATATGGATTCATGGATTATTAATTAAAAATATAAAATATGAACAACTGTTCATGGTTAGACATAGGCTTTGAATATAGTTTAGTGCAACCTTGTTTGGTTAAAAGTTATTAATTCTTTGTTAATAAGTGATAATAATCATTATAATTCAGTGTCAAGGATTATGATCATCTCCAAAACGGGATGTACCTATTTCAGGTAATAGTAATTCATTGATTATATTTATACCACTCTCTGGTGTAACTCTTATTCAATTTAGAAACAAAACAATAAACACTCTTATCTGACTAATACAATTAGGGCACATACTCCCTTCATTGATGATACAATGTCTTTACTTATTCTAAACATTCATGTTATACAAATCGTTAAAATTGTCGTTAATTACATCGTTCAAATTGACATTGTTTATTTGTATTATAGAGATCCCTTCCTTTAGGAATAGGATATTTAATTGCTTATCGGATGTTAATTCAAGTCGCTATTAGCGTTCTGTTATATTTATTATCATACAATCATAATATAATAGCTGTGGGTATTTGATACTTGCGTAACCGGTCGTTCGTAGTGTTTACACTTTTTAAAACTTTTTTTTCTTTTTAATTAATTAAAATTTTTTAATTAATTAATTAAATTTTATCACTGCACTGCACTCACTCCTATGCGCATGTACTCCGAATTATTTTCACTTAAAAATATACTGCACTATTTCTTCAGTTGACATAACCTCAACTCCTGGTTTGAGGTTAACGTGTGTTTACATCTGGTTGCTGTCAAAAGCACGTTTTTCTGGAGATACGACGAGCATGCAGTTCGCTTCGTGGGTGGTAAAAGACTGGCTTCGCTTCCTTTGTCGGAATGATGAATCTCGGATTTTTTATAGGCTCTGATTGGTCAATTTATTTTAATTCGTCTATCTCCGGTGGGCTTCGTCAAAATAGACGCCTTCAAGCGCGTCACTCTTTGGGAACAAGATTAAGAATTTCTGGACGACATACCCACGCGGAAGGGTTCAGCATTATACAATTATTTTTATAAGTCCAATATCTTACTTATAATTGTACTGATGACATTGTGATTACCCTCATTGTTTATGATTTTTTATGACGATTAATTTGAATCCCCTCATCATATATTTCGGATTCGGGGTTGCTGAATTCGCACTTGGTATTTATACTTAGTGTCCACTCAGCCATTAATTATTAATAATATATTGTTTTTCTTCCATTTTCCATGGTAATAACTTGTTCTTAATCTACTGTACAATTTTCCCTTAAAACTATGCCTTAATACTAACACTATGTCCGTTTTCATAGATTCAAACTTAAGGTTATGTTTATACATTTTTGTTTTTCTTATACTCTATTAATAATAACATTTAATTAAGTTCTAACATAGTATATTTATACATTGATGGGTTTAGTCACTACTGGCAGTGTTCTTTTTCCCTACATTATTAGTTTAGTGCCTTAATTATAGTTTATTAATTAGGCTTGTCATACTTTTATGGAGTTACCTTGCTATATGTTTGGTACTCTTCATATACTATTCGGATTGTTATCCAAATGATAGTTAAAACAGTCACAGTGGTATTGTTATTATTGTGACGCAGTTCATTCTGCATTTGATTCTGTTATAATCTTGGTTTAGTAGCTGTCAACCTTGCTTGCAGCTAGTTGTTACAATAGTTTTGTTGTTATTACATTTAT
Source organism: Magicicada septendecula (assembly GCA_034769895.1). Taxonomy (NCBI): domain Eukaryota; kingdom Metazoa; phylum Arthropoda; class Insecta; order Hemiptera; family Cicadidae; genus Magicicada; species Magicicada septendecula. The sequence goes on from CM068367.1 coordinate 954,651,013, forward strand.
ATGGATTATTTAGATAGTTATTTTGGTTGCATTTGTTCATCTGGACAGTATTCTGTCTTACTTCAGGTTGTTAGTTGAGTTACTATCTTTGTATAATAAGTTTATAACATAATTTTGGTTGCATAATGTGTCTTTGCTATTACAAGCATATTGTCATATTTGGATTACATAAATATGGCTTTTATATTTAGTTATTCTATTATCTATCGTGTACAAAACATTTCTTATATTATCTAGTTACTTCCTAGCTCAATACATTTTGGTTTAATATTGTTTTGATTTTGTTTTCATTAAGTTTTATTGAAAACTGGATGCCCAGATTAGGTTATGTTGTAGGTTCAGTAAGCAGTAATGTGTTGCTGCTGGCTGTGTATTTCTACATTAATCTTGTTGACTGGTTTTCATTCAATGTTTGTACATTGGTTATTATTGTTGCACCTGTAGTTTACTCTTGTATTGTCTTATTTATTGTTAATTAGTGGGTTTGTACTAACATCACTCCCACTGTACAATTGGTCATTAATATTTTGGGACCTAGTCTGCTGTTTATTTTATAACTACACATCATTTAGCTACAACAAACTTATCTTATTCTTATTTAGTTTACTTGTGGCTCTTTATTTACAATATTTAGTCCTTATTGATAATAATGTGTTTTACATAGACAAGGAATGTATTCATTAAATGATTTGTGGTCAGTGTTGACTTTACCATACAGCTTAGGGATTTATATCATGTAATTAATTAACATTTGTTCTTTCTTCTTAGTACAATAATTCTTTTAAAGGTTTAAGTTAGTTTGTTATATTTCAATTTCCTTCCCTTTTTTCTTGTGTCTGGTCTGGATATCTTCCTTCTTCTTTCTTCACTGATCTCTTTCTCACTCTTATTCATTTTATACATGATGTGGTTTTCACTTGTCTTCTTCACATTGTTTCTTCCTTCTTCTTTCTTGCGGTCGTTGTTGTTGTGTTCTTCTCCCTTATTCTTCTTTCTTCTTTTGTTTTCTTGTTCTTCTCACTGATTCTTCTTTCTTCTTTTGTTTTCTTCTGTCCTTCTCACTGATTCTTCTTTCTTCTTTTGTTTTCTTGTGTCCTTCTCACTGATCTATTGGGTAGGGTATGTCAGTCGTCTCGTCTTTATTCTTCTTTTCTTCTTTATTGGTGCATTTACTAGTGACTTCTTTTCAATGATGCTTCACTTATTTAAACTTATGGTACTTTCTTCTTCTGTATCCATGGTGGTATTCTAGACCTTTTATGTATTCTTACTAGTGGTGGCTTTTAAATTAATTTTCGGTACGTTGGTGGATGTGGTGTTATATGTACCGTCACAGTATTAACACTAGTATGACCGATATCTATATTAACAGGAATATATTATTTCGCCAATCTTCCACTTCTTAGAATATGAAAATACAGCGCAGAATTCTTATACGGGGAAACCACAATGAGAAGAATCATACGCCAGGAAAGACGAAAACCGCTCCTCCTAACATTTAAATGAAATACTAAAAAAATTTCCATATTGTTTCACCTCTAACGAGAAACCCCAAATGTAACCAAATATTTGCATTATGGGTAACCAAAATATTGCACAATTTGCTGTAGGCCTACTGTGTTTCTTAATTACACCTTTCACACACGCCATACAACAATGTTATGTATCCTACCCAGGGGATGAACACCAACTTCTGTAAACACATGTTTCTAGCGCTTTCATGATGTCGAAATATTTTTACTTCTTGCACCCACTTCTCCGTCATCAGTCACTAATTATATCTACAAGGCTGAGCTTTTCGCTGGCTGTATCTAAATCATTATCAATGTATTATATTGGAGATTTCCTTGTACGGGCATTAAAACGCAGTGTTACCAATATCAATAAGTTTTTTTTAAATAAGTCTCAATACAGATCGTAAGTCCAGACGTAGTAAGTCGTAACTTATGTTTATTTGGATGATAAATTTACAAACAATTTCAGTTTTCTCTGTGTAACACTCACATGCAGAAATTGTAATAGACTAGTTCGATGACATTATATTATTTCAAAATTTATGAACGAAACTGTTATAGAATTTTTCCCATAAAAGAAAGTCAAGTAAAAAAATGGATGGACAGTTTTTAATTGGTATTAATGAAGCAAATTCAGATAGATCTTGGTTGCTATTTGAATGGTAAATTGAGACTAAACGGGCCGGGGGGTTTTTTATTTCTGAGACCCAGCTGCGGACTTTTATCGTATCGGTATATACTTTTCAGTTTTTCAGTAATATGTACACATACATATTTTACTTATTATATATAGATTTGAGCGAAACAGGAAAAAGAACAAGTACAAAGCGAGAACTAACTTCATTAAGTTACAGTTAAGTTACATAGAGGTTAAGTTCTGTTTTCGGGCCTTTATTTAACTAAAGTTTCTCTCACGCCATCAAAATCATGAGAAGACGTAGATTTTCTTACAAAAGGTAAAATGGGTAATTTATAGTTTTCCTTACTCGTTGTTGCTTTAAGATACTTTTCTATTAATTTAAGTTCTGAAAAACGTTTTTCATATGAGGCCACATACACGCAAATGAAAAAAAAATAGGCTACTGTAGGGTGAGACACACAATTAGAAAGGATTTAGTGAAGTCAATGTATTGCAAAACTTCCTTGACTGGCCATACAACTGCTTCTTCTGCTTTGACAGTAGTAGCGCATACATGACGTCGAAATATTTTTCTTCAAAGTCACTATACTACGTCTACTCAGTATACTTCACAAAACTTCACCACAGTCATTATATAGGTATAAAAGTTTGAGCTTGTCTACGATATTTCTAAACCATTATCAGTGGTTTCCATAGGATATTCCCCTACACGTTCACTCTAACACCGTGTTACCAATTTCAGTAAGTTTGTTTTGTGTAGGCCATAATACAGATTATAGAAGGATACCTTAAAATTGCTGAGTACAAATTAGGAACCTCTTCCCATTAAATGTATCACTTCTGAGCGTCGAAAACGAACAAAACCTATTCAGTTGTAATGTATAAAGTAGAGATGAATGATTCAGGTAAATTTTGTTGGAAGCTATACAAAGCTCCCTTGTGGCACAATCTTTAATAGACAACCAATTGACAAAAGCAAATATAATCGCTGGATGCATTAAAATAAACGCAGCAGCAAATAACGGATTAACGGAAAAATAAAATAATCTGAACGTAACGGACGGAAAAACAAATGCCTCATTCAAGAAGCGAAAACTATTTACAGTACAGTCAATATTATCCTACGCACTAGAGACCAAGTAACTAATATATCCTATATATCTATATGCCTTGTATGTCTAATATGTCTATATCCTACGCAATATAGTATCAACTCAAAGATAGTAACGAGCTGTGGAAATGGATATATTACGGAGATTATTAGGGAATGTACCGCTTGTGTGCTTGTGAAGACATGCGCAAAATGTTCCAGTGCCCATCCGTAGCGAAAAAGAGGGGTTTTAGTGGTCGCGATACCACATGCTCAGTGACATAGGTCCACTGGTGTCCATAATGGATTTCTCCTCTTAAAAAGACATACACACACCTACGGCGAGTATAATTTTTACGTAAACCTTTCTAGTTAACGTGTAATATCTACTATAGATGAAGCAACTGTGGGACAATTGACTTGACATGCGAAAATCACTTGCACATTAGTATAGAGAGAAAGAACGGATAAAGCCTAGCCAAAGCTCAGGGTGGTCTGCGATTTCCAGCTATGGTTTTACTTTTATTGTGTAAGTGTGTTTCATAGTTTTTTAGTCATACGTATCTAAATATTTTCTCCATTTGTTTATAAATTTTAAAACAGAAACGAATAATTTAAAAAACTAGTAAATTAAAGTTTAAGCGCTTATAATAATTATAAGCTTAAATGCCGGTAGAATAATCGGTAGGCCTGTATGGGAAGATGAAAACGTGAAGGAGCATTGCGTGATACAAGTAAAACAAATTTGTTACACCCATATCGTTTCTTATTTTCTCAGCGTAAAGTTGTTGCTCCTTAAACCTATTTTTCCCGAAATGCAAATTGTTTTGCGTTTCTTGTCTTTAGTTTGACTATACAAATTCTTTTCCACTTTCAGAACACATTCTTTCTTACTTGCAAACAACTCTTATTCCATTCTATATTGCTTTTTCCAATTCATTCCCTATCTACAAGCATAACATTCTTCTCAGCAGCCTTTGCTGATACTATAATAAGTGTCTTCACATCCCGAGCTGTTTATTCTTGAGTATTTCCGGTAGATCTTTTGTTTCTTCTCCTACGTTTTGCTTATTGTAACCAATTTGCTCCTCCAGTGGCTTCTACCAAGGGGGCTTCCTTTAACTCAGGAACAGACACAGTTGAATTTTAGTCACATCTTCTATCATCAGGCAATTTGGTACTTAATGTCCTGTTCTCCCCACCTGTCGACTCCTCCTTCGGCCATCGTCACTTGCTTGATTGACTTGGTGGTTTTCCTACCATTTCGGCAAAGTACCTTCACCAAAACTAAGTCCATTCTTTCGGAAATCCACTACAAACCTACAGATTCACAATGTCCGGATCAAGAATCACTTCATCGACAATGTCCGCAAGAAAAATTTGGTGGCTAACCTCAAGGAGGCACAGAGGCAATCATACGTCAACCTGTCCTAACATTTTGACGAGGCTTCCAAGTTGCAGTCCATATCGTAAAATAGCTCAATTGAGTCCGAAGATTCTGACTATATCAGATCCCACAACGGTCACTGTAGCACCCGTGTCAACTACAAATACGACTGGTAATAGTCAGTAACCAATAACCACTAGTAAATAGAGCGACTAACAATAACAATGAAGTTATGAAACTGTGTGCGGTTTTGGAGTTTAAGTCCGCCAAATGATGCATTCACACCTTTCTCTCTGTACTCTATTCATTCAACAATCTGCTTGAAGATGGCCACGTTTCTCAAATTTGTAGCACTTGAGCTTCCTATCTCTTTCCCATCATGTAAATCGTTACGGCGCTTTCTTGATATTGGGATCCTCTGACTTCAGTGTAGTGTGGTAATATAAACTCATTGATGTAGGTGGAAACTGATTTTGTGGCTTCCATCAAATATTGGGTCACTTCCATAAATTATAGCACTAAAATAATGAAAAGCCGCAGCCAGTAAACATTTTTGTAAATATTCAAGCTAGAATGTTCAAATACTTACTTCATTTTTCTGTAATTAAGTTTATTAGCCAGTTAATAATATACACTTCTATCATGTATATTAATATCATGTATTACTTCTATTTTATTACCACTTATAACAATTCCTTATTTATTGTCTTTTGGCATTGGTTATCTTATGAATATACTCCCTTTTGTTAACAACTATAAACCACAGATGTTTGAAATGTTTTCATACATTTTTTAATCACCTTCTGCAACTATTAAAGCAGTATTATTGATAAGGTAACATTTTCGGATATAAGACTATTGCTTGAAAAAATATAAAAAATGTTGCCTTTACAATATAAACTGTGTTATTTTTATTAGAGTTACACATATTTAAATAATTTTGCTTCAGTATGTGCACACGTCTGGACTAACTACAGGAAAAAGGTTGAGTGCTTACCTCATGTACCTCTGAGATATAGGTAAATCTGTAGTAAAAAGAAATTTTATAATACTTGGTGAAGTTAAAATGCATTATCAATCGTGAATAATGAACTTATGTTATTGTTTGTGAATAACATGTTTCGAAGCCTTAAAATATAACTGACGTGTAAGCACTTATCTTCCCTTAATATAGGCTTTCATTTATCTTTTATATCTGATTCATTTTTGTGTATACTCTTTTCAATTCTCTCTGCTTTGTTCTGTTTGTTTTTCAGAGTTCTGCAAGTTTTTCAGCTTCAGTTGAATTTTTACATTTATTAACATTAGCCGCAGCTTGCAGAAAAATAAAATTTATGTTCAAGTGCCTTCAAAACTATTATTGACTAATGCTAGTATAGCATAATACAGTTTAATTTTTTCTTTTGTACTCTATACCACAAAAATCGTTGAACTACTCATTTGGATTTGGAGAGAACTACTCGTTTTCTCAGGCGATGCAAAAGAGTTTCATTTGAGAGACCTTTGAAATCTGGCCTTTTTTATCCAACACTGGCGTTGGAAGATAACGTTTATGTGTGCAGTTTCCTTTTGTAATGACTGTGCTGTAACAACCGCACCATGCATTTTTGCCTATTGGACATAGATTGCGGACTGGGTTTCGCCAGTAATGCCATATAGATTTAATAATTTGAACGTCATGACAACTTTCGCGCATAACATTACCATAATGAGCCGAAAGGTGTCCAATTTCAGAGTCACTTAACCTTGTTTTTCCACAAAGAGTTATGCCGTCACTAAGTTTTATTTTTTTATGGGTTTACGGAGCTTAGGCAATCTAGCCACCATCCTCTTTTGGACGTGGCGTATACACGTAAAATAAAATTATTCATACAAAGTAGACTAAATACTATTATAATACATAAATAAAAATCCCAAAGCTCACAGAATCTTCAGAAAATGTACAATATATAACTGTGAATTACACTGTGCTGTTATTACTTTATCAATGTATGCAGGATTATATAAAAAAAATTTAAAATCTTAGATACAGCAGATACGCGTAATTAAATTATGTGAACGCAGATGATATGCCATTTTGTCAGAAAGCGTTAAGAATAATTATGATAAAACATCAGATATTATTTTTGAGGTTATGAAGTCAGAAATGCAATGTCATTGTCAAAAAGCTTACGGAAACTTCATGTACCCAAATTTCTTGAGCGTAAAATATTAACGTTATCTGTTTACTGATCTGCGATAACATTTTATACCAGGAATCCATGAGTTATCGTTTACTTTAAACTAATTTTTTGAGATACTTCGTATTCCTTTCCTTCTGAATAGCATTCAACTAGATCAGTCATTGATCTGTAGATGCACACTTGATTATGATTATAAACAATGCCATTATTATTAGCAAGTACTAATAATACGTGCATAGTACATATACACCTAATACACGTTTATCTAGAATTGTAATATGTATTATTCTATTGTATTAAACAACTCTCTATTTTAGATTAACTTAAAAAAATTTGTTTTGTAATTTAAAACTTGTTTACACACTTTTATACAATTATGTGCTTGAATTTTGTTTGATTAAGACATAAATAATACATCCCATCAAAATGTATAATGGCACTTTCTCTCTACAGACACAGGAGCAATTGCGTTTTAACTAATGATGGTAACCGTTCCTACTGAAACTCTCATCGTTCCTCAGGGAACAATTAGTTTTGAATGTCTCAGTAATGCGGTGGGAGCACATAGCCCAACAGGATGACACAATTACAGTTCAAGTAATTATCCAGAAAAATACTAATTTAATAAAATACATTTTAACGTGCACGATAAAACGATAAACTTTGTTAACAATACCGTATGTTTACTTCCTGTTTGTAGAAAACTTCACTTATTAATCTTTCAGTTTGTTTATCCTTGAGATCACACAATTTTTATTAGAAAAAGAAATAAAATGATGATAGCTTTACCTACTGAAGACAATATAAAACACAAATGATAACAGAGGAAGAGAAAAGTATAACAACGATGAATAAAAAAAAGAAAATAAGATCAATCTAAAAACAATATCGAAATTGTTATGAAATCAGTGCTTTGCTGCAACGAATAATTTTACTTAATTTTTCTGCTTATTTTTCTCTGACAAACATTTGATGTATAGAGTTTACATCTGTAAAACAAATAAATAACAGTAATAACATGTGAGTAATAACAAAAGCCCTATAGGCTATAGAATCCATATTGTTACAACGGTCTCACTAACTGTCGTATGGTACAGTGGAAACCAAAATAAAGACACCAATTAAGTCACTGATTACCAGCTTTACTTAATAACAAATAACAGTTTGTAAACAAGTTATTCAACAAGATTATACTCGTACAATAATTCAAATTAAATTTGTTCACAGGAAATAATAATGTTAACTAATAGAGTCCCGCACAACAATCACTTTTCACTAATAACCACTTGAGAGGCACTGAGTAGATCGCCCAACATAAAACTAAAACTGAGCGGTAGATGTTGCCTAATTATAGCCTGCAGGTTCCCAGCTAATGATCCATAATATGCGTCTTTAACAAGCACTCGAAAAGTCTATAGGATACTTGAGTGCGGCCTTGGCAGAAACACGCACCTGCTAGGGTAGGCGAGAAACGTGTGGAACGACATTCTCCGTTGTTCGAGAACGTTCCGCAATTGCGTAACAATATTTACAAAAAAACTTTTATCCTTTTATGTAGTAACAGCTTCCACATACGTTTGGCTTATCCTATGTAGTAACAGCTTCCACATACGTTTGGCTTATCCTATGTAGTAACAGCTTCCACATACGTTTGGCTTATCCTATGTAGTAACAGCTTCCACATACGTTTGGCTTATCCTATGTAGTAACAGCTTCCACATACGTTTGGCTTATCCTATGTAGTAACAGCTTCCACATACGTTTGGCTTATCCTATGTAGTAACAGCTTCCACATACGTTTGGCTTATCCTATGTAGTAACAGCTTCCACATACGTTTGGCTTATCCTATGTAGTAACAGCTTCCACATACGTTTGGCTTATCCTATGTAGTAACTGCTTCCACATACGTTTGGCTTATCCTATGTAGTAACAGCTTCCACATACGTTTGGCTTATCCTATGTAGTAACAGCTTCCACATACGTTTGGCTTATCCTATGTAGTAACAGCTTCCACATACGTTTGGCTTATCCTATGTAGTAACAGCTTCCACATACGTTTGGCTTATCCTATGTAGTAACAGCTTCCACATACGTTTGGCTTATCCTATGTAGTAACAGCTTCCACATACGTTTGGCTTATCCTATGTAGTAACAGCTTCCACATACGTTTGGCTTATCCTATGTAGTAACAGCTTCCACATACGTTTGGCTTATCCTATGTAGTAACAGCTTCCACATACGTTTGGCTTATCGAGCATTTGAAGTTTCTATTTTAAAGATTTTAGATTTTTTTATAAGAAAATGTACTTCTACTATTTTAAATTGATATCTTTTATGATTATTAATTTTTTTTAGTTTTCTTAGTGTTTTCTGTATTAGTTGTTATGCCTGACATGCAGCTTCAGTAATACACCTTTAAATTATTGTCTAATTATAATAAGTTGTTACCTCTGAACCGAGGCAATTAATATGTGAATTATGAAGTCTTAATGTAATGTTATGTGAAACGTAACATTACCTAAATGTTATAAAATTGTAAATATTCTTATATTCTTGACAAGCAGACATATTTATATTTTTCCTTTTGCGTTATTGTCGCTATCTCTTTAGTTGTTTGTCAAAAGTTCTTACAATTTGATATGTGAAGCATAATTATTTGTTATTACTTCGTTCCAACAAAATTATTACATATGATAATTTAAGTTTCTGTCACTAAATGTATGAAATTAGAAAAACGAAGATTTGTGGCTGCTTGTCCAATTTGTGATGAAATAAGCGCAACTGTTGTTGAGAGGTCCGTCTGTCGTCGATTCATAACTAATAACCAACGCCAAACACAATCAGGTTAGTGGTTTTCTACCTCTCTTAGTAGTATAATTTACTAGATAAAGGTAGTGGTGTTAATTTATACTGACATCAAATCCCAGATAACAATCTCTGGAGAATCCAAAAGTTTAGTCTTAATTTCGCACAGCTGCAAATTATTTTACTGCTAGAGCTTGTTGAATAACAGCTATAGAACTCTAGAAGATTAATTAACACTTCCACACGGAAAACTTTGGTATATATTGTACACGTCTTTTTTAACGATTTCAGAAGTTTATAATAAAAACACTCATATCTGGGAACATGCGACATGGACTTCCAGAAATTAATAACGTGAAACTAATAGGCTACATTTGGAAAAACTGCATGTAGGCTACACAAACGTGAAATTTAAGAAACCAATCAATGCCTGAACAAATTCAGATCTATTTAAAAGCAACGCTATTCCTAAACTGAACATTGAAAACATTCATACAAAATATCAACAACAACACAACCAACACTTACACTTGCCCTATTTATTACCAACCAACCATCAACCACGCAAAATTACTTCACCATCCAAAGTTTGATTTTTTGTAAAATTTAATGGTTTAATAGTTTTAATTTAATCTGAAATTGACGCTTTCAAGATAAGTCTGTATATTGTCCGCCGTCTGTATCGTGGCCTTAGTTTAGAGGAACACACGCATCCGGACCTATTCTTCAAAAAATCCTCTCGATTCCATGAAATTATATTTTCATTTCAGGAATACCGATGCGGTGCACTAAGCTAGAAGGGAAATTGGAAAATATGTAAACTATGGTCCTAATATTTTGTTGAGACGAAATAATATTTTACATAGACGTCACACTGAATGTCAACGACAGTTTGTTTACAAAACGTGATATGCCTCATTAGGATACCTATAGGGATTCAAGAAGATGCTAAAACTGCGTCTTTTAACGGAGATATTACTTCTCTTTATGCAGTGACCTTTGAACGACAATATTTTGATCATGCTTACATAAAGGGCACAATGCGGTAGCCAAGAATCATACTGGTACTCCAGTACAGTGTCGGTAATAGGTTTACACTCGCCAATATGTTAGAGGTGGTTTATTTTACAAGATACATAGACAGATCCAGAGTGTTCCGGACCCGTCAGACATTTGTACTTAAACCAGTACTGGTATTTGTAATGTTACCAAGGAAAAATCACTCCCGGCATATCCCCAAATCAGATTTCATGGTGAAAGTTCCTATCGTTGTTATACTGTAACTGTTCCTTGTAATTTGAAAAGTGTTTTGAAATATTTATGAGGATGAACTGTTTACTTGCATCCTGATAACCGAAGTTTCTCAACAGTCGAAATGATTAATTCGTGTTGCAGGTATTTCTCCATCGTAGTTGTTCTCAAGTAGCCATCTGAGGCATCCACATGTTTAGGTTTGTGTACAACTGAAATGTTCTTCGAGAAATGTAAGATAACTGTAGCCTTGGTGATAAGACGTGGTCACTTACAGAAAATATTTTAGTTGTCAGATAACCTGTCATCTGTAATATATGGCGTCATACTGAACTTACTGTGTGTAGTAAGTCATCAATACGGTTAATTATATTTATATTTTCATCTGTGCACCCAAATCGGACGTAAGAAATTACTTATTTTCTTAAAATATATTCTTATGAATACAAATATAAGCTACACATTCATTTCTACTTAGCGATATCGATTTGGAGCACAAATCTGGGTGCATTATAATTTAATACAAAATTAAAATTTATAACATATTTGTATATTTGTCTGGTATTATTAAAGGCTGTACAATATAAAATGATAGACAAAGCAAAAAATATGATAACCAATAAATGACGTCTCATAGCACTACAGTAATGTAGAGAAACATAAAATACCCATAACGCGTTGTATATTACAATGATGAAACGCGAGCTGATAAATTATTTTGCTATTGATGAAACTGAATGCCTAAAACGGAGGTCTACTGTTCAATAAACCTCGTATGGACATTTGATTTTATGCATTTCATAAAATGAAATATCCGCAGTAGTTTAAGGACTCTTTACCATATTCAGAATGTGCCGCTTTAAATATAACGAGGAGTGTTCTAACTCACCCAATGGAAACAAAACGCACGCGCGCGCGCACGCACACACACACACACATAACGCGGTCGCATGCGTGTGTACGCTTCTATGCTTATTCCTTAATTCTTCAATAGCTCTGACAGGTCTGATATAATTGTCACAATAATAATTGATTAATAGATTTCTTCTGCAAGTGCAAAGGTCTATCAAGTTTTTCCTAAGTGTATGTGTGTGTGTGTTGTACGTGTAGCAAGTTTTTGGGTACATACGTGTATAAAATTTTCAACGTACCAACGTTTCGTTCCGTAATCCCGGAAGATTCTGAAAATATATTGTTTTTGATTTAGCTACGGAGAGCGTTATACATATGACTTTCCTTGGGCGTGTGATACCGAGGCTGGAGGGTTATTGTAAGTGTGTTAGGCATTTTGTTGTCTGTTACTTTACGAACTGGCAGTTAGGAATATCCAAGCTGTTGCTAATTTATTGTATTCATTTCTGTAATTGACTCTGCCTGACCTTTTCGTAAAATATTCCCAATCTCCTCTCTGATTTTCTGATTGTTCCTTCTTGCAAAAAATTTTGAAATCAAAAGTGTGTCCTTTTTCATTGGAGTGTTTCGTCAGAGATGTGTTGTCTTCTAGTTTTGATACTGACAGTTCGTGTTCTCGGAGGAGTTGGAGGATATTTTCTCCGGAATGGCGGATATAAAGTTAGTCGCAGTTTTTGCACACTATTCCATGGTATATACCTTGTCGCTCTAAATGTATGTTGTCCTTTGGGTTTTGTAAAATCGCACTGATTGTATTGTGCGTGTTGAATGTTGTCCTTTATGTATGGTAATATTAAAGTGCTTATGCACTCCTGTGTTTCTTTATCCAGTTGCATCTTGTTCATTTTTCGTTAGATTGCTCTGTTTATATCAAGGGAGGTGTATCCATGTAAAATCAATGTCTCCTTCAAGGTGTTTGGCTTGTGTACGTCATCTGGTGGGTCTTTGTGCGTCCTCACAATAGTCTGTAGCTGCGCCGGGTGGTGATGGGGCAGTATATGTAAGTGTCTGTTTGTTTGTGTAGGTTTTCTTTACGTGGGCCGTATTTCTTCTTTATGAAAAGGTCTAGTAACAAATTGCTATTGTCTGTCTCAATTTATACGGTGAACTGTATTTCTGAGTGGATGCTGTTGATATGTATCAAGAACTCTGTGAATGTATCCTTTCCGTGTGGCCAAATTATACAAAATCTAGCCACATGAAAATGATACAGTAACAGACAGAATATTTATATATGTTGTATGAGATTTATGAATTGAAAGTAATGAGATTGAATTTTTCCCACGAACTGACAACACTTTGATGCAATATTGAAACAGCTGATCTCAGCTGAACTGACAGTTACGAGCACACAAACAACACACCGTGATATTTCACGGTACCAACATTTTTTGGATGTTGATACATCTGTTTATTTCATTAACGTTTTTTAAATTTCGAAGAAGATAAAATTGTTGTTAACATGTGGATAAATAATTTTATCAGTCAGTGTGGTAATTAATTTTATTCAGTCAAAGTAATTACTTTTTAGAGAAACCTTGCACGTTTAAAGTCACAATATTTACGGACATTGAAAATAGTTGCTTGGGCTCATTGCTAAATGTTTGTTAATACAGTGAATGTTATATACGTCAGATTAAAATGTTTCAATGTATTACGTACATGGATGCATACTGACACAGACATAAGTCAGTATGTATATAGATACTTTTTATTATTAACAAGGATCTGGACAATGTTAACATCAAATTTATTGTTTGGCACAGATATAAGTAACACAAGTGTTTACCCAATTTATATGAGTGTATAAACCACAAAGGCTGCATCAACGATCAAAATTACTGTATCTATGAAACTATATGAAAAACTATAAAACGCCACTGACATTTTGAAACCATGTGGCTTGTATTGAGAGCAGTTATTCAGTATAAAACAGCCTAAATAAGGGTTTGCTTGGAACAGCGTACATAAATACGAGAGGTATTACAACATATTTGCAGACTGCGTGAACGAGATACTGCCTACAAACAGACATACTGGCTGTGCAGTTAACACATCCCACAAGTTGGTATCTTTTGTATAAAGACTTTATTGAAATTACGACATTATTTTCACTTACTTTATATTTTTATTTTGTTAGTTTTTTATTTTCAATTGCGTTTAAGGACATTTCCTGAATGGACTTTTATATTTTTAAGTATAGGGGAGAGTTGCCATCAATGGACCGGTTCCATGGATGGACCTCTTACGTATTTCCTCTAACAAAGCGTGCAAATGCGCGGTAGTAGTTGTAGAACCTTTGTTTCCTTCACGCCAGCTGTGTGCAGTGCTGTAAACGAGTTGGAGTTGCGTCGCTGCGAGATAAAATTTCAGGTAAGATTTCTGTACTCTGTGCTATAACTATTAGTCTTTTTTAATATCAGTTATCACGAATTATATATTACTGAACAATTTCACAATTTGTTGACATCAAAAGCAGATTTAAAGTTCTAAATTTTATATTGGTTGTTCCAATTTGAATCGTCATTTCGGCTGTGTTTCTCTAAAGAATCCAATATGGCGAGTTGCCATCATTGGACCACTTAGCGTTTCTATGAATGGACCAGTTTATCAGGTGGTCCATTCATGGAAACGTGAACAAATTTTTCATTTTTCCTTGACACGCTTTACGTTATGTATCTTTTCTTTTATATTTTGACTACAAGTAAGACTAAATTTTATCATTTTAAATTTTACCTCTTACATGGGACACAGAAACCTTGTTTGGTTGGTACTTTTCCATTTACTGATATTTTGTGATAGACCTGTTAGTAAATTTTATGAACCTATAATGTACGGTTTACAGTACAATTAACACCCTGTTAAATTGCAAATATTAATTTTTATAACGCTAAGAATGTAGGAGATGCGAGGAAATAGCGTATTATTGTGTGTGAGTTGGTAGCTGCGTTAGTGTCTAGAAAAACGTGTTATAATACTCAAATATACACTGTGTTCAATGTAAGTGCTATTTTTTTTTTTACAAATAACCTAACTATTAGCCTAAAGTATAACCTACAACTACATATAAACATTTAAACTCTGTAGACTACCTTGAAAAATTTACATCATTATATTCTAGCCCGAAGATTGTAGTCATTTGAAAATACGTTTATAGCAACAATTGGTAGCAAATTTAAAATAAAAACGTTTAAATACAAACATATTCAGTCTCCCTGTACTATGATAACACTAATAAAATTATAGCCTTACACTTTTAGTCACAAGGGCGTTAGGTTCCTACTGTTAACATGGTCGTTGTATGGCACTCAGGTTGAAGAGTAGATAGACATTTGATTGTATTTAAAAGCTGAAATGAAATTTATTAATTTTAAATAGTAATCATTGCAAAAAAGCCTAAATACACAAAATATTGTAGTAGCTTGTCTATAAATTAACATACTAATTTTCGTTTTTCAGAAAAATGCCAAAAGGAGTGAAATATGGACAATGGAGTACCGAGGCAATGGAACCTAACGTAACGGAGCCTTTCGTAACGTAACGTATGGCAGCCTTTCGTAACGGAGACATGGGTTTGAATGAAGTCTGCCGAGAGTATGGAGTGCCGAAAGCAACTTTAAAGAGACATTTAGAAGCCAAAAACAATTTTGCTGTGGAGGGAAAGAAAATTATTGGTAGTTAATAGGAGATCTGCCTCCTGAGGTAGAGAAGGAATTAGTAGACCACATTTTAAAATTAGAGATGTTTTTGGAATCACAGCCAAAGGCTTACGAGAACTCGCGTTTCAAGTCGCTGAACAAAATAACACCGAACACTGATTCAGCAAAGAGAAGAGATCGGCTGGGAAAAAATGGTACTACAATTTTATGCGGCGACATCCCGAATTAAGTCTCAGGCTTCTTGAGTTAATTTTTCATATTTTATATGTTTTAGTTTTGTTTTACCATGACTAGTAGATACGTATAATAAAACGTAATGCACCTATGTGGAGACAGTTTTTCTTTACTTTCGTAATCGGTCCATCGATGGAAACTCGATGGTCCATTCATAGCAACCAGTTGCCATCAATGGACCGTTTGTTAAAATTTAGTTTTTTGTTCCTACTACCATATTTGAAAAATCTAAAAACAAAGTAAATACTCACGGTTAATCAGAAAGTAACAGAGAGACTATCTGTATATTGAATGGTAAATTTAAGTTGAAAATGTGATGAAAAAAAATTAAAAAACTGTTATGTGGTCCAATGATGGCTACCTTCCCATACAAATATAACGTATGTGTAAACACAAGTGGCCAATACTTACCTAGCGCCTAGTCGTGTTAGTAATTTCTTTAAAATCAAAATAAAATCACGGTAAAATATATACTGTGTGTGTGTGTGTGTGTGTGTGTGTGTGTGTGTGTGTGTGTGTGTGTGTGTGTGTGTGTGTGTGTGTGTGTGTGTGTGTGTGTGTGTGTGTGTGTGTGTGTGTGTGTGTGTGTGTGTGTGTGTGTGTGTGTGTGTGTGTGTGTGTGTGTGTGTGTGTGTCTTTCTGTGCTTACACATTTGTGTGCGGCATTCAATCAAAGTGATGCTGTTGTAATGTTGTAAACACAATGGTATATACGACATTGATTTCGTTTATAAAACGTACAAATAATATTTGAACGAAGAGGCATAAATTATTGTAAAAATATTGTTTCAAAATGAGGTAGATGAATTTTGGTGTAGACTTCTGTGACGTAAATTTAACAACTCTTCTGATGTGTTTGTACAATAAATAAGTGTTATGATATAACAACGTAAATAAGTGTTTGTACAGTATTATTTATTACTTATTCGGCTCTCTCAGGACTTTTGCCACTAACTCAGAACCGATCTAGTGTAGTCATGGGATTAAGGGATGGGCACAGCAAGTAATATTGGAGTAAGATATCTGCAAAGAAAATTACGATTTATAAATAGCACGTTAAAGTTGTTATATATTTTATTTCAAAAAGTGCAGTAGAGATATAGTTCAAGTATTTGAAAATAGACTGCCTCCATGTTAATACGTGATGCATGCTGACAATCTGCGGTTCATGTTGATGCTGATCTGGTAATATTCGTGTAAGGTGAATGAATTGCACATGGTGATGTATAATTTATTTGGGATTATTATATTCTTTATTTTTATATTTATTCATCAGTTACATGCTGTTTTCTTCTTTTCTGTTAGTCGTGAACTCCTCTGCATGGCTGACAAATATTTTACATTTGGAGTTTCTCTATTTTGTGTTATGTTCTGATTATACAAGGCCTAAGAAAACATTTATGCACGACTATATAAATACAAAGTCCGCATATAAATAATATACATTATCTACTAAAATAAAATCTATGAATTAATTAATAATTAACACGATCCCAATACAATACATCGTAACTTTTTTGTTCATACAAGTGATGAAAGTTTTAATGACGAATATATTACAGCGACAACATCGCGTAACTCAGTGTACACTAAGAACAAAATTATATCACTAATATACCTAGAAAATACAAACTTTAAAACTTATTTAAATCAAACCATGCACAAAGCAAGCAATGTCACTAGGCCTACGTATTTTCAAAGACATCCTGAACACTACACTCTTTTGTCTTCAGTGATGTAACACAGGCTAAACGGGAACCACGATACTAGACGGTAAATGTTAAGAACCTCAATAGGACTTCCGTAAGTGATCATACTGTGCTAACAACCTGAAAGTAATTACTGTCGTAAATGGGACGGGGAGCTGGGCATTGCTATGAGGCCTCCGCCCTCGCCCCCCCCCCCCGATCTAAGTGGATAGCATGTAAATCAATAGCAGAATTATGACTGGTTGGATTTTGGAACGATTTAGAGTTCGAAGTATTTCTCTCTCTCTCTCTCGCTCTATCTCTCTCTCTCTCCCCATGTACTTTCCTCAGCGCCACAATGTATGGAGTACATATAAATACAGTTTTAACTGAGACTATAGAAATCATTGCATCAAAAGCGCATTCCCACAAGTAACAGGCGTTTGCCACATCATACTCCTAATGCGATCTTCGTGTCTGTCAGTTTTGCACAGTTCTTCATAATAAATCAGGGGAAAACGTGACGGCAGGTGGCCTTGAACGGCATGTATTATTTCCCGTGAGTACAGATTGTCTTTGATTCTTCGTTTCTTACAAGTTGTTACCGTTTGAAATAACGACGTAATTATAGTATAATGTTATTTAAAATTTAAAACATGGTATTATTTTTACTAGTTGTTTGTTGAGTAACTAGTGAATGGAGAAGTAAATAAAATGGTTTACTTTTATTTGAAGACTCAATTTGAACAGACAGCCAAAGTTGTGTTCAGCTGAATTTAAGGTTAACACTATACCGGAACAGCGCAGAATTATGATAGCCTACGTATATATATATATATCTTACGTGTGTGTGTCTATATATTATTCGCGCGCGCGCGTGTGTACTTACAACAATACGTAAACTGGCTATATATATTGGAACAATATTATTCAATAGTACAAACAATTGTATGTATATTGTTTAGTAATTGTGAAAACTGGTAATGCTGAGTTTTGCTTAACCGTATAAAAATATTTTGTTCTTAAATGATATGTAAGCTTACCTTATCAAAGCTAAAAACACAGTTAAACATTTAAGTACAAGGATAATTCTTATCTAATGTAAAACTAAGTTATACAGATTAACAAGTACATATAGAAAGATATTAAGTAAAATTGTATAAGTGTATAAATTACCTCGGTTTAAACGAGTAATATCTTTTATTCAGATGTTCTAGTAGGTTTAAAATAAAAACTTTTAAGGTAGTTTGAAAGAATGAGCCTATTAACAAACGTAAAATCACTAGTGTTAAACATTATGTAATAAGATAAGTGAAAACAGTGAACAAAATAAAAACGTAATACCTTTAATTCTAGTTTTCTTGAGTGGAAACTAACATTTTTTTCTTACAAAATATATATATGAAGTAATCTCCGTGTGCTGCAATGCATTTTGTACTCGAGTACTTATACTTACTTTCATTTGACGGAAAACTGCATTGCCAATAGGCGCGATAGGATTGAAATATTCACCTCAATTTCATCCTGTGTGTATGAGGATTTATGTCATATGCGTTTTGTTCAAGAAATCCAACAGGTAAAAAAATCACATACAGATAAAACCGGGGAACGTGCAGGCAACAAATCGTTGCTGACAGCTCTTTCGTCTATAAAAACCGCCAGAGGTGATAGAATCACGAAATACATAGCTTTACCGTGTTTAAAGAGGGTCAACCGTCAGTCAACTGGGCGTCGAATTATTTGACATTCTTAAGATTTATTTCCGAGTTAATACTTCACAGAGGCAACAGTCTCGTGTCAAAAATGTCATCATAACACGATTACCAGACAAAACGCATCGTCCTCCAAGTTTTCATCGTGAATTGGTTTCTTTTTTGACAAGTGAAGTGTTCACTAAACTAGCACCATATTCTCGGTAGACTGATATTCCCAGAAAACTGAAACCACTCTTCTTCACGTCTAAAATATAGTGGTAATTTACTTCAGGACATCTTCTGAGAAGCCAATAATTAAATTTGAGCCTTGTCTCCTACTTCCATTGTTGCACACACGTTACATGAAATAATCTTACGTTTTCAAATTCTCGTATATAATATAGAATATAGAACTTTCACTTGTGAAACTTACTTATTTTTCTTTCCGTACGCGTTTGGTGTTCGCCTTCGTCAGCAGTTTGAGACAGACTGGCCAGTAACTCGTAACGGTTTTTGTTTGGAAGGTTTAGTGGGGGTGGTGTGTGGAGGAAGGGGATTGGCGCGGGGATCCAAATTATTGTTAGTTTTATGTATAATTGTGTCAAACAGTGTGTGTGATTTATAGTTTAATTGGTCGTTAAGTATGTTGTATGGTTGTGTTTTGTAGTGTTTCTATATTTCATATTGTTCTGCTGTGTTAAGTTTTCGACTTTTGGGTAAGTAGTGTAATATCTCAAGATTAGTATCTATGTTGGTGTAGCTGTGGTTTTTTGTATGTATGTGTGTGGGAAACGCAGAATGTATATTGTTGCTGGATAAAGCTTTTAGGTGTTCAGAGTAACGAGATGAAAAAGATCTTCCCGTCTGGCCTATATAGAAACTATTGCAATCATTACAATTTAATTTGTTAACACCTGTTTTGTTGTATTTGTCTATGTCCGTGTTTGTATCATTGATATGTTTTTTTATGGTATTGTTTGTTCTGTATGCTATTTTGTACTTGTGTTTTCTGAACGTGTTGGCGTTTTTGTGTGTGTTGGAGTTATGGTATGTGAGTGTGATGTATTTAGTTTGTTGTGTGTTGTTGGTATTTAGTTTTTGTTGTTTTTGTTTATGATGTGTTTGTGTAGTTTGTTTATTAAATTAGAGTTGTATCCGTTTTTTATTGCTATATATTTGATTGTGTTGAGTTCATCGTTATAGTCCTGTTTACTTAATGGTATTTTAGTTAGTCTATGGAGCATATGGTTGAAGACCGCATGTTTATGTTGTGCTGGATGGCTTGATGTGTTGTGTATAACCATCTTAGTTGTGGTTGATTTTTTGTATATTTTATACGTGTGTGTATTGTTTGTTTTGTTAATTGTTAGGTCAAATTATATATTTTGCGACTTTTTTCATTTTCAATTTACATGTTTTGAATTATCTATTCGTACAAACTAGTTGCGTTGGTGTCTGGCTGTACAATAAGCCGGTGTAGAATTGCTTAATCAGTAGTTAAGGCATAAGCACCACATCCGCTCAAAAGCTAAGTTTATTTTGACATTTTGCTGTGGGATCAAAGTGTAAAATCCTTCAGGATTTCTACAATTTTTAAAGTAAATTTGTTTAGTCCCAGAATTACTTTCCGGGGAGAGAACATATTACAAAAGCAACACGTCAGCGAAAGAGACTCTTAGATAAGCAGACTTTACAATAAAAACTGTGATATTAAAATATCTGTGTTTACAATAATTGGTTACGTTTAATTAATAAATAGCCAATAATATTAAATACTAACGTGAGAATGAAACTGCTGACTTTTAATTTTTCCGTTGTTTACGATGGTTTGATTGATCTTTCGCAGAAAAAAATATTTCCTTCATGTTTGCAGGCACATACAGTAGAGTTCATCGTAACATATGCTATTTCATAATAAACTTTAGAATTTAGAGGAAGGCTGAAATAAATCCTCCAATTAGAGGTAAATCTGATATGAGTTATGTTGCGTCAGGGTTTTGAGAGGACTAAGAAAGTAAGAAGTAAACTGTGACATGTTTTGTAAAAGTCAGAGATTATGTGATTTAGAGCTTTCTTTCGTTACGCCCATGGATCATATATGAATGGTCTTTCCCAAGATATTTAGTATGAGTTTTAATATTACGGAAGTCATTAATGTTTATTATTTTTAATTGTAAGAGAGATCAGCAAATAAAAGAAAGAAAAGTATTAATTAATAAAGTTTATATTCTATGTCTGAAAGCAATTGTTATTATTAACTTCATTTAAAATAAATGTTCTGGTTAAAGCTAAGTGGAGTTTATTTCATTTCGTTAACTTTGTCTCGTTAACTACTATATCTGTTGAAAAGGTGAACTGATAAGTTTTTTTTTTATTTAGAAGAGAGGTGTTGGAAGCACTAAAAGTTAGAAACGGAGTTGCTTTATGCAAAAGATTTCTTACGCTTTAGGGGAAATATAATCAGTGTATAAAAGAACATTAAAAGAGGAGGAAAGGAAACTAAACAAATCATAGTAATGGGCTCTATTACTTACTGCTCACGTTTTTGGTTAATTTTTTGTTTCTTTGTTTTCTTAAAGAACGCCTGTTCCTCTGAAAAAGTTAAATAATGTTTACACTTAGGTTTCAACCATTGTTTTAACAAGTGCATATATAATTAATATGTTTTAAGTTCCGAGGTTTTTCCTTTAAATTAATTGAAACTCGTACGTTATTAAAACATACTGGTGGGGTGTAATTAACTATGAAATGTTTCATTTGTATATTTGCATGAATGCTGTATGCAAGATTAATTAAGTTTTTCTAATGAAAAGCCATAAAATTATTGCTTTAAAAAAATCTGTGTTTTCTGGAACTGTAAATGCAATTATAAATTAAATTAAAACTTCGCCCATTTACCGTTAGCTAACGATTAATAGTAAATTAACTCTACTTATTGTTATCTTCACTGTACTAATATAACGGATATCAATGACTGAAATTTGTAAAGTTAATTATGGACGTCTGCTATAGTTTTGTAATAGTTAATGGTAGACGTCTCGACGTCTGAAAAATTTCCGTAGAATTGAAGTCTGCAACATTTTCAAAAACCGATTTGCTAAATTAGCACTGTTAATATAGTTTACCATGATTTCATGTAGAATGATGTTCGTCATTAGGTAACATACACCTTAAAAGAATTCACATGTTTGAAATACTCTCTTCCTTGAATGATGTTCTAATTATATCGCAGAAGTTCGATGCGCGCAGATTGCTCGAGCAGCCTCGTGGGGGAACGAAGAACCGAACAAAAGCCCACCCCGAGTGTCTGATCCCAAAGCACTCTTTGCCAATACGTATTATTTGCTGCTTATAGTAGCACCATAGTTCTAACTACAGTACGTTCCAATAGAAAATAATGGAAACTCTTCAATTTCCTACCCAGTTTGTCCAACTCGGTGACTCGGTAGCGTGGAAATATTGTATTAAACGTCCTTGATGGTATTATTCGTTGGTCTCATTTAGCGATGAAGCTGGTATCTAATTACGTTTAGTACTGATTACCTCAGGATTATAATCCCCCATTTATTTCGTACTAAACAGTTATACCATTTTCCCAGTTTCTCTATAGCAGTGGCGATTATCGTTTTCATTCAGATTTCTCACAAGTTACTGGTTTCTCATGCCACGACGGTAACTACAATATACGGTTGTAATGCATGTTGGCAGCGCGGAGACATGAAGAACATTATCGTCTAGGGTTCAGGAAGTAAATCATCTCACGTGAACGACTTCCGAGGTCAGCTCGGTCTCGTCAGCTGCAGACTTTGTCAGATCTATCTTACCCTATCAGCTTTTCGAAAGGCATCACAATACCGGTTTTTTCTCAGGAAACTATCGTCGACATTCAACTACGTGCATGCTTTTTCGCTGCAGATTGAATCAGAAACACTCATAATGTTTGCTGTGTAAAAGTGAATTGCAATTTCTACGTTATATTAGTTGCTATTCTCATTTGATATAATCAATGGTAGCAATTTAAACGTTTATTGGCTGCCTCTATATTAATAGTTCGTTAGTTGTTGTTATTTCACAACTATTTTATTATTCAGTAAGACTGTTATAGGTCTACATTTATTAAAATGTGATATTTGGTTTTCGTGATTTTTGTTAGGAATTGAGGCATCGAGTTACAGAACTTGTCTTATCCCTTATAACTGATTTTGAGTTGATAATAAAATACATTATTAAGTTTATTTTTTAAACTTTCGATTGTCTGGATTTTTAGTCATCAATTGATTACTACAATTCATGAGAAAAGTCATCTGGAAAAAGAATGTAATTTTCAGCATATTGTTACGCCTTTACAGAACATTCTACGTGCTTCTCGGTTATTCCAGTATGGTTGTAATGTATGTGTGCGTACATATTGCTGCTAGATTGAGATGAAGGGCAATTACGTGACATTTGTCACGCGTCCGTCAACGAGGCTATTCCAGACCTTACCGGTCGGAGCACTGTGTTCAAGGCCGTTTTCTAGTAGCGCTGACGCGTAGTATGGATTATTCTGGAATCTCAGCGGGGTATAAATATACGCATTTAGCGGCGCATAGTTTCAGTTTAAGTGGCGATTTATTCCAGTGCGGCCGAAGTATTGTGGCGAAGTGTTATGTGTTTTAATACTTGTGACATTTAGGACTCTATTAGTTGACATTTTTATTGCGTGTGAACAATTTTTATTTGATTTGTTGTAAGAGACTATCTTGTTGATTACAAATTGTTTAATTGTGATAATTAAAGCTGGTGATTAGTGACTTAATTGGTG
Source organism: Magicicada septendecula (assembly GCA_034769895.1). NCBI lineage: Eukaryota > Metazoa > Arthropoda > Insecta > Hemiptera > Cicadidae > Magicicada > Magicicada septendecula. Next base: position 954,674,875 of record CM068367.1, read on the forward strand.
TCTTGTAAGTTATTTTGTTTTCCACTGTATGGTACCATACGACACGATCAGTTAGACCGTCGTAACAATATTATTAATTAACCAATGCATTTTGGTGAAGGAAAGCTTAGCTTCCAACGACCTGGATAATACCAGTTTACAGATACAGAATGTAGATTTGATACATTGTGGTACAAATAATGCAAATTTACCGTAGTTGTATAATTTACTTTTGTTAGCACAATAACAAAACGAAATTAGGGATGCAAAACTACAACTTATATTTCAATCATAAAAATGAAAAACAACTAATTCTATGATAAAATGTTGTTCACAGATCACGAACACTTCTTAATATATATTATGAGTTAGTTTTGCATAAGTATTTTATTTATACTGCTTTTTAAGAACTACTGGAGTATCAGAAATTGTCGTCCTGGAGGGTTGAGGAATTCGTACGAGAGTAGGGTGAAAAGTCCGGTGCTGAATAAGAAAACAAACTTGTTTAGATTAATTTGCATTTATTTCTCAACATAATCTCCATTTAGCTTTATATACCGTACTTTTCCAACGATGTTCTAAAGGGGTTATGCCAGAATGATAAGCCGATTTGTGGAGGTACTCAAAGTACTCATTTACAGCATCACTGACTTGATTATCAGCAGTAAATCTTTTCCACCGAACTAGTTTATGAGTTAGGGACGAAGTAGAAGTTGCTGCGGGCTACAAAGGGAGAGTGTGGTGCGTGAGGAAGCAATTCAGTTTTCAATTCTTTGTTTTTAGTCATCGCAACAATTGACGTGTGAGATGGTGCACCGTCTTGCTGCAACAGTACTTTCTTTTTCTCTATATGTGGCCGTTTTCCTTTGTTTCGTCCTTTAAAAGGTGCAGTAGGTTTGCATAGTACACGCCTCTAATTATTTTCCCTTTTTTAAGGTAGTCGATGAAGATTACTCAAAGTGCGTCCTAGAAAACCGTCGCTATAACCTCACTAGCAGAAGGAATTATCTTTGGCTTCTTTGGAGTTGGTTTGCCTTTCACCGTCCATTGTTTTGACTGTTGTTAGTTCAGAAATGTTGTGGTGGACCGAAGTCTTATCAACGGACGTGATTGACGCAACGGTTGTATTGCGCGTGTAGAGTGTCAAACAATCGGTTGAAACATCTTTTCCATAGGCCTACTGTTTTTGGTCGTTTCAGCAAACGCGGAACTCATCTAGCGCACATCTTTGGCATACACAGACGTTCGTTTAAGATACTGCACACACGTTTTGTTGATATACTAACCATCTCTAATATTTCACTCACTTTCATTCTACGATATGTCAATACGATTTTGTGGATTTTCCTATTTTTTCTGGCATAGTCACATCAATTGTCTTAACAAGTGGGTCATCAATTGTGCTTGTTTGACTCATTTTAAATTCAGAAACCCAGTGTTTAGCGTTGTATTCGATGGAAAAGAGTCCGTCAACGTTGAATCCAGCTCCTTTTGTATATCTACTCAAATCCAACACGTCCTGAAATGACATGTTGGGGAATGAAATAAATTCCACTTATCTTTAACCAGAACATTTATATTAATTACGTAAGTTTTTACAATGAAATGAAAAGCTATAAATTTGCTGCTTTTAAAAATGTGTGTTCTGCACTGTAAATAAAATTATAAATTATATTAAAACTTTTACCATTAACATATTTTACCGTTAAGTAACAATTGTTAGCAATAGCCATACTCTAGCTGGAAATCCAGCACGAATTTCTAGTCCATGTATTCTTAATATGATTGATGCATGGGGCACTTACAACGGTTGACTGTGAAACTAAAACAACTTATTGACTGGAGAACATTAAAACTAAGCCTACAAAGGATGAGATCATACAACACTATCAAAATAATGAGCACAGGAGCGCCATCTCTATGTCAGGCCCAGAGCTTTTCACCCTACAGCCTTACCTTACTAAAAAAAAGTCATGTTAACTGGATAAGACAGTTTTTGGAAGCACACAAGCAAAATAAAAAACACATGGGTGAAAAATATATAAATAAGGCCAGTTTCGATGTCACTAAATGTTTAGTGGACAGTGTTTACAGCAACGTGGTAAGTGAATAAAATAATTTTTGTATAAACTCTTAATTTTGAATTTCTTTTCATCATCGTCATCATCATCGACCTCAAGTATTAAGATCATCCTAAAGCTGTTCCGGGACCCACTTCGCTCTCCGCTGTCCTACATTTCTCTTCCCCACGGGTCTAGGCCTATTGCTAGCACTGGAATCCTGTCACCCGACATTCTTCCCAATTGTATTATTTCTTATTTGAATATAATTACAAGAAATTGTATAAATAAATCATACTGAATCGTTCAGAAAAATATATCCTGAATTTAAAACTACTGCTAACTTCCTGTTTTCAATTTCTGGGTAAGACAAGTTTTGTAAATGAACGCCTCAATTGTTTTTCAAGATCGGTACAATAACTTCTATGGGAAGTGTATAGTTTACAATACTCTTGTGTTTCTACTATTAACCAGTTAGTGTACTTCAGTGATTTACATTTAATATTTTTACCTAATAAAAATGGTGACTACTGTCACGAATTGACCTAATGAAATCTTGATTTACTGGAAAGATACAAACATACTTGTCTACAAGTGGGCATATGTTCACTCGTATTCACTATCACATAGAACATGTAATGTGTGCGAATGAGTAAGCTTCTGTGTACACACTGGTATACTGTATCAAAGTATCAACGGTAATGAGTAGGCTTCTGTGTACACATTGGTATACTGTATCAAAGTATCAACGGTAATGGCACGCGTGTAGACTCGTTCTGGGAAACTCGCGTTTTTGGTGTTGCAATCTGCTGAACCCGTCTGTATTACTAATTTTAGAAAATTAAAATTTCATAATTTTGTTTAATATTTGTCACGACTGTAATTAAAATTAAAACATAAAGTTATCGCCAGGTATCTCTATTTATCAAAAATAGATGGATTTATTTTTATGTCAGAACGTTTGTGCATTGCGTGTTTTTCAATAGTTTAATAATCTGAAATTACTTTCTCGTAATGTGCAATCTCTGTCGAGTTACTGCTTCGTAGGTGTCTCGTACTTTACAATTAATTACTGTTTCGTATCACTTATCATAATCGATTATTAATTTAAAGTAAATGTATCTACCAGTTATTTATTAATTTAAAATGAGCAATAAAACTAAATAATTTTCATTTGTCACCTGTTGTTTTCATGTTATAATAAAAAATAATATCTTGCATGATACAATGTACAATACACTTTTTTTTTGGTTTACGAAAGGTAATAAGTCGATCTTCTAATTAATTAAGAGTAGGCTTAATAATTTTGAAACTAATTTACTGAAACATTCCAACGATTTATATCTTTAATGTGTATACAGTTATAAATATTTCTTTTTTAACAATCTAAAAGTATTTTCATTCGCACCGTCCGTTAAGGTGAACCTTGCATGGAAAATGAGAAAAACAAAAGTATGGCGTTAACTGTAAGGGAGGCAGACAATTAGCGAGATATGCGAAGTACCCGTGTAAGCTTATCTATTATTATTTCATGTCGAGGAAATAATTTGTAAGAAAGCCGCTGCCAGATTGTTTGTTTGTGTCCCTTCTGACACATAGGCCTATTGTTGTTAGATTCGTTTACTTGTTCAAAGATAACTCTCATCCTGTTAGCATTATTAAATGGGTTGAATTACTGTTGTGGGTATGTACGTATATTGTTAAGGCGAAGCAGGAAGGTAAATAAATTTTAAAAGAATGGAAGCTTGGAACAAACTAATATACAGAGAACAATTTGACGCGTAAGGAACGCACGAAACACATCAAAACATACATGTGCGGGCATATAAAATGTGTTGGGAATTTTCTTTCTACATAATAACACCGTGGTTGTTTGTACATCGCTGATAATCTTGACCGACTGCACAGAAGTAAGATTCGAATAAAACGAATTGATATATTTGTTATTATTTCACTATCTCTGATGTCACACAAGTTCAATGGCTGTGCGGGACGAAGGGCTTGCCCGTCGCCCGCTCGTGCACTACGTTCCGAGCTTCAGAAAGAGCTCCTGCCGTAGGGACTACTGATCATCTGGGTTTAGGGTGTGGCCTGCTACCGGCCGTGGAAATCTCTGATGTCAAAAGGTGTCAACTTTAATGTTGACTCAAAGTGAATCAATCTTAATGTCGACGCACTCATGTCCGATATTTTTGTTACACATGAATACGACAAAAATGTTTAAGGAAATATTTGCTAAAAAAAAATAAACATTTGAATTTTATTTAGAATTAAATGTCTATCGTGTCAAAAAGATAGGAACGTATCATGTTGTGTACAAACAATTCTACCAACAGAGAGAAATGCACATTACACTTAGTATAATTACGCAATGTCGGTAGCGTACGTAAGACAAATGAAAATCGTCAAATTGTCTTACGAGTTTCTGTGATGTATTGTCCCTCGGACGCCTTTACGAGGCGTACTGTATATCATGTTCCTGTCTCAACAGTCAAGGAAATTATTTCATATAGCCTACGTTTGTTTTCCAGCTGGGCATACAAGTATTAAGTTAGAACAAACATTAACCTTTTTGTTGTGTATCTACGATGTGCAAACGTGCAGTTTGTCTACTGCAACAGTGGCATCGAAGGCTTCATTAAGTCCAGGCACCTTGCTGCTTGCATGCAGTTGTGATGCTCGCCTTCGATCATTTACCTTGTAGCTGTAGTTGTAGTTGTAGTTGTAGCTGCTCATACATTTTTATTCGAGTCCTCAGTTGTTAATATTGCTGACAAGGAAACGACGGGCGGATGGCCTTGAAGTAGTCAATCGCAGGGCAAGTAGGAGAATGCCCGACCATGGCCGAACTTGTAATAACAAGCGAGTTTGTTATCGCCGCTATACCGAGGATATCAGCGGGCATAGAGGAATGGTATACTATAACTGCACTAACAAAACATACTAGTTTTGATTCACCATTGCCAGACATCATAACACAATCGCCAATCATAGCTCATGTACCAACAGCGAAGTTGCAAACTATTAATAAAATCAACGCAACATAAATGTTCATATATTGTATAGAAAATGTATTAAAGTTAACATAATTTTAGCCTAATAAGTAATAAAATTCAGTTTCTTAGACACGCATCATTAGTAATAATGATTACTAAGCCGTCGTATAGCCGTCGTAAGGCTCGTGAATTTAACTGTGCACGTGAAAATACTTTCCTATTATCAACATAAAATATAAAATAATCTACAATTTAAGGTACAACGTGAACACCACTAGCAATTACTTTTTCTTTAGCGATGTTTCGTTGCATTTTTTTCACATACTGTTTCATTGCTGTATTTTCCACTTTTTACGTCGAGTTGTCACTGTTAAATTGTAAACTGGCAACTACACGACCTTATGAATTGCAAAATAAAAACATATAAACTACTATTACTTAATTACATTTTAAGAGTAAAACTGATTTTGATGTTACTGTCGTAGATTATTTAAGCGATAAATGAGTGACATACACCAGATTGTGACAGATTGATAACAGTGTTTAACCAATATTAAAGGTGTAATGAACTTCAATTTCTGACATGTGATGTGTTATTATTATTTTTTAATAAATTAATTTGTTTATATTTGTTTTACTGACAGTAGAATAAAACAGTAGTTTTTAGTCGATTAATTTGATACATTTAAACACTAACATATTTATGAAATGAAATAAAAATAGTAAGGTCATCAGACGTTAGCTTATTGTCATTTAAAGTATTTCTTAGTTAAAGAAAAAGAGACGTGTTCTTATCTTTACGGTAGGTTCCGTCGCATTTTTTTTCTGTGTTGTATAAACGCTTACCAATATTTTTCTCAAGCGAATATCTTTACTGACATTCACTACTGAGTTTAAAATAGTCGCTTGCTAAGTGGCTTTCCGTATAAAACGTACAATATACAATAGTCCAGTCTCCTCACCGAGATACTATTTTCTACGGCCTGTACGATGGGTAGACAAACACGACGCGGAAAAGCGGGTTATGCAAACAATAGCTGTGACTCAACAGTCCAACAATATTTTCAGGTTTATTATTGATTGAATTGTAAAATATTGAGAGAATAGGGATAGTAATACAATACAATCATTTAATTTATTTCATTTCATAAATATGAAATATAAGTTAATAAAATATCCTCTAATTGGCTCCATAAAATTTGAATTATTATCTTAATATTAATTATTAAGCGTAGATACTAAGATAAGCTACTAAGATATGAAAAATTAAGCTTTGTAAACGACACAGTAGACAGAATGGTTAATTACAAATTGCATTGAAGAAGCTATACATTCTCTTATTAGGAAATAAATTGACAGTGACGTAATATTGGAAACATAGGAAAGCAAAATGATCTAATCATGTAAAAAATACAATTATTATAAGTACATAATGTATATTTAACTCTATACGGGGAAAATAAAGAGCTCCATTCCTTCAGAATGAAGGCCAGTTTCATCGCGATTATAAAAGTCACCTCTGCTTTTGAACGGCGCTCAACAATTCTTACTTTTTTCTAAGGTTTCACTATTCGGTGAGGAATTCGCATTTAATCTTTTAGCCGCGGTATCTAATTCTGTGATAAAAATTACGTGCAAATTCCAATTAACATTTTATTCGTGCCAGCAGCTTTTGCAGTTATGATCGGTCCTTGAATGTCTTGTCTCAGAACATAAAATAGTGTTCTAAACATTTCCTACATTTTCTAAACATGTCCTAAACGATTGTTTTTTGTCAGGTTAACCGTTTTGCCAGCAGTCACGTTACCAACTTTGCAATGGCCTGACTGTTGCTTCTAAATTTGCCCTAATCATGTATAATACTTTACAATGTCATTTGCTAGAAGTTAAATACAACTGTAGTGTTTACAATTATACAGTCACTTCAAATTGTAGCGTACTTAAAGTGTGTGGAAGGGGCAATGACTGTACCTATAGCACAATGTGTATAACATAATTCATAAACTTCGGAAATAGTTTTTTTTTTATAATATTCTAAAATTTATAAAATATGAAAGTATATAAGGAATAACCTATGATATAAATCATTCTTATTCTTCTTCTGCTATCATTTATTATTCGCGCTGTTACCTGTACCGTAGGTGCACAGGAGTACACAGGCTTACTTTCCATCGTGTTCTCTTAAACTACTTTCCTTAGTTTATAACTTTTTTTAGTCTTCCCTCACTTTTTCTTCGATTTCGTCTGTAATCATATAATGCATTAGGTAGTTTTGTTGCTCCTGTCCTATTTTCACTCTGTTTCTATTTTTATTGTAAGAACACGCGCAAGCTAGGGCGCAGCACAACAACTACGGACTTATCTCTTACGTTTAATAAGTGCTCTACATGGTTTATAACGTCAGAACCAACGAACGTTGCATTGCGTCACTCTCTTTCACCAGTTCTACAAAACCGATTACGTCCTTTAGTTTCCTCTACAACGACTTCAAACAATGCGGTCACATTTATGTTGGTTTCTTCCCAAGTATTCCAAAATTAATGAATCACTGCCTTTAGGTCATCGCAACGTCCTTAGATAACAAGCATGTCAAACGTGAGAGCAAGTTACACAGTGTCGTTTGTAAGTCACTGCGATATCAGCCGTTTCTGATTTTTATTCAAAACAAAGCATTTATAAAAGAGAACGCTCGTTTATTTATCGCCATAATTAACGCTCAAGTGCTGCGAAAATACGATATTTATCTGTTTACATTTTTTTGTATATGGTTATATAGTGAATACACACAGAATAGGCATAAATGAAACTTCCGTATTTTGATTTCTTTATGGACGTAAAACTAAGTTTATCATTGTAACCTCGAAACCACAGGATAATCTTTGAACCACAGAGGGACATGGAAAGGCTAAGCTCCAAAAACGTTTTCAACTATTGTTAATAAATAACTTTAAAAAACAGGTTTTCCTTCATTTCCCGGAGAGTAATTGTGATGATCACTATTAAAAAAACTAAAAACATATTTTTTATACTTCATATTATTTATTTCTAAAATACTGTTCTCATCCGTATGTATCAGTACAGCCTCCGCCTCGTGTTCACTTGTAGGTGAACCTTGTAGTTCACCCAGCTCCGCTCAGACAACTCAGTCACGTGCTAACACTGTTGACTGCTAACACGTATGACTCCTATCAGTAAGAAATTGATCATCAAACTATTATTACTACCTGACTTGGCATTTAGTAGTGAGATTTCGATTATATTATGGGAAGTTCTTGGTGAATAGTATTCGTCGTACTAAATCTGTGTCGCTAAAAGTACACGATGACATTCAACGACGAATTTTCTTGACTTAAAAATTTCAAGAAACCGTTCGTGTTCTTGCATAGCACTGTTTTACTGTCCGCTAGAGTTCCACAGGCTTAAATGTGTCCGAGTGTAAGCACAGCGAGATAAGGTCCCGTATATGGCCAATAGTATTCTTCTTATTCTCTCAATCTTGTGTTTTCTCAAGAAGTAATACAAACGTAACTATAACGACACACAGTTACACATAACAAAGCTTCTTGTTCTTATTCGTAGTTTTTGTAATCTGAATCTAAAATGAACGAGTGACAACAGATTTTTTGAAATAAAAAATCGCAAATCATAAAACTGAAAGCGGAAAAGTGACAGTATCAGTGACTGTGTTATGTCTTGCCTTCTACACAGTCTCTTGAAGGCCACACACCTAGCACACCATCTAAAGTTAACTTCAGCATCAGTTTTTACTGGGCCTAGGCCCCATTGTTTCAGGACAGGCAAGATCTATCTTAACTCTGTTTATTTATCAATCAAGAATTAGTTTTTTAAGTATTATTTTGAGAAGTACAGCTAGTTAGCATATACGTACATAAAAAGGATGCAGTATTTTGTTGTCTTTTTTCGCATTTGATCTAAACTTTCAATCTGTAGATAGTTTTATAAAAACTAGTTTCAGAAAATAGAAAAGACAAGAAAAATTGACAAGCATGGAAAAGCAAGAGTCTCTTAACTTGCTTAGAAAAGTGCCGAATGCATGGAAAGTGCAAAGGGACGGTAAGTGTTGGGTCTATGATTTCTAATGCATACTAGCAAGACATGGAAATAATGGTTATTTTATAAATAAAATCTTTAGCATCATTGTGCTCCTTGGCATACAAGGATTAACATTAAGAGGACATGATGAAAAATAAGATTTAGACAACAGGAGTAATTTTGCTAATTTTTGTGTAGACATTGTAGCAATTTTAACGAAAGTTTCGTAAAATATATCTTTTTAGCAGAAAAACTGACAAAATGAAGTTATATAGAAAATTTCTACACTGACAATAGAGAAAGTTTTTAAAGAGGTTTAAAGTTGTGGACTTTTTTCTGTGATGGTAGTCAAAGCACAAAAAGACGTCACATGATAGCTAGACGTCACAAAAACCAGCATATACGACTGTGCATTTGCTACGGTGTTTAATGTACTACAAGCACACAAGAACAAGCAACAAGTTGGCTTGATAACATCAGCCCTCGCAAATGTAAGTATTAGTGAGCTACCTAGAATAGGCCAATTTATGACAGAGCTAATGTAACGTTAGAAAAACATGGAGGACTGCAAACTAAAATTAAAGAAAATGCCCTCAAGCTATGTACTTGAATCTGCTCAAGCTGTAGGTATTTCTATATGCTATATTACATAAGCCAGCTTTTGTTGTAACGGATCTATGCCGTACTATTGAGTGGTGAAAATTTTTGTTCGATACACTTCACTCGTTCTTTACGCATTTGTCAATCCTGCAGACGAAGAAAGGCGGAATCATTCTGGAGTTAGGAGCAAAAGCAGACAAGGCATTCCAAGAGGCAGTGAAAAATGTTCTTGGAGACGGCGCGGCCGTGGCTGCTCTGGAACCAAAGATGACCGTTGAGATTAGAGATTTTGACTGCCTAACAGAAGAATCTGAAGTAGTGGAAGCACTCAGGCGGGTTTTCCTTAAACTGGGGGCGGCCAAGTTTAACCCCACACCAGCGAATGAAAGACGGCAGAAGATTTCCGATGTACAGATGAGTGAAAAGATGGCTGGAAACTTATTCAACCGGGGGAAAATAAAGATTGGTTGGGTGATGTATAGATTGAGGAGGAGGCTTATGGTGGCAAGGAAGTGGGGTGTTATTGAGATTTTTCACGTGCCTTTTTACAGCGTCTATTTTACACCAACCGAGCCGATACAGGATTGTAAAGAGAAGATGGCCTAGACGATTCAATGTAAGAGCATCTCAAAAGGGCATGCCTCACTCAGTTACCCGGGGTAGCCTTATAATTAAAATGGCCACGCGAGCTGGCATTCTAGTCCTCAATCTCGGAGCAATGACGTTTCGACGCCCTGCATGTACCAAGACTGTCCCGGACGTTTCCTTGGTTTCTTATTTCTTAGTGCCACAGATCCGGAGCTGAAGGTTGCTAAAAAACTACACTGGAAGTGATAACTATTTCATCTCTTTCGAAGTCACAGAAGCTGACTTCTGTAATTCATCGGCAGCTACCTTCAGGTGGAATATAAAGAATATGGACGCCGACACATTTTCGGAAGAACTGGCAAGAGGAGCTGACATGCTTGAGACACAAGATGAAAAAAGTGTCGGTCGAAGCGCTCGTCACTTTCACGATGAACACACTCTTGAAAGCGTATGAGGCTTCCATGCCGGGGGGCCAGACCTCGTCATAGGAGGTCTTCAGTGCGCTAGTGGACTCAAGAAATCGCGAATATGCCGAGGTGCAAAGAATCGCACAGCGGGCAAGGGATCAAGCTGAGGTGAATATCAGATTGGCTGACCACACGGCTTTCGAAGAAAGAACTTCGACGGTCGATCAACTGCAGCAAGGCATGCCGTTAAAAGAACTTGTGTGAAGATTTCAACAGAGATCCTTGGGGGCGGGACTATAAAATTGTCACCCAAAAGTTCGGAATCTAGAAACCACCGGTGTGATAGATATCGTGACCATGGAGAATCATAAGAGCCTTTTCCCCACCCATCCGGAGCGGGGAGCAACCGATTTTGGGAACGTCGGAGATTTCCCTATTTTTAAAGCCGAAGAGTTGGAGCTGACCGTCAGGATGATGAAGAAGGTCAGGAAAGCTCTAAACCCCGTCAGGATCCCCAGCGAGATGTTATAGACGGTCTCGTCTATAGTCAGAAACCAGAGTTGTTACTGAATATGTACAACGCGTGCTTGTCAACGAGAGTGTTTTCCCCTCGTTGGAAGAAATGTCTGGTGCTGATTAGCAATGAAAAATGGGATCCAGAGTTGTACCGCCCACATTGTATGTTAGCGCGGCTGGGAAGTTACTGGAGAAACTCATCAGGACAAGACTGATAACGGTGATCAGAACTGCATGAGATCTCCACGGGAAACCGTTCGGCTACAGGTCGGGAAGGTCGACGGTGGACGCTAAATAAGAAATGTGTGAGGCTGTCAGAAGAACGGAGGACAACAACCATTTCTCTCGAAGAGTTTTGCTGCTGGCGACACTGGGCGTCAAAAATGTGTTCAACTCCGTGGGGTGGAGCGACATGATGTAGGCGCTAGTCCATGACTTTCGCGTGCCGAGGTACCTGCTGCGGATGGTGGACGATTATCTCAGGGACAGAGCGCTGCTTTATGAAACCCAGGAAGGACAGCGGCGGATGGCTGTCAAACACACTGTTACGTAATGCAGAAAAAGCATTACAGAACACCATTACAGAACATTCTACGTTTTTCTCGGCTATTCCACTGGAATCCGGTTGTAATGTTGTGTGAGTACGTGATCTCAACCTGCGTTAGCCCGACTGTTCCAGATTCGCCGGCCGCTCAAGGAATTACGCTCTAGTGTAGCACTGACCCGCAGTATGGATGATTCTGGAATTTCAGCGGAGTATAGACATAAGCATACAGCGGCGCTTAGTTCAGTCTTTTAGTGGCGATTTATTCCAGTGTGGTTCGAAGTTTGTGGCGAAGTGTTATGTATTTTATAATTGTGCGAGACTATATTAGTTGACATTATTATTGCGTGTTAACAGTTTTCATTTGATTTGTTGTAAGAGACTATCTTGTTGATTACAAACTGTTTAATTGTGATAATTAAAGCTGGTGATTAGTGACTTAATTGGTGTCTTGTATTTTGTTTTCCACTGTACCATACGACGATCAGTTAGACAGCCGTAACGATACCTTTTTCTTCTGCGACAGATGGGAGCAACATAGGACATCGTTGCAAGAGGATATTAGGCAGATCTCTCCTGATAACATCGTCGAAGCAATGCTTCGAAGGGAGGATACCTAGAAATGTGTAGTAGACTTCGCAAATAGATTCTTTGGTAGATGAAGATAGACTTGGACAAGACAATATTAAAGAAAAGTAACTAGACAAATGTGAGTGCTAGGGTAAAGAACACTAGGCCTAGCCTAAAGTAATGCGTCAAACAGTTCCAGGTTAGTGTTCTAGAAGAGGAAAAGGAGGTTACATATTCATCCGACGATAAATTAAAATCGCTATTTTTATATTTATTTATTACAAAAAATTAACAATTAAACTCGTTTCTAAGAAACCCAATTGAAATCTAATTTTTTCAAAACAATATATTTTTACGTTCTAAACGGAATACGTTTTATGTTAATACGTTCTATTTATTGAACGTAACTACCATCGACACACAGGTAATGATTTCTGTTCTAAGATTTCGGCGTTTTCATTATTGATAAACTAATACATATTGGAACGGCAATGTTTAATCTACGTGTATAGTTGTAAATTTGAAATTAGTTGCATTTACGGCTGAAAAATGTATTTCCGATTTTATTTATTAGGACAAAACTGAATTTATCTCTTCATAATGATGGTATGTAGGCCTATTCCGTTTGATGTTTGTAAACGTCTTACTGTTTCCACTTTCTTTGAATTTTTTTAAAGATTTTACCGTATTGTTTGTGAGCTCACCGTATCTTCAATACAGCACACATTCTTATTCCTTTTTATATTTATATTACATTTAAACAAAAATATTATGCATCTAAAAACTACATTTTCTAAGTATAACTATTTCCTAAACTTTCTATACCTCTCTATTTTTCCTAAAATTAAAACGTAACACGTAAATATTATTACTTACTTATTTTTCTAATTTTTTATGCTTAGGTCTAACACATTAAATGTTAATCTCATAAGTTAAATTCAATTTTAAATATTTATTCCTTGTTATATGTTCCAGTAAATAAAAGTGATACTTACAAATTATGTATTGAATTTATTTCATTTATTTGAACAACTTTTAATTAAAAAGTTTTTCATTTCATGTTTGTCGAAGTTCTTGTGGTAACAATATGTGATGTAGTATTCAGGTAACTTTATATGTAACAGATGTTTTGTGTTCTTTTTAATAATTTAAAGTAAAAACTAACTTAAAGATCGTACTTACTGTATCGTATGTAATTGGAATTATTAGTTGTCTTTACTTACAACAGTAAAAGTCAAACATATTCATATTACTGATATGTTTATCTTAATACAAATATGGACAAATTATTATTAAATTTGAACACAGAATATATTAGATTATGCTGGGTGCATATTTTAACAAAAGTATGGTAAAAAGTGTTTTTAATGGGTCAAGAGATCAAAAGGTTATTGCTTACTTGATGATTAGAAAATATTTCCCAGTAGCCAAGAAAATAATTACATGAAACCATTGATTACCGTTTTTATTAATACAAAAAACTGACATCCCTGGTTTACCTACTGACGACTGTTATCTTCCCAATGGAAAATGCAAACATATATTTTATTTCACAAACTAAATATGTTAGGAATGAATGTGAAATGTGTCGATTCCAATACATCTCAAAATTACACATTTTACAAAATTGAGACATGTTGAAAACCATTTCAGAATAAATATTGAATACTAACAAATGAAGTAACATGTCCTAATTTAAGTGAAAGTTAGTTATTATATAATTATGAAACTTCATGCAAATTGGCAATATGAAAATGTCTTTTATGTTTCATCTTCATGAGTGTAATGTTCGGAAGTTTCTCGGAGGTACCTACTGACAGTCCACGAATGTTACGTTCACGTGTATGGGAACGTACGGTAGATCACCAGCCTATAATTTACTATAGTACACTGTCATATGGTATAGTATTTACCAGAGTATAAAATGATTCGCTTGTTTATCAAATAAATAAATTAAACGGTAAAACATAAAGTGACTGTCTGTCAATTAACTGGATAAAATTTAAAAACATTTTTATTGAAAGTTTCTACAAAAGGTATTGTCACCATCGTCGTCAGAATGATTATAAACTACAAGTTATGGCACGCAGAATAAACTGAGATTTATGTTAGAATTTTTTGCGTCGTCTACAACTGCCCTAAAAAGTATTTTTAAATTGTGTCCAGTTGGCAGACAAGACCTCTGGACGTTTTATATAATTATCTTTAACATACTTCTTGTATACTGTTTTTTTTTTTTTTTTACAGGTGCTCACCTGAAATGGGACTCGTGACCAAGCTGTGCACATGTAAGTTACACTTTATATTACATATTTACTGCTGTAAAATAATTTAGCTGCTATAAAATGCAATATGTATACTACATAGGCCTATGTATTAAAATATAATCAGGAATATAATGTTAAGGATAGAAAATTCTTGTATGTTACTACCGTATGCACGTAAATAATATTCATTCAGAAGACTTTTACATATAGACATGAAATATACAAACATAACCTACACACACACACACACACACACACACACACACATACACACAATTGTATATAATATATACTTAGTACAGAAACACATGCTACGTGTACTGTTTTAATGGAAAAACAATAAACATTTTTTGGAAGGCATCTTGTAAAGCATTTTTCTTGGAGTGAAGGTAAACTGCTGGAATGATGATGATGGAAGTGGATGGGTTAATGACAGTTACATCATGGCAAAATAAACAAAATTTCTCGCGATTCACAAGAAAATAATTATTGCCTTTCTTTAATACTATAATGGAAGAGTAAAAGAAAGCTAAATCACACAGCCCATTTTAGTAGTCCACTATCGTAATACTTGTACTGAGCATACCTTGTCACTCCAAATCAGTGCTTCTTATTTATTCTTCTGTCTTCATCTTTATGTGACTCTCACACGCCGTTCTTTACTTTACATATTTAAGATACGTTTTCCTAGGTCTCCCTCGTTCTTCTCTTCCCTAGCACGAATGTTCATGATAAAGTTACCTAAAGATATGTTTTATAATTTAATTTTTCTAGATTTAATTTCTTCCAGGAACTTCCTTTCCTATTTTACTTTCATTGCTATATTTAAGGGATATTATCAAAGTAATTACTTAATATTTTTTAAGTATTTTCTTTAAGTATAACAAAGTTATAGAAGAAAGTAATTAATTGATGTATTTTCAACTTTTTGTAATGTAATTAAAATGTAAAGTAAAGACATTGAAAAAACGAATTCCTTAATACAAAATGTCTACTATTTTCCTGTCTCCTATTTTCTACTTTTACTTTTAATCTGAATAGTTTTTTATTTTCTTTTGTATTGTCATTTATGCTGCTTCGAAGCAAGTCCTTTCATGTCTTCCCGAAGGTGTAGCTCACAGTAAGTCAATGTGCTCTATATGAAGGATTTGAAAAAGTTTTCAATACCTCCCTATTCATGTGCTTATTTATTTAATTATTTACTGATCATTAATATTTGTTTTGTCAACGCTATTATTCATTTTGCTTCTACACTTGTTTCCAGTAATTAGTCTTCGGATATGACAGCCTCGTTTTACCTGCTTGGTTTAATTCCTGTTTTACCTCTGACCTGTTTTACTACTTCGTGCCAACAAGAAACATTCTACAAAACGTATCAAACCGTGGTTTTTACAGTATAAAATTAATTAAATGTGTTATGTTTCTTAGTTCTCTCTCTTTCTCTCTCTTTATTTACCGGTCTACCTACTTTTGTACCTAACTACTACCAAACTATTTGACTGTGTATACATCATCACCTTAGTTCCTTTAACTTCTACCTCTTGCACCTTATTGCATAATTACTGCTTTAAAAAAATTGTAATATCTTTATTGACGTTAGTAAAAAAGTTTCATTAAAGCTTTCGGTTTAAAATTTTACCATAAATCGGTTGTTCAAGCTAAAAGTGACCAATTTTTCAAACATCTACCCTTTCGTTTTGTTAACAGGTTGAATTCTTTTTTTTATTAAAAATAAACGTATCAAGTGTGTGTGTGAAAATTAATGTATGACTAGTTAATAAATGTATGATAAGCGTATTAAATTTAATTATAGGCTATAAATTAAGCAAAATCCTTTTTGAAAAATCATAATTTTCCATAGTTTAGAATGGTATATCAATGTTAAGCAGAGACCCCACCGAAAGAAAATTAACAAATATTAATAGTGTATATGGTTTTTAGACATATTGTGCTGCTGCTGCTGCATGAAAACAAAGAAGAAGAAGAACAAGCAGAAGAGTAAGTGACTTTAAAACTTGTTCTATAATGTCTGAATAAAAACTTGAAAGTAGGCCTATATGTCGTGTATCTTTATACGTGATTGTTTTAGGAGATAGAAATCAAGCTTGACTGTTTCGCTTAGAAAAAAAATGAATATAAATTTCTTACTTTAAACAACGTTGTTACATATAACAAGATAACAACAAATCCTGTGTTTTTAGTTTACTATCACGTAATAAAAAAATAACAAGAAAACTTTCAAATGACACGGTTATCCAAGAAATAGCTTACTAATTTTATTTAAATCACTAATTAAATGCAAATAATCTTCTCAGTTTATGCTTGAAACACAACAAAAACAAAATTATTTTAGACTACAGTTAGTTTAAAATACGCTTGTTTAAGAGACTACCAAAACTGTTTTAAGAAAGAAGAAAATAATCCACAATAAAATTTCTATGCGCCGTATAAAATTTTTCTTAAGTTCAATACCTTAATAACAAAATCAAGTCTCTGTAATTTGAATACAAGAGGATGCTGTTTCAGTCCAGTGTTATTTGCTAGTTTTCATATAAACTAATTAGAAATATACAACTCACAGGCAGTTGTTGATCTTGCAATATGGAGATAGCATCTTAATTCATGGGAGCAACAATAATGAATAGACATGAAAAAATGAATGTGGGGCTCATCGTATTTGATAAAAATAGCAATGTTAATTAAACATAAAAAAATTAATTTGTGATTGCACTTAATACCAAACAGGACATACAATATACACTTTAATATTTAATATGAAAATTTTGTCGTCTTGGTGCCAAGATTAAGATAGCCCCCTCCACGGGCCATGAGCTGTAGTCGCTATTGAAACAGCAGTATATTGGATATAGGCGTATGGAAAGAAAGATGACAGTTATGGCAGAGAGCACACACAATGTTAATTACAACTTCGCATGATAGTGCAAAGGTTCTGAGTTGTTCTTAGCAGCTCTTTGAGAATAGCCTAATAGGCTAAAACAATTGTCAGAGATTAAGAATCAATTGTAAAACTACCAAGTGTTTGTATTTTGTAGTAACCTTTGTTGTAATAGGCCTATGTTTCACCAAGTGCCAGAATACAAGGAAAAAATGTAAGTCGTTTGAAGAAGAATTGACAGAACAGGTGAGCAGCTTGCAATATTTGACGATTAGGTTGAAAGAACAGAAAAACAAAAAATCGGCTTCAACAACATAATAGATAAAGCAAAAAATATATTACAAAAAATATTTATAAACACAAAAATTATAGTACATAGGCGAATATATAGATTTACACTTTATCTGAGTGGGAATGGTAAGTGTTAACTAGGTGTAGTAGAAATGAAGCCTAAACGAAGAGTACAAGGATGGTCGAGGTTATAAGTGTTCTAATAAAATGAAAATTAAAAATTAAACCAATATAATAATTTCACAGGTTTTTACTTTATGCTAACATGATACTTACATACAAATACATTTAACGGCCTCATTATTTTGAATACAGATATTTTTTGTAGCGTGTTGTGGATACACTTTTTTGTTAATAAGAGTTTCCATGTAACTGTAAGTACTAAGAGTTTTAAAAGTTAAGGCAAGTACTTTAGTACTTTAGTTTTAGTTTACTTTAGTTTAAAGTACTTACAGAAAGTCAAATGCTTGCTAATGTTTTGAAATCTCAGTCTGAATTGATAGTTATCTACACATTTTAAAGTTGTTATATCAGTAATTGGCAAATTTTTGGCGTCTCTACGAAATCACTAATCTAGTGATTACGCTAGGCAATTATTTGTTTTAGATTAAGTCCGAGATACCTACAACCACAAGTTTTACTATACAGTTGTAGCACGCATATTAATTAAAATTCAAGGTACATTTCACGTGGAAATTACGTAAACAACTTGATTTTCGGTATCTCCATTGTAAAACTTAATTCTTAAAATTGCAGCATTTTAGGTTTGGCACACACCGATTAAAAATGATTGTGAAAGTCCCTCATACTGTTACCTGATATCAATTTGAAACCTCTGTTCCAGTTCAAAGCAATTTCTGCAACTATTTTATCAAGAAAGCTTTACCTTTGCTTACACTAGCAGTTCTCCCAACAACCTTTCACATCACCCAGTTTAATACTCATTTTGCATTGAGCCTTTTATTAGCCTACCCTCTTTTCTTCCATATTCTTCTAAACTCAAAAATCTCCTTTTTACATTAAGCAAATTGTCTTTTTTTGTAATTAGCTGAATGACGTATAAACAACAATGTTGTATATTGTTTTACAAGCAGAAAGACCTATATAAAATGAAGATAACAATGACTGACGATAAAGGTAAAAATGTATGACAATGTACTGACGCATGGACTTTTACTCAAGTATAAAATCTTCTTCCTGAGATAATCACCTCTCTAGGTATCAACCTAACAGAAAGGAAGAAATACATCCACACAATCAGAACAAAGGTAAAGTTGCTTTTGGACAAAACTTACAAATACTTTTGGGCTGTGGTGTACAAATACGACATCGCAAACGATAAGTCTAAGGAATGTACATAATTATTACCTACCTCAGTTAGAGAACAACCCAAGAACACCTGACGAAGGGGGCTCACAGGCAATATTTCAAAGTGATCTTGGATAGGAAGACTATTAGGGCAGTTTGTTGTTGTAACATTATCCAGAAGATGGCCTTAACAGCGCTTATAAGGCATAAATAAGCATAAGGTAAAAACCAAGGACGGACTAAAGCGCAGTAATTAAGGAGATTCCCCATGTTCTAAAAGAGTAAAGAAACCTTTGCTAAAATACTATTGATTTATTTTTTATTCCTTCTGGAATGATAGTTATATTTTTTAGAAAATTCACAAACCCCTTTCGACAATTACCATACACTATATTTGAAATCTGGCAAAGAAATTGGCACTATTTCTTAATCTGTAGCTACAATCCTAGAAATTTTCCGTCCCAAAATTCGTAGCTGAATCCACCTCTTTTTGTTGACTCCTTCTTAAATACTCCTACTCTGCACGATATTGTTTAATAAGTTATTAAATTCATTTTCTTGCACAATTATTTCGTGATAATCTGTGATTATTCGGTAAATCGGATATTGCAACCTAGAACAATTAGAAGTTTACTCAAGATTTTTACGAAGGCTATTGCAAAATAAAATTCCGGTTGGCTGATATTAAAAACGAAAATAAAAATTTATTTTAGTATACATAAAGTTACATAAATATCAGTTCCACCCAATTACCACTCAAAAAAAAGCAGTTACTATACCGTTGCAACAGCTATTACAGTCCCTCGACGAAAAGGTTCCGCCAAGGTATGCAACCAAGAGTTTACGCCATTAACGAAAACCTAATTGGTTTTAAAATACTGAGTAGCTAGGCAGACCTTCATCTTGGCAACACATTCAATGCCCTGACTGTGTTCGGCAGTGCACCTCTCTATATAAGCATACAGAGGACTCGAACACAGTCGTCCACTAGTACATCTGTGAGCTTGCCTGAAGAACAAAACTTTTGAATATGCAAGTCTACTAACGTGACATTCACGCTCCCTCTCCTACATGCCTCTTTGGAGGCAACCGTCTTACCCCTGTGTAGCATTAGCAAGTAAAAAAGCCACTTTGAATTTAGGCACTGATAACCACTCTGGAACCATTTAGCGTACTACTTGAAGGTCGATCCAATTGGGCCTTTATCAGGCACCTTCTAGTTTTCTGTTAAGAGCTACTGCCCGTTGGATGTAAGTTGGCCTTCTTTTCTTTTCTTGCAGAACCGATTGAATAAATGTAGTAACACGATTCTATTCCTTCTTGCTACGAAGCACAATCTTCACTACTTCCTCGAGCGTCAACTCCCCGAGCTTCATCTGCAGTGCCTTCCTCCTCTAGGTCCGTTTGCTACATTTGAAAAAAGTGTACAAGGAATCTTAACGGGGAGAGTCACTGTACTGGCATGCCAGGTTTGCACCTTTCTCATTTTGCGGAGGCAAGCGTCAAAATTACCGTGACCACTGCGAAACTATATCGCCGTGTTGGCGGTCAATACATTCCTTCATGTCCGGAATGAGCGTTGCGGTCCATCTTCGCCTGTCCAGCGGTCTTGCCAGTTCCCTGGCTTCATTCATGGCTGCATCTCTTTCAATTACATCTCTTCTTTCGGTGAGATGTTTTAGTTCCTGAGCCAAAAGGTCTTCCAACACTGGCCACTCACTGTGCATGAGGCTTCTCAGCTGTGTCGTGATATGTGCCGGCTTATCGGGTGCATGCTTGATTTGATCCTCGTAGGAGAGCTTTGAATTTAGCTTGGCCAGAAGATATTTACCTGTCTGTTTGTCAGTATAGCCTCACCTCCCACTTGTATTTGTGTGATTATGGGAAACCGTTGACGTATAAGCATTACTATTCCTATCTTACTTAGCCACGGCAGTAATCCCCTACGAGGTAGTTGCATATGTTAGTATGAGTGGAATCATTCAGTACCATTTCATCATCCGAAGAAGGTACTGAACAACAACGACAATAATAATAATAACAAAAAAATAATAATAATAATAATACAATATACACGCGGAAGAAGCAATTTCTGAAAGAGTAGTTTTTCGGGCTAAAGTGTTGAAAATGGAGGGAGTCCAGGGTAGGAGAGATAAAAACGCAGGTTCAAAGTGGACTGAAGAAAAGAAGAAGAGACACAGTAAGAAGATGAAAGAATATTGGAAAAAAGAAAAGAACGAGGAGTAAAGAATTGAAATTGGCATGTGGTCGTTCGATGGCCGATACGAAATAAAAAATAATAATAATAATACAATCTTGAGATTCTCTGCGGTGAGAAGAAGACGAAAAAGGGGTGGTCAGTGGAAAGGAAGGCGGCTCATAGTGTGCAAATGAGAGCCTTCTGGCAGGAGAAGAAAAGGAAATGATATTCGCGTAGTCCACGGCTGGTCTGTTCGTGTAAGAAAAACAACTATACAACTATAAATTTTCAAGACGTTTGTAACAAAATTATTAACCCACTGGACAAGCCTGTTTCTGCCCAATTTTTAATGCAACCAAACGTGTTTGGTAAACAGACAACTAACTAACTGTTCCTACGGCTACACTACGGTAGTCACGAGCAACTTAGGTTTGTATGAACTAGTTTTCTCTACTTTTACTAAGTTGTAACGTCCAGTACTGAGCCTACTTGATTGAAAAACCCATCGCTTTAGGTCGCCAGCTTGCCCAGATTAGTTCCAATGCCTCACCGAGAATACTTGATTATAATTAATTATAAAGTGCATGTGTAATTTATATAAGTTATAAATATTATTATTACTTTGTTGTTACATTTTATTTTATTCATTTTTTGACAGGTGCTGCGATGAGCTTTGCGGGAAATGAAACAACGGCAGAAAGTAAGTGAAGTTGTAATCTAGCATAATTTAACATTATAATTTGTTTACAAATTTAGAATTTGATTTTAACTAGAAAATCATCGGAAAAATCTCGATAATGAAAACAGTAAATTTTAATAGTTTTAAGTGGTTAAGTGTTAAGTGTATATCTTAAAATTTGTAATGCTTTTCAATTTGCTTTTGCCTTTGGATACTAATGAATTTGTTGACCATTTATAACTGCTATAAACCTTATGCTAATATGTAATATCTTATTTTGTTAACAGCTGTTAAGGAGAAGTATCCGATCGCGGTCATTGGAGAGACGGCCTTGGTGCAAGTGAAACGCTCTGCCTTCCACCTGACAACAAAGGTATATATATATATATATATATATATATATATATTTTATACATAAGTATCGAATTTATCGTCTTTAAATTAAATGTACATGATTCTGTCTACTATTTATCTGAACAAACATTTTACTCTTTTCCATCCTTTCTGTCGTCTTTATTTTTAGAAATTATACTTTTTTTCTTGTCCAGTTCTTTTCGTTTTTGATAGGTACCCCATGCGTGTTTCGTATTTCATTAACATCATTACCAAAATATTAGTACTGCTTTTGAGACAATTCTTAAATCGCCTCTTCATGCGTTTACTTATCGCATTATCTCTTTTTGTTCCTTACTTAAATTTGAAATACGGTATGTGCTTTTATCCTGCTGTTCCCTTTATTTAATTAGTGAAACATGTTTCGCTGGGGTTACTCTTTGATTTTTAGTGCATGAATTACACGTTTAGCTTTATTCAGGATACTGATTAATTTTCAAACGACTTCTGTCTGTAACGCTCTTTTAAAGTTTGTTTTATCTACTTTTTGTATTAACATATCGTATTTTGAAAAAACGTTTGTGTTATTTTAGGATTCATGCACATTTGAAAGTGTAATTCCTGCAGTTTTTGTATGTTCAGTTTCGTCGTTGCCGATGCTAAAACACTCCGTTTTATATCTCCACATTTAAGCCGTCTAATGTCTAATATTTCTATGGTGTACATGACCATATTTAGAAAACACCATCAGCTCCTGCATTAACATTCTATACACACTTTTGTGGCACTGCTTTTTTTCTGGTGTAGCAAGGTCTCCAGTTTACGTTACGCGATTTGTCTCAGTTTTCAAAAAACGATTTTTGTCACGACTATACTCTCTTCAGAATGTTTCTGTCCTGTGCTGGAGAACAAAGTGTGCAACACAACATGTATATAACTTTATTACTGGTAATGATTAAATTCATTTACTGAAGTTCTAAAAACATCACTGTTTGCACTAAAACTGAGTATAATATATTACTTTTAAAAATCCTATAGTTCTTCAGAAATAGAATTTACAAGTGTTTAACAGAAAAGAGCTCTTTTTTTAGTTTTTTAACGTGTGCACTCACTTTTGAGTTTGTTTAAATTCTGTACACAATTTGGTATAGTCTCAGTTTGTTTTGGAGTTCACGAATTTTAGTCAATATTGTGGGTTGTTATTACGAAGACTGGGGTAGGCCACAGGCTTTTGCGCTTCAAACAGAGTAACGTCAGTTGAAAGAGTGTTTTTCATTATTTCCATTTGTTTATACTTTAGTTTACCATAGGCACTGTCTTTTTAATATTAGTCGCATGAGAGAGACAATAAAATTATCACATGCCATAGGGACTTTATATACTCAAGTTATGCGACTTTGCGACGGAGCACAGCTTCTGTTCTAGTCGCCCCCTTTGTCTGTTTTTTTTTATCCATCCATCCATTGCGAGTCTTCTACAGCCATCCACATCAGACACTTCTGTTGTACCAATAATCACGTTGCAAATCTCTTTTTCACTCTATATTTTCTCGATTTGTTTTGCTACTATTAAGATTTGTCTTTGTTTTGCGTTAATTTATTTACATAAGCTTGCCTTCTTTAAAAACATTTGCTTTTATATTGCAGTAGTGGAAAACGTATAATTATTTAAATAAAACAGTAAAATAAATTTAAAAAGACTTCATTGACTGTAACACAAATTACACTTCCACTGTAAATAGTTCTATGAACACAAAATGGTCATTACGGTATTGAATGTCGTAGTGGGACTACCCTTTTTTATAAATTATTCCAGAAGTGTCAACTATACTTGTCAATTTGGCATACTGCGAATAAATTTTAAAGCAATGTTGCTTGCAAGTAGCAATGTCCATTTTCGTGCATCTCCAAGAGAATTACTATATTCAAAGTAGTTTAAGTTAAGGATCTTTTGGAAGTTCACTATTCTACAGGTTTACATAACACATAAACTCTTTACATTTTATATGAAAGAAAAATATTGTGTGACCAAGAGAATATTAAAAATAGTTGATAATTATAAAAAATAACACTACTGAATCAATCCTGTAAATCAGTAAGGGGCTTGAGGTTACCATAGATATTAACATAAGCACAATCGCATGTATGTGTTCATCACTTTATCTGAATACCAAAATCTTATCATTTTGTTGGCTTAATTTTTGTAGTACAATATCATTTACTACAATACTCCCTATGTAGTTTTACTGTCATTAATTAGATTTTCATATCTGCGCATGAAAACAGAATTAGGTCTGTTTGCTATGCATCTTGAGTATCCAGGCGTGTGCACCCTAGCACACACACACACACACACACACACACACACACACACACACACACACACACACACACACACACACACACACACACACACACACACACACACACACACACACACACACACACACACACACACACACATTTGCACAGTGATTTTCCTCACCAGTAAAATAGTTTCTTTCTATTCCATCATACGTTTTCTCCCCAAGGGCACGTTTTACAAGGCGTGCTTCCTCCTCTCTTTCCTATTCTGGGCTAGTCGCTTCGTTTCTTGATATGGAATGTGTAGATCGTCCCTCATATGACCTCTCCTTCATTCTCTACTCCGCTTTCCATTTACAGTCCCTCCACTGTTTCCACCTTCACATTACCTTGAGTTTGCCGCATACAGTGTCCTAAGCAATTTATCTTCCTACCCCTGATTATATCCAACACTCTCCTTTCATCTCCTACTCTTCCAATCAACTCCTCATTTGTAACTTTAACTTTCCAGGATAAAGTCCACATCTCGAAGCCCTGTAATCTCTTCTCTTCTTGTTTCTTCAATGCCAAAGCTTCTGCCCCATACAGGAGCACACTCCAATCAAAACACTTCACTATGCTCTTTCTCAGTCTAGTGGCCCATACAATAATCTTTTCTTTCTATTAATGATTTACTTGGCTACAGCAATTCTGCATTTTGCCTCTTAACTACAACAAATATCCTGTCTAACAAAGCATCACATAAATTTAAAAAATGTCAATCGTTAAATTTTCTCATTCGATATTTTAATCTGTGCAGCCCTGCATATTTTTCTTATGACTATGCTCTTATATATATATAAGACTTATATTTAGAAAGTGACTAAATATATATATATATATATATAATGTATATCTTATATACGTTGATTTACATTGACATTCCTAATTCCTCTCATAAGTTCATAAGTTCAACCAAAATTACTTATTTTTCATTTAAAATCCTTCACCTTTGGCAAGCAACACAATATTGTCTGCAAACCTAATGCACTCTATCTTACTCCCACCAACTCTTTCCCCAACAAGAAAATTATTCATTATTCCTTCCAAGTGTATATTGAAAAGTGTGGCTCACATACAACCGCTCTGCCTAGGAGCTTTTCCAATTTTGATTTCTATCATCATTTCCTTCCCAAATCTCACTACAATCTTCGATCTTGACAGAGCCTTCTAATCTTTGTATTGAAACACACGAAAATATAATTGTATATTATTATTTAGACATTTGAATGTTTTGAATATGTTGCTTCAACTAAGCACATGCAAAAAATTAATAATTTGTATAGTAATGTCTACCTATAATTTCGTACCCAACCTGTATCTGTAAATTTGACCAGTATCCTGTAACTGTAGACTATGAATGTTTTATCAACTTGTACACAATTAATACAGTTCTTTCCATGATTTTCTCTTTGTCTTTTTTCTCTGTTGTGATCAGACAAGTCTGTAAATAAATCTTTCCTGTTTTCATTTCCCCATAAGCATGTCTTCCACACACACACACACACACACACACACACACACACACACACACACACACACACACACACACACACACACACACACACACACACACACACACACACACAATGATAAATAGTGATAAAGGAAGCAAGATAAGAACTTGAGATGATAGATGACGAACAAGTATGTTAATCAAAATTTTCATGTATACATATATCTCCTTGTTAGGAATTACCCTGATTCGATTTCGAAAGCTATCTTTCCCTCTGCTCTAATATTTATTTGGCCTACATTTTAGTTACTTTTTAACATAATTCAGCTTCTACTTTTATTTATTACACATTCACTGATTACTATTTTAGTAGACTACTCAATATCATGTAATAATATTTTTCATATTTTCTATTCCAGGTCCGAACGGTAATTAAATACAACGGAAGGAGAACTTTGGTGAGTTATGTGTCTGTTAATGCATACATGTTTTAGATAAATTTAGATTAAACACAGGCCTGTTGAAAATTTCCTAAAAGTTGTTACTAACTGGAAATATAGATTTCGATCAGTGTCAAATCATATTGTGGTTACTGTTTAATTAATATGTGTTAATATAAACCATCTATTTGTGTCTGTCAAAAAAAGCTGTTTTTCTGTTAAATGAAGCTGACTTGATTTGTAGATAAGATAATAGTAGCATAGTTCAATAAAAATTCTGAAATCTTGACATGGTGACAAAAGTCAGTGATGACTGCCAATAAATCAGATTTCTTTTTACACTAAAGTTTTCCGTCTTGATAAACACCAAACAAATACAGCAAAGGCCAAAATGGCACAACTCTTCTCTTAATTTAGAAAATGGTTTTCCTCCTATACTACAGATGAATAGGATGTGTAAAATTAGTACAATAACTGACCCCGTCTGTCACGAGCCCCATTTAATATTTTGTTCATTAATAAAAAGTAAAACAGATAAATTATACTAAACCGAGTGATAAAAATGAAATAAAAACACGGCACTTACAAGTCAGTAAAATAAAAATAATGTGAATTTTAGGAAAGTTATAGTTAAGATATGAGATAATGTAAATTCCTACAAATTAAAATCAAATCACTTTAAAACTTAAATAGCATTTATTTTCTCTAAATTAACACTGTTATGTTATTTAATTTTTTTTTTAATTAAAAAAACATTTTTCAACTGGTAAATTACTTTGTCATGAGAACAAGACACTAAATAAGTAACAGAATTAGAAAAATTCATAAAATGTGAAGAATGAAATTTGATTTTTATATTTGAAAGTAAAACACGGTTATCTCCTAAGCAGAAAGTGATTTTTTATGTATGTTGATCTAATTACCTTAGTTGCCAGAACATATTGTATTACACTTAAGTTTCACTCATTTCAACTTAATTAGTACATGACAGTTCTTTAATATTTGTTTTCCATTGTTCAGTTATAAGAATACCAAGGGGATGATACTCCAAATTAAATCAATTATATCGAATTTTCAGGGTTCAATTGTAACGTTTTTTATGGCTTTAACAAATCAATAAGTAAACCTGCTGTTAATTGTAGAAAAGTAACTAAAATTCTACTGTGTAGGCTGCCACAGCCGGATTCATTACTTAAAAGATTAATTTATAGGCTTGTGGGGCGTGATTGATTGCTCACTCGTGTTATCATAACTACATATAACACCACTGAGCAATCTACCACGGCCCAACAGCTCGGAAATTAATTCTTAAGGTACTCACTAAAATTATTTAGCTAGCGTGGATACATATGGTAACGGTTTGTTTCGACTCAAAGGTAGTTCACTATAGTTTATAAGTTATGTCCCCAGTTAACTAATATGTACCAAGTTTAACTCAAATTTCTATTACCAATATTTCCAATGAAAATACCAATTTCCTATTGGAACGTCCTCTCCCCCTCGATGTAAATACATCTCTGCTTTGTCAAACATATACCAACCATAAAATGTTGGTTTCATGCTTATAAGACATAATACATAATTCTAGATAACGCGTAAATATTTTTTTTTGCATACACCAAGTTTTAGTTCAAATCTTATAGTGCTAATTTTCAAAAAAACACACACACACACACACAACCTATTTACATGTGTATATGAATTTAAGTAATTCTTCAAGTTCTGAATTCTACATTCTAAACTGCGATTCTTATTAAATGTATAAATATTAAAATATGTCTATTTTTCAGTTTTGTACGGATGTCTGGAAGACAGAATACACAACCGACCAAGGATACATTTGCTTCGAAACACACCACCACAGGAGAGATTTAACTTCTGTTTTTACTGGTGATGTAAGTTGAGAAAATGATACAGAACATTAATAAACAACTTACTTAGACATAATATTGTTTATTAGATATTTGTTGTTTAGTACAGTTGGTATGAGATCAGTGTTAATGTTTGTTGTGAAGTAATTTAACGTTGTTTGTTATTATTATGTATAAACGTATTTACACACCAACACATAAACACGGAAGATACAGACAGATAAATAGAAACAGGCAGGCACAATTGAGTGTGCTTGAGGGAAATTTAAATAATAATAATACTTTTAATAATATAGATTTCAGATGCCAGAAATGTTATTTAAATACGAATTGTATAATTGCATTATGAAGTCACAGAGAGGTATGACAGTAACAAACAATGATATTAAATAGTTAACTTGTGTTTCTGTTTTTTAAATAAAAATTAAAGTAGGCCCTATATGTATTAAAATAATGTCACTTAAAATATAAATATTACAAAATATTATTTACTCGAAGTACCTACCAACACATGGATATTAGAGTTTTTAGTCTATTTGTATTTTCTGTATTAATTATAAAATGTTTTAATTAGTAACTTTCATTTCATAAAGTTTTAATCTTTATTTTTTATTTATTTATTTTTTTTTTTTTAGTTGTTCCCAGACTGCAGTAAAGAAGAGGGAACTGTTGTTGGCTACATCGGTTAAACAGGCAGAACATTACAGGGGGAGCCCAAACACCACCTTAGGGCTCCCATGGGAGGGCGGGCCCCTGCCGATGTGGTCCCACCTTGTCGTGGTGGCAGGGCTTATGGTAAAAATGTAACCAACCAAGAGGGCCACTTTTTTAATTACAACAGCAATAAGAAATTGAAGTAATTAGAAAACTACATTGATAGCTTAGGATCAAGCTGCTTCATTGAGAATTTTTACTTTTCTTGGCCGAAATCTGTTGTCTTCTTACGCAAATGGTAGTAGGAAAGATTTGATAGGCACTTCTAAACTTGAATTATGTTTCTTGCTCCTTTCATTGATAACCTCGTCGACAGTTATTATTGACAAATGTAGAAGTAACATGTGGTTTATAAAGTGCTATGGTATATAAACTATTACTGAAAAGTTTAAATTCTGCAGACAGCATTATGGTAATCCTCAACTTACTGGCACAAACTGCACAAACTTATAATTTTAATCCGTATATACAAGTAGTGCTAATTGTAGATTGTTACATGAGAACTCTATTTTTGTATGATTTTTAATGTTATACTCAGTAACAAATATAATACTTTCATTCTCAGGCCAATTTACTTACACTGTTATGACAAGGTCTCGCCAATTACATCTGATGCCCTCGTAAGTATTTCATGCAAATTCTCTAGAAATTTTAATATTATTTATACAAAATGGACATTACTCTCTTTTATAATAAAAAACTCATAATCTACGTTAACTAAATTTGATTTTTTACCTTCTGAGCCATTTTCCTAATTGAAAGAACTGATTCTGAAAATTTTATGACGCTATTATAAAGCCATTACGACAAATATAACTACTGTAGTGTAATAGGTTGTGGGAGTGGTCAGATATAAATATTAAATATTAGAAAGGCATTAGACAGTACCCTGGTGTGCCTAAGATTTGACAAAAAAGAAATCAGATGTTCCCATATACTTCTGTTCTAAAAAGTCTATATAATTATGTAAAAGGTATGTAATATGATAGAAGTAGAAGCTCTTTAGCATGCTATCATGCCAAACTTTATAAAATGTTGGACTGACGTCTAGCAAGGCTGCTTAACAATAAATTTTTTAATAACTTCATTAATTGCATGTGTACAATAACACTTTGGATAGTTGACCATTCTGAAGGCAGCTAAATTAATGAGTTGTGTGAGATTACATACTTAACAAGATTGATAGGTATGGTTTAGAAGTAGTTCATCGGTAGAGGATAATAAGTAGGCCTAAGATGTAACTGCTAAGTGCTACAAACCAACAGTACCAATAACTGCAGATAGCTAACTAAAGAAGAAGAAGAAGAAGAAGAAGAAGAAGAAGAAGAAGAAGAAGAAGAAGAAGAAGAAGAAGAAGAAGAAGAAGAAGAAGAAGAATAAGAAGAAACTGCTACGTAATACGAAGCTAATTTAAAACCTTTAAAATCACAATCTTAAATTTCAATTTATATCGAAATGTAAAATTTTGTTTTCAAAAAAAAAATATAAAGATATATTATAGAGTAAAAGTTTTACATAGACTATAGAATTCGATACACGAGCATAGAAATGTAACCTTATTCATTATTAATTCTGTAAGCTGATTTACATATGATTCTACTGTCATCGTCCATATTAGATTCAACTATATTATAATAAATCTCTCCATAACTTTTATACCGTAAATAAATCAGCACTACAAAATAACACGACCTACAGATATCAAATGTCCTCACATTTTTTTGTTGGGACAAACTGTAGCATGTCATCAGTATTCTATATGTAGTTGAATGTAAATGTAATACTGAACCATCTACGTTCTTTAAATGCACTCATTTATCTGCTCAAGTGGCAATCCACATTATCGTATTCTGTACACTTCTATGCCTCTGCAGTCTTAACTTTTTGTATTACTTCGTAGCGAATGAAAACTTTCCATAGTTACCTTTACATCTTTTAACCCTTAATATATTTACTTTTAAGTGCAATACTTATTACACTTTAACATTTAATATGAATATAGTACGTCACTTTTTATTGCGTGCTTATCTCTTTACAGTTTCTATTAAGTAATAAAAAAAAACTGTTTAAATACTGGGGGATATCTCCCTCTATATAACAGTAACTTGACAGGTTAAAAATAACTTCATACTAATACCTCATCGTGAGAAAAAAAAGAATTTTAAAACTTATGCCCGTATACCTACAAGTTTTATGCTAAATAGAGTTATTTATTTTAAACATTTTTTAAATTTACATAGTATTTTCAATGTCTTCAAGACAATTCTTCAGAATGTTTGTTTAATCACCCTCCTATTGGTTCAAAGAAAACTCCACAAAAAAGTTATATTGTTTGTAGACAACCTAGCAATTAGAGGATCTCTAATATTATGCAAGTTTAATATTTGAGTTGCGGTGAACTCTACACTATTTTGTATTCATATATTTTTAGAGTATTGGAAAAAAGGAAACTATCGAATAACATTTATGCAATATTTATTCAATATTTGGATAAGAAGTAGACCGAGAAATTTAGTTTGACTTTAATAAATGTAATTATTGTAGTAAACAGGGGTATAAATTATTCAAGTGTAATAAAGTTTTGTTCTAAAACATATGGATAATCTTGTAACAGAATAACCTTAGACTATTCTGATAGCTGCTATCTCTCCTGTTCATGTGCGTTCTGTTATATCTGGTGTTCTTTATGGATTTGTCCTCTGTACAATTCTGCACCTCTTATACTCTAACAATGTCGATTTATCCAGGAGTCACCTTTTCCTTTTTACTGATGATATGAAAACATCTCCAACTTGTTAATATAACAGCGCCTTTTCACCACTAAATGAAAAATTTAACATTCTGACTGGTCGTGGGGGTGGCTCATATCAATCAGCACGGAGAGGCCCGAAGAGATTTGTTTACATGCAATTCTAATTCGCATGTTATCACACTCATTGGCGGTGGACTAAAATCGAACGGGTTGATACACTGAATTGCTGGGACGCTCGACTGGACAGACCCTCATATAAAATACGAACCCCGTAACTTGACTCGGCATATACCGCATCTATGGGTTAACTCGGTCGCTTTAAGAGGAAATTGATCTTGTAATTTTGTATACAAGACCTTTGCGTTCTGTATAACAAATTATTGAATTATTGAATCATTATGTGTGTTTATTTACAAGTGAGTGAGTGAGTAAATTCATGGACTCATGTATATGTGGGTGTGTCAGTGTGTGCGCGCTCAAAAGGATCTTTCTATGATATATTGGTATTGGACTAATACCTATATTCCTATTAAATGCATACTTATTTGAAGTTAGATATGATATATTTTCAGTACTCTTTATACTATTAAAACCATTTATAAGGTATATTCATTCCTGTTCGGAACTAATCCAAATCAAATTGAAATGAAGAACATCACTAAAGCGGTACCGTAGGCGTAATTATCATACAAAGAATTTTTCTCCCAGAACTAGTAACGAAAATCACTTTGGAGAACTTAACATGTCTTTCTTTTGAAGAGTAAAGATAATCTCAAAAAACCGTTTTCTCCATGACTCTGACGAATTTCAACGGGATTGTTTCTGAAATGAATTAAAAATATGTTTTTTTGCAAACGTATTTTCTTAGTCACTGGAGCTGTTGGGCGCAAGAGCACGTATATAAGGTTTGATACTGTCACTGTTAATTGCAGCAAACACGCAATAAACACACATAAACGGGCGTAAATATTCACAAATATATACAATGTTAACAATGAAAAAAAGCAATTCTTACTTATATAATAGATTCTAAAGACATGATATTATGCGTGTTCAGAATACACCATATTACATATAATAGGCGACTTATATCTGATTAAGTGCTACGTACTAGAAGTACGTACAACGTTTTATGTTAGGTTCAAGCCCATCTTAGCTAACAGACAGTCCGTTTTAGAGATACTAATATGTTGTGTTTGCTGAACATTTCGTGTTTGTTAATCATATACCAAAAGTCTATCTTGCTATTTATTTAATTTAAAGGTGTTATGGCAGCCGCACGGATCGTCCTCTCTGAACAGCAGAATAAGTAATACGCGTAGAATACTACAGAATTGTTACTTAATACTTTATCAACATTTCCAATAAACAACAACTCTCATATGCTACAATAATTCGAGTTTACGAATCTCCAACACACACTATTATAATAAACAATAATTATACCCAATTAACGCAATGGAAATGAATAATATAAGTCACCAATTACAAACGCAGCACAAAATAATTCACAATTAACGCTTTACACAAAATACTGCTGCCTAATAACGTACAATTGAATTAAAGTTTCACAACTACTACTAACAGGTCTTATCGCTTCGATTCGAAAATAACTATCTGACTGTAGCGGGTCAGTGTTTATCAATTTTTAGCACAATTTTTGAAAATATTATTTTAGGGAACTTGCTAGTACTAGTATTGTGAAGTATCATTAGTTTCCCTGTGAAGCAAGTACTGATTGTTAGAAGGTAACCTGTTCCTATTCAAGGGCAGATTCTTGGTTTCTAGCACCTAAAAAATTATTCTCTGCAATACAACATCCAGAAGGATGTCTTCTTAAGAGAATAAGGTCACCAATACTAATGTATGATTACGAACTGAAGAATTCGAAACGTATGATGAAAGGATTTTGTTGGAGTCAAGCCAGAAATAGTATTGTGATGTAGACAGTAGTAGGAAAGAAGTAACTGTGATAGTTTTCATGTATGTGTCCCTATAGAAAGTGTACTAGACTAAATAAAAGTCACGAGAAAGGTAAGAATACAACAGAACTAATATTTTCAGGGAAAAATTTATTTTTTAAATGAAGTATGAGAGTTTACTGCCGTTAAAAAATATATAGTTTGATTAGAATGAATTCTCAACTATATAAGTTACCAGGCATTTGTGTAAACACTCGAGATATGTTCAACGAACAAATGAAATTACGATGCATAAGTTTATTCTGTATATAAACTGTATATAGCCTACTGTACTTACAGAAATCTTGACATGAACACATTTTTCAGGATGTTAAGCAAACATTATATTTTCAATTTAACTGTAATTTTAAACAATCTATAATACTAGTTTTCCTAAATGTAAAAACCACTGCAATAGATAATAACAAACAAATATAATGAATAGTTTGAAATTTTAATTTTTATTATTTTGTTAAGTTAAACGGAAGTGTATTTGTTCGTCAAGAAGAGCAATACATACACTAAAAGTAAGAGTATCCTAAAATACTGAGCAAGAGTAT
Source organism: Magicicada septendecula (assembly GCA_034769895.1). Taxonomy (NCBI): domain Eukaryota; kingdom Metazoa; phylum Arthropoda; class Insecta; order Hemiptera; family Cicadidae; genus Magicicada; species Magicicada septendecula. The sequence goes on from CM068367.1 coordinate 954,709,258, forward strand.
CCAAAAATAATAAAGTTTTAACTTTTAAAAATTAATGTCTTTAATTTTATATTTCGACAAATTGGTTATGAGAAATAAAGCTCATTATTATTATTAATAATGCTTTAATAATATGTAGTGTAACATAATATTTATACAAAAAAAGATAATTGTGTATCTCATTACGAAAAAATAAAATAAATCGTTATCAATAGAAGATATACATACACACAGTTACAAAAATTAATCTTAACTAATCTTTTATATTCTTCACAGTGTAACAAGTTAAAAAGTTAAAAAATATAGACGTACAAAATGTATAAATATGTGTACGTAGAAAGTTATTTTACAAGTATTCCGCAAATCCCTGTGTGTATATGAGAGGCCGTAGTGCGTCTGTTGTAAAACTCGACACGCTTCTGTTGATTTAATGAGTGTATGTGCTACTATTATCAACACATACCAAATAGTAATTTTCCTATGACATTCCAATTATATGTGTACAAGTGAGCAATATACGAAGCTGTTTCATAAACATAAAGTACAAGAGAAGGTCGTGGAAGTGATAAACTCATTTTAAGAAAGAAGGAAAGGAAGATTGCGGACTCGGAATATAAAGCAGGACGTACATTCACGGCAAGCGATATTAATAGAATTCTGAAAGCAGCTGTACATATACTACATAAAGGAAAGCTTGAAATTGACCCATCTGAGACCAATAATCTCACTAATCACGCTAAGTTAAGTAGCAAAGTTTTTAATTAAACGTAATGAAAAATACGTATATTTAAATTAAAACTATTCATGTGTTTGTTAGAACTATGTAATTCTGCATTTCTTATAAAAGCACAATTTATTAAAATATACGTTTTCATTTTTTATACATAATTTTGTTAATACATACATTAAATATTGTTTAAGTCAATCAGATTTATCGTATTTTTATTGATTTTAATCCGCGAACTCGTAGGCTATACAATACATATTGTATGTTTTAAAATCACTCTGTTTTAATTTCAGTTATCTGTAAATCTGCTACTTATTTCATGGAAGAATGTTCCATGAAATATAAATTTAACATGAATATAAAAGCGAAGGTAGGAAAAAATATATTAAATAAATGGAATTTACGAATTACTTGAAAGATTTTATTAAATTACAGAGTATATATAGAGTGCAGTGGTAAAACAAACAATTTGTATTTATTAGTATAATTAAAATAAAATTAACTACATGCTGCAAGTAAAAATGTGGTGCAAACATATCTTAAACTACTATCAATGTTATTTTAAAAAAGCTATCATTAAAGTTTGTAGGAGGAGTGAGGTAAGTAGGCCTACTACTTAATCGCTGAACTTAAGGGTATCTGTTCAGCTTGAGCCTATTGCGATAGGCCAGTATTTTTGGAATGGTCACTTATGAATCACTTATACGGTCACCAGCGGCAGGAGTTTTGATTATATTAAAAAAATGTAAATATCATAAAGATATATTTTAAATACCGATATAAGAATAATTTTTTTAATTATGAGAATTTAAGTTTGTTTCAATATATCAGCATGATTTCCGCTAAACAAATTGTCACACTAGAGACAGTTTTTATTCTTGTAAATATTTATACAAAATAATCTAATTTAAGAATAAAAACAAATTTAACCATATTTGTAAGTAAATATACGTTGCCTTACTATTTTTATTAACAAAGAGGCACCTAATTCTAACAATATACTTAATAAAATACGATTACGTTTAAATATCTCTCCCTTTCTCACTCCCTCTCTCTTCCTCGCGCGCGCTCACACACGCACGCACTCACGCACACGCACACACACACACAAACTAATACTCATATATTTGTGGATCTAGTATGTATATTCTTAATCTAATTTAAGAATAAAAACAAATTTAACCATATTTGTAAGTAAATATACGTTGCCTTACTATTTTTATTAACAAAGAGGTACCTAATTCTAACAATATACTTAATAAAATACGATTACGTTTAAATATCTCTCCCTTTCTCACTCCCTCTCTCTTCCTCGCGCGCGCGCTCACACACACACGCACGCACGCACGCGCACACACGCGCGCGCACACACACACACACACAAAATAATACTCATATATTTGTGGATCTAGTATGTATGTTTTGAAGACTACAATTATAATTCGTATTTCTAGTGCAAACGCGACTAAAAATGTTCCCTTATGAACGAAATATAGAACAGACCGATCATCGAGTTACGTATACAAGTTACACAAAGTTATACAAGTTACTCAATATTAAAATATACGTGCACATAAACCAGTACGAGAACGACTATAATTCATGTGGTACGCGTGGGTAGTACTGTTCATTTAGATGCAAATAGCAAGCACTACTGTAACAACCGTCTTCTCTTAGTGAAGAATTACGCACATACGTTCAGTGGATACTAATAATTCAAACTAGAAATGTAGTGCAGTATATCCTTAAATGTAAGAGCTGGGCACTCACCACTGTTAGTGTAGTTAGGAAATGTGCACACCTATGTGATTAGCTAATACCTTATAGAGTATTTTACCTGGCTGCCACTTACAAGTAGTTACTGAATTTAAGTGAAACATTAGCCGTTCCGATGAATACAATTTTATTTAAATTAGTAAGTAACAATTTATAAAGCTAATCTCGATGTTGTAACACAATGAAAATATTAGTAAAGTCTGTTTTGCGTGTGCCAACTTTTTATTAACATAACAAGTTATTATTACGTTACTTTAACATAATTTTTATTATACCAAAATAATTGCAACAATTTCTGAAGTGTCAGTTATGTCTGTATCGCGGTACTGCTTTTACGCGTGTGCTACCCAGCGTGTAAGTAACTTTATAATTATTAATTCGTTATTTGAAACTACAATAATGTGACAGTCTTTTGATTACTGGGTTAGCAAAATTTAGTCATCGTTTTTATTTATAAAGCAAGTTACAATTTGTATCACACAAGTTAATAAACAAGCAGAATTATTAACCACTAACACAACTTTCTTCATTAACAAGTTAATAAGGAAACGGAGAATCAATGTAAACACTGAATATTTCCCACTCCATTAGTTAAATGAATGTTATTTTCAATGTGAAAGTGCAGACGAACATAAACAGTAGGGAGGTGAGTAGAGTGTTTTGTCAAGCTGATTGACAAACGAGGGTAAAACGCGTGTTATTCAAAGCAGACCATTTACACTGTGCATTAGCAACGTCAGCTTCCAAACTTTGAGGCAAATTTACGCAGTCTATGAAGACACGTACTCAGTCCTGATCTTAATGCGAAATCAAGATTATTACCGTTGAATTTCAAATAGTCATTAACTAAGTTGGATGGCACTAAGGACTAGGAATTCTTCACTAACAACAATATCTTACACAGGCAACATCTTCACTCACTTGCACAAGCAAACAAATACACACATGCGGGCGTGTACGCCTATGCTCAAAATTGCATTATAACGTCAATCTAAGTGGTGTTGTTCCAGCAAACACTGAAAATCTGTGCATGCAAAATTAAAAAATTTAAACAGATATATATTTCCGTAGATTTTATTTCTAAATGAAAATCCCTTATAATAAAAGATGAAATGTATTATTTATACTTTATGATTTAATTATGATGAATGATGAAAAACATTTAAATTATAAATTTAACGACGGAAGGTTTAGTGAGGATCGGTTAATAAGTATAACACAAATTTTACATTATTTGTGTAGACGTTTCTACAATATTTTTTGTCATCATAGGGACCTGTTTACGGACAACAGAAAATAGCAAACACAACAATATCAATTAATTGAGTAATCGCACCCTTGCGTGCGGGCGCATGTGAGAGAGAAACAGAGAGAGAGAGGGAGAGCGAGAGAGCGAGAGGGAGTTGAAACAGTTTGTTTTACATCATCATCAAAATAATTACATTATTTAGGTATTGTTTTACTTAAATACATAGACAAAATTGTAATACTCCAAAACATCATTAATACAATATTAGAATTTAAAACTTTGATATTGTTACAACGGTCTACTTGATCGTCGTAGGTACAGTGGAAACAAAATACAAGACACCAATTAAGTCACTAATCACCAGCTTTAATTTTCACAATTACACAGTTTGTAATTAACTCGTACAATATTTCCAGTTAGATTTGTTCACACGAAATAACCATGTCTATTAATAGAGTCACACAAGTATTAACACAATACTACTTCACTTCGACACACTCAATCCGCACTAGCGAATATCGCTCACGTTACTCAACTGACAACCCGGCAGCTATGGCTTTATAGACGGCGCGCTGAGGCCGAGTACGGCTTTCCCTCCTTAACTGCACGCCGGCCGCTTAATGCGTATCTCAAGTGTTCTTGGAACTCACTAGAATCACGTAGTTGAATGACGCACAGCTGCCACACTGGACGGGGGGAGTGGAGAATGTTCTGGGTTGTTCGGTAGGCTTCTCGTAACACAATCCCCTCCTTAAGCCTGTTCGTCCCGAACTGGCAAACCGCCTCTGAAGTAATACTTGGCCAGGCGATCTAGGTAGACGTCCTTGCTTGTCCTTCGGTTCTTTGAATTCAGTCTCGTGTGATCCGAACATCAATTTCCCAGGAATATGATTCTTCCGCGCAACCGCTAGTTTTGCTGGAATCACTCCCGTTGCGTCATGTATTAATTATCTAAACACCAATGGCTGATCCAACTCTGTTTGGTTCTCGTCAACAACCTCTTGCGTAACTTCATCTTCAGCAACTTTTCCCCCGGGCGCTTCTATTAACTGACGAACAAACAAGGGGTTTTCCTTGACACCCATAGTTGGCTTTCCAGTCAGTCCTTTTGCCGTTTTACCTATTTGTACTTCCTCTGCTAGTTTTTCTTCCATTTCCGCCTGGAATAGGAAAGGCTCCTCTTTACCAGACCTGTTGAATTTTTCTTCGGCCAATGCCACTTGCTTAATTGAATGGTTGGCAGACCCTGACATTTTAGCCATGCAAAGCTTTATCTTCTCTTTGTCAACCTTCAGGACGTTCTCTCTTAAGTCCACAACGAATCCGTAGGCATTCACAATGTCCATGCCAAGAATCACTTCATCAACAATGTCTGCAACGAGCATTTGGTGGCTAAACTGGAGAAGACCCAGGCGTACACGTACCTTTTCTAGCACCTTGACGGGGCTTTCAGTCACAGTCTGTATTGTACAAGAGCTAATTTAAGGCCGACGGTTTCTAATTAAGTCAGGGCGCACAATAGACACTGTAGCGCCCGTATTAACTGTAAATGATCTTCGTTTACCTTCCGCAAATCCATTAACGATCAGGTTTCCACTAATCTTATGTAGCATGGAAACTGTGTGCTGTTCTGGGGCTTTACATCTCCAATTGTTGCGATCGTTCTCTTCTCTCGGTATTTTATTCTTCCAGCAGTCTACCTGTAGATGACCATGTTTCCCACAGTGGTAACACTTCGGTCTTCTGTCTTTATCCTTTGGTTCGAAAGATCGTTGTGGCGCTGTGGCTTCTTAAACTGTTGATCTTGAATCGTCTCTTTATTTCGTCCGCTATGACGATACTGTGGTATTGGATCCGTTTGGCTACAACGTGATGGCAAACTTTGATTAATGTAGGTCGCCGACATGGCAGCTTCAAAACGGAGAGCATGAACAAGAGCGTCTGATTTATTATCATGCAGTGCCATTCTTAACACTTGTTGTAATTGACTATCTCCGATACCGTCAATAAACATAATGAGAGAAATCCACTTCCGGAAGTCCTCCGATTCTTCAGGATAAGCCAATCTCGTCAGTCGGTCGACATTTGCTTCAAACTCCTAGAGGGTTTCCCCTGAACGCTGTCGCCTCTCTTTAAGTTGTTCACGGTACACTTCGCACAAATGCTTGTTAACATACCGTAATTCCAGAGCTTCTGTTAATTCGGCATATATATTCTGATTTTCAGGTGGCACTTTCTGTATTAGTTCTGCGGCAGGCCCTTTTAAAGCAAGAATTAGTGAAAGTCCTTTCTCTTCTTCCGTCCATTTATTTAAGCGAGCGGCAGCTTCAAATTGACGAATATAAGTTGCCCAACGAGTGCTTCCATCAAACGTTGGGGCCTTTGCGAACACTGGCCCTATTACAGTTTGATTTCTCTCATATTTTGAATCTTCATCAGCATTTATTCATGGTCTTTCTTTATCAATTATTTCTTTCACTAAATGTTCGACTTCCTTTTTAATTTGTTTTATTGAATTTGTAATAGAGTCTTCTGAACTTGACATTCTTGTTTTTATAGTTGACACAGATTTTTCTATTTCAGATATTCTGTCTACTTGTTTGTTTAAATCACCTAGTGAAAGGACGAATTTTGCAGTGTTATCATCTGGTACGAACGCCTTGACGTCGTCTGATTTATGACTAAATTCTTCTTTTTTCCGTCCCTCTGGTGTTTCATTTTCCCGCTTACGTTTTTCGTCTTGTCGTTTTTCTGCTTCTCCTTTTCCTTGTCATCGTTCTTCTTTTTGTTGTTCCTGTCCTCGCTGTAGCATTACTCGGAATGCTTCTATCATCTGACTGGTATCCATTTTATTTTTATCAACTACCACTAACACCACTCTTCTACGAAGTGTCCTTTGTATCCACTGTTAACCGTTCTATCCCACTTCTGACACCACTGTTACGACGGTCTACTTGATCGTCGTAGGTACAGTGGAAACAAAATACAAGACACCAATTAAGTCACTAATCACCAGCTTTAATTTTCACAATTACACAGTTTGTAATTAACTCGTACAATACTCCAGTTAGATTTGTTCACACGCAATAACCATGTCTATTAATAGAGTTTCACACAAGTATTAACACAATACTACTTCACTTCGACAGCTCAATCCGCACTAGAGAAAATCGCTCACGTTACTCAACTGACAACCCGGCAGCTATGGCTTTATAGACGGCGCGCTGAGGCCGAGTACGGCTTTCCCTCTTTAACTGCACGCCGGCCGCTTAATGCGTATCTCAAGTGTTCTTGGAACTCAATAGAATCACGTAGTAGAATAACGCACAGCTGCCACACTGGACGGGGGGAGTGGAGAAAGTTCTGGGTTGTTCGGTAGGGTTCTCGTAACAATATTTTAACAATCCCTTAATGGGGATTATTTCTACAGAAAAATATCAAAACATATGGATCATCAGCTTGCCCACTTCTATGAGCCAGTGACAGCAGGAAACTCTCTCCTCTCATCAACAATTTTCCTCCTCAAGTGTTGACAATTTAAAGTATTTCTGCATATATTGATGTCGCATTCAACTTTAAACGTCTGGCCGCGGATCAACAGTTGTATAATAGTGTAGTGAGCAGTGCTAATAGGCCTAGATTTAAAAAAAGCCATTGGCTATCAATATTGGACAATAAAGACTGTCAATATTGAAATCAAAATGATCACTACTAAATTAAGGATTCTTTAAATTATATTTAGGTAAAAATGAGTCCGTGTAATTTTAACCGATAAAACTTTGTTTTTTCCAAAAAATTTAACATGTATAAACTCATGTAAAATGTAACAGTGGACTGGAATATCTTTCACCTTCCATTTGATCATCGCGTTTTTTAAATTTCCTATTTAAAATTTTATCCATTAAGCAAGCTCTTTTAAGTGCAATGACGTTGCTTTGTTGTACTAGGAGCATCAGTTTGGTTGAACACAATTCTAATAGAGCGATGCGCCATGAATAATATAGATGAAACTTTCACATGCCGCTGAATCGACATGTAGACTCGATATTCCAGAACCGTCTTGTAAAGAGACCAGGTATCCCATATTCCTGAATTCTTTTAGATTAATATAGAATGTCTAGAAGATTCCAGTTTACTTTACGCCACAGGTGACCTTAGCCTATATAAACAAAAAGGGCGGATACAATAATTGGTGAGCGACGAAATCAGTTCAGCGAATGTTTCTTTTAGCGATATAATGCACAATTTTTTAGCAAGCGATAATAAACTTCTCAAATTATTTAACTTACCGATTGGTATCATTGTATTGTGATGTACAAATACCTCACGAGAACTATCCTAATATGAGTGTGACTGTTATATAGAACTATAAATAAGCCTTGAGAGTGTCTTTTTTCCTTATTTTTAATTATTTATTTCAGTGTTTTAACACCACAACCTACGCTATCCAAGCGTGCAATGATTGTTCCAAGCGTATCATTACACTTGTCTATAAAGTCGATAAAGTAATGAATCCTTTTATAATGTTGTTCGTATAAACGTGAAACAAAAAACGTTAAAGACACAGTGAAGACTGAAAGACACGAAGGAAATAAAAAACATACTGCTAACAGCATTCACTGTTCGTAACAGAAACCTAGTATTCGGATATGACCCGTTGAGCGCCATTTTCTATATAAGCCAATAGGTGCCTATAAACATCAAGTCTCGTCGACCAGCTAAATAACTGAATTGGGGGGGGGGGGTCCCAAACGTATGTAGTCCCAAATATACTGTACAAACGTAACAGCGAGAACAAAACCGTTGTCGTACAAACATGCGGGCGCATGATACCAACTGCCTCCTCGCTATGGATCTTCTAGAACTTATCAGGACCAGGAGACAAATTGAACCTCTATTGACTAACAGAATCAAAATATTATTACAAGAGAATAAACAAATTATACTTTCAACAGTTGCATCAGATGAAAATGAGTAATAGATGTTCCGTGAATTTTTTTCATTTGACCTAGTAAACTGAAACCAAAGAATAGAAAAGGATTTCCCTTATGAGCAATACAAAGCGCTTAATTAAACTGCTTATGAATTAAAAATTCAGTTTCTCTTAAGGAATAAGATTTTTAACTCATGTGGCTGATATGTCTCTTCATAAATATTTTTAAAGCAGTTATACGATTATTCGTCAATAATAAAATAACTGAACACCAGAGAATTCATTATTCAAAATTGTAATACCAGTTTCAATAAGCAAAGAGACACGTATACAGCAATTATTCAAGTATGCGATTGCCCAACACACACTGACATAACAAACAACAAATTTAACCCAATTAAAATTGTAGCAAATGTATTACAAGTCAACAATTAGAGATGTTCACACGCAATAATTACTTTACACTAAATCGCTGTTAACATACACACCGAATCTTAAGTCACATCACTAATAACACTTCTTAGCACTTCAGTTCGCTGTAAGCAGTTGGCAACTACAATTTCCAAAATGGCTGGATATACGAAGAGTGCGGGAAGAGAAGTGTGCTGACAACAGGAGTGTTCCGAAGAGTGCGTACAGTGGTACATTTTCATATAGACGGCTATAGTCTGATGATGGATTTTCGACAGTGACACTCAGATGCACAATAGAAAAACATCTCCTTACGAGGCTAACAAAATTTTCATTCGTTATGGATGAAAAGGCGGGTCTTGAATGACAATTTGTAAAATTGCAAGGAAGAGTAATGAAATAAGGAGCGATGATTTCATACTTTTGAGAAGTAATTCACTTATGAGTCTGTAGTGTCTCATCCTAAGAAAAGTATCGATGTCGGTGAAAAGGAATAAAAAGAGAAAAGTAAGCTTTTTTTGTCTTTTATCTTTGTCATACTGCCTTTACCCTGATCGGTAGACTAAGAACACCCTGCCTAAGTACGATACGTCCTGCATACAGTCTACTAAATTGTCATTCTACTACACTTTACGCTTAACCGGACGAGTGTCAACCCAGAATAGTCCAGCTAAATGAGACACGGCTTATTCAATTCGACCGCCCTCTCGTACACGACTAAATCTTTCCTCTTGCAAACCTGCTCGAAACGGGAGGTGTCCAGTGTCCCGAGTCTCCAAATGGACTCCTGCCACTGGGTCAGGTTGAGTTAATTGTATATTAATTTCTAATTATGGGAGGGTGTGAAGCGACTATCGATTGATGTATTATACCGTCGTGGTTAACAAACGGTGTCGCTTCCAAGACTCACCTGGCCTTGGATTGTATTTACCGAGTCCGGCGATTAGGGCATTGTGGGTGGCACGAGCAGCCAGACCGCACCAGCGTCTCAAGCTGTCATCTTGGGAGCGGACACCTAGTCCTCTTCCCAGAGCGCGAGAAGAGAACCTACGGGGGTTATGTCCCCTGTCGGAAACGCTCTGGAGTGCCAGTCTGTGGCAGCGTGCAAGGTAACCCCACACGGGATAATCGTAGATAACCGGAAACTCGTACGTGTTGACTATGAAATTACTTCGCCGCGGGGTCATCGTCGGATTCGAAAGCACAACCCAGAGTCTACTGAGTTGCACCGGGGCGCGTTGACGGATCTTCTGTGCATGGTTTCGCCAGGCCAGTTGGAAGTCTAGATGAATCCCGAAGTACTTCACGCTATTGGTCCAGGGTAACTCGACTAGGCCTACGGTGAGCGGCAGAGGCCGCTTGCGGGATAGCGAGAATATTACCGCTGCGCTCTTAGTAGCGTTAAAGGCAACTCTTCAGTTCTCGGTCTACCCGACATAAGCGTCGGGTTGCCGATGTAGCTTGATGGCCGCAGAGTTTGCGTTTGACTCCGCAGCAAAAGCCGGGGTGTGTCGTGGGCAAACAGAGACAGCCTTCCTCCAGGCATCCGGGGCGTGTCGTTGACGAACACCGAGATCAGGAGAAGCTTAAGAACGCTGCCCTGAGGGTCGTCAGTGAAAATACGCTTCTCCGAAAAGAGACCGTGGTCTACTCTTACTAGGAAGCTACGGTCTTGCGAAAACTGCCGATCAAGTGAACGTAGCAATCTGGGTGAAGGACTTCCGTTTGTCTGTAAAGAAAGGACTTCCGTTTGACCTTCGTGCCATACGCGCTCGAAGGGTTTCTCTACGTCTAAAAAAAGAACGCGGTCGTCTGTTTTCCCTTGCAGCCGTCTCAGAGCATGAGTGGAGGAGTGCATTTCACGAAATCCGAATTGTTCGGGGTTCAGCACTTCCAGTCTTTCTAGGTGGCCGCGGATCCTACGCTGGATCAACCTCTCGAAAACCTTTGACGTCGAGGACAAGAGGCTAATCATGCGAGAAGAATTATTCTCCGACTTGGGTATCAGGAGTACGGTGGCCATTTTCCATTTCGCCGGAAAGTTGATCAGCCTGAGACAAGCGTTGAACAGCTCCATCAGGAAGCGAAAGGCGACGTAAGGCCGAAAGGCGCTGGAGTGCGGTATTTTAATAAATATTAAGGCCCGACGCCTTCCGGGACTTCAGATCATATAGTGATTACCGTGATCAATAAGAAAAAAGGTTCAAGTCGATATTTCATTTTTTCCAAAGACAGACTTAAGATATGTGAGAAGAAAGTGGTGCACAGACACAAGAGGAGACAAGAGTAAGTTTCCGTCAACAGAAACCGTGTTCAAGGGTCAGGAGTGTAAATAATAAACAAAGAGCATAAGAATGTGAATGAGGCATTTACAAATCACCCTTATAACAACAAATATAAACCTATATGAATAAACTGCAATAAAGAAACAGTTTTTCTAATCAAGGTAAGTTTTAATTTATAAGCAATTTTTTTACTTAATTTACGGAAGTTTACGCAATTAAAGAACGAAAGCTGTTAAATATTAAGATAAAAAAATCTAAAAATATTGAGAGCTTACAAATAAACAAATGAAGTGACTCAGTATTTTTGGTTGCGTAAGACCTGTAACCAAACAGCTGTCATCTGTCTTTACCGACATTTTGGCAATTCGATCGTACAGTGGCCTGTCGGGGTGAGAGGTGCATAGTGATAGCGATTTGAAACATAGTAATAAAGGCAAATTCTCCGCATTCCATGGTGACCGTATCGAACAATTCCCTGCATTCTTCAATAAATTAATCCCCGTCATGGGGATTAATTAATCCAATCATGCCCTGTCTATATCTGCTCCATACAAAGTGTGGTGCAGGTTTTGGTCACTTTGAACTATACCATGCAGTTTAACTATCAAGAAAGGTAGGAAGTCAGTCTTAAATTGATCAGTTAAAAATTTGTGTTAAATATTTTGTTGCATTTCTATGACAAGAATCTCTCCGATGAATTACTAACTCTATATGTAATTACTAACATTACTACTTATAACCTAGGTAACACAATAGGGTAAAAGCTCTGTGTAAAAAAGATTTGCAGACGTGTTAAAATTTAATATTACAAATTTCTTGTTTTAATTTAAAATTAAATACTCTTTACATTCATTGGTGTTCCTTATGTTGTGCTTTATGGTAAGTTATATTTTTTACAGTTTGTTGCAAAGAACGAAAAATTTGTTCCTTAAACTCCTACAAAATTTTTTTTATTGGTAATTCCTTTTATTGGTACCTCGAGCCAATCTTCTGTTTGTAATAAACCTAGCCTTGGCCAAGGCGTCTTTATTAGAAACGTGATTACATGCAAAATAAAATAGAGTCCATGCTAATCACTGAACCAACCTCAAAACGTTTACACGTATTGCAATTTTCACTTATTAAATGTTGACAAATTGATAATATTTTACTTTACCTTTTGCAAATCTCAACCCTGACAGATCTAATTGAAATAGCTATTTGTTCGTCTTCCTGATTCTATATAACTCTTCCTCACTCTCGCTCTCTCACGCACGTACACGCACACGCAAACGCACACACACATACTACATGTACACATGTATATTTGGGTGTATATACATAAATGGTGTGATTATCGGCGATGAGAAAGGTATTGGATACACAAGAATGGATCGAATGATGATCACAAATACAACATCAACAGATTAACACTAACGGAACCATAGTCTAGTAGAGCTTCCTATGAAAAATTTAGAGACAGCCATAAAATTACCAAATAGCAATAAAGCACCTGGCGTAGATGACATACGTACATGATGAACTGCTTAAAGCAGGACGAGATAATCTAGCCTCAGCGGTACATTCCTTGCTCAAAGAGATATGGCAAGAAGGACGCCTTCTATAATATTGGTATACAATTATAAAGTAAGCAGTTTACAATAAAGGCAATAATACGTTTAAGTGCAAGAACGATAGAGACATACTTAGATATTGGTGTAAGATAGAGGTGATAGAGGTGTACTTAGATAATGTGTATACAAAGATACTACAAATCGGATGTGTAGCGTAGCGAAAGTCTTGTTAAAGCAAATAGATTTCCGGACAGTTAGATCCACATTAGATTAGATATTTGTTTTAAAGTAAATAAACACTTAGCAAGGCACGGAATGTAACTGTGATATTTATCAGACATTCATATATTTCCTAGCAGAAATATGACTCAATTGAGAGACAGATTATTCAAAGTACTGTATGTGTTTGGATACCAATAAAATTAGTAAGTTAGTCTAAATAACAACGATGAATTCGACGATACACTTTTAGGTTCGTAACTTGTTGACAGCTTTGTAACCATCACAAGGCGACTGAAACAGAGTGACGGGTTGTTCCCAATTTTACTGAACATATATTTGAATAAGTTATAATTAAACTATGTATGAGTAGTTCCAATATCCTTTTCAACAAAAAGATCCATAACGTGGCATATGCGAAAGACATCAGTGTATCACCGAACACCAGCAGCAGCATAGGGGACAGGCACAGATCTGGAACCAAAGATGTGAGTCTAGAATTAACTTTGAAAAATAAAAATAATATTTGACTTAAGAAAATAAAGAAAGCTGAGACAGGGAAACACTTTAACGATAGACAATAGTATTGAGAATGTAGAAAACATTGTATACCTAAGAGTTAATATTACAAAGGATCAGAGGAATCAGAAATAATGAGAAAATATTGTTGTGAAACAAATCTTACTTTTTCCTGATACACACTTTTAATCTGAAACATGTGCACCAGTAGAACTTGAAATTGGAATCAATTTTGGTGAAAGTGGAAAAATCGAAGTACCCTACGCATGAACACAAATAATGAGAAAATTAAAACGAAGGCAATTTAGGATATTTAAAATAAGTAGACATATGTACTTTTGTAGTAGAGATGATTGCGTGTGAAAAGAATATTACAATTTTAAAGGAAAGGACGGTTCACTTGATAAGATTCAGGAAAATGTAACTCATGATTCATCTAAAGATATAAAATTTGAGTCCCAAAGTCGAAACAATGCACAAAAGTGTAAAGGTAAGATTACAAAAATTGGAAAAGAGATAGTAAAATGGAACAGTCAGACTCGATAACTGATATCTGTAGGTGGAGGATCTAATATCGCCGAAGGGCAACTAAATTATAACATGAAATTGGTAACTAAAGACGAATTCGATAGATTCACAAAGATGAAAACAAAATGTACTACAGTGGAGAGAGAAAGAAAGGCGGACGTGGTACGGCAGTGAACTGTCTAAACATAGCAGTGGGGCATATGATAAAAGCATCTACTATTAAAGGAACAATAACATGATTACACAGAATTAACGAGATCGCAGAGCAATCCAAGCAAAGATAGCTTGCATATTTCGTGCAAAGAATACAATGTTTCAGATAATTTCTAAACAAATCAGTGAATATATGAAGAATATGAAAAGAGGAGGAAAACGAACAAGAGTTATAAGTTGTGCACAGAGCCTACTTTAGGTATACAGTTTTACTTAATAATATTAGTCGAATAAGATTCACGTATTTATTGAATAATGTTTTATGTAGAAGTAGTAACATTTTCCCCTTCAAGACATAACTGTTTCGTACTTTTTTTGTAATTTAGTAATGGAGAAACGAAACATTCAATCCAATGATTTTAAATAATGCAAACTAAATTAAGTTGGCTAAAAGTTTTCGGTGTTTCATAAAATTTAGTGTAACGTTAGGTTACTCACAGGTACATAAGTATATGAATACAATGTGTAAATGGTCGAGCATGCATATAGGGGCTGTTTCTATTGTCTCAACAATATTACTTGGGTGCGAGCCAAAAACCAATAGAATGCAGCCACCACTATTTGTTTCGTCTTTGTAGAGAACGTTTACCTGCTGGAACACTATCTACCAGTGTGCGGCTATCCTACTGGCAGGAAACCAATTTTATAAACGACATTACAATTGTCAACAAGCACGTGTATTTATATAGACATAAATTAGTTCATCGTAGTTTGTTTCTATTTAGTTTTACTGAATGGGTTACTTTTATAAATGCATATACAGTGTATTACACGAAAATATATCGTATCCAAAAATAAGAAATTCAAATTTTTTTATTCTATTTTAAATGTTATCTCCATGCAGATAACACCATTGATGAAGCTACTGTTACGACGGTCACACGGAGCGTCGTGTTGTACAGAGGAAACAGAATAAACAACACCTATAAATCCATCAATTAAAAACTTTAACATTTGAAATTTAATTAGCAACAAACAACAGTTAAAAATTAACGAAGGTACTCTTATACAATAATTCAAGTTAAATTTTACAAACACAGAAATTAATGTCACCTTTTTACAGTACTAAGTAACACAATAATCACCGCAACCGGTCTTCAAATATCGCTAGGCCTAACTGAACTGAACTGCTTAGCCGGCCACGCTAGCACTTATATCCGCTTAAAATGTCCAACCTTGGTCACGTCGTGTAGAATGATCTGTGTCTGGAATAGTTTCGTGCGAAGCCGCAGTTTAAGAGTCACGTAGCACGTTTGTTATTTTTTAGCTTAACGTATCACTGCCCCTTCTTCAGCCCGTTTTCTACGGTAAACCGTTTCTGCAGTAATACTTTGCCAGGCGGTCTAAGTTGTAAGTTATTGTAACATTCTGTTTCCGCGGCCCTTCTTGTTGTATCCGATAACATCATCAGAGATTCGATTTTTCACAGTGTAAAGCCCTTCCCACTTAGTTTGAAGTTTCCGGAGAGATCACAACGGTGCTTTGGATTGTACAACCAAACCTGGTCTCCTCCTTCGAAACTATTGCTGGAAATGACATACCACGTTTCCATTTTGTCACTAGCTACCTACAGCCGTCCTCTTATCAAACGATTCATTTCTTGAAGTCGGTTTTCAAATAGCCAAGAAAATTCTGCGGCTCTTGGAACTGAGTTGCGGGTGATCCTAACATCAAATCCTCAGGAAGAAATATCTCCCACCAAAATACAGTATAGTTTTGCTGGAGTCATGCTGCTTGTGTCGTGTACTGACGACCTATAACGCATTAAGAATAATGTTATACGCTGCTCCCAGTCTGTTTGGTTCCCGTCAACAACCTCTTGCGTAACGTTTTATTCAGCGACTTCTCCTCCGGGCGCTTCCCTTAACTCAGGAATAAGCAAGAGCCTTTGCTTGTCGACAACAATTGGTTTTCCAATCACCTCTTATGTCACCAGAAAACTCGGCATTTCATCTGCTAATTATTTTTCCGTTTCCACATGCAACACCAAGGTTTCCCTTCTCCCACCTGTTAACTTTTTTTTCGGTCACCGTCATTTGTTTAATCAAATCTGTGGTTGATCATATCATTTTAGCCGTGGAAAATTTAAATCTTCTCTTGGACACTCTCTCTTAAGTCCACAACAAACCCGTAGGCATTCATAATATCCGTGCCAAGAATCATTTCATCAATAACGTTTGCAACGAGCATTTGTTGGCTACCGGCTGTCGCCTTGCTCTCAACTGAGTCCAGTACACATTGCGTAAACATTTATCACCATACCGTAATTATAGAGCCTTTATCAATTTAGCATAAGTGTTCTGGCTGCCTGATGGTACTTTCTGTAGTAGCTCTGTGGCAGATCCTTTTAAACCGAAAATGACCACAACTGCTTTCTCTTTTTCCGTCTAATTATATGATTTCTCCGTAGTTGCGGCTTGAAATTATCGAAGATATGTCGCCCAGTCAGATCTTCCATCAATGTTGGGGATGGGGCCTTGACTTAAACTGGTTCGACTGCAGGCAACGTGAATATCTCAAACACCTTATTTTGTACGCATTTTTCTGTTTTTACCATTTGTACAGCCTGTTCAGCAGTTTGTTTTGAAATTCATGGTTGTTATCAATAACTGTTCGACTTCTGTTTGTATCTGTTCTTTTATGTTTGCAATTGACAATTGCCTCTTACACTTCCTACAGATAATCTTACCTCTTGTCCATGTGGTCACCAAGTACGAGTCCCAAATCTACAATAGTATGCTCCTGTAAATAGCTTTTGCTCCTATATCAATGCTTTTATGTCTTCCGTTCCACGCCTCCACGTCCTCTGTTTCCTGATTATGTTTCTCGGTTCCACCGACTCAAGCAACATCGTCTTCTGCAGTATCCAGTATGAATGTTTTCTTGTGTGTCCGTGAAGAGCGCTTTTTGTCATTCCTCTGGTTCTTCTGCTTCCCGTTTCCGTTTTCTTTTAGTCGTCTTTCTGCTTCTCCCGCCTCCTGTCGTTGTTTCTCATCCTGTCGTTTTTCTGCTTTTTTTGCTTCCCGTCGGCGTCGTTCCTCTGCAACAATAGCGCTTTGAAAGGTTCCATCATCTGACCGGTATCCATTATGGTAAATCGATTACCAATCGCACTCCTCTTCTACAAAGTGTCCTCTGCTTACACTGTGTAAAAACTCCTATAGCACTTCCGACATCTCTGTCGCGACGTCACAGGGATCATCATGTCATTGTGTTGTACAGTGGAAACACACTAAATCCAATCAAGTCACTAATTACAAACTTTAATTAGAAACAGCCAACAGCTAGAAATCAACAAAAGCATTCTTATAAAATTCTTCAAGTTAAATTTGTCCAACACACAACAATATACGTCACCTTATTACAATAATAAGTAAGTCAATACTCACCACAACAATCACTCCGAACAGAATTTTAATTATTACAAGATCTAACTGAGCCGAACTGCTTAGCCGGCCGCTAGCGCTTAAATTTATACACCTCTGAGATTTGAGAATAATCTGTCATATTCCGGATAGGTAGCTGAAACTCCTTAGAAACTGTGTCAACATTCGGCTTTGATAACGCCCCGTAGAATGAACTGCAGACGTCTGAAACACCTTCGTGCTTGCGATGAAAGAGTCACGTGAGCTCTTTTATTGTTTTTTTAAGCTCAACGCGACATATTCTTAACATAGACAATATGAACACAATACACATGGCTTAGTGGTGAAGTGTAAAGATACGATCATGATGGTTAACCAAGAAAAATATTCTGCAAAGTTGGAGCAATAAAAACAAAGGTATACTGTCAACTCTGTTTATATTGAACCTCTACGAACCGTACTATTTGCTTAACTAAATCTGTAGTTCACTATAACAGAAATACATTTTTAACTCGAGTAGTGGCAGACATAACATTGCACACATTAGTGTAGTAAAAACAAAATCAGTTTTTTAAAGCAGTATAGTACCTAGTAATTAAAAAGTAATACATGAAAAATAATACAGTGGTGTACGGTATTAAAAAAAAAAACAGTTTTATTAAAACTGAACTTGTCACAGTGTAACTGAAAAACAAAATACAAAAACAAAGTATGGACGTATAGGTTTATACCTCAAGTGTTGGGACAATCAGTTATGTGCTGCTGTTTACTGCCCATTGTTCCGATGAATCAATTTTGTATATCCTTTTCAATGCGTTTTTTTCACACTTGATTCCTGTTTAATAAGGCAGGTGAAATTAGATTCACGCAATTGAATAAAAGCTTTGTCTATTAAAGAACATGTTACACGTTTATGCTTGTTTACAACTAAATGTTTAATTTGTTTACAATGTTCAAGAATTCGTTTAACTGTTAAAGTAAAGGCGTTTAACTGTTTATAATCCGTCTTCACTTTTAAAAATTACTATATAAAAACTTACGTTTATTTATTTTGTTACTAACGAAACGAAAACACATTAACAATATACGTGTGTTTTACAAAGACATCGTGATGCGTACGAATTCGGATCGCGGGCACGCGTCACAGCACACAGAGCGAGCGGCAGCAACACACTCCGATCAGCGGGACTCCCCAGCACACACTTCTGGAACGCTTAACAATTCCACATTATTCCTAGATTGTAAAGACCTTATAACAATCTTAAAGCCTTTTAAAGTTTCTTTCACAATTGGAACTCTTTCTTCATTCTCGTCTTTGTCATCTTCGTCTTTGCTATTTTCATTTCTTCCTTGCTGGAACCATTTTTCACAGCTTCAATGATTTATTCATCTGACGGTATCTCATTTGTTATATTAAGTCTGCGTCCCCATATATAAGATCTTTAGCTACAGTGCATTTGGAATTAATATGCTGCAGCAGGTCATCGAGTGGTAGTTTACCGTCTTTATCAAACGAAACTTCCTCTCCCATACATTTTGCAGCCAAGTTGGCATGTCTGAAATAGTTCTGTGTTGTGACATTTGACATACTCCTCTACGCCGTGTCAAGAACATATAGTATTTAGAATGTTAACGGCGACTTTTTTTTTAATTCCAAGACGGTGATTACATGAACAAAGTGTAATAACTTCTTTCGCTGACTTAATTCTGTAATAACTCTTGAAGCTCATAATCAGGCCTTGCTCCATTGCCTGTAGGACTCACGCGCTGTATTGGCAGGCAGGAACGCAGAATATTTCTTACTTTTGCTCTCAGTTCTCAGTCCCAATGTAAAAGTTCTTCTACAAAAATGAATGATGTTATCCAGACTTTACTGTTGAACTTTTAGTTCACCGGAAATCACTGACATTTTTAAAACACCCAGGGTTCTTAAATCCTCAGTCAGAATTAGTTTTTCTCTTCTCTGATCCTGACATGTTGGCACACTTCCACAATTTTACTCAGTTGTTTGATATATTACCATCAATACATTGTCCTCTGTAAATTCAAGTGTTTTGTTTGGTGTTAATTGATAAAATTGTCTTGTCTGATCATCAATAAACATTTTATCTGGCGAGTAACCGTTGCAAATTTTTTGGCTACTCTGAATTCAATCAGTCCGATGTTGTTCGAACTCAATTCATAGACTTTGCTTCCCTCTTATGTTCCCAGATATAACGTTCTGCATATTCTTCCACCAATCCAGTCACCCATCCAAACAAACAAACTTGTATCCAGCATCTCTGCTAGCTTCACAGATGTCGCGTTGAACACAGCTACACCTAAACACATTAGTTGGACAATGAACAACTTAAGCAGTGCTTGGTCAATTTCTTCTCAATCAACTGTACGTAGTTTGTTTGTTTAAGGCTTGTTTTCATTCAGGGAATAAAATTTTGTTTTTGTTTTTTATAGTGTTACACATAAACTCTACTACTCGCCCACTTCTGCTTGTGAAACGGCTCACGCTCAATGCCGCCTATAACGTTCGCCTTACATTCCTAATGAAACACTTTGCGCTTTGATATTTTGACGTTTACTAATCACAATCTACAACTGAACTGAGTATGAGAGTATGAGAACTGAGTAATTAGCGGGTGGGTACGAAGCAACCACCGTCTTCGCGCGCCCCACTTAGTGACAAAGTGAAGAGGGAGCAAAGGCCTTTAGCGCTTAGACTTGGAATTTCCCAACTTTTGCTGTCCTATATCAGTCTATAATTTTAATGAGAGCGCGTGTAAACAGCGCAATAAAAAGTGAACTTATTATTTTCGTTACCGTTTCTTTGCTGAAAACAGTAACACAATTAAGCATAGATATCTCTTTTATACTGCCATTCGTTGTTGGGAGTTTGGGGTTTTAGGTTCAGCATAACCGAAGTTGAGCGTTCACAATAACCTATTTATTTTGTGTGTTTATATATAAAGTCTGTGGATCGAGACTGATGATTAATTTCACTATAGCCGAATGTTCGCTACAACCGAGTTAATCAAATCCATAGTTAACTGTACGTGAAAAAATAAATGGGGAAGGCCAAAAAAGTCACTATGAACAGAGATGATGTATGCCGTGGTATATACAACAGTAAAAACAATAAAACATAGGGCCTACCAATATATGTATTGGTAAATTTACACTTCTAAAGTTTACTCTATACCGTACTCGAATCTTTGTAGAACAATTCGCAGAACTGCTGATTCACTTTAACGATTTGTGATTATTCAGCACGATATGACTGACGATACTCAGGTAAACTTTGAGTATCGGATATTAATATGATTAAGAAAGTAAGGTTCAAAACAGAAAACATTGTGACGACAAATAAAGTGATCATTGTCTTAAAGTTTGTTCATGCGAAATCAACTGTTCCTATTTTGTGCTGATTAAATAATCACAACCGTGTTCAAATAAATCTCCCTTGACGTCCAATGCGTGCTATATACAACAGTAAAACATTTAAACTTACGAATATATGGGTTGTTAAATTTACGCTTCTAAAGTTTACTCTATAGCGTACTCGAATCTCTGTAGAACAATTCGCAAAACTGCTGATTCAGTTTAACAATTTGTGATTATTAAGCCCAGCCAACTATGGCAAAAATTAGTAAAGCTATTAATGTAACTGTAAATTTCCAGACAGTTTTACTTTACTTTGTATTCTACAAGCTTTGTTGGCAAATGACGTACATATATGCTGTCTTCAAAAACTAATTGAGCGTGCTACAGAAAACGAAGAGACAGACTGTTCGTCCACTGTTATCTTTTATGCCTAGACACCCTTATTCTTACTATGTCATGACCGCTTTAGTCTAATATCTCGTTGGTTTGAACTGTCGTCTTTACACTGATAAGGATACTGCAATATTGTGTTAACTTGTTACGAAACAATCTATTTGATGATTCAGCAGTAACCGTCTCGTATATAGGACGTCGTCATGACACTGTGTGTGGGTGGAGGAGGGCAGTGGCATAATCATATTGCATAATCACTTAATTTGAGCCTATTTCTAAGCCATATGCGAGTATTAAAATAAGGCTTATAAGTAATTATAGAAATAAAAGGCTTAACAGTATTTTTAAATTAATTACATAGAAATTTCTTAATAATAACAATCACTCATAATATCAATCACTTTTGTTAAATAACGTACATATTTGCAGCCTTAAAACAGTTGTATACGCGCCAGAAAATGGATGCAAACCTTTTCTGTAAAGTATTTAAAATTTTTCAAACGTTTGTTTGACCAAGTATTATTTGGTGTCATTCGGTCAAATAATAATAATAATTGTAGTAACAAGAGCCCTTATATAATTTCTATAATTATATTTTCAAGTGTTTGAGTTCATTGTCTAATTCAACTACGTGTTTCCTTGCACTATATCATCAAACAGCATGATTCTGTAATTACCACATTTAAGGTATACATTTGTGTTTATTAATCGTGCTCAATAAAATATTTAGACTGCGTATTCTTTGTTAGCTTTTGCTGTGGTAATCAAGCTACATAATCATGCACCTCTCACTCTGATGAGGGGAATGTAACAGTTATTTATAAAGAGTATCAGCGAAAAATTATTATGAGCTCGTTTTTGCCTTGTGCCTTTGGTGAAATTATCTCCTTTGGGTGTCTAACACCGAGGAAAATAATTATACGCTTAATTAGGCAAAGACGAATATAAAGAACACTTAACGCCAATTACTAAAGAAGCTCAATATAAACGGGTTCATCAACAAAAGCAGTAACGCTCGAAACATTTGTAACGTTAGCACGAATCTATACGACAGTTATCGAGTGCTTCAAAGTAAGCGTTTCCAGCATTTGAATTTCAGTGAGAGTCGTTGGGCCAAATCGTATGCGTATGGTCTTGACGAAACAGCCTACGTTTATAGACTTACGGCACCTAAAGTACGAAAGTGTTCAGACATTCATGTTAAGTTTATAGAGATAACACATTATAAGTGTTATTATAATAAAGGTTTAATATAATTTACATTTTCGTATTGTATATATATTACAGTTTTTATTATGTACTTTTTCAATTGTTAAATAGAAAACATTTTTAACAATTTTCATTGGTCTTTCATTGTTACCAAATGTTCATAAATATTGCTTTCGTAGTACCTGCTGCTTGATATAACTACATTAAAAGTTTAATTTACAATAACTGTAATATTCGTATTTATAAAGCTCAAAGTTTTTAACTACTTTTGTGTTTAAATACATTAAACAAATTTAATGTTGTGAAACATACAAAAAGTTTTAATGTACATTTTGCTTACATCTGACAGTGGTTTCCAAAACGGCGTCTCGCACTTGTCCTCCTACATTTTCTGACGTTAATCGCGTTCTTCTCTGTGATTTTCGTAGCCCTCTTCTTCAGGGGCCGAAATCGCTGAGCTCCTCTTCGGTTTTCCATGTAGTTCATTTTTGTTAATGCTCCCTCCACGTAAATCGCGACTATTTCTTTTCAGTCACCTCAAGTCTTAAATAATAATAATACAATTGAATTATTATTTGTCACATGTATGTCCTATTGTTCCACGCATATTTGTCATTTATCTTAGGTTGCGATTATTTACTAACCATATGAGTATACTGATATTTTTCAAATCAGTTACAGAGTCTGCATTACTTGTTAATGACTGCTGTTTTTGTTAATGACGATCTCACTACCTGTCTCATAAAACATACCAATGGCGAACTGGCCGAAATTAATGTTCATAGCTCCCAGTTGTAGGCTATTTAGAGAATAATCGGTTTTCTTATCACAATATAACCGTTAATGAATCTTAATAAAAGGTAATATTTTTCAATAAAACAAAGTAATTAATTATGGATCTAACCTGGGTAATTAACCTGTCTTGCTTACTTACCTTTCTGATATGCTGAAACACTTCGATTATATCCATCACTGATATCACCGTGTAATATTTAACAAAAAGTGAAAGTATAATTTCTTCTTAGCAGGAATAGCGAGAAGTGTGTAATATTAGAATATGTAAATTATTATTGTCTTAGGGGAACAGAATTAGTAATCTACGAAAGTTGTAGGCCGGTGGGCCTGCCATCCTCAGGGTTATGCCTCGTTGTAAACGAGGGAAATTTAAAATTGTTTCATTTGTACACCGCTGTGTAAAATATGTTTTGTCATATTTTTTGTTTCGTTACATGTTTGCGATATTTTTTGTACACTGTTGTAATCTTACGATTCTTAAGCACTTATTTTAGTCGTTGCTCTGACTTTATACAGAAGTATACAAAATGTGTTTACTTTGTTGGACTTTTTAGAGCCATTGTTATTGTTGTTCATATTTTGATTTGTGCTCTTCTACAGATCGGTAACTTTATTTACTATTTTATAATTGTTTCAGACGCGGATTTATCTTATTGTAGGCTAGTTGTTTATATCTTACAATTTTAACTCCTCATTGACAAAAAAAAAAAACAGTTTAAACTAAACTTATTAATAGAGAAACTGAGTGATCTGTGTATGTACTTCTGTTCATAATAAGTTATTATAAATGATTAATAGATGAAAGATTTCTGTAAAGAAAGGTAGAACATGTATAAATTATGAAATGTTAAGGTAAAATAAGGCAGAAGTAGATTCTAGTTTTCCAAATAACGTACACATATGAAATACAAACAAACCACACACAAGCGCTAGACTGTTCCACAAATGATCTAATTTTCCCGAATTCAAAAATTGTTTATTTAATTCATTATCCTGGCTGTTGGTATCCGTACTGCGTAACAGGGCTGAGATGGGTTTAATAAGAACAAGATGGACTTAGAAACTTGGTGTAAAACACTTCAGAAAGCCAGTATAGCAGCTTCAAATTATCGACGATACAATGCGTAAAAATACTCCAGTCAGAGAGCGTCGCAGGGTGTTGTGCAGCAGAATTGATTTTGCGCGATCTTAAGCCGAATGAGCGCGGCATAGTAGTTTATAGTTTTCCTGTAACATCGTCGGGAAATACCGGTAATTCCATTCACGACACAGCAGAACGACAATTCCAATCCTAGACGTTTTACAAGTTTGTTCTTCAGCTCGTGATAGCACGTCATGACTTTACATAACGTCGGCAAATACAACCTCGGGTCTCTATTGAGATATGTATATACGTTTTAACATTGAAAATGTTTATAAGGACGTGTCGCACATTTGCGGCCGATCACTGGTGCGTGATCGGAAATGGGAACCGGTGAGTTTCCATAGAAACTACTTCTTTGTTGTCAATAACGTAGTACACATATAAAACTTCGCTTATGAATGCGACTACATTTAACTTATAATCTGAACATTGGTAAATGAAGAATGAATTCATTGATTGGTGAATGAACATAAATATATATTTTTTAGATTTATTGAAGCATTTTCAATGCCTTTCTCTGTGCATTGCATTTGTGCAATGCCTGTAAATTTTTTTCATTGCCAGAAAGAACTAAACTCTAAAGTTAGTAACAAATGACACGTAACACCACGTGTCACGGATCGCGTTCACAACGCAGTAATGCACGCTGTAACCTACCACTAATGAAAGTGAACTCACTATGATAATATAACATTTTTAACAAAAATTACTAAAACGTGTTTCTCGTGAATCTAACTAGACAGATGTACAATTGAAACAGGACTGAACAGATGCAACTCTTTTTAAAGCATAATTAATTAAACTATTAAAACGGTTTAATAGTTATCCAAATTGAGTTCTAAAACATTTAACTTTGTTTCTGTGTATTCCATTTTCTACTAAGCAAACCTTAGAAGTACATCTTAATACTTTTACTATGTAACTGCGACTTACTTTTCGTAACAATACACTCAGCTGTTTCACAAATATTCCAAACATGTTTTTAGCTCCTATTATATCTCTTTGTTTGTTAAATGTATAATCACTTGGTTGTCAATATCACTGACTTATTTTAAAACGTGTAGCGGTTACTTAAAATATATTCGGATCTAATTCAATGTAGCAACCATGGACATGTTTATTGTAGAGAGCTTAAATTCTGCAACACAAAACGATCTGCATACAAAAGCATTAACCCAGATGCCATTCACAATTACATTTTAGTAGTTTCTAAGTACTGCTATAGTACAGTGGAGTAATTTCTATGAATTCACAGTACTAAAGGCTTAAACTCTCATTGACTAATGGCGTTGTACACCATAAATTTGAACGTCCGTTTACTAATTAACGAGATTACAACATTATGAAAATGCAATATTTTAGCAAGTATGTAATAACACATCGGAAAACAATCCATATTATTATCATATTTAGCCAGACATACATATTAATAGGTTTAACATACAAAGTATTTTTTAACAGCAAAAAATGTAACAAGTTGTAAAAAAGTTTGTGTATGTTGATTCACATATAAAATTATTATCCCGTGTTCATTAGTTTTACGATTATATTCTGCAAGTTCTAAACGCAGATTACTTCTTTTAACCATTTCATGATTCCCTCAACCCTATGTCAAACTTGTTTCCAAATGTTACAATTAATTTTATTACTTTTAATACTTCCTCATTTTGATACGTTTAATCATTTTGAAATGGTCTGAATTACCGTCTACTTTAAATATTATTTGAAAAATAAGTTTTTTAAATTCCTTACAGGTATTCCTCTTATTCTCCACGGTTTAAGTATAATCATATTCTACATTGTCATCCCATTATCATGAAATAATAATGGGACAACCTTCTTTTTGACTACCGTATCGAACAAATTTATCTTTTTTTCATAGAGTACTGTGTTATTTGGTGTTGTTCCAACACATCATCATTTCATGTGGCCTTTTGGATTCTGGTTTTGCTCCTTGACGCTTCCATAATTTATTATATAAGTTACGGATTCATGTTTTTAGTAAGCCTATGCCGATTTTTTTTAGTAATAGCTTCGGAAGTCGATTTTTAATGAGTTAAATTGTACTTACGACAATAGTTATGCAGCACCTAACAGCTCTGAATACCTACACTTGTGATTTATCTACAAAATAATTTTTTTTCTATCTATCTGTACTAAGCATTCTGCTAATGGTCCGACGTACCGTCTGATACTTATATATCTTACTCTGCATATTCCTCTGTGTTCCATCTTCGATTCAACAGGTTAACCACCTTCGATTCGACAATTTCTCTTCTCAATATCATAATTGATTTTTATTGGTAGATATGCAAACACTGTTAGGATACTATACATTTTTGTTTTGAAACGTTTCCTTTCAGAAAGTGAAACAAATGAAAATTGGTTTACTGAAGTGAGACATTCTTCAGATCATGAATATATGAATATAAATTAGCGTGTAGGCTTATAGAAAGAGTAACAGTGTTTGCGTACATTGGCCCGCGAGTGTGTTAAAACACAGAACAGGCGAAGAGACAGGTGCAAGTTATTCAAATATATATAACGTGCATTTGTACTGTTAAAATAATATTTTATAACTATCAGTTAACACAAACGCTCGTACCATTACTCACTTTATTAAAGTTTAAAATAATGTATACTAATGCTTGTAGCAATAACATTTTATTGAAGTATGAAACTGCATGAAGTTTAATTTAAACTTTTAGCAATACATTTTCAAGAAAAATATAATTTATATTGTATTCACTGGGGAAGCGATAAAACACAAGTGCCATTAGAGTAAATAGACTGCAACTAGAACAGCATTTCAGCACCTCTGTTTGCGCTGTTCTGTTATATTATGTTTGTATATTTTTTCATACTACTTAAAATGAGAAAATTAAAACAATTTAATAAATTAATAAAAATTAAAATACTTTGTGATCTATTTAACGTTACGTCTATTTCTGTAATTTTTAACTATAAGTTATTTTTAATAGTATTTACCAACTATTCTGTAAAAAAAACTGCTGGATTTTTTTACAAAAGAATAGTTTTGCGCTTATAAAAATTAAAAATTACAAAGTTTCTTGATAGTTGTATAGGCCTACACTCCTGGATATCTTTAGGTTGTCAACATCATAAGTTTGCACTTATAGAACTTGAAGCTGACTAATATTATTCTGAAAATATAATTTTTTTCTCGTACATACAGTAATTTTCTATTCCAAAATGTTACACAGTATTTTTTTAATGTACTCTTATATATTATGACTGTAAAGTTGTTTTATTATAATACTCTCCCGGTACTCGTCAGTTTATCCCCTAGCTGTCTTACATTCTTCTCTCTAACTGTCTTATAGTTTTGTGTGCGATGAATATCTTCGATGTGTATCTTTAATGGATATTTCTGCCGGATATCGTTGGTGGAATGCTTGCTGGGTACAGTATAGCTCTTGAAGAGTACTAAAAATGTGGTCGCGAAGTATAATTTTTCTAGTTTGTTTCGGAGCGTTTTGTAGAATAAACTTACGTTAATTTTTTAGTAAACTCATATACATTTCTAAAAATGCTAAAAATATCTCCGAATTCATAAACCTAGCTCTAAAAATATAAATTTCAAGAAAAGCTCGCTGAAATAGGTATGAGATTAGGGCACTTTTCTCCGAAGATACTCGTTTCCTTATGGCGTGTTCCCATATATATATATATATATATATATATTTATATTCAGGTTCTTTCCATAATTTTCGTTTAAATTTGCTTATCCCCAACTGTGGAGTACGACCAACGTATACATACGTAGTGTGGCAGAAAAGTAATGAGACTGGGAACACTGCAAGCGATCTGGCAACGCTGCGCTGTTGTCCTTGACAGAGCACGTGTATCAGCCCCCTCCCATCTATCAGTGCGAGTTTCAACTCCTTCCGTTAACTACGTGATTGTTGTGACTGCTATTAGTGAAGTTGTGTTTTGGTTGTGCGTCACGCAAAATGGAACAGCGTAATTTGGAGCAACGTTGTGCCATTAAATTTTGTGTTAAGCTTGGAGAATCGGCAAGTGTGACGTTTGAAAAGTTAAAACAAGCGTATGGGGAACATTCTTTATCCCGAGCTCAAGTTTTTCGCTGGCATAAATCATTTTTGGAAGGCAGAGAACACGTTGAAGATGAACACCGCTCAGGGAGGCCTTCAACTTCTAAAACCGACGAAAACATCGAACGTGTGAACACTCTTGTGAGATCAGACCGTCGATTAACATTAAGAATGTTGAGTGAAGAATTAAATTTGAACAGATTTACCGTTCATCAAATTTTGACTGAACATTTGCACATGTGAAAGGTCTGTGCCAAAATGGTGCCGAAAAACCTCACAATTGAGCAGAAGGACAATCGAAAAAACAAGTGTCTTGATCTTCTTGACAGAATCGCCAATGAGCAAGATTTCTTTAGTCGTGTAATCACAGGTGATGAACCATGGATTTTTCAATACGATACTGAGACCAAGAGGCAAAGTGAGGAGTGGCATACTGCGAGTTCTCCTCGACCAAAGAAAGCTCGAATGAGCAAATCGAAGATCAAATCAATGCTGATTTGTTTTTTTGACAGAAGGGGAATCGTCCACAAAGAATTTGTTCCTCCAGGACAAACTGTCAACCAAGTTTTTTATAAAGACGTCCTTGAAAGGCTCAGAAAAAGGGTCATTCGCGTGAGACCGGACATTGCAGACAAATGGATGCTCCATCATGACAACGCCCCATGTCACACTGCCCTCTCCGTCACAGAATTTTTGACCTCAAAAGGCATTCCTGCGGTTCCCCAGCCCCCCTATTCACCTGACCTCAGTCCCTGTGACTTTTTCCTATTTCCTAAACTGAAAAATGTCCTCAAAGGACGGCATTTAGGGACTTTAGAAAACATCCAAAAGAGTGTAACGGACATGCTACAGACCATACCGGTTGAAGACTTCCAGCGCTGCTACCAACAGTGGGAACAACGTCTCCATCGGTGTGTAGCTGCCCAAGGGAACTACTTTGAAGGGGATAAGATTGATGTTTGAAAAAAATAAAAACTTTGTTAAATAAAAAATCAGTCTCATTACTTTTCTGCCACACCTGTACACACACACACACACACACACACACACACACACACACACACACACACACACACACACACACACACACACACACACACACACACACACACACGCTATGTAAGTACACATTATAAATCGATATGTACATGTATATAGGCCTATTGTTACAAGAAAGGTTTCAGATAGTGGAAGGAGGAGGAAAATAATCAAAACTCTAAAATTGAAACCTATAGGAACAGAGAAACCTTTACATACAATGCGACCATTGAAGCAACACTACTTGTTGGTCTAACTGATAGCTCCATATTAAACAGAAAAATTAGTAGACTGTCAACAATAGGGCCTACGGGATTCATCTGAACATTTACTGAATATGATTATATCAATTGGTCTACAGCTTTAAGTAAGTCTATGTAAAAAAAAACGAATAAAACACTGTTTTTTCAATAGTCCGTGTTTTTCCTATTGTAGCTTTTATGGGTTACGCTTAGAATATGAATATATATATTTGAAATCAGGTAAATTATCTATTTCATAAACTTGCTGTTTTGCATACATTATTCACGAATTAAGTTATTATTGTTTTATTAAGCTATGATTTTACACGTTTCAGAATGTAACTATTTAGGATGTAAGCGATTAATATCTTATTAATGAGAAAATTAATAAATTTAACCAGATAGTAGGAACTCTCCGACGTATTCTACAACACGAGGCAAGGAGAGAATACTTAATAAAATTATACAAATCCATGGCAGTTTCTACCCTTACTTATGGCTTAGAAACCTAGACAATATCTGGTAGACAAATATCAGGAATTCGGCTACGGAAATGAAATTTTGCGTTTGATAGCTGGGTACACACAATTAGATATGAAAAGAAACAATCAGATTAGAGATGAACGGAAACATCATCAATAAGTATAGAGAAAGCTGGAAACGACACATTAGCAGAATGGACAGTGACAGGTTCCCTTACAGTATCAGCCTTATTGGATCACCCGAAAGGGAAGAAAAGTCTGGGAAAATTCAAGAAGAGATGGTTCCACCTGTTTGGAGCCGGAACAGACTAAACAGTCTAAGCCATGACGAAGAAGAAGAAGCTATTATTGGTAAAAGTGTAGAGGAGCGCATTCTATAAATAAGAAAATAGTTTATGTAAAACCTATGCTGTGGAGGCCAGAACAAATTTAACTAGTATCAGAGAGCATCCAGCAAAATCTGGCTTATCGATTTATAACAGAATAGGCTATAAATATCTCGGACGATTTCGAACGGGGGAGAGATGTTAGTAATTACCACAAGGACCACTATGCCGCTCTGATTCTCGACATAGAAACTTTATCAGCAGCATCATCAGGCAGGAAAATAACACACAAAGCGATCGAGAGCACCAGAATCATCATCGTGCAATGATCAACATTCACTCAACAACCTACGTGGGAATGGCAGTATCATCACCTTTATTATCATCGTCATCACACAACAATAGCTTCGCAAAGGTAACATACCAGTAAGTGCAGGTTAAGAAAGAACAATAATTTTTTATAAACAAAACTATAAAGACTTTGAAATATAAAATAATAACAGAAAAAATAAATACATAAATGTTTATAGTGTAAATATACAAATTTCAATATTTACTATGTAATTTTAATATTTGTTGATCATATCTTTTTTTTTTAAATTAAAAGCGATACACAATAACCGATATTTCTTAAACTGAAGAAATATTGTGTTTATTAAACTATTAGGAGTAAACCTTATCTATTGTAAGTAATACACATAAATAGTACCTATATAAATATATTTATATTTATAATTTTTTCTAAAATGAAAATTATATATTGTCAGTATGTAACAGAAGTATGTAACAGCAACAGAAGCTATTGTTGTGTGCTGTTCCTGAATGATTATAATGATGATGATGATAATGATAATGACGGTGATGATTCTACCGTTCCCACGTAGGTTATTGGGTGTACGTTGATCACCGGATGATGAATCAAAAAGTAATGATTCAAGTTCAATATTTTTTGTCAGACACCCAAGTAATTAAAATTTTTTCATAATTGTTTTCATGTATGTGTTTTTATATTTGTTGTTTGTGTAAACTTCCTGTGTAATGTATAAAATGTTTTAAGCTTCTTAAAAAAGGAAATATTTTAAATTTACAGGTTTTATTTCATGTTTAATTTTTTTTAACAAATGTTAGTAAATCAATGATTTTTCTTGTTCATATTTAATTAGTTATTAGTTAATTAACTACATAGTACTTTTTAAACAGAAGGAGCATCATATGCAGTGATGCGGGTAGTTGTTTTCGTCTCTGACTTCTGATTTAGCCATTGATTAACGAGACAGAACTGAATAGGCCTACAAAGAAATTAAGTGGGCAAATAACTGAATTCAGTAAGGTGAATATTTTGCAGGAAAATGTAAATTGGAAGTCCCATCTGGCAGGCTGCGAACCCATCTGGTGCTTTAATAGGCCTAATAACTACATAATCGCCCAGTTTTTTCCTTTTTGAATTCAGTGCTTTCACCGTAGATTAAAATACTTAATCACTGCTTTAGAAATATTACAGTAAATTCCAATCCCTTTTTTGTTGACGTTGTTTTTTTCGTTATGATACAACGTGACATACAAGTTTTATTAGAAGAACAATTCTATTATTACAAGCAACCATTAATATGTCTCATTAGGTTAACTTAACTTTGTTAGGACTAGTAAGACTGATATTCTAAAAAAAAAGGTTCGAAATCGTCATATGGTAGCATTTAAATTTGTCTACGATTTAAATAGACAGTACGCTAATCTTAAATATCTACGAAGTGTTTATAAATGTAAGAATGTTTACATAAATCAAGAAAAACCAATTTAAAACCCAAAAATATGGTAATTTAGGTGGCTTAAAAATGCCTTAACTTAAATAAAAACGTTGAATTCAAATTATTCGTAGCCTTGGAACGACATTATATGCTTCTGTTTGAAGCAGTAATTCATATTTATTTTGCATTGAATTCATTTGTCGTAACCACACACATTTAAAATAGAACAAAACTACGAATATTTCACTTTCCTACCTCTGAACACACACTTCTTAATAAGCCTGATATATATGAATGTTGTGCAGTCACTTTTGCATACCAGCTCGTTAGAAAAACTAAACAATTTTAATGAAAGGAAGATTATTTTTCCCCTTAAAATGTAAGGTTTTAGCAAATAAAAATCAAAGCATAGAGTAAAAAAAAGGAATATTAAAAAATCATTGTTGTTCTTTACCGCCTACAATTACAACGAATCGTACTCCTATCGGTTGCTTTAAAATAAGACGACAATTTTACTGCTGACAGCCCAACAACTTTATTATACAATTAAAACAGCAGACGAAATAAACAATTCCTTTTAAAACCTAACATCGGCATTTACTGATACAATTTGTATCGTTTCGTCTGTAAGTTAAATTTTACTTGAAATGTATTAGGTCAGAATGTATAATTTACAAATTTACACGTTTATATTTATCCCTGCAATTTTTAACGTGAGAGTCATTTTATTTTTATGCAAAAAGTATGAATTCTAAAAAATAATATAAATTCATAAATATGTGTTACTGATTACAAGATATTAAACCTTAATGACTATAAATTAAATCATGAGAATACATCCGTGTTACGATATGAAAGTCTAAATTACAAGATGAAATATCAAGTTATGGACTAAACGTGTTGGAGGGGTATTCTTTTCAGTAGGTGAACCTTTATTATTACACGTAATACTCTTCGTTCAATTCTGCAGGTTATTGATTATAATAAGTTAATAAGAAGACTGCAAAGGGTCCACGAAGAAAATTCCAACACTCCGAGGCATTTCAGCATTTTATCTATTTTAATGTTTTAGTTTTTGGAGGTATGATACGTAGAAAAGAAATTCTCAAACGACACTGCGATAATAAAACTAAAGTCTTAACAAGGTTGAAGTGCAAATAAAGTATTATTTGTAGAAAAAGTAACATTTCCCTCTCTCTCACACACACACACACACACACACACACACACACACACACACACACACACACATACTTTTTTATGTTTTCATCTCTGCTTTAAAAAAAACAGATGTCGTGTATAAAGTGGCTATCGTCTAACAAACGTGTTCATAACATTTTTAAGTCCCATGATTGGAATTTTGTGAACAATCCTTTATAAGGTTTTCCATCGTTAGGAAAAAAATTGGTAAATCTCATAATCTGTTGTGACTTCTATTAGTAGGTTCTGTTTCTCGCTTTCCATTTAAAATCCATGTATGCTTTTAGTTCATGTCTGCTTATTTGTGATCCAAGCATCTTTTTATAGCCTCTTTCTCTTTCTCTGCCTCCTCTCTCTCACTCTCTTTCTTTCATTCTAGCATTTACTGTATCTGCTTTTCCTCTGATACTATAAGTCTGGAGGCTAATTGTGTACTATAGACGTCGATGCTATCTAGTGATGCAATAAGAGAACTCTTGTGCAAAATGGTTCTCCGTTTCTCCTCCTAAGCATTTATTCATTTCTCACCGTGCCCTCTTTATTTCCCAGCATCTGCATTTCACAGATTCGACATCGTTTTCTATTATTACCTACAGGGCAACTCATATTGGTAACAGACACATACACACATACATTTATAAGTATATTGTACTTTAATATTTATTACTTAATTATGTGGCACAATTAAATTTAAACGCTAGTGACTAAACATTACAAAATTTAATATGAAACTATTTATAAAAGAAAAACTTTTTTAAAATCAAATAAAAATTTTTTAAACTGCTGTAATACATTAACGTATTACGTAATGCCACATATGAATATGTTAATTCTTATATACTTTAATTATTATACATAATGTACCTTATATTGTGTAAATTATATATAATATGAAATGTATATATTATAATGAACATGTATACTGGAGTAAGAGTAGAATGTATAATTTAAATTTACATTAGTATATATATTCTTCAGTTTACTAAACAGGAATAATTATGCACGAAACAGTAACAAACATATTTGAACTACAAAACTACTTCGCAGTGTTTGGCTACAGTCTTCGTAAACTTTACGCAACAAAGTAAAGAAGAGAAAACTGCCAAAAACGTTTGCCGTCGCTAAAGTTCTGTTGGTTTTGAACATTTCATGCATTAATAACGGATATGTTCCCCTCAAGACAAGTCTTTTTAAAGGGAAACTACGAGTAATTGTTAACTTAACCTCCAAATTACACTTACCTTACACTTCTTGTTTGTGCGTTTAAGGAAGATGATATTAGATATTATTATCTTTTTCGTTAAATTCTACGTGGACAAAAAAAGTGGACTTTCTACTTACATATATAAACATTCACATTTGAGATTACAGTATATAAACAACCGCTTGCCACTGAGGGTAACAGGGCCTGTCCCGAAAAATTTCCACCCTTTACATTAATATGAGAGTATTATAAATTCTAAGTGATTTGTCACTCAGCGAGCGGCCCGTGGCAGTCCGTCAGTTCGAAAGTAATTTTAATCAGATTATAGTTATGTTACGTAAAACATTAAAGAACACTTTGCTGTACTAGATTGATAAATTTCTCTACCTATTTCGCCCTGAGCTTGGCAATATCTTTACCCCTTGTCTGATACAGTGAACACCTGTCCCCTAATTGATGTACATGTACAGATCCTTATTTACATATGCGCCCAAATATACTGAATTTTGGCTACTAATTTCTACATGCAGATACTATCTATGAAGTAGAAATTTCATCTATTTTTATCTATGCAATTTCTTTTGAATAGAAATTTTGAATCCCTGTAAACAGCTTTGAGTATCAGCGTAAACAGCTAAAGATGTGGCGACTTTGCGGAGAAAATTAAACCGGCATCATGGGCAATAACCATATAGAGATTTAAAAAAATAAAGCGTCAAAGGGTCTGTAAGCCAGTTTAGGGTCGCCAGAAAAGTGTTGTACATTAAAAGAGGCGTAGAAAATTATCATGTAGAGGCTCTTGAGAAACAGTAAGTAAACTGACAAAGTAAAACTTATGCCTGTCATTTATCAAAGTTAAATCAGTACTAAAAGTACCGATCAACAAAGTTTGAAGCCGTATCGATCAACCGTGAAAATTTTAAATCTGAGGAATCGTGGGTGATTGAAGCGAAATTGATCAAAGGTGTTGAAGAAAGAGAATCAGAGAAACGAATTCTGAGGACGCAAATGGTCCAGTAAAATTCATCTCAAAAAGGCTTAAATTGACTTTGGCGAGAAAATAAAAACAATGGAGCCCAAAGCACTGGGTCGAAAATGCAATTTCATAGAAATTGGTTATATAGGCATACAAAGTATATTTGTTGTTTATATTGATACGACATTACAGAACAATATACGTGTTTATCGAATGTTGCAGATGAATCCAGCTGAATCTGTGTGGCGTACGTGATTCTCGACGCATTAGCTAGACTGTGACAGAAGCCGCACGAACTGTGTCAAGGCCGCAACGAATTACGCTCTAATGTTTTCCTTTATTGTTAATGCGCAGTATTGAATAATCTAGTATTTCGGGGGGTAGGGGTATAAATACAAGTACTCAACGACGTTTAGTTTCAGTTATACTTGCGATATATTAACAGTGTGTTTCGAGTTAATTGTCGAGCGATACTGTGTGCGTTCAAGCGGTTATTAGTGAAGTGTTGTGTTTTATAATCGGGCGGTATAATTGTAATACAATTGTGTTTTATTTAGTTGACATTTTATTGCGTGTGAACAATTTTTATTTGATTTGTTGTAAGCGACTGTGTTGTTAATTACGAACTGTTTAACTGTGATAATTAATGCTGGTGATTAGTGACTTAATTGATGTCTTGTATTTTGTTTTCCACTGTACTTACGACGATCAAGTAGACCGTCGTAAGAATATAAACTGTGTTTGAAAGAACGAATCAAATAGGAACAAAAATAAAATAAATGGAGTCAAAAGACTTATTCTAAAGTAAATAGTCGTAATGAAATGGAAGAAGACAGTATAGATCGTTAGAAAGAATGTGGGATGTAAAGTGTAAAGTAAACATTTTTGGAGCAGCAGTAACTTCAAGAATGGAAGCAACGAAGGAAAGCATTTTATTCCAGTAGGAAAAGAACTAGTCGAAGGAAAATGATACCATGGGCGACATTTGTATTTGAGAAGTGACATATCAGTTTGAAAACATTTTACCAAGAATGCTGAAGTACATTATTATTATTAGAATGCTAGTTCTTTATTATTTTGTGTCTAAAAATATTAACAACATTCATTTCATTTTTATAACGTAAATTTAAATTACTCGTAGTTACTACTTAAATAATTCTTGGGCGCTTATCAAAAGGAGTGTTTATGATAGTCGTATTGGCACGTGTACCAAAAGTATTCGTCTGGCATGTCGTACTTATGTATAAATTACATTCTATCAGATGTATGTACTGTAGATGAGACCAATACTGCATGGAATATCCCCTACAAATGTGTATTTGAGAAACCTAATTTGTATTTGGATATTTGAGAAACCTAAATTTTCAAATACTGTAAAAGAGTAGCCGTGTTGTCGTTTCCATAGATCATAGACAATGCTCCTTTACCGATTACAAAGATTCTTAAAGATAATATATAGTATATTATAGTATACAGTATAGTTATATGACAATATTCTTATAATACAAAAAATTTAATTTTGCTATAAATTTGTCTAAAATTTAATTTTAAAAAATCCTGTCATCCATTGTGAAGCAATTCAAATTTTCTCATTAAAAAATTTTATTTTCTCACTCATTTCAATGTAATTATAAAGCACACCGTAAAATATTGAGACATTTTTGTTTTTGGCTACAGTTAATTTTCCTATAAAAATTATTTGTACATAAAATTCACTACAGAATAAATGTTTTGACATGGTGAGTAGCAAAAACTTTATAGATATTTAATTGACTTTTAGACATGTTAATTAAAAAGATATTCTCTCCATTCTTTATTCTTATAGACAAAGATCTCATGTGGTGTTCATACTAAACCGTTTACAATCCTGTTTCACAGGATAGCTCAAATAACACACTTAGTGTGAACAAAAAGGATACCATTTTGTCTGAGAAAGAAGTTAGCAATGTACACACAGTTTTATATGGGATCTATTATATCTGTATATTAATACGTGAAGAGAAAACTTTGTACCCCTTTTTAAGCATATTGCGCGCACGGAGGAGTGTGAGATTTGGCATAGTTAAAGTTTATATGCAGAAGGAGTGCAGAAAGCTAAAATTTATATATAATATGTGTTACAAATACATTAAATAAAATAAAATAAAACATTCATTTGCACTTGAAAATTCATTTAAACTTTTTCAAACAATGGTAATTGTTCAAAATAAAATAATTTTGTTGCCAGGCAATAAAATTATAATTTTTTCATTTTAGTGTACGTTCATACTGCCAATGTCAAAGACATAATAGTCTGTCGTTTGTTTACGTTCATACTGCCAATGTTAAACACATAATAGTCTGTGGTCAAACAGTCGCACAGAGTAGAGATTGTCGCCAAAGAATTTTAAAATGTTGCCAACAAATAATTACTGACAGATTGACTGAATGAGCTGTGAATTTTGTGTGATTTCAAATGTTCCTTTTTCAATAGTCTGTGGAGTGTATGTCAAGGCAAAAAAGCTTTTATTTTATATTTTGTATATTAGATATCTGTGTTTTATATATTAATGTGCAGTTGAAAATGAAATACAGCTTGCTTAATATACACCTGTTGCAAAAGGAAAATTTTGTAGCAGCAATTTGAATTGACTTACTCTCGCCTAATTATTATTGGTGGTTTCATAAAAGTGAGTACATTTTATTATTTTTAAATTAAACCCTGTCTAATCTTAGTTTCAGTAATTTCATTACATGCTTTTTTTTACATTAAGATATTCGCACCTACTTCCATTATGCCTCGACATAGAACATTGACGGGTCGGAGTGAGAGACAAAGAAGAAGGAATATATATTCGCGTGCAAGTCAAAATGATAATAGACCGAATTAAAATTTAAATAGGGTAAATAGTAGGTATACAAAATGATAAAATTATTTTGAGGGATACATTTAAATGCGCACTGAATGTCATTCCAAGAAATTTTAATACTTTTGATTGTGGATTAATGCATTTGCAATGCAGGTTTTGCAATGCAAAACATTTCGAATCTGAGGTCACTTTAGGTGAAAGGACTGCATTCACTTCATGTTGTCATAAGGGTAAAGCAATATTAGCGGCCTTAAGTCAAAATGAATACTTTAAATCATTGTATGTTGGACGTACTTCAAATGACCCTTCAATAAAAAGAAAGTCAAAAAATTATTTTGAAAACATTCGTAAATACAATTCATCATTTGCTGTGGTTAGCTTAGAAGCTAAAATTTCGGATACAGTTACGCGTGGAGTGTATCATTTTAAAATACATGATGTTTTTTATCACAGATCAGGTCCAATGACTGCTGGATATGGTCGCTCACCATGTTATGCGCAATTATATTTTTATGATGTTGACACTGCTGTCAATTATAGATTATGTAAACACTATAATCAAACATGCAATAACAATATAATGCGCGAAATCTCTCTTGAATTGGAACGCATTAATCCTTTCGTTCGGTCATTCATTGCAATGAAAGATCATTGTCAGAGAGTTGAAAATCAAAATAAAGAAATTTGTATGCTCATTAAAGTAAATCGTGATTTAGATCTACGCCGTTATAATGATGCAGTTCAAACTGATGTAGCAGTAATATTTAGTACAGTTGATGGTGAGCCACCCTTTGAACGAAATATGGTTTCGTTTTCAAAAGTTAATGGTACAATTAAAAATATCTCTGTTTTGGATTCATCATTGGACCCTTTAGCGTATCCATTACTTTTCCAAATGGTGATACTGGGTGGCATATCAATATTTCTCATAATGTACCAACTACATCTAATTCAAGAGCGCCCAGAAATAAATTAACCATGCTTCAGTATACAGCCTATCGACTTGCAATTAGAGAAGATTTTAGCATGTTGCACCATTCACAAAAATTATTTCTGCAATGGATAGTTGATATGTATGTGAGAATAGAGGGCACAAGGTTACATTTCATTCGACAAAATCAAACAAGTCTTAGGTCTGAAGTTTACAACAATTTAACAGATTATTTAGAATTGAACCCCAATGCCAATAATGTTGGCCGTAGAGTAATTTTACCATCTTCATTCAATGGATCTCCAAGAAATATGTATCAGAATTATTTAGATGCAATGTCAATTGTACAACATTTCGGAAAGCCTTCTTTGTTTATTACGATGACTTGCAATCCAAGTTGGCCTGAAATAGTTAGCAATATTGGTGTAGGTGAGTCAGCTAATTTTCGACCTGATATTGTTGTGCGTGTATTCAAGTCCAAACTGAAAGCATTAATTGAGGGCCTTACACTAAAAAAAATCTTCGGTAAAGTTGAAGCACTCATTTATACAATTGAGTTTCAAAAGAGAGGATTGCCTCATGCTCACATTTTACTCTCTTTAAATGAGCAAGATAAAATTGTTAACGCTACCGATATTGATAAAATTGTATCTGCGGAGATTCCTAACATTCAAACACATCCTACATTACATGAATATGTTGTAAAACACATGATGCATGGTCCATGCGGTGTACTTAATCCAAATTCTATATGTATGAGAGATGGAAAATGCACAAAAGATTATCCAAAACGATTTAATGAATTTACATGTGAATCATTAAATGGATATCCATTATACAGAAGGCGTGATAATGGTATTAATGCTGAAGTTCGCGGTAGTTGCCTCGACAATCGTTAGGTTGTACCATACAATCCGTATTTACTTGCCAAATTTAATTGCCATATAAATGTTGAAGTATGCACTACAGTTAAAAGTGTTAAATACATTTATAACTCTGTGTATAAAGGCTATGACAGTGCATCTGTTGAATTAGGTTCAGAGAGAAATGAACCAGGTCAAGAAATACAAATTGATGAAGTTCAAAATTTTTTAAATGGCCGTTATGTCGGATCAACTGAAGCTGTATGGCGCATCTATGAATTACCAATGCATTTTCAATCACATGTCATCGTTAGACTTGACATTCATTTACCGCGTAGACAGAATGTTTACTTTCGAGAAGGGCAAGAACGTCAAGCAATTGAAAATGCAAGACAAACAAAATTATTAGCATT
Source organism: Magicicada septendecula (assembly GCA_034769895.1). Classification (NCBI taxonomy): domain Eukaryota; kingdom Metazoa; phylum Arthropoda; class Insecta; order Hemiptera; family Cicadidae; genus Magicicada; species Magicicada septendecula. The sequence continues at coordinate 954,750,279 of CM068367.1, forward strand.
TTTTGAATTGAATCGATCAGATCCATCAGCGCATGAATATAAGTATATTGAAATTCCTTTGCATTATGTGTGGGAAGATTCCCGAAAAAAATGGAAGAAGAGAAGGCGTGGAGGTGATAAAATCATTACACGCATATATGTAGTATCACCAAAAGACATCGAACTTTTCCATTTACGATTGCTTTTATTACATGTCTGTGGTCCAAAATCATTTGAGGATGTTAGAACATACAATGGAATTATACACACTTCTTTTGTTGAAGCGTGCCATGCTCGCGGCATTGCTTCAAATGACAATGAATGGCGCGAATGTTTAAATGAAGCAAAAGAATTACATTCACCAAAACAAATGCGAAATTTATTTGGTTACATTTGTTCATTAAATGTGCCAGCCAATGCATTGGCGTTATGGAATGAATTTAAAGTATATCTTAGTGAAGATTTTTTGAGAGATTACAACGAAGAAGTATCCTTTAATACAGCTCTATTAGAAATTGAAGATATTTTGAATGTTCATAATTTGTCATGTCAAGAACTTGGTTTACCAGTTCCCACGTATTCGCAGAGAACAGACGAAGCAAATGCTATTGATGCAATAGAACAAGAGTTTCTGTTTTGTGAGCAATATTGAACAGCGTAATCTAATTGATCGTGTGATTCGTGAAGGTTTGCATCATGATACTGGATCTAATGTTTTTTGTTTAACCGCTCATGCAGGTTGTGGAAAAACATTCACACAATCAGCAATCATTCACAAATTAAATTCGCTTAATATTAGTTGCATTGCAACAGCGTTCAGTGGCATAGCTTCAACTCTATTACTTGGAGGTAGAACTTTACACAATGTGTTTAAATTGCCTATACCCATTTTGAAAAATTCTGTAGCGAATATTACCGCAAATAGTAGCTATGGACGTTACATAAATTCATCATCATTAATAATTATTGATGAAATTTCTATGTGCCCACTGCAAGTGTTGAAAATCATAGATAGATTATTGCAGGATCTATGCGATGAAAATGATAAACATAAACCATCTGGAGGGAAAACGATACTTCTGTGCTGTGATTTTCGGAAAATCTTACGGTTGTCCCACATGGATCACGTGCAAATTTAATTGAAAATTGTGTCACGAGTTGGCATAAATTTGTTTATTTTCATAAAGTAACGTTTACCCAAAATATGAGAGCCTTACCAAGTGGAATAGAATTTGTCGAATTGTTGAAAAAAATTGGTAATGATGAAGCCCCACAATTCCCTCAGTTTGGTGAAAATATTATTGAAATACCTCAGCAATTAATAGGAGATGAAAATAATATTATTAATGAGGTGTATGGAAATATTTCCGAAAACATACTCTCATATAACATATTGAAGTCAGTTATTTTAGCACCTAAAAATGATGATTGTACTTTTATTAATACTGATATACTTAATCGAATACCAGGTGAACAGAAAACATATCATAGCTACGATAAAATAATTTGTGATGATGACAATGAAATCAATAACTATCCAGTAGAGTTTTTGAATTCTTTGACTATTAGTGATTTGCCACCACATAAGTTAGTATTGAAAGTTAATTGCATCGTTTTACTGATCAAAAACTTAAATACAAAGGAAGCATTAGTCAATGGAACAAGAATGCGCATCAAGTGTATGCATCGTAATGCTATTGATTGTGAAGTTTTAACTGGAACCGCACGCAATAAGAGAATTTTGATTCCACGTACAAATTTAACATATTCCGGTACTGTTTTACCATGTAACTTTCAAAGAACTCAATTTCCAATTGTACCTGCATTTGCGATGACAATAAATAAGTCTCAAGGACAAACATTCGTAAAAATTGGAATTTTATTGAGGCAGCCAGTTTTTACACATGGTCAATTGTACGTCGCAGCAAGTAGAGTTCGATCATTCGATGGTTTGAGATTTTATATTTCCGAATATAATGGCCAAGGGCATTTAGCAAATTATGAAAGAGTTTTTACAAAAAACATCGTTTACACAGAAGTTCTGAATCATTAAATTCACTTTCAAACTATTTTAAGTTCAATGGACAACATTTATTTTTTTAACCGCCCGGTTTTTTTGATTTAATGAAAAATATATGAAAAAATACGAGGCACGTATTTTTTATTTCATTTTTTATTTTGTATTAATTTTTTATTTAAATTTTATATAATTCGAAAAAGATAGGCAAAATAACTGTGTAACCTTGGCGAAACCTGGTCAGTATGGCAATTAAAAAAACCCAAGGAAATGTCAAAAAACGCGTTATTGCTTTTTAAATATGGCTTAGCCAAGCTAAACCTCATTTTTTCTATCTTTCATATTTTTCAAATAACTCGAAAATTAATGCATAGAAAAAAAAATTAAAAAATTATATAAGCTTTGTAGCAGATAATCTTCAAACTGTTTTCGAATTTTGTACCTTACCAAAAATGAAATGTAATCCACTGGAATTGAAAACAATGTATCTTATACTTCTATGAATGTCAAGTCTCATTTTTATTATCGTTTATTTGATTCAATAATAACATGAAAAAATTAAAACTGACAATGAATTATATCAAAAAATAAATACGAATACAAGCTGTAATTGTGTTTTTTTTTTCAACTGCTACTAACATTAAATTTTAAATTTCATAGGTATTGCAGGGAATTAAGGCAAACAACACACGCTAATGACGTATTTGTACACGCTCGCAGCTGACGTAATAGAACAAAATTCAAAAAATTATATGCAATGATTATAGAGGTATACTCTTTGACAAAAGAACCTCAATAACGTTCAAACTTAAAAATTTAATGAATTAAAATTCGACCACTGGGCGACCGCTAGTCCTAATTATAATGTAATTTACACTAACCTAACCAGTTCTCTGTCTTTACCATTAAAAAAGTGCTACTCGCATACGTTTAAAACGTATTTTTAGAAACACATTAAAATCACTGTTCCTACCGATAAATCTTAGACAGAAAATACGTTGAGGATAAACCTATATCTAAATTTATTTATACAGCAATTCAATAACGCACATTGAGTACTGTAATGGATATGTTTACTCGTAAAAACATTTGTAAACAATATTAAAAAGGAAAGTTTTTGGGCAAGATCAAACTAGCATGGAGTAACCAATACAGAGCTAAATTTTAATTCAGCGTTATGATTGTATTTTTAATTTTTCCTAGATGTAACATAAAAATAGATTTTGTCAACCAGTAAACTCTTGAAACTAAAATAATGAAACCTTATAATATATTATTATATATTTGTGTGTGTGTGTGTGTGTGTGTGTGTGTGTGTGTGTGTGTGTGTGTGTGTGTGTGTGTGTGTGTGTGTGTGTGAAGAATAACGTTAATAAAAAGGATAAAGTATACTTTCTATAATTTTTCAGAACAGCGATTTATGTTTTAAAACCTTAATAACATATTCATATTGACTTTTATTGTAAAGTTTTACTTTTAAAACTAAAAATCATATTTGTAATAAAATTTTGCAACGAAAAGTTTTAATTTTTGAAATGAAACAAGTACAATTTTTTTTTAATTAAGAGGTTCTGTCCCTTACGCTTAACAGCAAAAAGTTAACTAATTTTACTGAAGAAAGAATATTTTATTTAAAAATATAATTTCCATTTAATTTTATTTTTTGAAAATGGATACATAATCAACATCATCAAATCAAAAATGAAATTTTTTTCTGTTGTGTCCACTCATTTATGTTGAACATGTTGAACAAGAGTCAACACAGTAATAATCAAAACCTATGTTGAATTACTTCAGAAAAATTTCTCTGTATTCATTATACGACACTTTTACACTTGTATGTTTGTCTTGTAACATTTTGAACGTCTTTACTATTGAGACCTGGCTTCAGGTATACTGTACTGCAATCTTTTAAAGAGTAATGATTGTTCCTTGCAGGAGAAGATTTGATGTGTTTGCGAATCAGGAGTAACATATTTACACAAATTCTCAACGGCCGGTTATCATGTTTTTCCAGCAAAGTTTTGGACTAATACAAGTGTATATAAATTTTGCTTTATTAACTCTTGCTTCACTCGCTGTATTCTATTACGAAGACAAGCTACGAAGGGATAAGATAAGATTATACAAATATGAACCCTGATCATTTGTACTAATAAGATTAACATTGATCATCTCATCATCATCTTCACTACGGGGATTAGGCCCTAGTTGGCCTGTTCCGAAACCCATCTCCTCCTCGGTCTACCAACATCCCTCTTTCCACTCGGCTTGTACTTGAGAGCTGCCCCTGGCAATCTGGTCCGATTTCCGAAGCTCAGTTGAGTTCTGCAAATAAATATTGTTTTACTTAAGCAGGTTACTAGCCCACTGTAAAACCCCCAACTTGGAGGACCAGGAGTTTGATTTCGGAGTCTTCTTCTCCTAGGCCAACTGCTATCACCACAGCTACAGACCTTGGCCTGACCCTGGTTTTACCTCGGAGTATCCTTCTCCTAGCCTTTGCGGTGCCAACCCCCAACCATACAAGGAAGTACGGGGCAGTGCAATAAGATTCCCTAGCAGAGGTTGTTAACATTGATTAGTATTAATTATTTTGTTATAATCTGGCAAAACTTCCAACACTTCATCCGACAGTGGCAATTTTCTCCTACAACGTGTGTCATTAAGTTAATTTTTTCGTGTCTCAGTAATCTTGCCCGCGTCTTTGTTAGTAATTTTCGTGTCTTTGTTACTCCTTGTGTTCCACATTAGTTGCACAACCGTCGTTACCTGCCTTCATTGATGACACACTTGGTAATCACTATCAAATAAAAACAATTCACTCAGTTCTACTACCGTGTCCATGTAACATAGATTCGTAAGGTGAACAAACGAACTTGAAATCACTGAAATTTTCCGTTCTGGATTGTTAAACGAACTTAATGGACTCTGACTGTTTACATACTGAATTCCAGATGTATTATTGGCTAGGAACAAAAAAATATACAGGTTGAAACTTATCTGGATGTATAGCATGCGTGGACTTATCCCTTTATTCCCACTTGTGTGCTGTTACACTAGACTGATTTTCATTTTTCTAACGGACTGATCTCCTTTATTTTCCTTAGCTGATTTAGTTTATTATTTTTTTATCTGTATTGTACACTTTTATTTTGAAACTGATAAGTCTATTAGAAACCTATAGGTGCTGTGTTTATTAATAGCGTAATAAAATTAATTTCGAAAAAATTAGATTCGAGTTTTGTATATTTTGTGACATTACGTTCATGTTAGTGCAAGTGTGTTGAACGTAACTCTAATACGTTTACAAACTTACCCAGCCAGCCGTTTGATTTGAGCTTATTTGAGTTAACTTCAAACAGTGTGTCACATATGAAAATGAAATTTCCAGAGATGAGAGAGTGCCGTCAGATCAAATGATTACTATAGATATGAAAAGGAATAAAAGTATCTTCTTATATAAATAAAATACAAACATTTTAAACGTAATCACATTCTTAATAAGTAGATGTATACATGGTATATTCACGTAAATAATCATAGTATTAAAAAATTAAATGTATAAAATTAAAATTTACGTTGGATGATTGACAAAAATTAATAAATTCCATAATTAAAAAAGTGAAAATGGAGGACTTTCAAATAATAATTATTCTAATGGAAGCAATGTACTTTTAAAAAATGGCGTAAATAGTGTTTTTACCGTTAATTAAATATTCGTATAAGACTTCTCAATTTTCATTTTTTTTCTACAAAATTGTACGTAAACTACAGTATTTACAATTTACATAAACTATTTACAGTTTCACATTTTAAAGAATTGTTTATTATGCAATTGCTGTCCTTGTTTTCTAGTTTTTCACTTATTTGTGATAAATAGGTTCATCGTCACTTTTTGCTTTTGTCGATTACTGTTTACACAGTTGTGTGTGTGTGTGTGTGCGTGTGTGCTCCAGCCTCGTCATGTCTCGACAACTTCCCGCGTAACATGACACTACAGTGACCTGATTTTAAGCGAGAAAATCTGGGTATATACAGTGTTCCATTCCTGTCAAAGATTGATTAAACAATCTCAGTCGTGTTCTGGACTGTAAGAACAAGTTCGGTACCACTTACAACAATGTGAAAAATATTTGCGTATCTCATCAATTGTCTTAGTCTGTAGATTTTACTCACTCGCAGTAAGTCAGTGGTTAAATTCAATTTATAAAATTTTATATTACGTCACAGAGTTCTTCATTGCACAGTAATTATTTTATTAAAGCAGTAATTACAAAGTAATTTTTCTGTCAAGTTATATGTACGTGATTTCTCATAATTGTGAACTATTCACCGTGACATTGTGCAGTACCCGTTGAAAAAATTCGTTTTCACGTCAATTTATCCAATTTGACATACATCGAGAAAAACGTACAGTTTTTGCGGCCACTACCTTTCCAGTCACTACAGTTCTCACGTGAACAAACAACGTATTGATGCAATTTAAAATAATATTGTATATATTATAGTAAGCTGTACATGTAGCCTACTCATAATAAGCTTTGTCTTTATAATAAAAGAATATATGAAATATGTAGAGTTGCGTAGAAGACGTTACTTATTAAGCTTGTAAAATGACTTACAAATCAGTTGTCTTAAATGCAAATATGTAGTTCGATAGATGAAAATGTGTGTACTTATCCTAAGTTTGGTTTCCGATAGTTGAGTGTTCGTGTGCATGTGTCGCGTAGACGCTAATTATAAAGACTTTATAGCGCCATTATTAACTAAGATTTGTAGATAGGACTTAGCTAAGAATGTAGTTCATAGTATAACAATCAATTCTCCGTAATTAAGTATATTGTTTACTGAGTGTGAATTTTTTTTATCTTGTTAATTCTTATAAATAAATCACCTTATATCCGTCGTGTGACTTCGTTACGTCGATTAAAATGACGCGTTTCGGAACATCTGTTCCATCATCAGATAAAATCGCTCTATTGAGGTCGTTAAACGTTTAAAACACATGTTACACATAATTGTCCACTATGTAATTCACTTGCTTCCTAAATGGTGCGCACCACGACGAAGCCGATCGGATACGGAACTATTATCTGAGTGATTACGCCTAAGCAGGTTCAAGGCTGTATCGTATAGCGGGTTGGATTTAAAATTTAAGTGGTCATTCAATATGAAGTCTCGGCTGTTTATGTTATTATATGCTTTGTATATTTCGAACTCCTCTATTGCGTCCATGTAACTGCCTTTGTTGCACACATGTAGGGGTATTAAATTAGATTTAAAATCAGTATAATTATGATTGTGTAAGATTAAGTGGCGGGCAAAGTTGGACTTGATATTATTTAACAAAGTGAGATTATTTAGGTGACGTTTTGGTGTGTGTTCTTTAAATCGTTTGAGGAAATCTCTCCCCGTTTGACCAATGTAAAAACTGTTGCAGTCGTTACATGATAATTTATATATGCCGGATTTCTTTTCTAAAGGGATGGGTTTTCTATGACGTAGTATTTTTAATAGACTATTGTTTGTTTTGAAGGTAGCAGTAATATTCAATTTATTAAATGTGGAGGTTAGAATCTTTGGCATTATATTTGTGTATGGGGTAGAAATAAATGTTATTTTTGTATCCTTATCTATTGGGGGTTTGGATTTTCGAATTTTATGTTTCTTGATGAGATTATCAATCAACGTGTTATGGTAACCATTAGCTAAAGCTATATGTTTAATGGTATTCACCTCCTCACGGTAATCATCATCACTGAGAGGTACTGCCAACAATCTGCGGATAAAGTAATTATAAGCTGCCAACTTTTGCGAAAATGGATGATAAGAGTCAGCATGTATTGTCACATCAGTGATAGTCGGTTTTCTATAAATATTAAATTTCAATTTATTTACGTGTTTAGTGACAGACAAATCTAAAAAATTCAATTTATTATCCACTTCAGTTTCCAACGTGAATTGAATGTTTTTATTAATATTATTCATATAATGTTTTAGGTTTTCGATCTGTCGTACAGTACCATTGAAAATTAGAAAGGTATCGTCTACATAACGTGCATAAAATATTATATCATTTTTGTATTTGTTATGTGAGAGCAAATGAGAGTTTTCATAAAAATTCAAGTAAACGTCAGCCAGTAGACCAGAGAGAGGTGAACCCATGGCCAATCCATCGTCCTGAATGAAAAATTGGTTATTGAAAGCAAAGTAATTTTGTTCTAAGATAGTTTCAAGTAAACCAATTAACTCGTTTATCGTCTGTATATTTAATTTATTATTCTCTAATAAATTTTCTTTTAAGATATTTAGTGTTTCCTTTACTGGTATGTTGGTACACAAATTTACTATATCAAACGATGCTAACTTATAATTTGGTAGTATATCAACATTTTTACATTTATTAATAAAATCCGTGTTGTTTGTGACACTACGATTGTTCTTTAAATTTATGTTTTCTTTGATTACTTTGACGAGTTTTTTAGCTGCTTTGTATGCGGGCGCTGTGGTAAAATTAACGAGTGGTCTGACCGGTATGTCGTGTTTATGAATTTTGGGTAGGCCAGTGAGTTCGGGAGCTTTAGCATTAATAGGCTTCAGGAAGCGACGTGTGCATTCGCTAAACAAATTTACGCAATTATTGATTTTGTTATTCAATGTCTTGACATACATATCAGTAGGATCAGATTTCAAGGTTCTAATTTTATTGTTTGAAATAAAGTCGTTTACTTTCGTTTTATATACGTCAAAGTCCATGACAACAAGAGTATTCCCCTTATCTGCCTTAGTAATTAGAGCGTTATTATCAACTAATTTAGCTTTTATTTGTTTCAATAACTTAAACTCGTTGGAAAATCTTATATGTTTCTGTAAACCATGAGGTGAATGGTTGTCAAAATTATGATGTTTTATGGTATTATTAAATTTATTATTTATTAAAATGCGTGCTTCAGTTTGTAGTTTTGGATCGGCAATTGTTTTTACTGCAGTTTCTGCATTGATAATTTCTTGTACGATTTGATGTTTATTATTAAGAGGTAAGTTATACTTGATGCCTTTATTAAGGATGTTCATTTCGTCATCATTAAAAGCTATCGTAGTTAAATTAGACACACGAGGATAAAATGTGTGTTTACAAGTGATGTCGGTCTCATGGCGATGTTTACTCTTCAAATTATGAATTTTACGCGTCTGTTTAAAGTATGTATTGTGAGTAACGTCAGAGACGTATTTATGTACTGATTCCATAACATTATTTACGATGACCGGATGAATATCGTTCAAAATATGTAAATGCAATTTATAAAGTCGTGTATTGAGCGTAGATTTCTTATCTACGTAAGAAATCTACGCTCAATACACGACTTTATAAATTGCATTTACATATTTTGAACGATATTCATCCGGCCATCGTAAATAATGTTATGGAATCAGTACATAAATACGTCTCTGACGTTACTCACAATACATACTTTAAACAGACGCGTAAAATTCATAATTTTAAGAGTAAACATCGCCATGAGACCGACATCACTTGTAAACACACATTTTATCCTCGTGTGTCTAATTTAACTACGATAGCTTTTAATGATGACGAAATGAACATCCTTAATAAAGGCATCAAGTATAACTTACCTCTTAATAATAAACATCAAATCGTACAAGAAATTATCAATGCAGAAACTGCAGTAAAAACAATTGCCGATCCAAAACTACAAACTGAAGCACGCATTTTAATAAATAATAAATTTAATAATACCATAAAACATCATAATTTTGACAACCATTCACCTCATGGTTTACAGAAACATATAAGATTTTCCAACGAGTTTAAGTTATTGAAACAAATAAAAGCTAAATTAGTTGATAATAATGCTCTAATTACTAAGGCAGATAAGGGGAATACGCTTGTTGTCATGGACTTTGACGTATATAAAACGAAAGTAAACGACTTTATTTCAAACAATAAAATTAGAACCTTGAAATCTGATCCTACTGATATGTATGTCAAGACATTGAATAACAAAATCAATAATTGCGTAAATTTGTTTAGCGAATGCACACGTCGCTTCCTGAAGCCTATTAATGCTAAAGCTCCCGAACTCACTGGCCTACCCAAAATTCATAAACACGACATACCGGTCAGACCACTCGTTAATTTTACCACAGCACCCGCATACAAAGCAGCTAAAAAACTCGTCAAAGTAATCAAAGAAAACATAAATTTAAAGAACAATCGTAGTGTCACAAACAACACGGATTTTATTAATAAATGTAAAAATGTTGATATACTACCAAATTATAAGTTAGCATCGTTTGATATAGTAAATTTGTGTACCAACATACCAGTAAAGGAAACACTAAATATCTTAAAAGAAAATTTATTAGAGAATAATAAATTAAATATACAGACGATAAACGAGTTAATTGGTTTACTTGAAACTATCTTAGAACAAAATTACTTTGCTTTCAATAACCAATTTTTCATTCAGGACGATGGATTGGCCATGGGTTCACCTCTCTCTGGTCTACTGGCTGACGTTTACTTGAATTTTTATGAAAACTCTCATTTGCTCTCACATAACAAATACAAAAATGATATAATATTTTATGCACGTTATGTAGACGATACATTTCTAATTTTCAATGGTACTGTACGACAGATCGAAAACCTAAAACATTATATGAATAATATTAATAAAAACATTCAATTCACGTTGGAAACTGAAGTGGATAATAAATTGAATTTTTTAGATTTGTCTGTCACTAAACACGTAAATAAATTGAAATTTAATATTTATAAAAAACCGACTATCACTGATGTGACAATACATGCTGACTCTTATCATCCATTTTCGCAAAAGTTGGCAGCTTATAATTACTTTATCCGCAGATTGTTGGCAGTACCTCTCAGTGATGATGATTACCGTGAGGAGGTGAATACCATTAAACATATAGCTTTAGCTAATGGTTACCATAACACGTTGATTGATAATCTCATCAAGAAACATAAAATTCGAAAATCCAAGCCCCCAATAGATAAGGATACAAAAATAACATTTATTTCTACCCCATACACAAATATAATGCCAAAGATTCTAACCTCCACATTTAATAAATTGAATATTACTGCTACCTTCAAAACAAACAATAGTCTATTAAAAATACTACGTCATTGAAAACCCATCCCTTTAGAAAAGAAATCCGGCATATATAAATTATCATGTAACGACTGCAACAGTTTTTACATTGGTCAAACGGGGAGAGATTTCCTCAAACGATTTAAAGAACACACACCAAAACGTCACCTAAATAATCTCACTTTGTTAAATAATATCAAGTCCAACTTTGCCCGCCACTTAATCTTACACAATCATAATTATACTGATTTTAAATCTAATTTAATACCCCTACATGTGTGCAACAAAGGCAGTTACATTGACGCAATAAAGGAGTTCGAAATATACAAAGCATATAATAACATAAACAGCCGAGACTTCATATTGAATGACCACTTAAATTTTAAATCCAACCCGCTATACGATACAGCCTTGAACCTGCTTAGGCGTAATCACTCAGATAATAGATCAGTGTCCGATCGGCTTCGTCGTGGTGCGCACCATTTAGGAAGCAAGTGAATTACATAGTGGACAATTATGTGTAACATGTGTTTTTAACGTTTAACGACCTCAATAGAGCGATTTTATCTGATGATGGAACAGATGTTCCGAAACGCGTCATTTTAATCGACGTAACGAAGTCACACGACGGATATAAGGTGATTTATTTATAATAATTTACTGTTCATACGTGACTTGGATACCAAGAACTAATATGCATTTTAAATTGTTAATTCTATTTATGACTCAAACTTGAGAAGCCATAAAAATAACATCATATCGTAGGTAATTTCTTTCCAGGTTTAGAGCATTTATTTACCTGAATAGTAATATAAATCATATAAGTAAATCTTAATCTTCAGTATGTTATAAAAATTACAGCTACAAACATCTTGTTCACTTCAACTTCAATTTTCATCATTATTTAGATTTTTAAGTAATTTAATCTAAATTTCCTTGATTAAAGAAGTAACGTTTGTGTCAGTACACACAAAGTGAAGTGGGTTTTTACTGTAGACAAATAAACACGACACACAGTTACATTCTATTGAATAATTTGTGTCGGTAAGATGCCTCAGGTTAGTTAGGCGAGTCAATATTGTATAGCCCTAGTCGAATTACACTATCTGTACCTTTACCTTGAGAAAAAAAGATTGAGCAAGGGAGGGAGAGAGTTCTGTGTGTGTGATTGCACGTACGTTTGTGTGTATAACGTTATTGTAAACAGAAGGATTGGGACGTAACTAAAACAAAAATGAAAAAGTTATTTTTAATTGATCATTGCTAAGTCAAATATAAATGCCGCTTATGCATTCCAGCAAAGGAAAAGAATCGTTAAAAATTTTATTAGGCTCTAATCTCTAAACACGTTTTTTGAATAAGTAACACGGTATCGACGTATTAAATTTGTTAGAAATTTGAAACTCAAAGTAATCATTATTATTTTGAAACTACTTTTTAATTTAAGAAATTTAGGGATCGTAAGCTATGGAAGAGTGCATACCTGCTAGTTTAGAAATTTTGCTTTTCATTTAAGCAAACTTTTTCTCATACGGGATGATCTGAAAAGATTAAAAGAAACTTTCACGTACCTATAAAATATATGTTGTACACAAAACGTTTGTTACTTTCCAGTGACTGACAATTTTTTAGCCAGATGTGTATTTAAGTAAATTCACAAGTCTAATTTAAAAGCACATCTCACCTCTCAGAGTTCTCCCATTCCTTCAAAAAGAATATTTTAATAAAAATTCTTCAATTATTTTTAATACTCTGGAGTGCTGACATTAAAAAAATAGATACAAAAATTTTGCAGGATTTTAAATTAAAATAAAAGATTAAATTTTTTAAGAAAGGCGAGAAAGAAACTACAAACTGTTATTTATTTGTTTTGTTTCATTACTCGTACGTTTTTGCGTAAACTTTTATCTTTCTTTTCTAAAACGCTTATTTTTCTATTACTACTTAGTAATGAGTGTTTAGGCTAGGTGTTTACATTTAACACCAGTATTTCATAATATATATTCATTGTTCACAGAAATTTACAAAATTTTACAAAATATTGATGGAAATATAATTTACAGTTTTCCTCCAAACGTTTTCTCCCCGTCGCTATTGTACGTATATTAATGGTTAACAATCTCGAGTTTTGACTTCATGTATTTGAGTTAACAACTCTTGTTGACACCACTCATCTGCATAACACACATTCAGTACGTGAGAGGCTTAACAATTGCCGTGTAACACTTCTCGTCAAGGAGATCCCACTCATTATGGAGTTGGTTTCACTAACGTATTAAAAATAAACATTTTAGAGATCACATGAATTACATATTTTTAAAAGCAAACTATCCAAAATTAGAAATATAAGGTAGCTTTACAACGTAGCCTGCATACTGCATTTTGTAAACACTACTATTTATTGGCACCCAAGGCGGTTTAGTAAGCCGCCACTGTGAGAACGTTTCCACAACCCATAGAAGCAGGTAGCTAATTGAAACAGGAGACCCCTGTGGTTTACATTGCTCACGCTCATGCTCTTCAATTGGAAGTTTGCAGAATGACCGCTGCCAGGGTCTATGCAACGTTTTCAGTCCTGCATGAAGTGAACACATGAATACTTCATGTAGGCTGGCATCCTAAAACACGCACGAGTCGTGGAAGCAGAACAAAAGTGGTGTTTCCTTGCCTTCTTCACCGAACGTGAAAATCTTCCCTTGCTCAAATTCAGAGAGTTCGTCTCCAACGGAAGCGACTGCGAGAAGTCTGCGAGTAGTCAGGGAACATAAGGAATTACTGGACACTACTGAAATGCTTAAATGAAGGCGTTAGGGAGTCACGACCCTCCCATTACTAAGAGAAACGTTTACTCGGCCCTTGGTCCTAATGGCATATATAAAGCAGTCCTGTGTAATAAACTAATATATGTCGTTATTCAGGCCAGCAGATTTACTAAGGTGGCTCATGACCACTTCTCGGATTCCAAACAGTAGCATTGCATGTTAATCCGAAACTGCGAAATAGGTTTAGCAGTTTTCTGCACGTTAATGTTGACCACTTCCAGAACTTACATTTAACGGCTTAACTGCTCTCGAGGAGTTTAATCCGGGAAGCACACAGGTCCGCTGGCGTATGCAAGAAGTACCTACCTTTGTAGAATGTCAGCCGTTTTGCATGAGATGGGGTGACCGAAGGCGTGTACTACCACTACTTAACGTACCACCTCTCTGTAAACTCGAGCTCGCTCGGCATCTACGGCTAATATGGCAGCATAACAATTCAGGAAGCCCTGTCCATTAGGCCACAAGAAGCCTAACGATCAAGGTGAGGACGATACGTGGCTTTCCGATAACGGAATACAAGATTAGATTATACGAAGGAAATATTATAGGAAATCTGCAAATTTAACTGATATTTATCATCACGGAGAAGCGCCGGACGGAGATTTATAAACACAAAGGGGGGGGTGTTGTATGTGTTGTTAAGCTACCGTAGGTGCAGCAAAGTGTTTTATCCGTGACATGGCCAGATCTGAAAGTACGAGAACCGGGAATTCCGTTTGCTTATTATATTGCCAACGTTTCAGATAAACACACAGGGGAAGCGAAGAGTGTATTTGAAATTACTCATACATTTCCTGTATGTAGGCGGCTGCTGCATACATGACTGTTGCACAGATAAACAGCAAATAAATTTTGGCTTTGACACATATGGCCAGCCTTGCGAAAGCCATGAGAGCATTGCGAAAGATATTGTTTTTGACGTCTCAAGTTTCCTGACGCGAGCTGAGGTTGTATGTAGTTTAGACCTGAAGGTCTGTCAAGGGTTCTACTGGACGCCCAAGTGCTGCATTCTCTCGTCCATTAAATGGGGCGTGCGGAGGTGGGTTTCGTGTATACCTTCAGGTTGCTCAGACTCATTCATGTCGATGTTACACGTTATTTACGCAGTTATTCCGTTTGAATATTCAGGTTACACTGATGCATTAAGCCCAATTGACTAGGGGGAAAATCTGTAATGGAACATGGCGTCGTCGCCGAAAAGTGATAACCTTACATTTGGTTAGACTGGCAGGTTCTTATACATACGGCAGAGAAATGGGCGAACAGTTGCTCGGAGAACGGTAAGTGACAACGGGGCGATATCCAGTGCAAACCCCATCAATGTACAGAATGAAATTTTGTCAGCGAGATATAAGTATTTACATTTTATTTTTAATTTCTAACTAAATAGGGGAGACAAAATTTCATTATCAAGTAGGCCTACTGTTCTTTCTTAGGGTCATAATACTGAAATCATTTTAGGAATTAAAATTAACATTCCAGGAATAACTTTATATTGGCTTCATGACCACGTTGTCGGAAATAATTAACTTAAGGTATCATATAACTTATACGCTCTTAAGGCACACTGCGATAAAAAAGTTATGTGGTAAATGTCAAAAAAAGAGCTTTATTGGAACCAATAAGTAAATATTTGTGAAATTAAATAAAAATTATTCGAAAAATTATTTTTTGACAAGGTTCAACGAGTCAAATTACATATTACGAAACTTAAAATGTTTCTGTCAACATTTGAATTGAATATTGCCATTTATTTAATTCACGGTCAATATTATAATGATTCTACATTTTTAATTTCACCAGTTGATGATTTTAGATTAGGTTTGTCCGCGGTCAGTTTCAATTTTCTGTGTGTCCTTTAGATGCGAGTTTTACTAGTTCCGATATAGAAATTCTTCGGTCTATCGACAATTCGTGATCTCGAATGGTCTCACTGATCTTGTAGTTTACCTGTCCTACGAATGATCAACTCAGTCTCTGCAGGGAAGTTCGTACATCTTGATCTTTGACGCAAATTGTTGTTCTGCGCCCTGAGTGGCTTAATAGTATTGTCTGTTTTATTTTGCCATAATGTTGTGTTTTTTAAGTCTCATTGTTTTGTCCTGATGTACAGGAACAAGTTAAATCTTGGGATCAGTGACACTCTGCCTTGTGGCAACATTTTTGCATATTGCGTGTAAACTCATTCCGTCCGCTTCACACGTTCTAATATTCAACCGAGCAACACTACTAGATAAGATGAAAGCTGGTAGCCACAGACTGAACGTGAGTGCTTTTTGACGCAACCTACACAGTGTTACCAGTGTTTCTTGTTGGGACACATAGCGTTAGATGCGCGAGAGTCAAGACATATAAAACAACGCGTGGCGATGGTACTTGCTATGAACCAATGAAGTGTGAAAATTGTGATGAGCAGTTGTTGCGTCTTAGGCGCTCTCGATGAAATCTTGAGTTGGTCTTAGAACGCTGGTTGTTGCGTTAGCTGGTAAATAAGTGAAATAATGAAGTGGACTGTATATGTTCTTGATATAATTGTTTACTGAAAATTCTTCAGAAGATAGTTGCTGGCGCGTGCAGTTTAGCGCGGCATAATGCCTGATAATTGTGATAAAAATGAAATACTGAAGGACATAATTGTGCGTAAGTTGGCTTGGATAACCTGAGTAACTATCGCATGAAGATCATGCTAAAATTTAGAATGATGTAGCCGTGGCTGGCGAACTGAGGCAAGTTGCCTGCTCGGAGTCTTGCAAGTAAAATTGACTGCTGCGAGCTTGGACGCAAGCCGGTAGCAGATCGCGTGGGGAGAAATGACTTAACTGCACGCGACCGCAATGCGGTATTTTACAGTACAAAGTTTACATAAGTACAAAGTTTAACCTTACTGCCCGCACAAAATCGGAGCGATTTTGCAACTTAATTCATTGTGTGAATAGTACATAATAATTGACATTACATGATACCAAAATTCAATAATAATTAACAAATGATAATACAATAACAACGACATAATAATTGACATGCATAACAATCAAGCAATGACACACAGGAAGTTAATAGTACATAACAATACGATTGACATACCAAATTCATGTAAGGATACATAATACATAATGATTTGCGTTACATATTAATAGAATAATGAGACTAAAATTCCATAACACACAATAACATGATAATGATAAATGACAATACAATAGCCAGGCAGACATAATAGCTGGCAGTACATAATAATAGGATAATGATCCCAAAAAATTCCAAAATAGATAACCATAGAATAATACAAAGTAAATAACATAATAATTGATACAATAATATTAGAATAATAATCCCCAAAAAATTCAAAAATATATAACCATAAGATAATACAATAGTAAAAAAAACATATAATTCATATGCATAATATTAGAATAATAATCCCCAAAAAATTCGAAATTATGTAACCATAGAATAATACAATAGTAAAAAACATATAATTCATATGCATAATATTAGAATAATAATCCCCAAAAAATTCCCAAAAATATGATAGTGATACAAAATAGTACAATAGACATAATAATAATTTAATAATCATAACAACGTAAAGCATGTGATCGCCCAGGGAATATCCCGGGCGTGAAGCACGATAATGTGATAAAGTTCACATTACCGATACGTGTCGCATGAATGCTCATGCGATTAGTCTAAGGCCACCGGAAGTGGACATAATTTATGAATGGGTCGACGTAGGATACCATTTGCGGTGCGAACATCTGCGACGTGCACTATTGAATCCTGACCCGAATAGACATTCGTGACTACCCCGCGTTTCCACAGCAGTGGGGGGGAATTGTCTTCTAGAATAGGGACGAGTTGTCCGGGAGTCAAATTTTTTGACGGGATGCGCCATTTGTTGCGTTGTTGTAACTGGTGCAAATAATCTTTCGACCACCTGTTCCATATAGACTGGGTGAATCTTTGGAGCAGCTGCCATCTGCCCAGACGACTAATATTGACTTGGGAATAGTCAGTTTCCGGGAGTGCAGTGAGCGGAGAACCAACCAGGAAGTGAGCTGGAGTTAAGTTTCGGGGTCCCTAGAGTTATTTGAGATGGCGAACAAGGGGTGTGAGTTAAGGCAGGACTCTATTTAAGTTAGGATAGTGTAATACTCCTCAAACGTAAGAATGGTTCCGCCGACAACGCGCCGCAAATGAAACTTGACGCTCTTAACTCCACTTTCCCACAGGCCACCGAAATGAGGTGCTGAGGGGGGAATAAAGGACCATTTGATTCCTTGGGCACTGGTAAAATCCTGGGTGGTCTGTTCAAATCCATTAGATTGAAAATGTTTGTATAATTCGTGAAGTGTGCTACTAGCACGACGAAAGTTTTTACCATTGTCGGAGAATATCTGATCAGGGATACCTCTACGCGCTATAAACCGTTTTAAGGCTGCTATAAAGGCGTCTGATGTAACATCTGAGACTAGTTCCAGGTGAATAGCCTTAGTGGTCATGCATATAAATAAAGCAATATAAGCCTTTGACGTCGATTTTAAACGCTGCCCGCCATGACGTATAAGTACGGGACCGGCATAGTCGACTGCAGATTGAGAAAATGGCTTTAACCCGGGAAGGGGTAATTGTCCTAATAATTAGCTTGCGCCCCTAGCACGGAATCGAAAACAAGTGATATGTATTACTGACCGTATATAAGATTTATCATTAATTATCCAATATTTCCGCCGTAGAGAATACTGAGTCAATTGTACACCAGCGTGTAGTAAACGAAGATGCTCGCTTTCTATAATTAATTTGCTGAGATGAGAGCGCGGGTGGAGTAAGATTTGGTGTTTGCTCTCATAGGTGAGCTGGGAGTGCTGAAGGCGTCCTCCCACACGTAATATTCCCGTCTTGTCCAGAAATGGGTTAAGTGAAAGAATTTTACTATTATTAGGGATGCAGCGTTGTGCCTCAAGTTTCTTGATTTCGATGCTAAAATGCGATTTCTGGGACTGGCGAATAAAAACTAAAAGTGTACCATATAACTCATGGGAAGTTAAAAAGGAAGTGTCCCTATCAGCTATGGGGAGCCTAGAGTTCCGAATGAATCGACGGCAGTACGAAAATACACGAAGGAGTTTTGAAAGCGAAGAGTAGTTTTCAAAATAACTAGACGTAGATGAAGCGACAATCAATGAGGTTTGGACCTGTTTACGTTGTTCCTGCTCAAGATCGGGATGAGTGCAGGGAGAATGGGCATCGAAGGCACTGGTAGGCCACGATGATGACTAATGGGACAACCAGGATGGACCATACCACCATTGTGGGTTACCGTGTAAAGCCCGAGGGAGACAACCACGCGATAGAATGTCGGCCGGGTTGTCAAGTGATGAGACATGACGCCAAGTACCCCTTGCAGTGAGACGCTGTATTTCAGCAACGCGGTTGGCGACAAATACCTTCCATCTGGAAGACTGCTGGTGAATCCAATGTAAGGCGATCATCGAGTCAGAGTAAAAATATAAGTCGTCAAATTTGTCAGTCATGGTGTATATAACCTTGGAAGCCAACTGAGCCAACAAGAGACAGGCGCAAAGTTCAAGTCTGGGTAATGTTATCTGCTTCAAGAGAGCGACTCTAGATTTAGAACATAACAAGTTTGATGAGATGACGTAGTTTGAATAGACCGTACGCACATAAATACAACACGCGTAACCTTTTGCTGACGCGTCGGAAAACCCATGGAGCTGGAATGAAATGATTTGTGAATTATTTATACTCTTTACAGACCTTGGAATTTTAAAGTAAGTGTCTGAAATCAGCTGAGAATAAAGCTCTACCCACTGATTAGATAAAGAGTCTGATAAGGGTTCGTCCCAACTTGTACCTGTTAACCACAATATCTGCATAAAATGCTTACACCAGAATGTAACCGGGCCAATGAGTCCCAAAGGGTCATAAATACCTGCGATAACTGATAAAATCCTTCTCTTGTTGAATACCTCCACCTTGACATATCTTTGGACACTATATACAAAATTATCTTCGTCAATTTCCCGTTGAATTCCCAAAGTACGCACAGTTTGATTTTTGCTAAAGTCGAGGGAAGAATTGCCGTGTGAAGCTATAATGGTTTGATCATTGGAAAACCATTTGTGCAACGTAAAACCGTATTGGCTTAATAAATATGTAATGTCGGATTTCATTTTAGATAGGATGTGCGGGTCATCTGAACCGGTAATGAGATCGTCCACATAAAAATCGTTTGCGATGGCTGAGCAAGCTATAGGGTATTTAGTTTTATTTTCCTGGGCTATTTGAGCCAAACATCTTGTAGCAAGAAATGACGCACTTGCAGTCCCATATGTGACTGTCCTCAAGGCGTAATGTTGGAGTTCCCTATGGGGGGCGTCGCGCCAGACAATACGCTGCAAATCCTTGGGATTGACTAAAATTTGACGATACATCTTCTCAATGTCCGAAATGAGGACATATCGGTGAGTGCGAAACCGAGACATAATAGAGAAAAGATCCTGCTGGACCGTGGGACCAACCATCAATGTGTCGTTGAAGGACAAATTGTTCGTTGTTTTGGCAGAGCCGTCGAAAACAACTCGCAATTTGGTAGTTATACTAGAGCCTTCAAAAACTGAGTGGTGGGGCAAGTAAAAGGTGTCTGACTTGTCAACTGACAAATCGTAAGCATCAAGCAAAGACATGTGACCAAGAGTTAAATATTCATGCATGAATGCGCTATAGTCTTTGTGAAGGGCAGGGTTCTGATTGAACTTGAGTTCCAGTGATTGAAACCTGCGGATAGCTCCGTGAAGAGAATCGCCCAAATGAGAATGGTATAACCTGCGTGGTAGGGATACCACAAATCTACCATCACTATTGCGGAAAGTATTAGATACAAAATGACTTTCGCATTCCGAGTCCTCAACGAAGGGAGCACGAACAGCAACGTCCTCTAACTTCCAGAATCCTTTAGTTGCGAGGAAATGTCTGATTATCGAGTTTTTGCGTTAAGTATTGAACGAAAATGATTTCAAAGGTATTTGCCGGTAAATTCAATGAATTTAAAGCATTTATATTCGCGGTGATTTCGTCAATGAATTTGGACATGCCAACCATGGACTCCTGCTGAATGGACTTCATGCCCAAGACATTCCCTATATGATAGGCTGAGACAATTAATTTGCTGTCATACCTGGTCCTTAATAGATCAATGGCTACCGCATAATTTTCATGGGTGATTGGGAGAGATTTTATTATATTTAAAGCTTCGTCTCTTAATAAAGAGTGCAAATAGTGTAACTTCTGAATGTCCGTCAGGTCAGTTCTGACGTGTACCAGTTCCAAAATCATATTATAATAATGCTGCCAATCAATAATGCTGCCTGAGAAGCAGGGCAATTTAATTGGCTCTAACTGTATAGGGGGGGGGGGTTAATTGGCGTAACTTCAGCTTGAATCAATGATTTCTTGTTCACCTCCTCTACTTGTTCTAATAAATGGTGTAACTTGCACTCAATATTACACAGATCATCCTCTGTTTGAACTCTGTCACTGACTGATGTGAAATCGGAATCATCAGCCTCAATTTGAGTCTGAATTTCGTCATACTTCGCGGACAATTCCACCAAATGGCGGAATTTTTAAGGCATGATGATCGCTTATGTCCGGATAGAAATTGTCAGCGAAGGTATTCACACGGGATATAGAAGCCTTAATTGTACCCCGTTTTTTAATTAACGCCTTCACATCAGCCATGACTAAATGCAAATGTGATTAGAAAACGATAGTTAAATATAGAGCAGGTGAACAATTGTTATAATTTGAATAATTTGCTAAATTCTGATATGATGCGGGAGCCAGTGATAGGTATACAACTTAATATATTACTTTCTACAATAGGTACTTCATTTGTTTAAAAAATAGTTATGAAAGTTATTGAAAACATGAATCATTCACAATGACAATATACATATAGCCTTATCACATCACTTAAATTTCTGAATGTATTATAGTACAGCTTCGTAAATGAAAATTTATGTACATAGATAGAAATACAAGTTTATGGCCACTTGACACTAACATCTGTTTATGTAAAAATTATTAATGATGTTATATTAAATGTTATTAAATCTGTGCTAAAATATTACTGAGTTTGCTGTACATATCAATTATACATGAAAAATTATAAAAAGTGAAAGTTTATAGTCACGTGGATGTTGAATCCCGGCGTGCTCAAGCTGGCTTCGATCCTGTTATTTCAGTGGTGATCCTGTTCAGCAATCCTTAGAAGTTGGCGCAACTCTTGTTTCGGCTGGACGGGTGACGCTAGAAGCTGTAGCTCTCCGTTTAATTTTGACTTTCTAGAATTTCGCTGCTGTGCGACAATGATGATGACTTGTAGTGCCTTGCTGTCTCAGATATGATGCTCTGCAGAATCTTGTAATGTCAAGTATGAAGTTTGTTTTGAGAAGAATGAAGGCATGCAACGGCCAACAATCTAAAGGTTGAAAGTATTTGGGCTTGAGCCAAACGTTGTTTGCGCCCATTAAATGAAATATGTCTGAAATCCCAGTCCGAATCACGATTCGGATCCGGCCGCGGTGAACCAAAATCCGGCCCGGAGGACCAAAATGTTGCGTCTTAGGCGCTCTCGATGAAATCTTGAGTTGTTCTTAGAACGCTGGTTGTTGCGTTAGCTGGTAAATAAGTGAAATAATGAAGTGGACTGTATATGTTCTTGATATAATTGTTTATTGAAAATTATTCAGAAGATAGTTGCTGGCGCGTGCAGTTTAGCGCGGCATAATGCCTGATAATTGTAATAGAAATTAAATACTGAAGGACATAATTGTGCGTAAGTTGGCTTGGATAGCCTGAGTAACTATCGCATGATGATCATGTTAATATTTAGAATGATGTAGCCGCGGCTGGCGAACTGAGGCAAGTTGCCTGCTCGGAGTCTTGCAAGTAACTAAGTAAAATTGACTGCTGCGAGCTTGGATGCAAGCCGGTAGCAGATCGCGTGGGGAGAAATGACGTAACTGCACGCGACCGCAATGCGGTATTTTACAGTACAAAGTTTACATAAGTACAAAGTTTAACCAGCAGTATTTTTTCACGTCTAAAAAAAGCCTGCCTACAAAACGCAACAACACGTACAAGAACGTATACAAGAAGTAAAAACCCTTCGAAAGTTTAGTTATATGCAGGCAAGGAAACTTATCACTACAGATATACAAAAAATGGCAACAAAGTCGTACGTTTAGCGGCGCAGAAGTAATTTGATGCAAACCGCATTAATTAAAAAATATTTGAAAGAGCTTCGCCATAAGACAAGAGATGGCCAAACAGAATGAGTAACAGAACATACAACGAATGTTTTAGTGGATGGTTAGTGAGAATCGGTCAATAATAAAAATTTTAGATATTTTGCGTCGAGGTTTCGACAATATTTATTGTCATCTTCAGGACCTGTTTATGAAATACAATAGAAATATCAAACATAACGAAACAATTAAATATTTGGGTGTTAACATTCCCTACTGGTGTTAACATGGAGTGAAACATGGTAAAAATAACTTTTAATAATTACGTAGTGAACATCCCCTAATCTGTTTTAGTTAAACGTAATATATTACTATGCTATATGTTGACTGTTGTAGGTATAAACAATTTATGTACCAATCTAATATCCAATTGTTGATTACAGTTTGTTTAATTAATTAAAATAACATTACATTTAGTAAGTTAAATTGTAACACTGTATAAATTAAGTTCTCTCATACTATAATTTGCTCGTTTTCTTAAAGATAATTTTGAAGATGTAAACAAACTATCATAAGTCTTCACATATAAAATGATACATACATATGCACGCACACACTCACATCACCAACACGTTCACCCAAATATTTAATTGTTTCGTTATGTTTGATATTTCTATTGTTTTTCATAAACAGGTCCTGAAGATGACAATAAATATTGTCGAAACGTCGACGCAAAATACCTAAAATTTTTATTATTGACCGATCCTCACTAACCATCCACTAAAACATTCATTGATTGACGGTCACTAAAAATTTAAGGATTTAATTAAGAACATACAACGACAGACTCCAGCCGAAACGAGCACAAATTTCAGAAGGATGCGATAGCCGTGGCGTGAAGCCATTTGTTGTCACTTGTTTCTCCGAGAAAGAATTTTTAATGGAAAAACGAAGTCATGGAAAAGCTCCCTGTGCTCTTTAGGCGAATTCTTTATCAACCTTCGGCTTATTTCCTAATTCCAGTGACCTTACCGATCTTAGTGAGCTGACAGAAGTGAAGAGATACGGCCTGTGTTGGAGAGCGGAGTGCCTCAGGGATCTTCGCAGAGTGGAACACTGTCTTTGTCGCTAACAACAATATTTTCAAAGCCATTGATAAAAGCATATGAAAATGCTAATATGTTGAACTTTGATTTATTTAATTTGTAATTGTCAACAGATATAATCGAATACCTGATGCAAAGAGCCATAAACAAGATGACAGGAAACACCAAAAGATACTCTAACCCAAATCTAACAACACACGAGCTGGATATACAATATAAAAGAGAAGTTTGAATTCTGCGCTTACTATTCAACAGATAGTTAACATGTAAATTGTACATTCAAGATATGGCTACTAGAAGTAACTAGCCCCGTTTCACTAGACACCACTTTCAAAAATGGTGTGCAGGTAGAATGTTTACCTAAAACCACTAGACCTAGTGCATTACACAAGAATCTGTTGTGGAACTGGGGCTTCTCGTAGTAGCCCAACTGTAAGCCTTTACTGTATGCAGGAATGCTGTCATTGTTGCTCGGAAGTCATAAAATGCTACTGATTGTAGACTACACAGATGACGTCGTTTTGTACTAGAATGTCAGGCCTAAAACTTAAAACGGAATGGAAAGCGCCTTTGTTTTACACAGCCCTTCTTACTCTTACGCATTGTCGAAGATAGCGATTGTACATACCGCTATTTTACAAGCCGTTTGGCTTTTCGGCAATGTAAATGTTGTGGTCTAAAGTACTTTGCTATCTATCTCCACTGATTTGTTGAGCTTCACAACCGGACGACCCGTTACTATAACATATAGGGCGCTCTGCTATGTGTTAGAACAACTGGGTTTGCAGTTTAATTTAATGCGGGTGCCAAGTCATGTAAGCATGAAGGGGAATGAGAAGATGACTTGTCGCAGGAGTCGCTGCGGACAGTCCAGAAGCGTTCGTCAACTCTATAAGACATAGTGATAATATGATGAACATTATGAAGATAATCTTCATACTATAAAGATTGCTGCTACATCAACAATACTTACCTCGTGGCATCAAGCAGATAAACTCTGCATACCAAATTGATAGGGGTAAAACAGAGTACCGACAGATGGCAACATGCTAGAGATGTAGTTGATCTAAAGAGTTTGTCTCATAAGTATACGTACAGAATTGTTTGATGATGTACTCTGAAGAATAAACTACAGCCCAAGCTGAACAAGATAGGAATATACATGTTGAAAAGTACTCACAGTCAAACACGTAATAAAGCAGTCCTCTGTCTTCGAGCTTTAAGAGAGAGCTAAGAAGTGACCTTTGGCTGTCGAGCTAAGAATTTAAAAAAAAGAGTAGCTTGAAATGTTCAAAACGAAAAAAAGGAGAATTAAATTAAATGCTCTTTTAAGTAACTCTGTATTAAGAGGAACCCCCAGAATTCTATTAAGTGAATTGCACATGACAATATTTCAAGAAGTATGCTGTCGTATGCATACAGTAACTCGTCCAGTATACAGCATTGGACCAGAAACATCTACGGCTCTAAGGATAAACATAATGTCCTTTTGCTAATTAACAGTTTCCTAGAAACACAAGTAGTTTTACACTTACGATAGAAAATCTCTCAACCTCGACAGTAAAGGAAAAATACTATAGTAATCAGCATATTTATTAAACACTGGCAATCTTTAAGGAAATATAAATTCAAATAGCTTCATACATGGATGTACTACATTCATGAACAGGACTAGTCGGATTCTCTTGATGCGAAGGCGCAGAAAATTAACAGTCTGTGACATAATCTATTGTATTTAATACCGACATTTAGAAATAACGGTTCTAGAGCATTAAAAATTGCTACATAAGAAATATATCAAAATAGGAAAAGATAGTAAGCAGACCGAAAGCACACTACTATAAATAAAATGTACTGCAACTGTTCAAGTGTTTACCGTGACACAGACTACGAAAGCTGTGAGCCAAACGCGTTATGCTGAGCTCTTACTGGTCGGATTTCAGCATGTCTATGCACCGGCAGCTAATACTCCGGGGCAAGGTATTCTCTCGTCTACTCGATCAGATGTGGTCAGGAGATAGACAGAGGACATTCTGGATCCAGCTGCCTTAGTAAAAACATCTCCTGACCAGTCTTTCGGTGTCCGACTGCGGGCAGCCCCTATACCGACACAGCGCCCCAGCTAGCGTAAGGTGCTCTCTTGGTCACCTTACTAAGGACTGCAACACTCCTGCTGTCAAACGTTGCATTAATTCCCGAGGCAATCATCCACCAACTAACTGTCCTGGCCGGTTATATGCAGGATATCCAGCGGCGAAAAACCTATCTCCACCGAGCCAACCGAGCATTGGTTCTCTACCTACAACAAAGCGGTCTGGCCTTGCGTCTCCTGCTACAGTTTCCGTGGCTGTCGTCTTAACTTCCAAGTCAGAAGTAACTAATAAACACAAGCCGCCGAAACAAAACCATCTGTGGTCAAGGCAACCTTACCTTTGGCTCCGAATATCCGCAAAAATCGCTGAACAACCGAGACATCAGAAAGTGACACGTCCCAGCCAACCACCATCATTTCTGTTTTCTAGCCTAGAAATCGCGTCCCTCCAGTTCCGAGGACCACCGTGACCTTGAATCAAATGCAGCCTTGCTAGCCTTGCTACCCACAAGATACTCTTAAGTCGCAGGCAAATGTAATAGTAAGAAAACCAAGCCCCGTGGCGCTCTAACTCGAGCTCCTGCCAGCCAGTCAAGACAGCCTGCGCATCAAAATGATAAGACTAACGCTATCGGTAAAGTCGCCCTTACAGCTACTGCCCTGTCAGCAAAGAGGCGTAGGCTTCGTATCCCCGCTATTGTTGGACGGTTCGAATAATCCCTTGGTCGCCGGGAGGAGAAGGTTCCTGGCCTTGGTTTTCGAGCAACAGTTTGTTCCTTAACCGCCTGCGGACTGTGACTTTGACGAGTAAGTCGAAAAGAATGTGGAAGACTTACTATACCTTCCTATCATTGCCGTGCTGGAACCCATCACTAGGGACGAGATCTCAGATCGGTTCGCGGAACTCGCACCAAGTAAAGCTTCAGGCCAGGATGGTGTTTCAAACATCGCTCTTATTGCTGTTTCCGAGCCAGAAATCTTTTTCTTGGTCGCACTGTTCAACTCGTGTCTCAGACTGGCCAACTTTTCCCAATACGATCATCCTGCCTTTCCCAAATGGTAGAAGGCTACGGGTCATACAGACACCGATGCAGGATGCTTCCCGTGCCGACAACCTCCGGCCCATTAGTCACCTGTCAGCCACGTCAAAGGTACTCTTATAGTAGCGTTACAAGATTATCTAAGAAACTAAGAAGTTCTGGTCCCCGAAAAGTTCGGCTTCCGCACGGGCCATTCTACCACTCGTCAGCTCATGAGATTGGTTGTGATCGCCGGGTGTCGGAAAGTTCAGACAGTAGGCTGCTTCCTAGATCCGGAAGAGGCCTTTAACAGTGTATGGCTAGACGGGCCCTTATTCGAGCTACGTGAAATGCAGCTCCCCGATTGCTACCAGCTTTCTGACGGAGAGGGCCTTCTGCGTGAAAATAGATGACTACGTTTCTTCCAAAAGACGAAGTAGAGCCAAGATACCTCAAGGTAGAGTCGTAGGGATTCTCCTGTTTTCCGTCTAAGTCAACGACGTACCCAGGGCGCCTGGAGTCCAGATAGCTCTGTTTGCCGACAATACGGCGGTTTATACTTCCGATCAGAACGCTAACAGGACGATCATATGATTGCAGCGCCAACTCGATGCGTTTGTGACTAATCTGAGAACTGGAAACGAACGTTGCCGTCAACGAGAGTAAGAGCTCCACGGTGCTATTCCGGAAGCGATGGAAAAAACCTCAAGGTCGAGTGAAAATCAAAGACCGTACATTCCCTGGTTTACAGAAGTTATGTATATCGATGTCCATCTTGGTCGTCAGCTCACCTGTCGTACCCATGCCCAGACAGTCGAAACCAGAACATCAGCTCGTCTGGGTTCTCTGTTTCCAATACTCGCCAACAAGGCTATGACCAGTAAACTAGGTAAGTTGACTGCCAACGCTTATTTGTTACCGATCATCACATATTCTGTTCCGGTCTGAGGATACCATGTTGCTATGCATAAAAGAATGTTGCAAGACTTTATCGGCTGGGGGCTTAGGCTAAAATCCTCCGTCGTTCTGGACCGGACCACATGTCAGGAGCTCATTCCAGTAGATCAGAACATGTAACCTTTGTGAAAGTTTCAAACTCAAGGCAAGCTCACAGCCCTTAAGTCTTTATAGACACAACCGTCGCGTCTATTCAGAATCGAGACACCAAGCTTGAATACCTAGATAGCCTCCCTCTGGAACTGAGCGTAGGCCTACTGAAAAATCGACGACTGGACCTTCAAGACAGGCTAACCAAGACAAAAATGTAGCCGGTTTACTGGGTTGACACTACACTTCGTAGTGCCGATATACACTTTTCCATAGGAGCAGACCATTCTGTACACACTTCACGAAGCAAGCGGATCCCTGGCGTCTGTCACCTATCACAGACGTTGTTGGATCTTCTGTGTCGGCATAAAGATAGTGCGCATTCTACGCCGCTTGAGCAACTTCTCAATGCCGTCCGTCACACACCGAATTAGGGATGAACGCCGTCTCGCTCACCTGATGCTCCTTCGACGAATGCCGATTAATCCCAGACAGAAGTGCGCCTTGATCAAGACGTTGGTTTACCGAGCTCGTCGTATATGTAAACCTCAGCATCTGCATAAAGAACTTGCCCATATTGACATGCAAGAATGGCTGTATTGCAAGTATTATTCCGATGCGGAGGTGAGGAGAGTCATGAGGCAGCAAAGATCATGCCGAGCTAATGTGACGACTCCGGCCGTGAGAGTTTGCGTTCATTTAATAGTAAAAAGAGACAAAATTACTTATTTAAGTTTTATCAATTATCATATATGCAAAAAAAGTATGGAAAGTTTGAAAAATTAGTGCTAGGAAGAATTTAGAATGTATTTACGTCACTTGTGTAGTGTTATTGAAAACAAGGCAATATAAAATGTGTTTATCATAACATAAAAAATACAATGTTTCTATACATTTCTAATAGAATTGGCTAATAGAAATGTAACTATGTTAACAATTATGGAAGGAGAAGTTTTTACTTTTCTTGGTCGTCTTGATTAAATGTTACTCCTGGAGAATCTACTGAACTACGTGTGACTTCTACGGGCATTTTTCTTTAAACGTTTTTTAAGAAAAAACTGTATACAGTATTTGTAAAGTTTCTATTGTTTATAAAGTTTTATACATTTTTGCGTAGTTTTTCAAGCCGTCAAGGCTGTATTACGTTATACTACAAGTGAGTCTCATTTGCTAGTCAAAGGCTATAGAGATATTTTGCCTTTATTTTTTTGTACGTATTGGTTCCATCCGCTTCAAAGAATATGTAAAATCTGAAGACATAGTAAAATGTGTTTGTTCCAATGGTAGATGTACAAATTGGTAGGTAATTTCATGTATATAATTCATTGATCTTAATATATTGGTAAAAATAGATATAGAATTTCTTTTGGCAAAAATTTCTCTCAAGATTCCGCAGGCGTGCGTAGATTGAACGTTAAATGCACAGGTAACATAACCGCTGATAACATTACTTCTGATACTGATATTGTTACCGCCAAACCTATCCTCCTATCTACGACCTGGTATTCCTAATGATTAACCTCTGAGAAAGACATGAATGTATAAGTAAATAATCAAATAGTGCCAATAATAACAGAGAGGATGACGAGAAAACAATTACAAAAATAGTGTAAATTTACGAGGACTAAAGCAAAAATAATTACGTATGAAAGTCTTAAAAATTAGTGCTTAACAAATTAATTTTTGTTGTCTTCAAAATTTCGTGAGTTGTCAATGAAATCTTATGTGGGGTAGTTTGCCTTTGGAAGTCGTTGTATGTCTTGTATTGGTATATATTATCTGTCAGTTTAATTGACTAATGGTAGTTAATAATTATTCAATATTATAACTCAATACGTGTTACCTACAATTGCTAAATTTTTGACACAAACAAAAAAAATCAAAAACTCTTAACATCAGACATGAAGCAGTCACACAGATTGTAGTAGAGATAAAGCGAGATTAACGTAAGGGGCGTGAGAGGGAAGCACTACTATTGCATTCGAGAAAACTAGACTGCTACGTGAATAACTGTCAACGTGCATAAGTTTTGATATTTATATTTTCCAGAATGTTTGCACATATACTGTTATATGATTATATATGAATTGAAAATGTTGAATGTGAATGTGATTATATAAATTAATATTGTTATTGTTAAATTCAATTTTTTAAACTGTCTTCTTAATAAATTAACAAACTATGTCATAGCAGGAAATTCTTGTGTCATTTTACCCAAATATACGCACAATTCCTCCTCTCCTCATCAACCACTTGCTACGTGATGTTCTGAATCGGTTTGCCTTGTTTATGGCAATTTTAACGAACAAGTGAATGCGCGCAGAAATAGGCACAGATATTTGCTGCTCAGCTGCTGAAAACTTAAACTGTATCAACACGTAGAGCAACATGGTCTTGAATGGAGTTACAGGAATAACAACCAAAAACAAAAGTGATACAATAACGCATATTTTACTTAACCAGGAATATCCCATACACATTAGTTAGATCAAGTTGCCAAAAAAGCAATTTTAAAACATTGCTTCTATCTACTTTTAAATTAAATTTTAGATTGTTAATGGAATAAATCCGCTTATAGTCCAAGCCACGTATTTTATAATCAACTAAACGCTATGCAGCTCACCGTCTGTGGCTTTAGTAAATGTCTTTTTATATAATTGACATGTTTCGGGACGCTTGTCCCATCCTCAGAATTTTATATATTTCTTTAGATGACCTGTAAACCAATTCAATTATTGTTTTAAAACTGTCTAGTGTTTATTAACCTTGGTTGTAGTCAATCTAGAACTCCAAAACGACTGTTTCCCGTTAATATATTGACGACTGTGGCATCGTATGATGGTATGAAGAGATATTTTTAAATAATTCTGAGGATGGGACAAGCGTCCCGAAACATCTCAATTATATAAAAAGACATTTACTAAAGCCACAGACGGTGAGTTGCATAGCGTTTAGTTGATTAAATTTTAGAATAAAAATTATTTCTTATTTTTAAAATGGGACCTTACAGAAATAAACAAATCTTAAAAATTAACTGAAGGAATGATACTAATGATGTATATAATGAGAGCACGAATAATGAATAAAATGCTGCAAATAAAATTTTGTTCTATACATGAAACACCAATGCGTCAAATATCACTCTAACGGGAAACAGTCGTTTTGGAGTACTAGATTGACTACAACCAAGGTTAATAAACACTAGACAGTTTTAAAACAATAATTGAATTGGTTTACAGGTCATCTAAAAAAATAGCTATCAGACATTGATAATACCAGATTTAATAGCTTTTTGTACAGGGTCCGTCACCAAAATCCGTACAAAGTCATATTTGAATTTTTCGTCTCATTTGACTTCAGTGATAGATCATTGTTGACATTCACGCAAGGCAGATATTTGTAGTAAACGTGTATAACCTCAACATGTCCGATCAAGTAAGATCGAGTGCGAAATATAATCGAAGAGCGGCGATCATTGAAGGCATCCGCGCAGGGCGTTCACGGACCGAAGTTATTCGGTTTTTTGGGCACCCGAGATCGATCGTGTATAGCTTTGCGGCATATTTTGCTTCAGAGACCTAACCAAAAAAAAGGTTCTGCTAACCCGACGAGGAAGACCCACTCAAAATAAAAGTCGGTAAGGACCCCAGCAATTATCTAAAGGACTGAAGAATTCATTTCCGAGGACCCAGGGCTGACTCTGAAGAACCTGTCGAAAATGCTGGGTATGAGTTAAACTAGAATGCGTCGAATTGCTGAAGAGGATTTACGTTACAAGTTCTATGTAATAAAAGTTCGACAAATGCTCCTGGAGGCTGCCAAGGTGAAGAGAGTTGCTCGTTGTGACTTGCTTCTGTATTGCAAAAAATGAGTATAAAGAATATTAGTCTTATTTTTATTTACATCAAATCTATTTGTGTATGTATATAGTCGCAAAGTGGTAAATAATCTCTGAGAAAATATTTCACCAATCGGTCTAGGTACCCATTTTTCATACGAATTAACGTCACTACGACAACAATCCGTGTGTGGGTCTGTGCGTGTGTGGAATTCTACTACGCTGTAGCTTGACATTACTCAACATAAAGGGGGATGGTGAAATGTTCGTTGGAGTTTAATAAAGTTTTAATTCAGCCGGATTGTCAGCCCACAGGATGCCTTTTAAACGAAAGTAAACTTAATTTTTTCCTTTCTACATAATAAATCGATTTAGATTTTAAAACCTGAAAAGTTCAGCAATTCTAAGAAACGGGTTTAATAAAAGATTTGTAAAAAATGTCAATGTCTTTATAACGGTTGTAATTTTTGTTGCTTCTACGAATGCTTAATTCGAAGAGTTGCGAGTAAGATTGAATGTGTTTCGAGTATCTATAATTTCAACTGGAAGATGTAGAACTATCAAATTTTAATATTTTAACCACCACTAGGACGTTAAAAAATATAATTAACTTCTCATAAATCGCTGTAATCCGTTTACTGTTTTTCATAGTTCCTTTTGTTTATACCAAACACATTGTTATTCTGCAACATGCAAGTCTTACATATGCTTGAGTTTCTATTATACTTATTAACTGCTACTGATACAATAGATAAATTAACCATAAAAGATTAGTTTTTCCGTAGAAACGTTAGTGGCTATATTATCTGATACATATTGGACACACACACACACACACACACACACACACACACACACAGATATAGATCGATATAAAGCACTTCTGTTAGTAGTCTACTGAAAAAATTCGGCGTTATGGATATCATGTCTGATTATAAATGTTTCGCTCTCGCATTATAATCTCAGTATTATTATTAAATTAATGTCTTGGTTTCTAACGCTTCCAGAAGTATAGGACTGTGGAGAAAATAATTTCTAATAATACAGTTACATATAAATTAATGGCTTTTCTTTTACTTCCTGGAACTTGTAAAACTTATAAGTATCTGAGAGACATTTATAGTCAATTTTTTTTAACTGTATTTTTAAACGAAGTGTTTTAGTGTGTAAAACACGAAATTCTGCATTATCGTTGTCTTGCTCTTTGATACGAGCAGCAAATTACAGGTATTATTCTCCTATAACGAAGCTACGCAGACCTTTTCTGTTAAAGGTGTTCTTGCTTTTGTAAATTTCTATCGTCTCTCTCTCTTTTTAGTGTTCAGTTCTTATTATTAAATTATAAAAAATAACACTTTTAACGGAGATGATTGTTGAAATTTGCCAGGAGTTTGGTAGTGAAAGTGTAACAAACTTTAAGGGATGCAGACACTTGCAAGACGATGTAGAGCCTCTTGTAGTGCAATTAACCAGTACGTTATCGAGTAGCATCAGCTCCAGTAGAAGTTCTTCAAGTACTGGAGGAAGTGAAGATCCAATGGGGGGAACATCAATGCAGCGTATTCACCCATTACCATAAATTCAGTACTACACTGCACAGCACATTGTCTGTATAGGTGCACAGGTAAGATATATGTTGGCACCCAATATATGTTTATTGTAATTTTTGCTATATATACGAAAATTTGCTCATAGGTAATCCGTCTTCTTGTTTGTAAAATTTGTTGTTAAATTCGTAATAGTTTTGTTGTAGTATGTTGGTTAATGTGTTCTTAATTTTTTGTTTACTTTTCCTTGGATTTTGTTTATACACATATACGGCAGGAACTGAATATTATGTTCTTGGATTTCGTTGTCCATGACGTGTCCGTTACTTAACTAAATATAATTAATTCACTACCGACTCGGAACACAAAGTTCCGTTAACACAGCACGACGAGCTATAGTCCAAACCTACAAGAGCACAATACTGAAGGTTAGAAAGATCGCTACGCACATAACTTTTAACAAAACATGCCTGAACAAAACAGAACACACACTATCAAAACACAAACACAAAGCACAAAGCAAATTCGATCTAAAGTCGATACCATCGCCAAGAACAAGACGGACATTGCTCCCACCGGCAGCCTCTGAAGAAGCTTTTTAAAAGCGAAAACTAGTTCAGGCTATAAGGTACAACTTTTACGTTTTTACCCATAAAACACTCTGTGTTCCGAGTCGGTAGTGAATTAATTATATTTAGTGAATATTATGAGTATAATTGACAGGATCTCCCAGCATCAGCTGAATTGGTGGGAACATCTTTGCCAAATGGACGACTGCCGCATCTCCAAACAAGTATGAAACTATAAGCCGAGGGAACGGAGAGGTGTGGGACGTCCGAGGAAGCGCTGAAGTGACCAGCTCTAATCTTTGCCTATTTGAGACCGGAACAAACCATCCTTGGTTTAATCCTTGAAGATGATCCTCTCGAGTATACTCATAATATTCAGTTTCTGCCATATATCAGTGTTTCATCCATGATCATGAAGAGTATACCCTGCCACGTTCCTGAGAAATGTCATTTCAGCCTCTTGGATGCGACTGGCCTGGCCTTTCTTTAAAATCCAATTCGCAGACCCTGAAAAAAGTGTGGGAAGAGCCATCACCTTGTAGAATTTTAGGCTTGTTCCTTTACTTGCTGACTTAAGGGTTCGCCTCATGGTCCCGCATATAAGGTTGAACTTATGCAACATATATACCACGTCGTTGCTTGCATTATAAGTAACACTGTAGCCTGGGTATTCAAAATTGCTAATTTGTTCCAGGACAGTAGGCCTACCATCTATAACAATTTTTGCCCGTACGAGATCAGTTCCACGAAAGCCATCACCTTGGTCTTAAGTGTGGGTATTTGCAATCCAGAGTCTTTGCATATTCAATTTAACAAATGTATACGCATCTTCAATCTGTTTTCAGAACCCGCAAGAATAGCCTGATCCTCCACAAATAACGAACTGTCAATTGTAGAGTGACCAATCATAAAATGTTCTGGAAGAAACATCTGCCAGTTTTGTGTGACATCGTCAATATATACATTAAACAGAGAAGGTGATAATGGACACTCCACAATTGATCAGGCCAACTCTAAGAGCTGTTCTCGGTTTCCCTGTTTTTATTAAGATTTTATTCTCTACAAAAAAACTGTATCGTTCTAACTAGATGTTGTGGTATCCCTTTCCTTGCCATTACTGCCCATAGTTTGCTCCGATTCAATCTGTCGAACGCCTTCTCGAAGTCGATGAAAGCTCTGTATGTGGGCAGCTGATACTCTACGCTTTTTAATGAGCTGGGTTATTGTAAATATACACTCTAAACATGATCTGGTCTTCCTGAAACCGTTCTGAACCTCTGAAAGTATGGTCTCCGTTATTGCTTTCATCCGTGTTTTTAATATAGATCCATATAATGTATATGAGATATTAGGAAGGCTGACCCTTCTGTAGTTCCTGCAGTCATTACGATCACCTTTCTTGAATATGGGAATTACCTTTGAATTCCGCCAGTCGTCAGGAAAATGACCAGTGGTCCAGTATACGTTAATGAACTGCAGCAAACGATCATGCAGCAAGGCTGGTGCACACTTTATAAGCTCCACGTTCAGCCCACCAGTGCCCGGTGCTTTTCTATTCTTACAGCAGTGTAGAGTAGTTAAAATCCGTGGATTGTTATTGTGTCCACACAATCGCTCATATCAGCAAAGGTTGTTTCTTCCAGTTGATCCTGAAGATGGTAGCCCCACCATACGTCTTACCATGCGATATGTTAGTAATATATCCAGAGGATATATTCACTACTAAATTTCCCAAACAATGACTAGCCGGACGGATCAAAAGTTCCTGACCACAGCTGCTAATTTATTAAATAATATATTTCAATTTTCAATTTCCTAAATTCTGCGGACAAGGTTTACTATTTTTAAGTACGAAGTTACTGCAAATGTATTTCTAACAGTTTCTGTAACAGTGCAATGAGTTAATTGAAACATATGGTTAATACAGTATGAGAAGCACGGGGAACAGAAGTGTGGCAGTACGCAGCGTGACCGTTTAAATATATTTGTACGGTTCGCTGAATAATTTGGAAAGGAATAAAGATAGAACATTGGGAGTTAGATCAAAATTAAGTTCTAATATTTTTTTACAATTCATTTGCTTAATGTGTTTGTTTATCTTGAGTAAAGAACAGTTTCTTGCAAGCTACTTTTTATGCATAACGACTGAAAAATTAAATTATGATATGAAATTTTATATTTATTTTATAATTACAAGGATATAATTAAATTTACATAGCAATGTACGTGAGGTGGACTACAATCACAAAGAAAATTATTGTTAAGGAGCAAGAACGTTTTGCTTAAGGACAGTTTATATTTTAAGATGTACTAAATCAAGTGTGCGATGGTTTCATTACGTTTTATAACCGACTCAGTTTTTAGACTGAATTTATTTATTTAAGATATACAAAATATAAAGAATTAAAATACTGTTACTATTGTGTATATTTTTTAAATTTATCTAGTACTTTATTTTTATCGGTCAGGGATTTCTAGTGGTGTAATAGTAGGGAACGTAAAACCCATAAGCGCCATGTATTTACCTATCTCGTCCATTGTCTCATCCCACGGTGGTAGCAAGATTAGTGACAAGTTTTCTGCATTAATTTTGGAGGTTGTATCTTGATTACAACACGTGGTAAGCTTTCTCCAAGTACTTTGTAAAACTGCTTCAGTCAAGTGTTTAGAAACACGTAATCTACGTATGACACATTCGCTTTAGGTCTGAATATTGCTACTTCCGTTTACATTTATTTACTCTAAAGTTCGTAATCCATTTATATGATATTTTCGCATAGAAAACAATACTTAAATTAAGAAAGATTGAATACTAGATATCGAAAACTCACTACCAAAAAATGTCAGGGTAGTTTCACTGTTAACAGTTATTACGGAAAGTAATAATTCATGATAATTCATGATAAAAACAATGTGTCCTATAAACATTGTGTTTTAGTATTTTAAACATACTAAGTGTAAAACAGTTTTTTTCAATTGTAACTAACCTAGTAGAAACAGTGGAAATGCATTTGTGGTTAACCCAAACAAATGAGTTTTTCTGTGCTCAAGAGTCACCATGGCAACGTCTGGCTGCGGACACCACGTGGCTAAAGTTGAGACATGAATACTGAGGACGCTGTGTACATTCTTGTCACGTATGCTTCGAGCAGTTGTGTTGACACCTGACCTGACAAGAGGAATAAACACTGCTAGCAGATTGTTGACCAAACGTGAATTACGTGAAGACGACAGTTTAGAAAATAGCTAGAAAGAATGTTCTCATACTCCCAATTCACAATAGTGAAAACAACCCATACCTGTCTGGCAGCCTGTAGTAAAAGATAATGTGAAAGAACATTAATAATTCAAACCGAAATAGGCACTGAAATTTACTGAATGTTTGAAAATAAACACAGGCCAATTTTTACAACAGAACACTAGTGCAGAATGGTACTTTATTTCCTATGGCATACACACATTGTAACAACATTATTCTGAAGGAGATAATAAGACACATATTTTAAGTCCGTATCAATACTTACTGTGCTAAAAATATAGTCAGGTATCTGGTGATCTCACACTCACAGTCTTAACAGTTGTCAACATTAGTGTGTACATTAAACTAATTATTCGTTTGATCATGTTTTATATGATTGATGAAAATCATTCACGTAGGTCGTGTAGCAGATTTACACGGAATTTAGAAAACAAGTAAAGGAATATAAATCTGTACACATGAGAAATGAAACCATGAGGAATTGAGAGAAGTTCCCACCAATTAGTGAAGTGAAACATAAAGCTAAGGTGTAGTAGGCTATAAAGCATTAGTAATTTCCTACTGGCGACCCGGGATGCCTCTTCTGCAACTTGGTAATTTAATATAAGGTATTAACGTTATAACGTTCTTGTAAAGTAATTTAATATAACGTATGTTTTCATCTGAGAACGGAAATGAATTGGGCTAAATTGCAAACTGGAAACGTAGCAGAAGAGTTCTACGTAATGTGGGCGGAAGTAACGTTTTAAAAGCGTCTTCTTTACGCTTCTGAAATTCAGCAGAACTCGACCTCTTGTTTGCTCCGTCAAGATTAACAGCAACTCAGCTGGATGTGTTTATTACTGCTGTAGTGACTGCAGCCGTTGAACTCATTGTTCACGTTAAAGAGTTTTTGAAAGTATACTGGTACTTAATGTCATGATATATATATAGTGAAACGCTAAAACCGTCTCGAACAGACGACATCGTCCTCTAACCGTCCTCCCCCTTGTCGGGCAGGTGTAGCCTCAGTGAAGGCCGCGTTCAAGTGCGTTCTAGAGTACTCTGGAGAACGCTTAAATAACGAATTAAATGGCGTGCAGTTAAGGATGGAACGTTTATTCTATAACTCTGCGCGACCTATAAAATCACACCGCCTGGCTTAGTCAATCAGTTGTGTTGAGAGATGTTCCTTAGTGCGGATCGAGTGGTGGTTTACACAAGTGCAGTGAAGTGTTATTGTGTTATAGTTAGTGTGGAATTCTAATAATTGACGTTATTATTGCGTGTCTACACATTTAGCTTGTATCATTGTACGAGACTAATTTT
Source organism: Magicicada septendecula (assembly GCA_034769895.1). NCBI lineage: Eukaryota > Metazoa > Arthropoda > Insecta > Hemiptera > Cicadidae > Magicicada > Magicicada septendecula. The sequence goes on from CM068367.1 coordinate 954,789,294, forward strand.
GTTGGATAACTTGTTGATTACAATATACTAATTGTGACAATTAAAGCTGGTAGTTAGTTATTTCATTGGTGTGTGTATTTTTTCCACTGTATTTTATTTTCTTTTTATTTAGATACGCGCGCTCCCCTCCCCTCCCTATAATTCTCTCTCTCTCTCTCTCTCTCTCTCTCTCTCTCTCTCTCTCTCTCTCTCTCTCTCTCTCTCTCTCTCCCCCAATAAAAAGTAAAGTTATTTTTAAAATTATTTTTGTTACTTGTTAATTATATTTATTTCATGTTTTCCTGTCTACTACATTGTTTAATAAATACGTTAACTGACTTACTAAATTCCATTTTTATTTTTATTAAACATAAACACACATATCCTACGAATTTTTTCTCATGAAGCTGGATGATGGGCATACAGCCGGGCTCTTCTATATCTTCGAGCCGAAGGAAATCAAGTCGTAACTTTCTGTAAGATTATCCACTGTAGTGTACATTTTCTCGTTCTAATAAACTCCATATTGAACATGAATATACAGTGAGCAACACAGAATAAATCAACGACAACTGCAGTTGGAATAAGTAAATTCTTTTCTGGAAGTAAAGTAAGCTTCTGCATCCATGGTTAGCAGTTGTATGTTCAAATTCTTTATCAGTAGCAATGTATATGGAAAAGCATTTTCATCGGTTTCCTAACACAAATAAATGAGTGTAAAAAAGCGTACACTGTGATATCAGGAAAGACAGTTTCCTGGCCTATAACATGAGTTGTTTAGACTATTACTGTTGTTTATGGGCGCAGTGTAGTCGAATTTAAAACTACTAACATTTTATTTACACTTTGTTGTTCATTCCTATTTTTTAACACTTTTGTAGATAATTTATGTGTATAGGATTTGCAATTTAGAAGTAACAGTGACACACACACACGCGCACACACACACACACACGCGCACACACACACACACACACAAGTATTTTATTGCACTTTTGAAGTTTCATTAAAATTTACCTTACTTTTTTGTTGGTAACCGTGAAGCAATCACAGTTACGGTTTTACAGTGATAGCAAGTGAGACAGAAATATTGTAAGCGGGATCTATTGATAAGGCTGATCGCAAGTGGGACGAATTTACGGTTTACGGAAGTAGTATTGGTTCTAGGCAGTACCAACTGTGTGAGCTAACAGGATTCACGCTCTCAAAACTTGTTTATTTTATCAAATCTACATTGTGTTATGCCATTAAATAACTAAGTCACAACCACCGCACAAACCTAACTACATATATTTAAATCTGCCTCATCAACAACATTTTATAGACTGCCCAAAACGATGGCTTGGAATATACACTGTTAACAGTTGCGTATCACAATTCGGGAACCACAATGATACGTCAAAAATCGGAAATATTTGTCTTTAAAGTAATTCACCATAGGAGACAGTGAGTAGCAAGAAAATGAATCGCCTAATTGTTTTTAATTAATGCACCTCATAGTCAAAAGCTTATATAAAAATTAAGAAGCTCCGTTAGCTAGGAATTAACAACAAATTTTCAAGCCCGAACTAGTCAAATAAAAAAAAAATGATACGAATGTCTAACTAATGTATAAGAAGTTATTTCTAACATTTCTTTAGCCAAAAAAACATACCTACCCATTACACATATCCTTTTATTTATCCTAAACGTAGTACCAACGGAGATCCGAATATGCTACAGCAAATTGGAAAGAATACAACTAATACAAATAGAAATTCACAATTATCGGAAAAAATAAAGTAAAACATCAATTGTATCGCGTAGTACTATGTACTCTTTACCCTTCATTCATGCTATATTGGGATAAAATAGATGAGAACGGGTATAAAGTAACCCAAATAATGAATGTCCTGAACAGAAAATGCAGATCTATTCTTTATAGAACTTTTAAAAGAAATAAAAAAACAAAAATCCTTTTCACGGCGTGGTCTGACTTGAAATTTTAAACAAAAACAAGTGATAATATAATGTAAAAGATGCGAAATCTATGGGTGTATCTCCACTATTTAAACCACTATCCTTCGGTATGAAACCAATTATTATCAGTCATAATTATTTTTGTATCTCGCAAAAATATTTGATTAGAAACGAAAACTTTAACGCGTGTTATTTAACGTAATATAGTAATATAATTTAAATCTAATTGATGATTATATTTTAGTATAATTAGCTGAGAAGTCTTCGAAGAACAATCATTTAATCCCCTGAATTTTATAAGTTAATCACACTTTTGCATTGCTAACGTGTATTGTGTACGTGCTTATGAATAACTGAAATTATTGTAAAATTAATTAGATAGGCCTACTTCATCATGACTATATAGCTTTATATACTCATGACACATGGGCAGTATATTTGTAACATTTAAGCCGGGTCATAAAATTGAAACTTTATTCAAATAGAATATTATGTATTTGGTGAATTACTAACGTACTTTACTTACTTACTTTATCCAAACCCCGCTCTCGGCAGTTCAGCCATTCGGCGGCGAGCCTCCCAGTACAGACAGGATAAAGTTCGCGGTTGCAGGTTCGCCAGTTCAGGACAGACAGTTAGGTGTTGTCCATCCATCATTCCTCCATTGCACAGCGGGCAGATGTTGGAATTCACCAGGCCGAATCGGTGTAAATGGGCTTGGAGGTACAAAGTTGGGGTGCAAAGTAGCAGTACCTCCTAGTTGGTGCACCCTGGGTAACGCTAAATCTGCTACGGCGAACATACGCCTGCACGATCCTCCTAAAACATGACAATTACTAACGTCAAATAGGTTTATTGTAAATAACGAAATGCTTAAATAGAAAACATTTCTTTGTTTTATAGTTATTAAATTTTACTCATTTAAATGCGTAACATAAATAATATAGTGTTCCGGAAAATAACTTTTACTAGACATAAAGTATGGGCTTAATAACAATACTACTTTAAAGTATTTGATTAAGCATCAAAACTTTTTACATTTTAATTCAGATAAAGTGCAAAAGTGAAAGTGTTAACTTTTGCCGTTGCTAAAGTAGTTGTATAAAATTTAGTTTTATTTTAATGACAGTTGAAAGGGAAGTCTTAGAACAAAAACTTGCAGTGATTGTGTAATTTAATCTTAGGTTATAATAAAGATCCTTTCTGCGCCACTTCTTTTGTACGTCAAAAGCAGCCAGTACAAAGTTGTCATTATGAAGCTATTGTTTATGCAACTTTGTCATCTTGATTGTATTAAGCTTCCGTAAATTATATAAAAAAAAAATAAAGACTGTCAAATTGAAAAGAGAATTCACTGTGCAAATAAATCAAGTAAATTTATTTATGAAAGCGAAAGGACACCATGAACTTTTGAATGACCATACACTAGTTCTGAGATCTGTCACAAAGATATAAACTAGATCACAAAGTTTTAGTTTTAGAACAAAACGATTATTAATGTTTGGCCATTTTCAAGAAAAAAAATGACGTTATAGTTAGTTTAACGTTCCGGTATTATAGGCAACATTTAATAAAAAGAGGAAGAGGGAGTAGAGAAAGAGAGACACAGAGAAGTTATTTGTCATCGTTCCATCTTGTTTGTTGCATTTACTGATAATTTGTATTTTTTTGGCTTTCAACTACCGTCTCATAAATGTTCTAAGTTTCGTGCACCTCAGATTTACACTTTCGATAATATTATACGAATTCCTATAAAGTTTGCCTACATTATGTCCATTGAACTAGTAGCCTACCTCTGGGAAGAATCGTAGTACCCTGTATTTATAAATACAGCTTCCGATAACTCTTGAAAAAAAACAAAGGTTTCAAAAGATTGTTTTCTTTTACCTTAGCTTTTAAAGTTACTTACTCTATCGAAACATATAAATTATGCTAATTTATAATTTATACTAGACAGGTAATTTATACAGTCTACAGTTTCAAACTTGAGAAGTGAAGTTAACTTAAGAAATCACAATAGTAAATTCTATGAATAATCTATACTGTAATAGATTGCTTCCAGATCATCCGAAAATCTGTCTTTATCTATAATAACTAACACAATTTTCACCTAACCTCAAACCTCTGCTCTGTTGTATTTTCAAACGTGCATTGTCCATTTTAAAGCGCCATGAAATTTATTTTTAAGACTGCCTGCGTATTTTCTGAGAGATAAATTTCTTTCCTTCGTAAATGTATTTAATTATTAGTTTCTTTGATTGTTTGCACAATGTACAGTATAATTCTGATGTTCTCTATTACAAAATTAAAATTACTTAACTCTTCATCTATTCGCGTTTCATTTTCAACACCGACAATCAAAAACTAAAACCGACACCAGAGAACAAATGAAAATAATTGAATTAGCGTGTAACAATGGAGCTCTTTCACACTGTACAAAATACACGTGTTCGTCACCAGGTCTTGTAATCAAATATTATCTGTGGTTAAAACAAATCGGTGGTTAAACCAGAAATTTTATACTGGACACAGTACTAACGAGTGCACTATGAAGCCTCTCTGTTTTCAGTAGCAAGGGAAACGCATCATAAGTTTCAATATCCTGTTAGTTTCGTACTAACAACACCGCATATAGGCCTACATGGTATGGAAATATTCTGACCAGTAACCGTCTACCTATTTAATTCAAATAAATTTAAAACTTTTCCCAGTATTTAATTCAAATGAATTTACAACTTTTCCAAGTTAAACTTTTCTGTTTCATTAAACTGTTTCGTTTACTTTTTACATTAATAACCGTATTAACTTCCCTAACAGAAAGCTAGTAAAAACTGCACGAACTAAACAAGTGTGTGTGTGTCTGCACGTGTTTATGTCCTAAATTTTTCACGGTAGCAAATCACTACTGAGATCCATTTGCGGAAGCCTACTTTTTGCAATGGGCTATCCTGCAAAAAACGTTGACTTTCCAAAATGTATTATTAAAATAATGTAACATTACTGAAACTACATTTTAAACTACTAAAATAAATTACGTTACTTTAATAATCATAGGCGGATAAATATTTTTAGTATAGACAAGTGTCATGAGAATTTGCGGAAATTCGTACAAAAAAATGAATGCCATCAGAGAAGAAAATAAACAGGATAGTGCTCAAATAAATAGACAGGAGACAGTACAAAAAGTACACTGCGCCAAAGAAATAGTGAAGTTAGTGAAGTATAATCAAACATAACTTATTCGCATCAAAACACTTGAATTCACTACATGTAAACATTATTATAAAGATTAGTTCAGGTACATATCGCATAGAAATTGGAGCATAAGATATGAAATTACATGTCATATGTTTTTGGAGCGACGTCTATTTTACGCTTATTATGTAGTTCCGAAACTTCCATAGAACGATAGGGATTCAGATGATTAAACTGAAATTACCGAGAATTTATAGAACGGTTTACTTTATTAAAAAAAATCCAAACGAAACATTATACCGCCAAATTCGATCGAATATTTAAAAAAGGTGAATCATATTTACAAACAGCTTCTGTAAATAAAATTTTACAGATATAAAATAAAAGAATTAAAACTACTTGTAAAATAAAAGGCTTCTATAATAAAATTTTTCAAAAGCATCTACTTAATTTTTTTCTTTAATCTGTGTTTGATAATCTAATAAATTTAACGTTATTCGTAGGTACTTAGTAACACAACGTAAAAAATAACCTTGATTCTGGGTTAACATCTTTTTGATTCCTCGGCTAGCTATCGAAATCAACTGTCAGTGACAGGATTATCGTTCAGATATATCTGATATTATGAAAACGTCTTGTTATTAAACGACTCCACTCGACAACAGCTTTCCTCAGTAATTCTCAGAATACTGTTCTCATTAAGAGAAAAATTTATTTTTGCCACAATATCCACATTATTGTTTCTCATTATCGACATATCGAAATCCTCCCCTACAATTTATCATATCCAGCTTATATACACATCCTGTTATATCTTCCTTTAAACATAAATATGCTTTTATTTTAAAATAATTATTTAATTATTTAGGCTTACATACTTGACGTCACTATCCCAATTCAATCTGGCCCTACACGAATTGTGATCATTTCAGTTACTAGTCAGAATTAATCAGTTTTATAAATAAAACCAAACAAATTTTTGTTAAATTAACGACTCACATTTGAGATATAATTAAACAGAACGTATTTACGCAAAATATACCAGCTCTAATATTACACTTTTTAACACATCATATGTTATCAAACTACATTTCATTTACGGGGTTTCGAATGAATGAAAACTAGGTATGTACAAATAATAGTTACTAAAATAATGGGATTTAGTATTTTATTTTAATGTTTATCTTAATACTTGGTAAACTCAAATTTGAGAAAACCACAGACATTCTGACACACCACCGGTTTTCAAGGAGGTTAGATGCTGACTTTTTGTTAGGAATTAAAAGTTAATAACTTCATAACAAATGAAGCCTTTTATCATGATTTTATGTTTTTGTATTATTCAAATGGTGTGGCCTGCAGAATTCCTTTTTGCTTGATATTAGAACACTTGTATCCCTAGGTACCTATTTTTGATAAGCTAAATCGCAATACGGTTACACAACGTACTGAAGTCAAGATATTACTATGGATTGGATATTCATTAGTTTCAATTGTAGATAAAATATAAATTTGGGAATTGAAAATAAAATATAAATTATTAGTGTCTTACACCTAGAAAATACAAATTGTTATATAATACATATTCTATTTTATCAAAGTATTTTGTTTTGAAAAAATTAAAATAAAACTACAATCGAAATTTTAAAACTGTGCCGGGACTTGAAATTTTCCTGGCATGATTAAATTTGAAATGCCGCCCTGGGGAGACAACGCTACTTGATCAGTAAATGAAGGTTGCCGCGCTGCTGGGACGTAATTCAGTGAGGCCGTGCAGCGCTGGGACGAAGTAATACAGCAACCCGAATCAGTTGTTTTCGGTAATGCTTAACAATTTGTAACTAGTCTTGGTGGGCTGGCAACACAAGCGGTTCTTTCTCATTTTTTCTACATACTTCCGACAGGGCACTTCGAGGTCTGACGGCGGGGCAGAAAATTTCTTCAACTACTATGAGTTCGTAATTTCATAAAGTGCCTCAGGTAAAGATCATTACTTTATCCACTGTTGATTGAATAAGGGGTTATGTGTTTAATTTAATAATGAGAATTGTGTATGTTAATTGCTAATTGTGTGAGGACGTGTATGTGTGTGTTCCACAAGTTACTTCCGGTATATATGGCGATTTTTGCACTTGACTATTTGAGAAATTTAAAAGTAAAGAGAATAGCCTACTACACACGTATTCAGGTACCATTTAAATGTAAAAGAAATAAAAGATAAAAGTAAAAGCAAAAGTGAAAGTAATTGTAACGGTAATTTGATTTAAATGTTTTTGAATTTTGTACATGTTAATGAAAATATAAATGTAAATTTTCAAGATCGCTTATTGCATAGAACCGTATTATTGGTGTGTATAAAATTGTGGCAGTGTGTGTGTGTGTGTGTGTGTGTGTGTGTGTGTGTGTGTGTGTGTGTGTGGTCTCGGTGTTACGAGGCAAGAGATAATTGGGGTAGTTATATTTCCTGATGGTCTACTGTACATAAAAAACGTTACAGGTTCCTCGACCAGCCGAGGGAAGGGAAAGGCTGAGATGGTGACATGAACATCTGTCACCATCAGCAGAGATGTCTACCAGAAAGCTCCCCCCAACGCCGTCAGCCACACACATGCTCCAGAACACCAGGAGGACAGCTGCCCAGAAGGAGGATGACCCCGCACTTCGCAATTGCCAGGACCACTCCAAAACCAGCATCATCACAGGTTCTCACTGGAATCAGCATTCTTCAAAATACAGGTGGGGAGTTTCCATGTATTAAAAAAAACTCCACAACAACTACACTTCACCAGTTTTCAAAAGCAGAAAAGGACATGCATATAAACTTATAGTTTTCAAAATTATAATGAGTAAAATTGTGTGAGAACATGTCTAATGGATGCATAATTGTGATTCATTATTAACTGTGTTAAAAAGCATCCACTTCTTATATGGTCTGATTAATTTACATTGTTAATATTAATTTTAGTTAATGCTATTAATGCACATTGAATATATGTATATATTTGTCTAGAAAATGAAAGATAGTGAATGTTATGATGATGAAGTGATGAAACAGAAGAAATTTTTGTTAGAACATGTCCTGTGAAAATATATATATTGTGATCCATATTATTAACTGTGTAAGAGCATCCACTTGTCAGACTGTTTGATTAATTTTGATTGTTAATAGCATTGGTAATTGTTAGTAGGAAAAATGGCATACATATAAACAGTATTTCCATATTATAATGATTAAAATTTTGCTAGAACATGTCCTCTGAATGTATTCTGTCAATTTATTATTATTTGTGTTGAAAGCATCCAATTGTGATACTGTTTGATTAATTTTCGTAATTAATGGTATTGGTAATTGCTATTCATGCAAATTGAATATATATATATATTTTTTCTCGATAAAATGAAAGATAGTAACTGATATAAATAAATACAAGGATTCATTATTTTAACACTGTAGTGAAACATGTGGTGATTATGAAGCACTAATAAAAAGATTGTTACGTTTAAAAGAGTGTTTTATTGCAAGTCCTGTCACTCTGGGCTCCAAGCACATTTTTGCTTCATCTAGGCCAAGTGTCTAGTTTTAAATTTTTTCGTAACGGGGACCGTTACAAAACTACTCAAATACATACGTATTCTGAGTATTTCTTGGACACCGTTGTAGTGTAAACCTGTTTTTAAAACAGCTTTCATACGTTATAATGACTAGTAAACATTCTGCAAAGAGTAAAACAGGCTTTATTCTATCTGTTTCTGACTTAAACCAAGAGATTTAATTCAGCTAATGCAGGAATTCAAATGGGTAGGCCTAAGCTTATGATTACTGTTTTTGTACTGTATAAGCGTACTTACTAAGCGAGAATGAAATATAATGAGTTACATTCTCTGAAAGAAAATAACCGATTATTTAAGTTATTTTTATTTACATTCATTTTATTGTTTCTATTTCACTGTTATGATTATGTGCTGATTACATTTTTAAAATATTAACTGCAATACACATTTTCTTCTTTCCCCAGAGGTAGTAAACATTTTTCAATTCATGTCCTTTCCTACGTTCAAGACATGCCTGAGTTTGTTTACCTGAGTCATTCATGAAACACAAAATAGCATGTTCAATAGAAATGGTTGTAGCTATATTTTGGCGCATATAAACCATTAGACATTAGATATGTTAATTACAGAAAATGTCTTGGTTTCAAAATGAAGCAATAAAATTGTTATAACAATTGAAATACAAGTAAGCCAGCCACGGTTTATAGAAACGTCCTGGTTTTGTATAATTATTACTATCGTTAAAAAATTTCTGCGAAAATTGTCTTCGCAAAACAACAGCAAAGTAACCAATGATAAAAAAACGAAATTACTAATGAGTAATTTTGTAGGCTTCACTCATACTGTTACAGTGTTACAGACAGTAATAGGTAACACTAAAAGAGGACACACAGAAAATTTAATTAGACCTGTAAAGAGAAAGTAACAACGTTTAAAGAAATTAGGATATCCTTGAGCCTTTGTGTACTGTCTGTATGTGCATAGTGGGGTGTTTCCGACACTTTGTTTGACCTTTTGAGGGGAACCTTTACTTATAATTTGTCGAGTTACTGTGTCTACTTCTAGAAATAAAAATTTTCACACGATATTGAAAACTATCCGGATATTGTATTGAAAAAATGTACTGTAAAGGCATGTTTAAGAAATATATAACAATGAATTATTTTAATGTTTCCACGTTTTCCAGCTTTATACATACTTTTTTACACTTTTTTTTCAAAATATACAAGAACAACAAAATAACATTCAATGACAAACATAAAGGACAATGTCACCTAGTAAGAAATTATTTCACCTCGTAAGGAATTACATTGATATTAATTTTCCACTGATCCTTCGTTCTTAAACACCAATTTGTCGTCCGACTTAGCTCCGTATGCTCTATCGTATATTATTTTTGTCAAGTAATCAAAGAGTCTTGTTTCTGTTTGACAGATCAATGATCTGTTTGATCAGTTTAACAGATCAATTGATTAATATCCTTTTTATCAACTATATTATATAACAAAGCCCATTAAGAAATAATATAGCCGAATAATATGCGCACTGAAACTGTCTAGATAATCCGTAGTGTAATATATTTCTTATTGTTTGCTGAAAAGGTCATTAAAATATTTTATACGCGCATTCATACAGGCAAATTAAAAAAAATGGACCTATTAAAAGACAAAGTACCGTAATTAGATTTTTTTATTATGCGTCTGTCCAACGTTAACATGATTAGTCAGGAAATTATAGATTTCTGCCTGTGAGGTATTTAACCCTCATACAATCTTGTTTAAGCAACATTTAAAATTTTTGTTTCATCTTTCCTTCAATAAAAAATCTAACAGTTGTAGCGTAAAAGAGTTCTGTGTATTCACATGCGACAGTAATCATTTGGATACTATATACTTTGTATATATCATTCTGTATATACTGTTCTTTGCGAATGTATAAATGTTTTTGAAAAATTATGTAAATTCGGTGCCTTGCGGTTTGATCGAACGTTAGTAAAGTTAATCTTTGTGAAAAGGATTATTCACCATAACAATAAGCAATGAACTATTATAAAACATCTACTTAATTTGTCAATGATTCCAGCTTCCTTTTTTTCAGAGTGACCACTTCTTTTGCGTCGTTTGAAATGTACGACATGATACTGCTTCACCGTGGTCGAATGTCTCTGCATGTCTATCATCGGAATATCTCAATATTAATCCAGGTCGTAATGATAGGTTGACTAATAGACGACACTTTAATAAACGTCACTGAAGAAGACCTGTACAAGTTGTTTTTAGAGAACATTTTCAGTGCGATTGCAGAAATTGTCTACGATCACTTTTAGCTTATGGCTGTATTCTGAAAGAAAATCCAGATGGTGGAGACAATTTGTACTTTACGCAGGTAGTTTCACATCAGTTAATCAATAGTTTCGTTTTTTTATCACTACGCATTTCACTATGTGCTCCCTTCTTCTAATTTTTTCTTCACAATACCATCATTAGGAAGTAAACTTTAAATATTAAAACGCATCAAAAAGTTAAAAAAAAATAGATTTTTGCTTGATGGCTGAAACATACAATACAGTGGGTCAAACATTTAAAGGATCTACAAGTAAATGAATAAAGTCTTCTGTAGTTCACGTTGAAACTTCAGTGTTTCACAACACTGTTTATCAGTTGTTAGTATTACAAAAGACAATGAACTACACCGCTGTACAGGTTGAGCGCGCGTGAGGAATTTTAATAATAGCCTCTCCAGTTCACAACAAGTGTAATGAAACGTACTTCAACGCTGTCGTAAGCTAGGAAATAAGGTCTACTTTTCATAACACTCTACTTGCCTATACTCAACGGTAAATGGTTACTTCTCTTGTTTAATTCTAATTAAGACAAACAATTTGCAGTTGTTTCACTTTCAATTGGCCAACGTTCAAGACTGCAACTTACAAGTAAAAAATATTATGTAATAATTAAAATGTTTTTCAATTTTACGAATTTATGTAATAAAATTTAATATTTGTTAATAGTCATCTACTTTTTGTAACTTCATTATCTAACCTTGTCTAATCTCAATTATGAAAAAACGTCATGAAATACCTGCAGACTTTGAATATGTGTAAACTTTTAGTATGCAAAGGCAAATATTTATGTATGGTCTTATATAATTTTAAATATAAAAAATAGTTCAAAGATATAAAAAACAAAATTTGTTTTACAGAAAATTTCTTTGATTGAATTTAGCGTATTAAATTAAACAATTACATAGTATTAATAGTTGGACATTATATTATATTTTGTTATAACAGTTGCTGAAGTAAACACACGCGGTAATTCACGTAATTATTAAAGTACACTATAATTCAGGAATTTAGTAATTTTATATAGGCCTAAGTAACGTGATGTACAGAATACTTTTTATAAAAATCTTCTTACAAGTATTAGATATTATAATAAAATTAGTTTGTTTTTGGACTTTCCTGATAATGAAAGAATAATAATAAAAAGAAAATAATAAGAAGTAAAACCATTTATTCTACTATTTACGATGGTGGCCGACTGAGGACACACGTGAAATGGCTTCTTCATTATTTTCCTTCTTTTTTAGCTTTTCTGTTTTTACATTCTTCGTACTTTCATTACGTTCTCTTTGCCTTTCTTCCGTCCAGGTAGTGTTTATTTGTTGTTTTATTTTTCCCGGCAATTCCCTAATTCTTTAACATTTTACCTAAAGATGTCTAAAATATGCCTAAAATATCGACATTTTTAAACTTCATTTCTGTGAGATTCTTTTTACTTTTCTGATGCAACAGATTTGTTTTGAAAATTTTATTGAAATTGTGTCAAATAATGTTTTTGTCAGTCTTTCTGGTCTCATCCGGACCAAGTGTAATTCTTCTCCTATTTGTATCCGAAAGTTTTTCATTTTCCAAATAAAGTCTTTATTAAGCTTTCACGTTCGGTGTTTGTCCTGTCAAGAATTTCCGGGCTGTTAAACAACAAAGCTCATTACTGTTTATATTTATTCATTTATTTCCGTTCTTCTTTCGGGCAAGAATTTTTCTTCGTACATTCCTTATCTGTAATTTCCATTGTTGCTTTTCTAATTTCCCGGTTTCTCCTTTTTTGTTGTTCAGGTGTAACTGAACAGGGCCGCTTCAGTAAACTTAAATAAATCCAGTACTTATACTTCCGCCGCCTTGCGCTTTAGTGAGATAGCGGATCTGATAGAGTAGTCGAGTAAATGTCTGCAAGAGGCACGAACAATCTCGAAGAATTCAGAGCGTTATGTAATTCTGTTGCGCAGAATGATCTCCAAACAACTGGAACAGCCTCCCATGCTCCGGCATGACAAGAGTCACGTAGGCACTCAGCGATGAGGTACTATTTACTTCCTCAGCGTAGCATTATTATTAAAATTTAAAGAAAATGGAAGTTATGGCATGGAAAAAAGATCTATACGAAGGGTACAACACAGCAGATTCAATAACAATCTAGTAGAGGCTGTGAACGACTAAATCATGTATGGTTTTGAAATTATAGGTCAATAAGTAGACACCGATAGTCAATAGTCAATGGTTTAAACTTGTCATCATAATGAGACATCATAACACAGAAGTAATTCAAACATACGCTCTTAATAACCGTCTGGAGCTGGTGCGCTTGATAACCGACGATCAAAATGTACACCGAGATATTTAAATTCTCAAGAACGGAGCAAGACGACGGCCACTTTGATCCGGTTAGTCCAGTTAGTGAAGGAATCGATAATCAATGAAGGATAGTTAGTCCTATCATGCATAACATCCATCCATAAGCGATGTAGCTTAATTTCAAATATACGTCGATGACGAAACTGAAGGAACATTCTATTAAATAATGCCAAATAGCGGGTTCCTCTCCATGAAAAAATGTAAATAACTTTATTAAGGTCTTCGTCGTCAAGAAGCTAGCAACCATGTGAAGGTAATAGTCCAGGAGGAAGATAAAATAGCAGCTTATCGTATCAAATACTAATCTACCTTTCTACTTCGCAGTGAGTGGACTTTAACAGTTTATGACGCGTGTGGCATAGTGTTTCTGCTTCCGGATCGCTATTAAGGTAGCCTTCCAACATTCCTTATGAAAATAACTTAGTTAATGGTAGCGAATAAATACAATTATCGATACCAGAAATGAGATTCTTTATTCACAAAGACGTTGTAGGAGAATGCTTGAAACACACTGTAAATCAGGCGCCATTGTGTGTACGAGTCAACGAAATGATCTGAGGATTATCAACAGAGACGAGGCCGAGAATAGGTAGGGGTAAGTGAAATGAAGTCTTCCATGTTCCAATGAAAATGAAGTAAAAAGATGTGGGGCAAGGAGGTAGCGATCAAGTCTGATGAGACGAGCAGAACAGACGCACTAAGCAGCGACCTCAAGCACTTCTCATAAAGTCAGCCCAAGGCCGCACATATACAGAGGCGCTATAGGAAATACGAATTAATCAAAACCAGAAGACACGCAAACGGAATTATGCCCATTCATGAAACCAGGTCGGGAGGTATCATTTTGATGCTAGAGGAGGGGACCAAAAATAAGGAAGGCTTCTATGAGGCACTGAAGCACATTTTCGGAGTAAATGCCATAGTGGCCAGCCTTAAGTCAAATATTACTTTGGAGGTCAGGGATCTGGATGGCTAACAAACTTTGAAGAAGTAGAGGAGGCGGCAAGAGTAGAAATCGAGGACTTTGTTGAAGAGATGAAAATCACGTCACGAGAACTAATAGCAGAGATCTGGAGATAGCCTTTGTTGAGACAAGCAAACGAAGAGAAATGGAGCCTTTTAAGAGCTGTCATATAAAGACGGTTGGGTAAGCTGAGTGATCATCACGCGGCACTTCAAATGTTTTGGATATGGTCATTATCAAACAGAATGTACAAACAAGACAGGAAAGGACAAGGCCTGTATACAGTGCGGAGAAGCGAGCCATTAGAGTAATGACTGTAGAGGTACTCCGAGGTGCTCCCTTCGTACAGAAATGAATTTTTGATTCGTACCATATTTCTGGGTCAGTGAATCAAGTGGTCTTTAGCCTTTAAACAAGCACTAGAAGCGGCAAATAAGTCAAGTATACTATGAAGAATATACAAGGAACCTCCATGGGAACAAAACAGCTAACATTCTGCTCTACGATCTTCAAGTAATCTGAAATCTGACGTGATCATCATTCAGCAGTACTGGGATAAGACAGAAACGAGATGGTTTTCTGACACTTTTGGCAGATCAGCCATTTGTCCCCCGGACCTAAGGAACACTTAGGAAAAACACGGAACAGGTAAAGGACATGTCTGGGTGCTCTTTCACCTCAAGTGAAAACAGGCGATTTCCAGGAGAAGCTTGATAAACTAGAACACGCTCTAAAAGAAATCGAAGGAGTGCTCGCAGTCGATGGAGACTTCAAAGACAAATGACTTCAGATGAAGTCGTGTGCTCAGGATGGCTGCAAGGCCGGGTCTCAATGTGATGTACGTTGGGAACACGTTGACTATCAGACGACAAGATTACGAGGGAACAATCCCTGATATCACCTTGGCATCCGAGCTTTAAAGCAGGGTGTGGTAGGCTGAATGGTGACTGTTCATTGCATTGGAAGTGATCTTCAGCACATTACCTATAGTCTGGTGAAAACACTACCAAAGGTAACTAACCATCATGAGTAGTATACCCAGATGGAATACAGCGAAGATGGATGTCATATTTCACCATATCCACCATACGTCTGTTTTAGACTGTAGGCCTATTATTAAATCGGGGTTTTTCAAGTGATTGAACTTAAAATTTGTATTTTGACGGTTGCCTTAATGCTGTTAGTCTTATTGTGGTAGTAGTTTGTGAAGCCACGGATTTCAACACTGATTCGACAGCTTCATCGAGTCACATTTGAATAGGTTTTTATAGGTTTATATCTTGTATAAATTTTAAAGGAACAGTAATTATCAGATAAACTTTTGCCTTGGCGTTTAGTGTAATTTAACACAGATTATTTTAATTAATCTGTTAAGAACTTTTGTGCCACTCTGTTCGCTTACGATGCTCCAATTCTTATCTGATGTCAGATAGGCAATGTATTACCTATTGATAATACTGTTTTCCACAAATACTGTTTTCTGATTACCTACTTTAAGACCAATTAATTTGTAACATACAGCATTTATTCCGCTTAGTTATTCGCGTGTTACAAGTAGCGACTCGAATGTTTCCCATTTATTTCACATAGCCTATCAGACTTTCATTTATTTGCCTAATAAGCTACTTTACTAGCCTCTTTAGGATATATTTGTTTTTAGACATGCATGGACTTTATAATTATAACACTGGACTGTTTTTATTTAAGTGCTGGGTGCGACAACTAAAGGCCTCAAGTCCTTATTCTTTTAATATTCAAACGGTACACAGAAAAAAAAGAACAAACTTTATTATCTGTGGATATTTGCTACCGCTCAGAATATTTGTTTTATAATCTGTTAATATAGTCAAGTATCTTCAAGAACGGCAGAATTGTCTCAGTCGCTGTCGTTTCATTGGCGAAGTCCAGATCACCTCTGACTCTTCATCTCTGTCTTGAGGGTCGAAGAGCAGAGCACTCGTCAATTTTGCGTTTTGCTGACAACTTTGCCGTTTACTGTGACATTTACATATTGGCCGTTGTTCATGTCGTAGCAGGCACAACGATGTCAGTTTTGTATGTCCTGCGTGTAGACGTGTAAGACATATCAGTTCACGTCGACTACGACTACCTTCTCCAGCAAGTTGCCATACCTGCCGATATTCTCTTTCACTACTCGCAAGCTGTTGCGTAAGGTTGTTGTGTTTGTTGCCACGAGGTAGGCTAAGTATTGCTGATACGACAGGAATCTTCAAATGGGTTCTTTATCAGAGACGTCTATTTCATGACTTCCGCAGCAATACCTATTGTAGAGAGAGCGTCTTCGTTGCCCTTGATGCCTACGTTGCTTGGCGTCGATGTAAAAAGTAAACTGCAAACCCTAACGTTGTGAAACATGGCGCCGAAACTCTAACCGGAACACTGGCCTTTAAATGTGTTACATGGCCTCTATCTGTAACAGCTCGGAAGAGTAAGCTTGGAAGGAAATAAGCAGACCAGAAAAAACACTGAATTCATGAAAGAGTAGAAAAACCAAAACTTAGCCTAACTTGACTATTAATTAGCAGTTAACTAAACTGACAAAACCTAGCGCAGCATAGTAGATATTATATTAACCGAACTTCCAGTGTACTGTAGCATGATTTGTTCAATAAAAATGAGACGTGTACACGAGAGCACTCACAGTACCCCTTCCCAGCATACTGCTTGTGCTTCGAGTAGATAAATGTAGGCCTACACTGGGTTCTCTCTGGCGGTGGCATGGGGTGAGTTGTAGGTAGGGAAGATAACTTCGATTTTTGAAACATGTCACTATGTACAGTGTACACTAAAGAAATACCATCACTTGTAAAACCAATTTTAAAAACTTCGTCGAAAAAAAATCTGATGACAAGTAGTTAGTTGTTTATGATTTTATCGTTCTTCAAAAAATTTGACGAAACTCCAAGAAAACATGCAGCTTGTAATTGTTTTTTGCATCCGCTGGGATTATAAATCTCCTAGAGGGCAGCGATATGGCAAGACCGCTTCTGTGTTCAGTGTTATGAATTCGGGTAAAATGGTTGTCTTTATTTTTGCAAATGTATTATTAACTTATATTCTGTAGGTGAAAATATGTTTGTTTGTAGTGGTGCTAATTATAACAACAACAAAAAGATGTAAAATTTACTGTCACTACGTATACACTGACATCCAAGAAACTTGCAAAGTCTTCGTTTTTCGCTAGACGCCGTAGTGAAAATTCCGCCAAAAGGTTTTGCAGAAATGAATTTACAAAACAAAGCATGAAGTACATACATTCCTACATGCTATTGATATGTTTTATTTATTTTTTTCGGGTTTTTTGTAATATGTTAAGTGAATATTTTATTTAAATCAATACAGACAATATTCAAATAATATTGAACGTATGTAATTGTTAATTCTAGTGTCATAAATGATTGTTTGATCTCATCATATGTTAAGAAATATTGCTAAAAAAATTATTTGAGATCTCTGTTAATTCATGATTATAATTTGCAAACCTAGTATTGTCTTAAATTATTCAAATTTGTTATTTCTTAGCAATGGTTATAATTTGCAAACCTAGTATTTTCTTAAATTATTCAAATTTGTTATTTTTGGTCCAAATCATACGAAGTTTGCTCGTGAACCTTCTTCATTAAACTCCAGTAAATAATGTTCCTTTAGCTGTCTATTTCCGTAGCACATAAAATATTGCACAAATAAATAAATGTAGACTTTTGTAAAACTTTAAGTATAGAAGGAATCTGTTCATTTCTGTAAGGTAACATAAGAGCATTACTGCATTACTCTAACATTCGGTCATCTGCTTTGATGCTTGCTCACTACTATACTGGTAGCTTCGTGACTGTACGTATGTTTTATTAGACTATTGTTTACCCAATAAAGGCCTAAAATGTAAACAACAGGTGAATCAACAATACAGTAACGTACTGACTTTATCATCAGACTTGTACCTTATAATTTTTAGTAGTTCGCTTCATCAATCACCTTACGAATCAACATAATAAACAATTGTTTGAAAGGCTGATTTTATTTTATTTATTTTTTTAAATAACTGGAGCCATAAAATATTACACAGTTCCCGCTCAGAAAAATCTCTTATTACAGTTCCCGCATATTACACACTTTTATTTCAGAAAAAAAAAAACTTTCAATAAATGTGATGTATACTCTCCCACGTTGGGCGCCAAATTTGTAACATTTCTCATTTATTACAAATTATAATTAAATTTATAAAGTGTTGCTTGTTCTGGTATTCTGCGGTAATCGAGCCCCACCAGTTGGACTCGCCAATTTTGTAATAATACGATGAATATTAAATATAAAAATAAATAAATAGTTGATGTATGAGAATTGTACTCTCACTATTGTATGTAGTAATGTAGCTAATGTCTTCTAATCTTCGTTCGGCGCTCACTACTGGTCTTCAATTTTGTAATATATAATGGTAATTGTAATGGTGTTCTGGCATAATATTACCCAGAATAATTTTTATGGTGCGTATGTGTAGTAGTGACGTTCCGCTCTGGGAGACGTCGATTTGGTAATGTTCCTGGATAATGTTGTTATCAAATATTCTAGGTGTATGTTGCTGTTGCAGCAATTTGAAAGGTGATATAACTTTAAAATTTATATTTATACAAAAAAAATAAATTCTGAAAAAATTGTTTTCGATGTGTTTATATTCTTAAAATTTAGAAATAAATTGAGATTGTTGATTGTAATTATAAATAGGATGGTATGGTGTGTATTCTAGTAATAATCTTCCCTTCTGTAAATTTATTAAAAAAAAACAATCCAGTTAACTTCAAATTAGGCGCGAACGGCTCTCTTCTTCTTACTCTTGAAATGTAGTATTTCGCATATACTGCCTTTAAAGGTTGTCGAGTTTTCTTTATTAATTAATGGTTATGTCCTTTTATTAGAGAAATCAAATTCAATTTACTAGATAACAAACGTTTATTCAACAAAATAAGGAATTTGCTCAATTGAAAACAATGTTATAATGCCGTATCGACACGCTCAGGGCCGGTCGATCTATGAATTTTATATTGGTATTACAAAAATAGGTTCTTCGAACGGTTAATTATATAAAAAGCCAGAGAAGGTCAGGGTCAGAAAGTATAACACTTAAAATTCTAAAAATGTATTAAAATTAAACAATATAATGGTAATTATTAATAATAAAAGTTTATATATAATTTTTATTCACCCCAGTTCAGCAAACAGTCGTCTAGTTGAGATGATGAGATTGGGTCAAAATGGCCGCCTGGCGCATGCGCGGAGTTCACCTTCTAACACTGACAAAGTATTTATGGAATAAATATGTCCCTTCTGCGGTTAAACCTTCTTCGCAATCGTATATTATCTTCTGGTGTATAGTTTAATGTCACTGTAGTAAGATGGACTAATTCACTTGGTGTTAAAATGTTGTTAATTAAGTATATCAATTGGTGTTTATGTGTGTCCGTTTAACCTCGAATATTCACTTGGTATTTGGTGTGATTCCAGTGTTACTTCATTTAAATAGTTATATGTGGTTCTGTTTATTAGTGTTATGTAGTTCGTATGGCAACTTCACCACTTCACAATGATTAGAATAGTTAAAAATTTAATTTTTACACAAAACTGATTCCGAACTCTTGTTATACGTAACCGCCATTAAGTTTGGTTTTATCAAATATTCCTGTCAAGTGCTCTCTTCAATGTATAATAATGAACTGTCTGGATTTCCTTCGTCTCATGAAAATCTTAGCCTATATAATATATCTAATACATTGTTTCACATCGCCTTAATTTCCGACACGTTTTAAAATAGTACACTATGCTCAAAAAATAATTCTGTTATTAGTTAACTGTTTGTAATATTAAATACATATTCGTGTTCACGATTCTATTCTACTTATTTTGATAGTAATTAAGTTGGTGTTACAAAGTTTTATCTGAAAATTATATTTCTTATAATTTTTTGGGAGGTAGGCCTAAAATTATACTTCCTGTCTGCTATGTAAATAATAGCCATTTTAACTAATATAATTATTATTCTATGAAATCTGAAATTTGTATAATTATCAATTCTCACTTATTTTATTGCAATTTAGTATACTAATGATGGTTTTTTAATATAATTCAGTTGTATATGACTCCCCTTCTGATAAAGTTAGTGAACCTATTTCAGTTTCAAATGGTATTTCATTATACAAATAAATAATTTTACTCATAGAATGACCATATCTTTAGAAAGCCTTATTTACATAGTATTTAATATGTTGGGTGTATCTTTCCTAAATATTGTCAGTTTGACTGGTTTATATGATTAGGTTTATTAATTATTCTGCATTTTAACTTTATTATATTGCCTAGATTTGAATTGTGGCCATTTGCAGAATGTTTTACTAATGTAATTATTTTATTTCCTTCTCTGACTTCTGACTCTGATATATTTGATTAAAAATTAGTTCTCTGATCTGGCATAACAATAATTATAGATTATACAATTAAAATATAACACCCAGATATATAAAACTGGTGTTCTTAATAACATTGTTTTGGTATATCACCTAATAACATAATAAAAAGTATTTCTACAACATTGGAATGATATCTAATTTTAGATAATGCATTCCTAAATTAACATGAACAATAAAATAACAATTATAATACTAATATTTCTTATGACTAACCCTTACTTATCTAAATGCTATATTTAATGGGAACCCAACATTTGGATCCATATATAATTGTTAATACCTTCTACAACTTCATCATAAACAGTTAGTTCTGTAATTCCCCATTTTATAAGATTTATGCCCCCTCTTAAAGTATAACCCTGGCTATCTAAGTTATATTCCATTCTATGGAATGTTCATACAGTTTTAGTAGCTTTTTATTAGTAAAATTACTACTTCATTATCAAAGTAGACACCGTTCACAAAACTTAAAGTTTGTTACTTTGTACTGCTACTCATGCACCTTTCTTAAAGTTTATTAGTTATAATTTGATCACTTACACTTTTCCATGGTGAATTATTACTATACTTACTAGTCTTTTTCTAGTTTTTAATATGAAATATTCAACCATGGGGGAACTGTGAAGATTTGTTCATACACATTACACAATAACTTTTTGAATGCACTAATATTTACTACTGCTAACGCTTTTAGTTTTTTGTCAGTTTTACAGTGATATGGTTTTTTAATGTGTTATACTTTCTTTTTTGGGCATTTATTGATTTTGGGGTTTTTTGGGGGTTCTTTCCCTATGGGGTTTTTGTTTTATATGGGTCGTCTTAATTATTCTTCTTTCTTCTTGAGTTTGGTTCTTCTTTATTCTTCCTTCTTCTGTAGATTTAGTTTTGATTATTCTTCTTTCTTCTTTGAGTTTTAATTGTTCTTCCTTCTTCTTTAGCTTTGATTGTTCTTCCTTCTTCTGTCTTCAGTAGCTTTGATTGTTCTTCTTTCTTCATTCTTCAGTAATAGTAGTTTTAATTAGTTCTTCTTTCTTCAGTAATAGTAGTTTTAATTATTCTTCTTTCTTCTGTCTTCTGTATCTTTGATTGTTCTTCTTTCTTCCTTCTTCTGTAGTAGTAGTTTTAATTAGTCTTCTTCCTTCTTTAGTTCTAATTATTCTTCTTTCTTCTTTCTTCAGTAATAGTAGTTTTAATTATTCTTCTTTCTTCTGTCTTCTGTATCTTTGATTGTTCTTCTTTCTTCATTCTTCAGTAATAGTAGTTTTAATTAGTTCTTCTTTCTTCAGTAATAGTAGTTTTAATTATTCTTCTTTCTTCTGTCTTCTGTATCTTTGATTGTTCTTCTTTCTTCCTTCTTCTGTAGTAGTAGTTTTAATTAGTCTTCTTTCTTCAGTAATAGTAGTTTTAATTATTCTTCTTTCTTCTGTCTTCTGTATCTTTGATTGTTCTTCTTTCTTCCTTCTTCTGTAGTAGTAGTTTTAATTAGTCTTCTTTCTTCTTTAGTTCTAATTATTCTTCTTTCTTCTGTCTTCAGTAGTAGTAGTTTTAATTATTCTTCTTTCTTCTGTCTTCTGTATCTTTGATTGTTCTTCTTTCTTCATTCTTCAGTAGTAGTAGTTTTAATTAGTCTTCTTTCTTCTTTAGTTCTAATTATTCTTCTTTCTTCTGTCTTCAGTAGTAGTAGTTTTAATTATTCTTCCTTCTTCTGTCTTCTGTATCTTTGTTTTTTCTGGTCTGGTTTCTTTGACGGGGTATATTAATTGCCTGCTTCTATCTTACCTGGGTAATTTTGTTATTATTATTTTTAGTCTTCTGGGTTTTTAAATTTGTATTATTATATTATTTGCAGAATTTTTCTTTATTTAACCTTTCTTGTGAATATATTATTAAATAGTGCATTTTAATTGATTCTCATCTGGATATTCCATATATTAGAAATTTATTAATGATCATTGAGTAATGCATTTGTGTGGATTATCTGTCACGCTACAGTATTCATGTACCTTTCATGTAAGTATTCATCTAAAGCTAATCATATACCTTTCTTATACACTTGGTCATGTGTGTAAATACTTCAATTCTATTAACGCGCTGCATTGAACGGGTTTAAATGCAAATTGTTTTGAGTAATGAATGATAAACGTTAAATTAAAAAAAATTCGAACACTTCATTTTTATTGGAGTAGATACTATACAGATAAATGCAGATTAGTATTTGCAAATGCAAACAAATTTATTTGCAAATTAATATAGTAGCATTATACAATATACACTTTGATCATCAATACCTTACAGAAATCTATAAAAAATTATTTACATTTGTATAACAGATGTATTAAAGTGTATTATTGCTTTATTCGGCAAATCACGATAAACATCAGGTACGAACAGTTAGTAGGCCTACAGTGTTATCAAGTTCTGCAGATATTGTGTTTAAAGTAAAAATATCTACTAACATTGGTAACATTCGTCTTTGCGGAAGAGATGAGCGGATTAAACTCTCTCATAGCTGTGACGTGGGTTTACAGCGGTTTGGTTTGGCTCTCATGGGTTACTGGTTCCAATGGGCCATTTAGCTTGATCGTTTTTTATTCTGTCCGGATTTAGTAACTCTGCGAATTTGCTTGCACAGCATTGTCTGGTCCCACTGCGCTAAATTTACTGGACGTACATTTGTATCTGTGGAAACAGAGAAATGTTTCGATATTTATTTATCACGGCGCAGTTCACTTCCAAATCAGGAACATTTATAGCACACACACACACACACACACACACACACACACACACACACACACACACACACACACACACACACACACACACACACACACACACACACACACACACACACACACACACACACACACACACACACACACACACACACACACACACACACACACACACACACACACACACACACACACACACACACACACACACACACACACACACACACACACACACACACATTAATTCTATGTGCGTGTGTATATATATAATGTGTGTGTGTGTGTGTGTGTGTGTGTGTGTGTGTGTGTGTGTGTGTGTGTGTGTGTGTGTGTGTGTGTGTGTGTGATTATTAATTTCTTCCTTTTTTATGTCATAATTAAATTTCTTTAATGTCTTTGCTTATAAAAATAATTGTCCATTTTTCACCTGTTTTTCACTTTGAGTTACCGTGGCGCGTGTGTTATTCCGTGATGATGATGACATTCCTGGTTCCGGAGACTGTAGTCGGTTGTACGTTGAACAGAGTGTCCCCCGTTTTAGAATGTTTGGCGTCTGTCCTATGTCGTTTAGCAGTAGGACATAGTGTCCCTGTGGACAAATTATTAACGACAGTCCCGTCGTTCAGAATCGTACGGGGTTTTACACTCCAAGACACGCCAACAGGTTGAAGATTGTCTAACAGGCTGTCTAAAACATGTACTTCTTGGTCAGCGCGTCAGTTTTCACACATCACTTTTTTCCGTATTTTCGCACTCCTAATTAGTGTTCATGTGCGATCTAATAAAATCATGAGATTCGTGATATTTTTTGTCTTTATTTAGATATTAATGAATTGCTCGTCACATATTAATTAACTGAGTAATTAGATAATTTGTTTATAGTTCGGTTATACTTTTACCTTTTACCTTCAAAGTGTATCTACACATGCGTCATTTTGCACGTCTTAAAATGAAATCGTTCACTTTGCTGTATGTGTGTGATACATTTATTGCATAAACATATTTCTGCCTGTCTGAACTGGAGCTCATTACCACAAGTTAAATACACTGTAAACAAAGACACGATTGTGTCTCTCTCTCTCTCTCTCTCTCTCTCTCTCTCTCTCTCTCTCTCTCTCTCTCTCTCTCTCTCTCTCTCTCTCTCTCTCTCTCTCGATCAGGTGATCGACACACACACACACACACATACGTTTGCCACCCCTCAGTAATCAAGTAACTCAGTATTAAAAAAAAAAACGTAACAAGTCAAGAATTGTCCACATCTTGTCTGTTCCCGTATGAACAATTTTAAAACTATGTACAACTGTTTATTATATTTATTTTATATGTACAAATAAATTAGCCTGGGCAAATATGAAAATATGTATGGTTGCAACACACACACACACACACACACACACACACACACACACACACACACACACACACACAATATCCTACTAGAAACGATAAAAAAAATTAAACTAATGCGAACTTATAAGGTCGCTAGTAAGCCTGTAATGGTTAATTAATATTAGTGATTGTTAATTTTTAACTGTTACTGTTTACAAAACTATCTCACGCTGGATGTTAACAATTTTATTTCTACAACCACAAAAAAATGCTTAACTTCCATGAAAAATATAAATTTTGAATTACAAATTAGTTTGTTGTCCCGCGAATTACGCCGTTGTTCACATTCAATCTAATTTAATTCACAATATTTGCGCAATAACAATATAAACATTTGTTCCAAAACGTGAAGCACTACCAGTGATAACTTGATAAAGCTTTCTTTATTTAAGCGATCGTTTCAAAGCACACGGTTGCTAATGTTAAGACAATTTTATTGCTTGCTTTATCATAATTATATATTAATTATAGAAAATAAACGCTGTATCTGATATCATCAATATTAGGAATGAGTAGTAAGTTGAACATAATGTGTACAGGATTTGACATTCAGATATTAAAATAATGCAATTCCGTAATTGCTGTACGTGGGAATTATAAACTACATATTTTGTCTATCAAAAATAGACTTCTATCAGACAAATTTTAGTCTTCTTTACAGTATTGACAAGATGTTCTGTGTGATGGTTGTATAACACAATATGAGCTTAAGTAATGCATTTGAAATAGGTAAATAATAAGTATGAGCTTACAAATAAATTTTAAATTTTAAGTATAAAATAACACGGAGTTTCAAATTTTGGCGTCACTAATATAGATTCAGAAGTCTGTTCAAATGTGTTAAAATACATTAACACATTGTAGGAACGGAACATTTACTAAGCCTACATTTGCTTTATTATCGGCATTGCGATGTATCATGTAATTCTGTAAGGAAATTGAATACACAAGTCTCAATCACTAGGTTCAGATTACTATGCGATACAGTAATTAACCATATTAACGTAATTATGGTAGTTAGAAAGGCAGCATGAGAGAAATCTGTATGCATGAAAGAAAGCCAGATTGTAGGTTGTTCGTGAATTTGAAATTTTCTTTCGAATTTTAGTGTTATTAGGCATAGCACAGTTTACTAGCAACTGATGACGTCTAAGCTGTATGACACCATTTAAGTATCGTAATAAAAGCTTATAGTTGGGCTAGTACGGAAAACTCCAGCGGCGTACTGGATCCCTGCGTTGTGCACTGCGCCTAATAGTTTTAGGTTAGGGTTTCTGGGTCAAACCCATTACCCGTAGGGTTTCTGGATGGCCGTGCAGCCATAATCCGTTTCTGAAACGGTCGTTGCTGTATATAAGCGAAAGAGCACTTCTCTGTCTGCTCCTCAGTTGGTACGGGACATGCTCCAACTGCATTGAGTGCTGCTTTTCATCTGCCAGCCAGACCATCAATGCCACGTAGGCCAAGAAATCGATCTTCCTTACTATATAGAATTATCGTGTTTATTATACTTCCGTGTGCATCTTTAGATTTGGTTATGTTACTCGTTTGCGACAGAAATGAACGCAGGTTGTCTTTGGTACGGAGAAACAGATACCCCTATGTTCGGCGTTCTCTGTAAACTTATTTACGGCTCCTTGCAATTTTATTATCTCTGTTGATGATGACAAATAAAACAAAACAAGGTCGTCGACGTGTAGGCATTTTCAATAGACATGTCGATGATAGCGATAATAAACAGCATCTTGCTCAGCGGAGAACCCTGAAGCAACCGTTTTCTCCCGGTTGAGATGGTTTCCCTTACGCGGCCATGTAAAGAACGATCCGAAAAAAGCTACCGATAAATTTTGGAAGGTTTGCCACCTGTAGACTTGTTGCCTCCATTTATTGTTGTAGTATGCCTCCATTTTGTACCGAAGGTCTTTTCTAAGTTAATGAAGACGCCAATCATAAGTTCCGTAAACAAGTGTTGAATGTACGTTCCAATTATAAGCCTACCAATCGGTGAGCAGTCGAGTGATATTTCCTGTATCCACACTGGTGAACGGTAAATAGATTGTATCACTCGTAATATCAGGTGAGCCGTAATATTGGTGACCAGTTTATCTAATAATTTTTCGCAACAGTATGCGCGAACCACAGGAAAATAACTCTCAGTTTTATTGGTTCTTTATCGCATTTAAGAAGGGGATGTAAACACACGTATTGGACTTGTGTACATAATATTTTTTAAGAACAAATTAACAAAAATTTGCTATTCGTAAATATTTTTAATAACAAGGCAAGCGATTTACAAAAATGTTACTGCTATATAGTTTGACTATTACAAGTGTATAGCAAATGTTATTAAAATGTTGATTACCTCAAAAAGTTATTGATGTCATTTATGAAAACGGAATTTTAAAAAATGAAAATTTTGATGGTTTACCGCATAAGTTTAGTCCTATAGGAACATCCAAGAAACTATATTGTATAAAATGAATTTGTCTCTTACGAATCATTGTTTTTGGGTAAAAGAAAAATATTTCTGACCTATCTAAAATAGTAAAATACAAAATTAAAATTATGTTTCTCGGTAACTGTTAGCTTACATCGTCTATAAAATATTAAGTAAAATTGTTTAATTGTAGATTAAAGTTGTACAATTTTAGTTGTAAACAAAACAATTTCCAGTTGCAACCTTTCTCGTAACATGAATACATAGTGTTTTTTTTATTTCAAAAGTTTTTTTTTTGTTTCACAGAACTTGATTTCCACCCCTTCCGTCTCTACTTCATTTCCTTTTACTCATTTACAGTTTAGAAAGTGTAAACCTTGTTTTGATATACATTTTTTTTATCTCTTTCTGCCACTGGAAAGCTGTTTCTTCAACATGCAGGAATTTGCTTAGATTCCGAAGCAAAAACACATCTGCACGGGACTAATTGGTGTTGTCCACATTCTCTCGTCTTTTGCCTCTGGACTTGTTTACTTTATTTTTCATGTATATATTTTTTTTAATTTTTTCTTTCCGGTGGTATCAAATCCGTTCCTGAAGACCTACTTTTGTTCTGCCCGGTAATATTTTGTAATATGTTTCGCCTCTACGTGTGCTCAGTTCCCTCGCTTGAAACTTACGCACGAAGAGTGCGCAATGAAGATCACGTTTGGTCGTCTATGATTATATTGTTACCAAATCTAGAGGTCCCACTTCTTATCTTTCTAAAATGGAATTATATTCTTTTTAATTCTATGAGGTTCCAACGACTATGAAAAATATGTTTGTGCCTGTATCTGGATATGCCTGCTATATTCTCTTTTAATTTCCAACTTTTTATTTGTCTAGGGTAGATTAACAGTTAATTACTTTTGAGAAAAATTTTCTATAAATTATTAAGATGTGATTTTTACGCATATAACGTGACACTAATAATGATAACATAAAACAATGTAACCAAATAAATACGACTATACACAAACACAGACACACATATGTTATTAAATATGGAAAAGTTAATTTTAAACATTTCTGAAAACATAAAGTAAATCCATTATATTTTTAAAATTTTGTGTTAGAAATTATGTGTATGCCATAAAAATTGTGTACATCTCTGTAACTTTGAAAGAATTTAACAAAATGTAACATATATGTGAGCCATAATTAGGCTTAAAAAAATTAATACATTTATTACAGTGTAATGTTAAACAACACAGCTCTGAATATTATTATATATATTTCTTTTTAGAAACACTATTTATTCAACCAATAAAAAATTCTCTTTCAGTCAATTTTGTAATTTAGAATCACTCGAACAAGATTATATCGGGCGATTATACATGATTTTTTTTTATTTTTACATATTTCATGTATTAGGCCTACATTATACATACAATCGACGCTCGTAAATAAGAATTCGGATAGTTGAAGGCATTTGAACCAAAATACTTTACTTGAAATTAACACGTATATCAATGTTTTCTCTAGTGATGTTATTTACTAGCCTTTCTACGTATATATTCAGCTGAAATTGCATTCAAGTCAGTTCGGGGAATTTCTGTTATTATTTGATTTAGTTATAAATTTAGTTATAAATTATAAATTTATAATAAGTTATAAATTAAAAATTCTGTTATAAATTTAGTTACTACATCCATAAATGTAAATTAATTTAGTTACGGTGTGCTCGGAAGCCTTTGGTAATTAACTGGAACTAGAAGATTGCTACTAACTTGCCTATTACTTCCTTTAATTAGCTCACAGAAATAATTTGTTCCGTTATGTATCTTGAAACGTAATGTAGAGGAAATAAACAAACACGTTCGCACATGTGTATTACTGATATCATAGCATGATCAACAGGAGTTACCAGAATGATAGCAACCTAACCTGTATCCAAACTATATTAGGTTATTGGAATTTAAGTAAACTTTAATCAACTGTTATACGTAAAAGCAGAATATTTTATAATATTGTAGAGTTCAGTTGATTTTAGATCTAATTCTTTAGACTCTAGAATCCTGAAACACTAAAAGTGCCTCTGTGAAGTTTTAGTCCATATTATTGTAGGATAAAACGTCCTTCTAATGGGAACGCAAATACATGGCGTAGAAACGAATAAGATTACTAATACACTCAAGTTCAGACAGACATTACACGTTTAGAGTATTGCAGATATTCATGTACAAAAGTACTTATACGGTGAGTACGGAATTGATGTCGTGTTACGTGCAATCGGCAGTAGACTCGTCGACTCTAAAGAAATCCAAAATGTAAACAAAAAGAGTAAATTACGAGTTTTAAAAACATTGTAATCCACCTTACACACAATTTAATATTTTTATTTAAAAATATGGTAATCTACTTTGCGGTTTTCTCTAGGAAATAAGCAAATCATTATATTTACTGAATAGCAGCCCTTAACAACAAAAGAACACTTTATACTGTATTATCTAATACAAAGCAAAAAATCAGTCGCTGGAGAAACAATCACCAGCACTCGCTGCGTATCGCTTAAACGGGTCATTATCAAAAATAATTGATGACTGACAAAACATCTCGGCGTGGCTACAACTTCCTCAACAGTGTTAAGGGCATTCGGCAATGCGCTACTCTAGGTTCACTACTCACTATACTGTTAACTGTGAATATCACGCTCATTATGTCATCACTATGACGTTTAAAATTACTGGTCGCCTTCTTAAAGCCAAGTAGTTTTCCTTTATACTGTTTCCTATATCACGGTTAAACTAAGTTACAAGTACTGTTGATATTTTCTTTTATAATTATTTTGTCACAAAAAGACACAACTTACATTTACCGAACATTGACTGTCAAAAACAATGTAACAAATGATTCTGTGTTAGGGTAGAATTTAATGTGTTTCATTAATTTTAACTTGTCACTTGTAACCAAGTATATTATACTGTTTTTTGAGTTATATGAAAAAAAAATATTAATATTACTGAAGTGCAGAATCATAAATTTTTCCTACGCCCATGTTATTCCAACATCAGCCTACCTCTACTGAATTTGTTGGTTGTCGGCTTAGTTTGACAGGAAGCAATAATTGATAGTAAAATTTTTTAAGTCTCGTTTTAAAATTACTTTAAATTTTAAAATATTTGAAAAAGTTAATGTATGAAACTTTAATTTAAAGAAAAATTGTTTTACTAAAAATGTAATATTCAAGGTAAACCTATAATATATATGAATTCTACATTGCATACTGGTAGTAACTATGTTGGGGCAATGAAAAGTCTCTTATTTATATTCAGTGTTAGTTGAGTCTTACTATATTTTATAAACAAACAGCATTTTTGACACTCCGAATTCCTGTATTTCTTTTATTACAACAAAATTTTTGTTATATAGAAAAATATATGCAAATGAATTGTCTCAAGTATAAAAATTGTTCCCTCTTAAGATTTCGGTTTTAAAATTTATAAAACTTTCCATTCTGACGGGTAATTTATAAGGCCGACTATTCTGACTGACCAATGTAATTGGAAAATACCCTGCTGTTACTAACGTTACTTGTCGTTTAATTTTTTACGGTTAATCCGATTACTATTACCGACATGAAGTTATGTGCAACATTCGATCCTGTCGTGTCTGCCATACTTATTAACAGTTTCTAGTTACCTTTCTTTGTCCTGCTGTATACTCTGAGATGCACTGTCTGAGTTTTCCAAGCTCGTTGCGCATTAAAGACATTTGGGAGTGACAGACACATGCACTAGGAACACAACAATTTAGATTCGTCGTATACCATTCCAGGAAGTTCTCTACGCCTATTATATTCTCGAGTCAACTCCAATTTCAATTCTGTAACAGGGTAAATTTATGTACGTTAATGTAGTTTTAAATTTGTGTGTACACTAAGTAGGTTCAAACTTAGTCACGCGTGTAATAATAACAGAATCGTGTAGTGCAAGCCAGACGCATTGACTGTTACGCTTATAACAATTTAACAATACATTCAGCATAGAAAGAATTTTAA
This sequence comes from Magicicada septendecula, assembly GCA_034769895.1. Lineage (NCBI taxonomy): Eukaryota > Metazoa > Arthropoda > Insecta > Hemiptera > Cicadidae > Magicicada > Magicicada septendecula. The sequence continues at coordinate 954,820,718 of CM068367.1, forward strand.
TACATGCAGGAAGAGCAATCTGATAATAAATGAAAAGTTACAGTCTATAACTTGTTACCAGTCAGGTTTGTCATCTGACTGGGGGAACTCTTGACTTCAATCATCAACATAGTATACACGGTAGACACAACAACGTACACTTACTCAAGTTGACTCTTAATAGACACAATGCCTATCCAGCGCAGTTCCATACTACGTAATCAATTTGCACAACAGGTTAATTTTAGTATATTATGCCCATACTAGATAGTTTCATTATTGAAGTACTGAATAGGTTAGTGGAAATCGAGGCATAAAACGGGTGAATATCAAGTGGTACTGTTCCATGCTTTTATTTCAAGCTTCTAAAATAATTTAGTCGGCAAACTTACATTATGACGGAATAAAAAATTTGCATTTTATTTTGTTAGACTTATAATTGTTGTTCTGTTAGCCGACAGCTTTACATAATTACGTTATACATTGAACGCTCGGTTATTTTTAAACACTTTTCACTAAAAATTTATTTTTCATCGTATAGGTAGACCAGGTTCTACAGCTGTGGTGAACGTCTGTAATCTAGATGAGGGATACTCTGGATATAAACAGATGTCCCTCCTTTATCGGGAATTGATCATTGTCTATAACCTCAATGTACGTAAACAAATAAATTACTATAAATCTTATACGTTGCCTCAAGATGGGCTAACCGAAAAGAGATCATTCCAGGCTTACCTGAACTAAAGCTGAGCATTGCCGTTTTGCCTGAAGAAATAAAAGTTAAAGAAAATTTAAATTACGACCAATAACTGTATAAACATTTATATAAAATTAAGATATCACTTTAGTTTTGCTGTACTTTTTACATACATAATTCAACTTGAATTTATAACATTAATAAATTTATAAAATTAGTAAATTATATTACAATAATTAATTTATAGCAGTAATATTAATTGTTTTTATTATTATTGTTATTTTTTATATTAATTTTTACATCAGTATAATCAACATCATTTGTGCTAAATATTTAAACTATTCAAAAATCAGTTCTTTTCTATTATTGGTTTCCGATTTGTTTCAGGATTGACGTATATTTTATGTAAAAGATTTTTACTATTAAGTTTGAATATGTTAAGTCTTAGCGTTCAAATATTTTTTGAATTTAGACCATAAGTTTCTACTGAAGTAAACTATTTTACATTTAATAATAGCGCTGTACCCGACACTAAGGAAATATTCCGTTCCCTGATACAGTATGTATAATTCACTATTATAATTTATAGTGTGTGTTCTACAAGTAATATGTACGTGTAACACAGTTTCTTGTAAAAGGCATTTTTAATACAGATTTTTTGTTATTTTTAAAGAATTTGTTTTTTATGTAAATAAATGTTTTATTAACATATATTCCACGCCACAAAATCTATGTCCTCTCTTCTCACATAAAAATTATTATGCAACAAAAGGACTTCATGTAAAACACACAGAAATCTCACGACCTAGTTGATAGTTAATTCGACAGTTATATTGAGTACTTCAGATACACAAAATATATAGAAATTGTAATGTTGCAATATATAATTTTGTTTATAAGCAACTCAATGTGTTTCTTGCAGAATTGTTGAAAAATATATTTAATTATCAAATTATAATTACTTCTGCAAGTTATTGATATAAACTTTAATTTTTCTGATGTACGTTTCACTGATAGTGTTAGTATTTTCAGAGGATTATAAATGAATTGCAATCCAGTTAATTATGAAGATACTGATACTATCAGTGAAGTGTACGTCAGGAAAATCAAAATTGATATCAATGACTTGCAGAAGGAATTATAATTTGATAATCGTTTATATTATATATAGGCCTACATATATGTGTGTGTGTGTGTGTCGCGATATATAGATGTCGCATAGAATAAGTAGTCGAGATATAATATAATATAATGGAGTATATATAATGTGCTGGAGTAAACTGGATTTATTAATGATGCTATTCTTTTATAATAATCTACTGAGTTTTTAATACAGTTTATAAAAATGTACTTAGTCTGTTTCTGTTGACCGTTGTAACACAGATATACATTTCTTTCTATATAATGAAATACTTTAACATTTAAAAAGTACTTTCTATTTTATTTAACACAATGTCTTTACTGATGTGAGAGAGTCTTTCTTTTAAATAATATAGGTTCACTTCCCTTTAATGTCAACTGCAGATCCTTCAGACGACGGGTTGATCCTCGATGATCCTGTAGCTGGATGAGTACGTGGGTTAGGGTCCGGCCTTAGGGTTGCGTTCCGGTGTGCAGATGTTTCTCATGAGCACGGTTATACCGTATACTTTCACCGAGAACAGTCGTTGCTACTATATTTTGACGTAGGCTTCCGCGGCCGGTGTCCAATTGGTTTTTGAAATCTTCTTCCGGTATGGATCGCGTCAAAAATGTCTTGTATGATAACGTTTCACTCATATTACAATGTGTATCCTCAGGTCTAAGTGACAAAACCGCCGGCAAGCGAACTCAGTTATATAGTTTAGAAGTAGTGGTGGATGGTCCAGTAAGCGGACCCTGCCCTGTAGGCGTTACGCTGTGTGCATTATTTGTGCTGTCAGTCAACCCGCGTGCAGTCAAACCAGAAAGTAAAGGGTACCAAGTCGTCCTAAGCGTGGCAGTTTCTGTGTTGATATTATCCTTGTGTTTATTACTTTCTATTGCTTCTAGGATCAATCTGCCGTAATGCCTATTACATGACCTTATTACAGACGCGTCTTCAAAGTTTACTATGTGATTAGTTAAGGCTGAATGCTCGGCAATTGCAGACTTTTCAGCTGGCAAGTTCCTCGTTTGTCTAACATGTTCTTGGACTCTTGTGAAAATCAGGCGACCCGTCTGGCCAATGTAAACCTTTCCGCGACTGCATGGAATTTTGTAGATACCTTCAGTGTTGATCGGGATTCTGACTTTGATTCGTTTTAAAAATTGTGCCAGCTTCTTATGTGGTTGAAACACTGTTTTAATGCCGTATTTCCTCAACAAACTGCTAATTTTGTCTGTGGTACCTTTTACGTATGGTAACAATGCTCTGTGGTTATTACCGTCTGCTGTAGGTGTTCCTGAAGGTTTTCCGGTTTTCTTAAACGCTTTACGTATGGCATCCCTGTTATATACGTTCCTTTCAAGAGCGTCCGTTAGGTGCTTTTTCTCCTCGAGGAAATGTTCGTCATCAGATGCCCTCATCGCTCTATGAAAAAGTGAATTGAGAACGGCTTGCTTTTGTGCAGGGTGATGATGTGAAGTTGCATGAAGTCGTTGCTATTGCTAAATTAGTGTATTATGCAAACACTTTTTTATCAAGTAGGCTTAAAGTGTTTATGTACCGTAATCGAATATGTTGAACTTACATAATTTATTAATTTTATAAGTGTAAATAATACGAGGAATGTCACTTACAATATTACTTGCAGTAAATCTAGTAAATTTGAACTTGTGTTGTTCGTCGATTAGCATCTGATCGCGAGTATATGAAAATTCAATTATTTACTTCGACATTTTATCTACCATAGTTAATAAAAGTTTAGGAATCATGGAATTAATAAAACTTGAAAATTTCCAATTTTGTATTTAATTAGCAATCACAGTTTGTTTTCAGTGATTTATATCGAATTCCATGTTAACGTATTTTTTCTGAATTTAACATGTTAAAACTACTCTGTAAGACCAACCATCAACTTGTCTCTAATACCTCTTAATACTAAATACATATCAGCCAAATGAAGTCCAATGACATCCTTTATTTAGTTCTGGTGTTCTTAACTAAACACTCTCACCTGCGCACAATGCTCTGCTTTTATAACACAAAACACTACACAAGTTCAAATGGATTTGTTCTCTTCAATCTTCGGAACACGTGTTGATTGTCCAGCAGCTGAAGAACTTCTATATTTTCGTGGAGATGAAGCATTTCTTCATGCTTCTTCACAAACATTTTAATCTCTTCTTTAATTGTTGGAATACCTAGATCTCTGTGGATATCGGCGTTTCTAACATACCATGTTGCATTCTCCATGGTCCGCAAAATTTTGTTTTGGAATGTTTGTATTATCCTGATGTTACTATCTTTTGCGCATCCCCAGAGTTGAATTCCATACAGCCAGGTGGGCTTAATTATCTGATTATAGATCAGAGTTTTACCGTATAAAGAGAGGTTGGAATGTTTTCCTATGAGCCATTTATATTGTCGGAATTTTATGTCAAGTTCCTCTTGTTTCTTTTTTACGTGCTCTTTCCATCTCAGTTTGGTATCCAATGTCACACCCAGGTATTTGGCTTTGTTTTCATAAGGAGCTACCGTTCCATTTATGACCAATGATGGAAAATTATTTAATCTTATATTGGTGAAATTAATGTGTGCCGACTTGGCTTCGTTAAGTTTAATTTTCCATTTTTTGGTCTATTCATATATGGTATTGCTAGCTTTCTGCAATAATCGGGTTGAAATAACCTCATCTTGCCCTGTTGTAAGCAAAGCTGTATCATCAGCAAAAATAGCCAATTTTGCTTGTTCTAGTTTGGTATACAGCTGGCAAATAATACATACAAGAAAGGCCCAAAGACACTGCCCCGCCTGCACGTCTTTTAGGTCTGAATATGCTTCTTCTTGTTTAACTCTAAACAATCTATTAGATATGTGCAAGGTAAGAATTTCTACAGATTGTCTAGGTAACATTTTATTTAACTTTTAAATTAATCCTTCAAACCACCTTGTCAAAGGCTTGTGCGACATCAAGGAATAGTGCAGAACAAATTTGTTTTTCTTCTAAGGTTTCCTCAATTACATCTGTAATTCGATGCACCTGGTCTGTTGTTGAATGCTTTTGTCTAAAACCGAATTGATGGTCAGAAATTAGTTTGACATTCTGTATAATTGGTTGTAGTCTCTTAAGAAGGAGCTTTTTAAATACTTTTGAAATAACTGGCAAAAGCGAAATCGGTTTATAAGATTTCACTTCATGATGTGTTTTTCCTGGCTTAGAAATCATGATAACTTCTGCTACCTTCCATCTGGCAGGTACATGCTTAAATCTAAGAGCTGCATTAAAGAGGTATGTTAGCATAACAATTCCTTTTTGTGGTAATTGCTTCAAAATTTGACCAGTAATGAAATCAAAGCCCGGTGCCTTCTTAGGATTCAGATTTAATTTTATTTCGTCTGCTACTTCTTTTGGAGTGACGAGTAATTTCTTCTGTTGTAATATTATCAATTTCTTCACGGTTGTTATTATTCAGCATATCATTTGGTGTAAAAACTTCCTCTATATATTCAGCGAATAAATATGCTTTTTGTTTATTCTCTCTTGCCCAGTCTCCTTGACCTTTTCTTATTGGAGGAATTGGCTTGATTGGCCTTTTGATTCGTTTTGTGGCTTTCCACAATGAATAATCAGTCTCTTCATCGGCTGTTAAGTTTGTTAAATATAATTCCATAGATTCATTTTTTAATTTACACACTTCTCTTTTTAATTTCTGTGTTTTATAGTTGAAGACAGTATTATCAGCTGGGTGTCATGTTCGTTGCCACTTTCGTCTTGCTGATCTCTTTTCCCTGACTAGATTTCGTATTTCAACTGGGTAATAATTAATACCCTTTGTGACATGCATCATCTCTTTAGTGTTGTTGAATGTGGCTGTTTGTAATAGTCTGGTAAAATTTTCGGCTTCTATGTCTAATTGTTCAGTTGTTTTTAAATTAATATTTAACTTGATTTCTTTTTGTAAATCTATTCTAAAGCTTTCCTAGTCCGTAGTTTTATTAACGAGCATTGGTCTAGTTTCTTTTTTAATTATTCTCTCGCTCAGCGTTAAGATTACACCCGAGTGATCAGAATCTAAATCAAAAGTTTCTTATATTTCCATAAAATTTGGTGAGATCTTTCTCGAGCTTAAGAAGTCCAGTAAGTCTGGTATTTTGTTTCTGTCGGTTGGCCAGTATGTTGGCTTCCCTGTAGAGTGAAAATTACATCCTGCCTCTCTAATGGCTTTTCTCAATTCCCTTCCTTTAGTAGTGGGCAGCCTTGCTCCACAATCGGTGTGTTTGGCGTTAAAATGTCCTCCCACTATAAACCTTTCACCCATGTGTTGTATGAGTCTTTTGCAGTGTTCTAGTTTCAGATTGTGTCTTGGGGGGCAGTAAACTGCACCAATTTTAACATCTTGTATGGTAGATTTAATCACTATTGTAGTGAGTTGTACAATGTATTTCTTTACTTTGTATCGGATGATCCTCGTAATGATTTATAGAGTCCTTAATGATAATCGCACTTCCTCCCTTGGCATCTTTGTGTGGGGTGAATAGTGCTATAAACTTTAAAGCCTTATAATTTGATACAAGATCCCTTTGTTAGATATGTTTCTGAAATCAGGTCCACATCAATCTGTTGAAAATTTAGGAGTATTTCCAATTCATGATCTTGTTCCGGATGCCATTGGCATTCTATGTTACTAAACTTAAGACCTGTCTACCCATTATTTTCTTTTTGGAATTACACCTGTCGCTCTAGCTTCCAAGCGATCTAGTCTCTCACCAAACTTTGTTTTATTTTGTTCTACATTTTGTTTAGTTGGGCTTTGTTCAGGTGAAGATGTAGCCTTCCTCTTTTTAGCCCCTCTTTTATTGTTGTACTTGGGTAGTAACCAAGCTGCCTCCCTGTTGACCTATTCCTCTTCTTCTTCCGAATTGATCGGACTATAAGACTGCCTTCTCCTGGCTTGTAAATTTGCCATTTGGCCGCGTAAGAAGGTTATTATTTCTTCTGCCTTCTTTAATTCTTCTTGGAGAATTTGTAACCGTTTTTCATCTTGAGTTATTTCTGGTTCCATCGCTACTTCGTGATAATCATTTTCAATACCTGTTGCTTGCGCAGCCGTATTTAAACGTGCCTGGACTATTTGCAAGTATTCAATCATTTTGACACTATAACTTGACGGTCACGACCATTATTAAATTGGTCGAATCTGTCAATAAATCTTGTCAGGTAGTTTAAGGTTAGGCGTTTATTATTTTCTTAGTTTGATATTAATTAAATGCAGGTTCTTAGTTAAGCATAACACAAACACGTCAGTTCGTTGATGAGATTAGTATAATTTTATATAACCCTTTCCAGGCCTCAAGTAGAATATTTTTATAGCTAAATTGTAGCCGGTCGTCAGTAATTAATTAATATTTATCTTATCAACTCTATCGAATGCATTCAGCTGTCTATTGAACACAGCACAGACAGGTTCAAGCAGTCAGTGTCTCGCGTACACTACTATCACACACCCACCCACTTACAGACTCACGCACGCACCACCGGAGATAAAAGCACCCGTAGAATGCGGATCAGTGGGCTGTGCGAGGCGAAGGGCATGCCCGTCGGCCGCTCATGTACTGCGTTCCGAGCTTCAGAAAGAGTTCCTGCCGCAGGGTCTATTGATAGGGTCTGGATTTGGGTGTGGCCTGTACCGGCCGTGGGAGTTCAATTAATTAATTAATTGAGGGTGAGTGTTCGCCGAGGCCGGGTCCAAGATTCTCCTGGCACAGATTGGTAGCGACCGAGGGCGCTAATGAGATGGTTGCCCTGGAATCGGGCGGAGCGACGATAGAATTTTCGGGACAGTGTCCGTGTAGTGGCGTCCACTCCGTAGAATGAACAATCATATAAGACAGCACGGTCAAAGCGATAACAAGCAACAAACAATACCGATCAAAAACAGAGATATCAACAACCTGTACACTGATAAGAGACTGCACTGAATTGAGGTCCGCTCTTTACGACGTCTAACCCGCAACTGTTAACGTACATAATTGTAAATTATAGTATACCTATTTTTTTTTCGGAGTCATTCTATGTTTTTAAAACTTACAGTGACAGATCAATACAGTCCTAAAAATGTTTAATACGCTATTAAATGCGTTTCTTGGAGACCGTAACTGTAGAATTTCTTACTGGCGAAAGCAATTTACTTGTTTCGCCATCAGATTATAACGGCAACCTGTAGACTGGATTTGACTTTGACTTTATCTGTTCTATTTAACTTTAATGTCTAACTTAAGTAAGTGAGGAGAAAGTAATAATCAAAGAAATTATGTAATGGTTTTAAATGGATCTCGATCTATTGCCTCAAGTTTAAGAGGAAGGCATTGTAAAGTTTCTATATCTTTATCAAAACAATGCCTTAACTCACCAATGTTAGAATTTGACGAAGACCATTATAATTATTTAAAACTTCCGGGCTGAAAGGCCGTGGTCGAATGCTTGATGTTCTACAGCTAGACGTTTCGGCCACACCACCGGTGGCCATCTTCAGTAGAAAAAATTGTTCGAAATAGGGTGGTATGCCGAACAAGTCGCCCAATGAACTGGGAACAAGCAACCACCCTATTTGGTTGCTTCTTCCCAGTTCATTGGGCGACGTGTTCGGCATACCACCCTATTTCGAACAATTTTTTCTACTGAAGATGGCCACCGGTGGTGTGGCCGAAACGTCTAGCTGTAGAACATCAAGCATTCGACCACGGCCTTTCAGCCGGGAAGTTTTAAATAATTATAATGACACCGGCCGTGAAAGCCTACGTACTAAAATTGACGAAGACCGTTTTATTAAGAAATTAATATTAATTAGTACGTGTGATAATAATTTTGAATAAGATTTTCTGACAGATACTAAAGAACAAAAATGAAAGTGTGATTAGTCATTTGCGCTAATTCCCTTTAAAAGAAGTCGATATTGACGTCATGTGCCACGACGTCGTGTCAATAAGGTATAACAATTTTATGCTACTTCAATAGGCCTTAATTACGCTTATTCAATATATTAGGAATAGTATCTCATTGGGGTTGCTCACAAACGACTGTAAAACACTCATGTTATTCACAGGACAGTATTTAATATGTAATTAGCAGTTGTAACTTTAACTTTCAAATTGCTTAACGACGGGTTTCCGCTGTGTAAAGAGGTACACTAGAGATCTAAACTCACATGCGAAGTGGAGATTGTTTCTGTTTAGTTTGAAATGGGGATTAGCTAAGTTGTATTGCACATACGAACGAGGATTAAATCACTTTGCAAACACACGCATACACCTAATTACAAACATGTATGCTGACGTTTTTTGAACTACATATCGAAGTTACGATATTCTAGAAACCCTTTCAGTATAAATGGATAAGCAAGAAACCCTTATGTATTAAGTTATACTACGCTTGTCACGTCAGAATATGAAAAATCGATTTTAAATGAAATTTGTTCTCACATTCCATACGGTTTTCATATTTTATGGATTTTGTAAGCTTTACTTTAGTGTGTCCATTAAATTTATATCGGATTTTACTAACACGGTCTAATAACTTTGCCACAGAATGATTCAAATAAAATGAAATTAATTTCGTAAAATAAAATAACTAAAATAACTTTCTGTTTTTTAATAAAATGAAAATCTAACTTTTAAAAACAAACATTTTAAATTGCCCTGCGGCGTTCGCCAGTACTGATTAGAAGTGTAACGGAAAATGGGTGTAAGGGGAACAAAGGAAGGGAGCTTATTTTTTATGTAAGAGAGCTAATAGAGATATGGTGGTAAAGTCAAGAAGAATTAAGTAGTTGGTTTGTGTAGAGACTGGCTAATGTAAGGGCGGTATAAAGAATTGTCGGGCGATGAGAGGAAAAAGTATAAGATCACGGAAAAGTGATAAGACACTGTTATAACGAATTCAAAGGAAGAGTGTTATCAACAGTTGCAAGATACTGGAAAAATAGGAAATTATGGGAAGCAACAGCAAAGCACTGGGCCTGAAAGACCTGTTAAAATACACTAACTCGGGAGTGTTTTACAAAGGTGAGGAGAACATCTACACAGAATTAATATTAGAAATGGTAGTTGCCTTGAAAAGGTATGTTGGGATGTTACTTTTTTGCTTGAGGAATAATAGGATAATAGGATTATAAGACTAAGCAAGGCTTAAGTACGTATTATTTGTTATACTAAACTGACAGAAGACAGGTGATGTGTGTACTTTTTTGGTACAGAACTATCATATGAAAGTAAGTTGAAAACTTAAATTCTTAGATAAAAAAAAGAACTTTCTTCATTTCCTCATCTGTTTAATATTATAATTTTTTTTGGAACCTCCTAAGCATAAACTAATTGTAAATTAGTAACTGTAAATATTGATTTGTATGTAATTAAGTAAGAAAAATGAGTTTGAAATGACTTAACAATTTAAAAAAAATTACTACTTCAAATAATATAGAATTCAATTTTATATTAATACAAACATTTATTCAATTCGTTTCTGTATTAGGATAAAAACAGGAACATCTATTAAACAATTTGGACTTAACAATTTAAAAAAAATTACTACTTCAAATTATATAGAATTCAATTTTATATTATTACAAACATTTATTCAATTCGTTTCTGTATTAGGATAAAAACAGGAACATCTATTATATGTTAGACGTCTATTACTTTTCAGAAGTTCAGTATGTCTACAGAATTGCTCTTGCTGGAGGACAGTTGCATTAACTCTTAATTAATGACATCTTCTGAGTTACAGTTTACAGAATAAAACAAAATCCTGTACATTAATCACAGTGAGGATTGTTGGTGTAGATTAGTAGCAAAGTAACAAAGTCGATTATTAATCGTTGTGTAGACTACGAACACTTGTAAATGGTACCGCGATCACTGATTAAATTGAAATTGTTTACTAACGCTTACTTAAGTACTAACCGATATCGTAATTATCTGCAAAAAATTCTATTATAACTTGTAAAAAAAATAGGATTTTCATGTCTACAATAATTACGTATTGCTAGAGAAAATCGGTATAGTATTTTCGTAAAAGACTATTTAAAAATCTGTAATATATTCAGAATATTTTAATTTAAGAATGTTACAAACTTTTGTAGAGAGTATTACAGACCTGTTGCTGAAAGCTCGGCAATTGTTATCAATAAATTGTTCCTGAAAAAATTTGCTTGAAACCTACATATTTTATGTCTATTTTATTTTTGAAAAACTCACTCATTTACTCATAACATTAATTTACTAGCTCACTAATTTACGTATGTTTCATTTAACAAGATATGTGTAGGCTGAACTTATTCTCACTTAGGCCTATATGGGATAGGTAATCAGTAAAGCACGTACGTCATAGGTGTGGCAGAAGGTCGGCTAATAAGGTAATTCTGTAAGCTCTCGGCTTTTCACCTCCTTATAAAGGCTGGTCGATTATTCTCCACGCATCGAGAACGTTACTGTGGAACATTCTCGCAAACCGGCGTATTGTGAACAGCGGTGTCACGGAAGCGGCCAGCCAGTTGTGTACCATTCAGTGCGTGTGGTTTTGATAGTGGTTTAGTGTAAAGTAATAATTGTGAAGTGTAGTGTCTGGACTTTTGTATTATTTACCTCGACATTATTAATTGGATTCTGTTTATGGTTCGTTAAGTTAGTGCGTGCTGGACAGCTGTAAACTTGAACAACTGCTGTAAACGACTGTTCATGGTTGTGTTGTCTATTTAGACTGTCATTGAAGTGGTAATGAACAAATTATTTGTTATTTTATTTCCACTGTTCAAAGACGACAATCAGTGTGAACGTTGCATCAGTAGTTTTTAGTATTAACCGTCAGTAGTAAGTAAATAAAATAACAAATTTAGGCTTGTAAAGGGAAAACAACTGACGTTTCTCATTGTAGAACGAAGTGTTCAATGATGTAAATCTGTGGGCAAAGTTCTGCGTAGCCTTCATGTACAGGTGCTCTGTTAGCTCATTTTGATGAAGTAATATTTAATAATAATAATAATGGCTCCCATGTATACCACCGAAGTAGCTTAGGAGTAAGGCAGGGTAGGCAGCCTTATGTGAGCCGTACGGCATACAAGGAAAGCAGTGTGGCCAGCACTACGCTTCAGCCGCAAGCATGAAGTAATATTTTATGGGTCTATTTTGTGAATATCTCTGGCTTTCAGCCTTTATGATTGTTAATTTCAGACCTGTGTGAAGTGTCTGATTGCTCACTTACCACGAGACATCTGCTAAAGGCCGCACCACTTTTGATTGAAATTTTGCGATGTCTTCTAAACTTGTAGTTTTGCCACATCCCCACAGCTGGAGTCCGTAGGTCCATACAGGATTCAGCGTGGTTTTGTATAGTAACAGTTTATTACTTAATGGTAGTTTAGACTTAATACCGAAAGCCAGGACAACTATGTGAGCTTGAGTTATGTCTCCCTTCATTTGATGTAAATATATTTTTCTGCCAAGTGAGTAGCTCATCGAAATTTAATCCAATTTCAGTTTTCATTGGTACTGGTGGGTTACTACTTGTTACTGTTAGATAGATGCTGTGCCGCGTAGTAAACGTGACTTAGCAGATTTTGTTGTACCATTCGGTGAGTAGACTCAGATGTACTTGTACGATTTCAGAAGTATCTTGCCGATTATCGTTAATGGATAACACAGCAATATCATTGACAAACATGGAATGGTGACGGTGCTTGTTTCAGGTAAGTCGGCTGTATAGATAAGGAAGGATAGAGGCCCGAGGAAGCTGCCTTTGGGCAGCTGATACTGATTCAACAGAGTAGTAGGTAGATCATTATATAATTAACTAAAAACATTCTTCTTCGTATTGTTTTAATTAGCAGCCATCCTTACTATTTCTTTTACGAAATTGCTAAACTGCTAAAATTTTTATTGTTCAGACAAAGCTTTTCGTCATCACTGACATCATCAGGTCTTAAACAACCAGGTTTAAGATGTTAGTGATGATGAAAAGCTTTGTCTGAACAATAACAATTTTAGCAGTTTAGCAATTTCATAAAAGAAATAGTAAAAACATTCTGATATGTGTAAACGACTTTAGCAGAAGTTAGCAATTGGAAAACAGTGTGTTTCTCACTTTATAAAGTCAAGATGCCATGCGTTATCGAATGCTTGGGAGATGTTAAGGAACAATGCATTGCAGAATTTCTTTCATTCGAGAACCATTGTGATTTCATTACATACTCTGTGGACTTGCCGAGTTGTCGAATAGCGTTCTCAGGGGCCAAAGTGTTAGAATATCCGGTCTTCATAAATACTCTTTAATAATTAATACTTTAGCATTTTCTTTAATAAATAAATAAATACTTTTAAGAAATAAATGTGTTTTACTGATAACTTAAAAACTTATGTGTGATATAACTTATGTGTTTTACTATAGAAATTTCAGTAACTTAAATTACCACACGCAGATACAAATTAAAAAAAAATTCGAATAGCCTATTGTTATAATAACAATGTTTTAAGTTACAGATTGTCACTTATCAGATATATTTTTAATTTTCAATTTAGAAATAATTTCTTTTTTTAACAAATATCTGTTTATCATAGTTGAAAATATTGAAATGCATATAATATTATCGATATAATATATTCTTCTTGTAAAAGTGTTGATTAATGTATTGTTTAATTAATCATTTATAATAATAATTAAGATAAAAGTACATATTTTTGTATATTATATATTGATTTTGTTTGTTTATTAAATAATATTAATATTGTATTTATAAATACTATGTTAGAACATAACAGTAATTATGTTTTAATAATAATTTAATTAATAAAATTTAAACGTTTGAAACATAATATAGAAAACTTTTGGAACATAGTTAAATAAAAATAAAAATTAGATTATTTTAAAGAATATATTATCGTTATTAATATTAATTAATAAACATGAATAATTGTGATTTACTATTACTTAATTCATAAAATACATACATGTGTGTGTGTGTGTGAGAGAGAGAGAAAGAATGTGTGTGAAACTACTTATATACAGTATTTGTATGTTTGCTTTTAACAAATTCGTATAGCCGACCAAGCTGTGGGATATAATTTTATTCAAATTACGTCCAAGCTCACGTATAAAAGGTATAGGCCTAAAGAAAAGAGAGGAGCGTGTAATAGAATAGAAATGTTCAAATTTTGATATGAAGTAATATTGTCTTTTATTAAATAATAGGCCTACGTAGGAAAAATTGTTGCACGCTTCCTTTGCGTTCGCTGGGGCCCAGAAGCGCAACACACAGAATATACCCAAAATAACATAGTATGTCACAGAACCAACCAAAACACTTTTATTACTATTTATATCTCTCTACACCTAATAACATACTACATATAACAGCCACCAATATAAATCGATTTCCCTTCCTACTCCGGGGCAATTTGCCGAAATAGTCAATGTGAATCTTCTCCATAGGTCTGCTCGGAACTGAGAATGACAGAAGACCTATTTTTGCGTTTCGAGCGGGCTTACTCATCTGACATACGTCGCAACGTCTGACCATTCTTTTTACATCATTATGACAACCGGGCCAGAAGAACTGGTTGCAGATCTTGTTCTTAGTTTTGAAAAAACCCAAATGCCCTCCCATGAAAATACTTAAAAACCATGTATCTTACCGCTTTCGGTAAGTAAATCCTATAAGGCTTACCCGCTTTATCTTTCGTACACAAGACTCCTTTCGACAGAAAGTACTTGTCCGTGCACGATCCGGACTCGACGTCCTCTATTATCTTCGCCACGTTGTTATCCTCTCGCTGCAGTTGATACAGGTCGGAAAAACTTAGGGGAAAATTAGACAGGACGCCAGCGCACAGGGCTGGAGAATCCTCGATGTCGTCCACATTAAATATTTGGGATAAGGCGTCGGCCATGAGATTCTGCGTGCCCCTGATGTGGCGTACCTCAAACTTTAGCGAAGTAAGTCGGGCGATCCAGCGCCCTAACTTACCCAACTGGAGCGGATGGGAAAGCAGCCACGAGAGGGCCTGATTATCAGTCTCCAATACAAACTCTCGATGTTCCAAATACTGCCGAAACTTCTCTACCCCAAATGTAACTGCCAAACACTCGGACTCGTACGCAGACGACGCCCTCTTTTCTTGTGGGGTAAGCACGCGGGAGGGGTACGCGATAGGCTATCGCACACCCTCGATCTCCTGCAACACCACGGCACCGAGAGCACAAGATCTAGCGTCAGTCTGGAGGATAAATGTCTTATCAAAATCGGCCATGTGCAGGATAGGGGGTTGAGTAACTGCGTCTTTTAAGGCCACAAAAGCGTCCTGTTGTTCGGTTCCCCAAAGGAACTTCTCGCCCTTCCTTCTCAACCGGTTCAGGGGTGCCGCGATTTCCGAAAATTTGGGGATGAACTTGGAGAAATAATTCACCTTCCCGATGAAGCGCGCTACGCCTTTGGCGTCTTTGGGACGCGAGAACTTCCGAATGGCGCGGGTCCGATCCGGATCCACGCAAGCGCCTTGCTCGGACACAAGGTGTCCCAAAAAGCTTATTTGCTTGACCCCAAAACGTACTTTCTCGGGATTTACAGTGAGCTTGGCTTTTCCCAGCCTCGCGAGCACTTCGTCCACGTGACGGACGTGGTCCTCCCATGATTTGGAATATACAATTATATCATAGAGATAGTTGAACACGAACTTGTACTTTATGTCGGACAAGACCGTGTCCAACAACCTGGTAAGTAGGTACTCGCCAGGTGGGCGCCGGTACTCAATCCAAAGGGGACCCGACAAAACTTGTATAATCCGTAAGGAACGACGAAAGCTGTAATGGGCATCGATTTTTCAGATAGCGGAATCTGGAAGTAGGCGTTAGAGAGGTCCAGGATACGAAAATACTTCGCGCCTGAAAACCACTGGAAGCAGGTATGGATATTCGGTAACGGCTGCGCTTCAATCTCGATATCCTTATTGAGCTTACGGTAATCAATAACCAACCGAGGTTTTTTATCAGGTCGGCAGACCAAAAACGCTGGACTCACATAAGGGGATACGATCGGCTTGATCACGCCCTCTTTAACTAGCTGGTCCGTAATCTCACGCATGGCTTTCATTTGGGGGGGGGGGCGAGCTGGTAGGGATGAGCCTTGACTGGCCGGTTATCCAACAAAGTTATATCATCGTCAACCTGTCCGTCCGGCCAAGCTTCCCGGTCAAAACGTTCTTATGACGGCCACATACCTTAAGTATTTCGTCCGCCTTCTCTCGGTCGAGGTGTCCGACATCAAAAGGCTCTTTTTCCAAAAGGTTAGAATGACAGCCTTCGGGACTGTTTTTGCGGTCGCACAGAGAAATAAGGTTCATCGGATGAAATTTGAAATTTATTATCCCCTGGTGAATATCCAGCACCAAACGAGTGCGATGGATAAAGTCTGCGCCGAGTATGAGTACTCGGCGACCAGTATGGGGAAATTCCAGGTAAACGCGTCTATTTTCACCCTGCACAAGGCTTCCAAATTGATTTGTAAGTTGCTGTTGCAGGCACTCCTGCATACTACAGCACTCTTAGTCCACTTCAAGACGCTTCGGTTATTTCCAATACTCTCGAACAGCCGACGCGACATAATTGTGCGCACCGACCCAGAGTCAATAAATCAGTTCACGGTTTTATCCCTAAAACTTACTTCCACCTGGAGAGAAAATAGTTTGTTCTTGAACAAACCCGCTAAGTTCTTTTCCGCTCCCAGAATGTTCTTTGTACAAGTCGTGGGAAGTGACTCTTTGAGTCAACATTCGGCTCTTTCCTCCGTTGGTCGTGCGACGGCGCTTTCAGGGATTCTTTTTTGACGCTTTCCCGACAAACTAACGACACCGCCAGATGTAGTGCCCCTTTTTACCACACAGGTAACAAGTCGGGGTGAAGGGAGTTTTGACGGGAACGCGGCGGCGGCTAGTCAGGTCAGGCTTACGGCAGAAAGTTAAGAAACAGTTGCTGACCGTACTGTCTCTCAATACGCGTTTTTTGGATTCGCGGTTCTCAGACGAGGACAGTAACGCCTCACGTGCCCTTCTTCCTTACAATGGTAACACAACCTCCGGTCCTCGCGCGGTCCGGCTTTAGCTGGGGGGTTAGCAGGGCCTCTATTTGCCGTAGTCTGGTCGGTGAATTGGAAATTGGCCACCTCCACGCAGATCTTGTCCAGATCGGCAAACGTGGACGGGCGGTTGCAGAACACGAGACAGAACCTCATTTGGCGGACAGCCCCGGAACGATGTTATCTACTACTTCCCTCTCAGTCACGGATAGTCGCAGTACTTGGGCTGCCTCTTTTATTTCGGAGATGTAAGTCGACAAAGGCTCTCCGCGCGCTTGGGCTCTTAAAAAAAAGCTTCTGTTTAAGGAGGAAAACAGCCGATCGGGAATAAAAAATTCCAGGGCTTCCTGGTGAAAACGGTCAAAGTTATCCGCCGCTAGGTGCTTGGCAAGTCGATCGCCCAAAGCCCCGTTACAATAAGGCATAAGCAAGGCCAGAAACCCGGCCTCCGAAACCGGAAAGCACCTTTTCAGTCTCATGGCGACTTTAAAATCTCTAGAAGAGTTTTCACGCAGAAACCGTCTGCCTTAGGGAGGCCGCGGACTATTTTTTCGGCGGAATGTGGTAATTTGCTATAACAAAAGCTGGTAGGCAGCAGTGAAGGAGAAGCGTTCGCTTCGCTCAAGAAAGGGTTCCGCTCGAGTCCGGGAACGGCGTTCCCTAATGGGGCCGCCTTATCTTCAAATTGAATGAGCATGCTAGCGTTAGAGCTACTGCCACCCGGCCGCGCGGACTCGGGCTTGCCTCGTTTTCCGCGACGGGGCAAGTCTCGCTGGCCGCCAAAACCTTTTTAACCTTTTCCCCTATTAAGACTATGTGTGTCCGGGCGTTTACGTCCCACCGACGATTCCGCCCAGGACTCTAATAACTTTAACCGGCCTTCAAAGGCCCGACACCTGGTTCTAAGCCTTTGCTGATGGTTCCGGCACTGGGACTCGCCGAAAGTTTGCCAGATCAACATCAAAAATATCTGATATTAAGTCGCATTCTTCGCATTCGCTCGAAATATCTATCCCCTCGAGATGTTTCGCGTCGGGGGTTTTCCCTTCATGTATTACATTACGCATGCATTTCCGCAGTTCCCCCACTGTCCCGTTTTTTAAGACACCCCGAGCCCTTAATTCGAAAAACAAGTCGTTCTTTCGTAGCTGCTCAATGTCTCTTAGAAAGGCCATTTTACGAGTAGTGGAGGAAATTAAAATATACAAAGCACAACGATAAGGGAGCAGCTGATCGATGAGAACTGCTGATAAGACAAGTCGGGCCGGCCGAATACCGCAATGCACCGCGTTACTTGCCAGGCAAAGTACAACTAACGGTTTTCTTTTCCCGAGCGAATAATTTGAACAATTCCGAATAAATCGATTTTACAATAAGCTAGCACTCGTGACCAAATTTGCTAATCCCACATAACATTTCGAAATACCTCACACAAAACCCTATACAATATTTCCCGCGACCAATAGCGTGAAATACAAAATTTCAACACAACTCACTAACAAAAAACACAACATTAACAAAATTACACATAATAACTATGCATTAACCCATGGACCAAGGAAAACCGCGCTCCGGTTACCACTTCTATTACACGCTTCCACTGCGTTCGCTGGGGCCCAGAAGTGCAACACACAGTATATACCCAAAATAACATAGTATATCACAAAACCAACCAAAACACTTATTACTATTTATATCTCTCTACACCTAATAACATACTATCCAAATATACTTAAAGCTTAACATAATTCATAATATGGGAGGTGGGTCTGAGTAAAAAATTTTAAACGCCAGTTAGTGAACAGAGTCGAACCCGACCCGTTTATTTTCAAATGATACGAGCCTCTAAACCTTGCGAAATTACAAAACAGTCAGCCAAAGTTAATCCAAGTTAATAAATCAGCACTGAGTTTACCCAACTCCCAAAAACTAAATGACGAAAACACTAAATACAGAATAAATAGTAAAATAAATACTAAAATTCAATAATTGTACAATTTACAACTTGGATAAACGAATTACTGGATACGAAACGGTTGCATAGATCAATACTGGTTTACATTAAATGGTGTTTAGCATACAAGCGGTGATCGGTTTATGAAAATTCTGACACTGTGTTGTTTCACAAAATATTCTCAAAAGGTTCTGGTTTATGTCACTTAAAGTGAGGAAACTAGTTCAGCACTCTTTTCATTATTGATTGCAATATGACTTTCATTGGAAGGTGTTAACTGTTAAACTTTCACTGGAAGGTGTTAACTTGACACTCCAGCGAGGTTCACTCACGGCCTGCCGTAGCTGGTCGCAACGGGTGAACGTTTCTCAGCTCGTGCTCTGGACCATGCTGGAAGATCGTTGGTAGAAGGCTATGTCGAGTCTATGTACTCGTATTCTCGCTCCCGTACGTCGGACCAAGTTTTTTAACTTGGTAAACGACGTTTCTTACATAGCGCGTTGAAAGGACGGCTCTATTCACAAAGGCGGTCTGCTGTTCGACTGACAAGTTTTAACCGAACAAACAGCTCCGTTAGTAAAGGGAACGACGTGACGTCAGGCGTCAGGAAAAGTACGATTCGTCGATCGTTGCATTCGGTCGAAGCCGAATAATCGCAACAAAATAATAAAACATAAACAAATTATATTTCAAGTTGTTCTTATACGTTGAGAGTACAAAGTGCAAGACCAAAAAATTCAACCAGTAAGTCCATACATGAAAATATAGGAGTTTCCACCGTAAACAATTAGTTACACCATTCCCAAACTTCGGGGCCCACAAGGTATGATAGAAATACTTACGCACAACACATTCAGCCAGAGGGCCCCACAAGGTTTTATGACCAGCTTGTCAACTGGACCCCACAAAGTTAGTAAAGTGTAAAACTGTTAGGAAAAAAATAGAATATTAATAAAAAGAAATTTTCAATTTTTGAACCCATATTCTTAATCAGAGTGATTAGCTGATTACAATGGTGTTCGAATTAAGTTTCTGCGATTTCTCCTTCTGGTGGTCGCCCCCAAAATACTACCTATTCTCGTGTTTGTGTACCACGCCCCCAGCGCACATCAAATCCTTGTGTGTGTGTGTGTGTGTGTGTGTGTGTGTTTGTGACTATCTATCTTCATGAGTAATGTTATAACAAGGCTAATCGTACTCATACCATAAAATTATATTTTGTTTGATATAAATTATATTATATTGTTTGATAATCTAATGAACTAAGCAGTATTGACCCACCTAATTAACTTGAGCCATGCTGGCATTACGTTTTCATTTGACTATAGAACAAACCTACCTCAAAACTATACTACATTTCAGAATCTACAGGAATGAGATTTGAATCGTCTTGTTTCAAAACAAGCCACTTCACTTTAACTAAATTTTTCAGGAAACACAAAAACTTAATAAATCCACAAATGTTATAATGAAAGGAATGACATTTTCTTTATAAATGTTGAAAGGGTATATACATTTGTGTACAAGTTTTGAAGATTGTGCGCTGATTTATCTTGGAATTATTGCATTTTTTAATTTGGATGTAGACCGTTTTGATTCTAACATTGTTGACGTAGCCTGTTTTGAATCTATAAAGAGTGATGTAGCGTTTTTTGATATTACTATGAGTGATGTAGCTTATTTTGATAAGACAATAATGATCTAGCCTGTTTTGAAACTAGAAAAAAAAATATTATGTTGATTGTCTTCGAAAATTAATTTTAACATGACTTCAACATTTTTTCAACAATTTTTTCTTGAATTGAATTCTTGATCTCACGTTGTCATGGCTTAGGGCCCATGACAACGTGAGATTGCCCAACTATGCGTTTGACAGGGACGATAGACCTGGGCGGAACGCGGGGGGTGGTACGGCCATAGCGGTGAAACGTTGCATTGCACATCACCGCGTGGTCTTGCCTCCTCGCCAAAATATCGATGCCACAGCCGTTGAACTCTCCGGAGTTCTCGGAGGTGTCCTCCTGGTTTCGGCTTACAAACCGCCGACCAAACCAGTTCTAGACGCCGACCTGTCCGCAATTTTCAGTGCGCATAGGAAGGTAATTCTTGCAGGTGACCTGAACTGCAAACACCCCGACTGGGGTAGTCGACTGACTACGCCATCCGGGAGGGCGCTTAGCAGGTACCTTCACGACCACCACCTACGAGCCTACGGACCCGGACAACCGACGCACTATCCCCTCCGACCTGGAGCCCGACCAGACATACTAGACATTGCAGTTGTCAAGGGAGTTGTCAACCAGATTGAGGTGTCCGTGTTAACGGAACTGTCCTCTGACCATTGTCCCATCGAGGTGCACGTACCTACCCGTCACACGATTGGGAGAGCAGCGCGACGAGTGGTCGAGTGGGACCGCTTCGGGCCTGCCTTTTGTCGCAGGCTTCCCGAGGAGATCCCGCTCGATACCACTCAGCACATCGACGAGACGGTCGCCTTGTTCGATGATACCGTGGTCTCTTCCGTCGGCGTGTGCTCACGGATGAAGCCTAATCTCACTCCCGATTATCACCGGATCCCAGAAGAAGTCCGTCTTCTCGCTTTAGAGAAGAACAGATTTCGGAGACGGTGGCAGCGGACGCGAGATCCGGACGACAAGGCCAGCTTCAATCGGGCGGCCGGCAAGTTACGTCGTGACTTGCAGGCCTTCCGACGAAGCTGCTGGGAACTTACGGTCGCCAAAATGGCAGACGATGCACCGGAGGGCGACTCTTCCGTTTACAGGATACCTACCGCGATGACCGGGAAGAGGCGCCGTCCTCAACTCCCGGCCATCAACGGACCTGGTGGACATCCCCTTGCCAAGCCGGACGAGAAATCAGTTCCTGGCCGGGTACCTGGAGCTTCAATTTGCTCCTAACCCGTCCGGGGACCCAGACTCCGACGAGGAGATAGAAGCCGAAGTTGAGGCTTCTCTCGGCAGCCCGATCACATCCGAACCAGAACCCACTTCGGTGGAAGAGGTAACGGACAGGCTTTTAGCGCTTCGGCCCCGGAAGAGCCCTGGACCGGACGGTGTTACTAACACCGCCCTACAGAGACTTCCGGACCGGGGAGTTCGCTTCCTGGTCGATTTGTTCAATGCCTGCTTCCGATTCGCCTACTTTCCTAAGAAATGGCTTTCGGCTACGGTCACGATGATCCCGAAGCCGGGAAAAGACCACAAGTTCGCCGAGAACCTCCGGCCTATAAGCCTGCTGTCGTCCACTTCGAAAGTCTTCGAACGACTAGTCCAGCGGCGGCTCATGGATCACCTTCAACGGTTCGATATCCTGGTCCCCGAGCAATTCGGTTTTCGTGCTGGGCACTCCTCGACGCATCAACTGATGCGTTTCGTGGAGGCCGTGGCCGAGGCCGGTTGCTCGCGAGAGCAGACCGTCGCCGTTTTCCTTGATGTCGAGAAGGCTTTCGATCGTGTTTGGCATCCAGGCCTACTCTACAAACTCACGGAGATTCTGCTTCCGGATCGCTACCTTCATCTGCTTGCTAGCTTTCTTCGGAACAGAACCTTTCGCGTGAGAGTTGATAACACCCTTTCTTCGGAAAGGGCTATTACTGCTGGTGTACCTCAGGGAAGCGTCTTGGGCCCCCTGCTTTTCTCTGTGTACGTCAACGACGTGCCCAAGTTGCCTGGCACCAGGTTGGCCATGTTCGCCGACGACACGGCAGTGTATGCTGTCGATCGTCGTGCTGAGACGGCCGTTATCTGGCTCCAGGAACAATTGGACGAATACGTTGAATGGGCAGAGAAATGGAGAGTTGCCATCAACGCAGCCAAGAGCACAGCAGTAGTCTTCTCCAGACGCTTTAGGCTCCCCGACAGACTCTACGTAGGCGATACACTTCCGCCCTGGTCTCGAGAGGTCAGGTACCTCGGGGTTCACCTCGACCGACGTCTCACCTGGCGGACACACTCTGCGCAAGTAGCCCGAAAGACCGCCCATCGACTCTATCAACTCCGACCCATACTATGTAGCAACGCCATGACCCGCCGCCTAGGGAAGCTTATCGTCTCCACTTATGTGGCGCCGATGGTTACCTACGCGATGCCCGTTTGGGGCTACTTGGCCAAGAACCACAAGCGAAAGCTTCAGTCTCTCCTCGACCGAGGATTGCGCTGGGCATGCAAAGCCCATTATCTGACATCCAATAAAACTATCCGTGACTCCCTGCGTGTCCGTTTCCTGGACGCCACTATACGGACACTGTCCCGAAAATTCTATCGTCGCTCCGCCCGATTCCAGGGCAACCATCTCATTAGCGCCCTCGGTCGCTACCAATCTGTGCCAGGAGAATCTTGGACCCGGCCTCGGCGAACACTCACCCTCAATTAAATAATTAATTTAAAACCCACGGCCGGTAGCAGGCCACACCCTAAATCCATAATATCAGTAGTCCCTACGGCAGGAGCTCTTTCTGAAGCTCGGGACGTAGTACACGAGCGGGCGACGGGCAAGCCCTTCGTCCCGCACAGCCACTGACCCTGATTGAATATTTGAACAAACCTTATTAAGGCCGGTTCTGAAACCACCCTGAGTAAACAAAAATAGGTAATAATATTATTCAGTTCTCAATTAAAAAAGACTAGTTTATTTGTACATAAGTTTGGTGTTGAAATACAGTTTCAGTCATTTAATAAAAAATTATTTTATTCCTGCATCAACTTATACCATCAAAATGTTCTCTTCAGCTACTTGTTCACACAATGGATGTCCATTTGGATTATCAATTTCTTCTTGTTCATCATCATTTACTTCATCAACAATAGTTTTGTAAAACTTCAGCACATCCAATGATTTCTATTGACCTCCAAAATGTTTTTTTAGTAAGTTATCAACATCTCTTAACTTCAGTGCAGATATTGGTACTCCAGGAGCCAAAAGCTGAGGCATATTTATGTTTCTGAACTTAAGACCTTTCTTGCAAAATCTCTTGAACTTTCCAAAATCTGATCTGTAATTTACTTCACCTATAATTGTTTTGTCATGTCCTTTTAAACTTTTTTTCAAATAAAATCTTTTGGAGGAGTTGAACCGGAAGTGCCACTATGTGGGTGGGCGAACTACGTTTTCCACTTATGACTTTCAATCAAAGTTTTTTTTAATAGAAACACAACTGTACCAAACTGTAAAAAGATGACGGTGTACTCCTCAGGTGTTATAATTACACATTTTTTCTTTATTACCTTCTCGATCCTGCCGAAAACTCTATCGGAAGGCAAAAAAGAATGGCCTACTATTGGGAAGAGATACTTAACAAGTTTTACTGAGTCAGAAGCCTTTTAGTGAAGCCATTTCCCAAGCATGGACATTATGAAATAATTTTTGTTTTGGCCTCTGCAACCATCAGAAGCCAAACGAAGGACTTTTACAATTTCCGGTATATCAACTTTAGTAAGTCAATCATAGAAAGCAGAACAAATCTCATTGGCACTTCTCCCAAAATGGTTTTCCTTCCAATGGTAAATGAACACATTGTCAACCGTTTGTTTGGCCTTTGAATCCCCAATAACAATTGTTATGTTGAACTTGTATAATTGACGGGAATAATATGCGCTTTGATCGGCAACCTTAGGTAAAACTCGATTTTTCTGATAATCAAAGCTGATCGTTTGCAAATCATTTCGCTTTTCCTAAAGCAGAGCATAAAAAGTTTTAACTTTTAATGAGTTCACTCTTTTTTCAGCCATCAAAGATTGTTTTTCTGTGGGATCTGAACAATATTTCATTTTGTTGACTAACGAGATGCAAGCTGAGCATTCATCGGTGCGAGGATTCCCAAGCCCAATATTAAATTTGGTTCTTAAGATGTGACGGAAGTATGAAGGCTTGACTTTCTTTCTCTCATCTGTAATTTTACTGTCATACATTCTCCACATCTTACTGATGTTTAAATCTGAACTTACGTAAACCCTACAGCTAGACTTGCTACGACAATAGTGACTTTCAATAGCTTTAAAGGATTTGATAAAACCAAAAACCGTCCTTTTCTTCTCTTCAAATAAAGTAAGCTTACGGTTCCCTCCTCTGCTTTCTTTTGGCATTTCCCCACTGTTGAAGTGACGGGAAACCCACACCCTTCACCCTGGTTCGTGATAGTCTAAGAGTATTAGTGAAAGCTTGCCTACAAACTGGTACACGTTCTTTAATGGAATGTTTGTAAATGTAATACTTTATTGTCATTCCCTTTTCACCTCTTGACTTGTTTTTAAGTCTACTTTTCTTAGGCGTTGAAGGATCTATATACTTTACAATAAACGAATCTTCCTTTAGTTTTAAATAAGAAAGTTTTCTAGCATTGTTGTAGAATTTTTAGTGAAAGATTATTTGGTTTTGAGGAGTTATTTCTTTACATCTGTAGGCTCCTATTTTTTAATGATTACATGTAAGCATTTTTGCTGGACCCGGGGTTTTTTTTTGCATATCTGAAAAGAAAAAGAAAAAGAAAAAGAAAAAGAAAAAGAAAAAGAAAAAGAAAAAGAAAAAGAAAAAGAAAAAGAAAAAGAAAAAGAAAAAGAAAAAGAAAAAGAAAAAGAAAAAGAAAAAGAAAAATCCTGTAATTTTCCGAAACAATACTTTTATAAAATGGGTGAGGTTGAATAAGCGTTCGGCAGATCTTGGTCATGTTAACTGGGTAACAAATACTTAGAGCAGGAAAAATAAAAAGGTAGGCCTAAGAAAAATCAAAAGACAGAATGAACAAAATCTGTCAATATGCTTATAGAATTTATCCCAAACAAAAGTTGTGTACGGGTAGGCCTACCTAAAAGTTTGTGTACAGCTAGGCCTACCTAGAAAATAAAAAATCTTTAAACCAGACGATTTTGAATTTAATAAAAACAAATTTCTAAGACAACCATTATATTTTCCACATCTTTCTAAATTAAAAAAAAATATATATATCTACACACCTACACTGTGTACACAGCCAAACTTAAAACATAAACTCTAAATAGATTAACTTTGCTTTCTTGCTTTATTTTTTTCCCAACAGTCTTCATTTCTTGGTCTCCTTCTTGCCTTCGTAGGCGAACATTCTTGAGGATAACATTCCATTAAAAAAACAAAAAATCACCACCACTAACAAAAGAAACAGTTTAAATTTGTAACACAAACAAAACAACAGAGACAAAGCAGCGTGCTCAGCACTGTTCTGGAGTGCGTAATCGTCCATTGCGCATGTCTAGTGAAACGTCCCCCAAAATTTTTGTTACAGTTTTTTGCGGGCACGTGAACATTAAACTCTAAATCTCCCTTATCTGACAGTAATCTTCATACTTGAGGAGGTGGGGGGGGGAACGTCTCTACCGGACTGCCTATACCCCTCTCTACCACCTAAAAGAAAAACTGGTGACATCAACCCTGAATGAGAATGCGGCATGGACGGGACCAAATAATAACTAAACTTGGGAATATCTGACCTGTTTCTGCTGCAGCTGAGACGTTTGGATGGCCTTTGGCCGTAGTTCAAATACACCGAAAGTCGAAATTACTTAAGGCCGGCGGAGACATGATTGCCTCCTTCGAAGATTGATCGGAAGTGGATGCGCATGTGGCACTAGTTTCGTGTTTTGAGGTGGAAAAAATTCGACGTCATGTTAAGGATATTCTAAAGATCACAGTCCCATACACTACCCTATCAGCGATGCGAGGGTTCTTGAAACAGGTCAGATATGAAAAAAACGAGAGAAAGCGGCGGGCGCATGCCCGGACAAAACAGACAACACAACAACGGCCGCCGCTCCACAGAGGATTGACGCCGATAGAGTGTCCCAACATAGTGGAGGAGAATAAGGTGCAGTGATGTTACAAGTGCGAGTACAGCCAATGAGTTTAGGAGAATCGTGACGAAAACCGGAGGGGGTAACGGTATCCAGGTTCCCAAGCGTGCGAGATGAACGATCGGAGGTGCGAGTAAACCATACCACCACCAACCGGCACCCGTCGAATCAGCTACTACACACACAGGGTCTAACTGGCATCGGCAGTCAATCCACATAAAGAAACGGCACAAACAACACAAGAAAACAACACTTCACGACAAAACAGGAAAACGTGAGTAGCCTCAAGTGGCCTCAGGGTTCCCCTAACGATGCAAGAGGAAAGGTGTGGAACGAAAGAGCAGAGCAAGCTTCCCCCAACACAAGAAAACACACAACAACACTAACCAATTGACAAAAATAACACAACATAAAATATAACAATGGAATTATTGATATCGATCGGACATATATAAATATAAGTCTGTTGCTAAAGCAACATTCATCGTAGTGAATTCAAGGAAATACATCACTTCAAAAATGACTACACACAAGCAGGTGTATGGCCCGACCATATCCGCAGTCTCCCCAAAAAGGAATCAATTCATATATGTATTTGTCTAGGAAATTTCCTCAGTAGGGCTGCCGTTGCTCCGGAACAATCAATCAATCACTCAGCGCCTTTGTTAGGCAGGAAATCAATGAAGAAGTAATGACCAGCTCCAACAAGGAAGGTGAGCAACTAAAAAAAAAATATAAATCCGTGCGTGACCCGTACTGAATAATAACTCCATGTTAGCTCCGGTTTACATTCAGTATATATTTTAACAAACAATTATTTTACGGGATCCTTTGCGGTTTTTATCCCCTTTGCAGGTATTACAGTTTAGTTGATAGGGAGAGAGAGAGAGAGAGAGAGAGAGAGAGAGAGAGAGAGAGAGAGAGAGAGAGAGAGAGAGAGAGAGAGAGAGAGAGAGAGAGAGAGAGAGTTCCTCTCTTTGTGTACTGTGTTATCGTTTTATTAAATGCGCTTTGCATCAGCTGTTTTCAAGGTGACAACAAGTGATAGGTTATGTTGGCCGTTTGTACTTCATACGCTATGAAGACTGCGCTAATTTTTGCACTCTTCTCTGCTACTTACCGGTTTCCTGTAACAAATTAGCTATCTACAAAGAATAACACAAAGTCAATTCCCTAAAAAAAAAAGGTATTTATTGATTGAAATTGGTTTATTTTCTGGAAACTATTAAATCCAGTTCATCGATTTTCAGATCAACTATTATCGAAATTACAACATCTTTCGATATAAGTTTTTCTATAACACAACAGATATATTCAATTATAGTTATCAGTAAAATTAATAAATTATTTATCTCAGGGTATTTTGGGAATTGTTTGAGCTGTAAGAAAGTCGGAAATGCTTAGATAAGAGTGTCATACTTTACAATAAAAAATATTTTATTCTTAAAGACTAGGTCAATAAGTTCGTTTTTTAGACACCAGAGCGCAGATTACTCGAATTCATACAGCTTGCGAAAAAGAAACATGGCTGCTGTGAAGTTCTAATGAGACCACGTTTTTACTGTTTTGAATTAAATAAATAAAGTTTAAAATGTTCTCACTAAGTTTTCTTATAAATTGAATTATGTTGTACTGGTTTCTAGTGTTCGTTACTTGGTGGTGATGTGTAGTTTTTTAGTTTATGAAGGTAGGCTTTCTCACCAATGTATTGACTGTTTCAATTTTTTTCAAGCGATCTTTTGGTCGGAAAAATTTTCAATGTTTTTTGGATATTCCTGCATCAATTAGTATGTTTCAATGGATGTCCCAGACGTAGTTTCTTATGCTGAATCGTTTCGTCAATTTTGAATAGTGAATGGTTCGAATTTTAGTTAATATATCAGAAAATTGCTGGACATTATTACTTTGTCATCTACCCTCTTGAAATCCAATTTAACAATTCTTCTCATCTTGTTACCTCTGTTACCGTTAGTAACCAAGAAATGGATGAGTTTCTATTGGCTAACCTAGGTACAGTTTTAGTAATTAGGCTAGTACTAAGATATTATTAGTTCTTCCACTTTTTAGGAAAAATACTCCTTTATAAATGTTAACTCTAATTAAATATAATTTACATAGTGTTTTTCTTCATATTGTTACATATGCTTAGATACTTGTATGTTATAATTTAGTGGTTATAATCTATAGTTTTTTTTTATTAACAAGATTCATGTTTTTAGGAACTATTTTCCCTCAACATTATTTTCTCATACCAATTACATAAACTTATTTAATATACCCTTCAGTCATTACCTGAAAGTGTTTTTTATTATATTTAGTTTTCTCTTATATTTTCAGTTTACTAGATGTTTTTAATTAGTTCATTTCTGACTTTTATCTCTGTAAATGTATTACTGCTCTAGGCCCTATTTTATCTTCCACTATGTCTTTATAATTTATTCTAATTAGCAGTAATTAATTTCTTCCCTAA
Source organism: Magicicada septendecula (assembly GCA_034769895.1). Classification (NCBI taxonomy): domain Eukaryota; kingdom Metazoa; phylum Arthropoda; class Insecta; order Hemiptera; family Cicadidae; genus Magicicada; species Magicicada septendecula. The sequence goes on from CM068367.1 coordinate 954,849,895, forward strand.
CCCTGGATCTTTCAAACAATAAACATAATAAGATTCTACTTACATTGATATTGCCTTTGTGGCCTAACAAAATAAAACAATAATAACTTACTACTAAACTTATTGTTTATTACAATAGTTCTGCATCTTTATCACAACTTGTGATTGATGTCTTTTTAATATTACATATGATATTATGTCGCACTTGGTGTACACTGCACTTCTATAGCACCACTCATTACACTGTTTATGTACTATTTAAGTGTTTATTGTTTAGTGTACTACGACAAATGTTTTATAGTATGATACTTAAAGTTCATTCATTTCTGACTTGCGGAATGAGATACATACTGACTTTTATTATTATTTTTAAACATAATAATAATAGGTATTTCTTTATTTTTTTTATTAAAGAATATCGTACCTTTAGTTTACCCAGTATTAGGCACTGATTGTGTAAGGTTACAATATATATATATATATATATATATATATATATATATATATATACATTTAATTTAACATATTTAATACACAAATACAATATTAACATCTTGTAAAACAATTAACATATATGACACCAATAAAATTCTTTGTTTAAAACTCCTTTCCCTTTCAACGGATGTTTGTCTGTTCCAACACCCTCTTTTACTGAACTGGAACATCCACCCAGAAAAATCCACCAAAAGAAAACTTCCCAAGCTACCTTGCAAGTCCTGTCAGATTTTTACCTCATGGGACTTAACCACGCTCTGCTGCCATTAAAACGTCCCCCAAAATTTTTGTTACTTTTTTTTTTTAGGGGGCGTTACTTAATTTTTTAAAACTAGACGCGTGGCCTAGATGGAAAAAGATGCGCTGAGCCCATCGTGACAGGACTTGCAATAAAACACTTGTTTAACAGCAACAACATTTTTATTAGTGCATTTGTTAATTCTAGACATATTCCTTTTACAAAACTCCTTTTTTTACAGTTATCAAGCTAAATTTCAATCAATCTCATTTTATAAACACTAGTATTGTTGACTTGCACTAATAACATCCAATAACATATCTCACAAATAAATTACTACAACTGTATAAGAACCAGCCACAAATTATTTTCATTTTTCAATCATCAGAAATTTTCTATTTACATTAACAATACTTGAGAATTTACTCAGCAATGAAATTACTAGAACTATATAACAAAGAGTGCAATTTGTTCATTGTATAACGGCTAAAATTTTGAGTATGGTTTTGTAAATGATTTCCAAGTTACTGCCATCTGTCTACCCCAAGCATTTGCAATTAATAATAATAATAACATGTTACGATAAGATCAACCACTGTAATCACTGCAATCCAGACATTAAATTTTTTGAGTTATAAATTCTAAGTTATTTTCAAGTTATGATTTTAAAGTAGTTCCCAAATTATTTTCATTTCATAAATATAAGCAAGTTTCAATTCATACTAATGACATCTGGTAATATGGTTAACCCATGAAATTACAAAGTTATATGACAGGTAGATGCAAGTTGTTCGTTGTCTAGATACCGTGATTTTTAATGTTTAGTTTTAAGTTAATTTCAAATTGGCTTAATTTTGCAGAGATTGAAAATTTTAATTGTAATAATCATAACCTTTAACAACACGAACAATTAGATTACTAAAATACATTATAAGCATATTCATAATAATAGTCATCACAGTAATCACATTATAGAGCATGTCTGCACAGAACATGTTCCAAGTAATCTTAACTCTTAGATATGAGTCTACTTTGTTTAACTGAGTTTTTGTTGGTTACGTTATAACGGGTGGGGAATAAAAGAATCCTCCCACCTGCTCTCTGAAGACACATACAATAGGGATTCCTGCTATGTAAGCCTGGGTGTGAGTGATGGTGATGATTACCATGACGAGCTTCTCCGAACAGTGGAATTCTTTCTCTGCAGCGGTTGAGCTGGATGTTGATGGGTCTAGCCTGGTGTTGCGGCGTTGGGGATCCTTTCCCTCAGCTCTGCGGATGGGGATGGATGTAATGTCCCCATCTCGACAACCCTTTTTCCTCCCGACTATGCGGGGAACCCTGTAAAAATTCCATTTGTACATTGGAGCCAAACAAAAAGAACACTTTGCCCCCACATCTTTCTCGCCCCGTAACCCAGATCACACACACACACACACACAGACACACACACAATACTATAATTTCATTTCAACAACTGCCTGTCATTAACAATAGCGAAGATCATATTTTCAAGTTATTAATTTAACCATTAAATTTCGGTTCCATTACAATTAAATTATCACAACTCCTTCAATTCATCCGGCTTTAAATATTGTTACATGATATTTTTCCCATCATCTTGGTGTATGATTGTCTAATTAAAGATATTAACAACCCCTAGGAAAGTACCAGAAAACATAAAGTAGCCTGCTTAAATGACTACTAACTATAGGTTTTATACTAATGACTAATCATAAATAATGTTTTATTTATTATGTTTTGGAACTATTAAAGTTAGTAAGACTTGAAGGACAATGTCTTTTAAATACTTACCATGTTAATACTTAACCAACTAAGTGTGTGAAAGTTGAGATTAACTCATAAGTTCAATAAGAGTTGTGTTACGTGTAGAAGGGAAGTGACTAAGAATAAATAATGTTTTAATAGCTATGTTTTGAGATATTAAAGTTAGTAAGTAAGGAGGACAATGTTTTGGGGACTACTTACCATGTGAATACCAGTTTTATTATGTTTGTAAAAACTGGAATGGATCCATAAGTTTAATCAGAATTGTCATATGTTTCATAATAGTTGTTAGTAATTAATTGTTTGATGTTAATTGATAATATATATGCTGTAATATTATTTAAACAAATATTAATGTTATTGGAAGGTACAAAAATTATAATAATAGAGATATTTGTGAAACTAGGTATGTTAGGCCTAGATAGTTAAGGAATTTGGAAAAGAGTTTACAGTAAATCTAGAATAATTACTGCCATGTTGAACTATGTTATTACTGATTGTAGCTAACAGTTTTATGTAAAGTGAAGGGTAATAAAAAATAACTAATTATAAATAATTTTTACAAATAGTTAAAAGTGTAAACTAGTAAGTCTGGAAATATGAAAGAGAAAATAATCAAAAGTAATATCAACACAATCAGTGTTCCATCAGAAATTCAAAGATAATAGTATCTTGAAGATCAACGATCATATAAAAAAGTTATAACAATTTTAAGAAAATTGTATGTAATATGTTAGAAGTTTGTTTATTTTAAGGCTCAGAGAGAGCCATAGTATCTCAAGATGATACAGTTTATACAAATGAAAGCTAAGTTATAGGCCTTAGCAACAGACATGTTATAAAATTAATTGAGAGGATTCCATTATTAGAACTGAACGAAAAATATTGATATAAAAAAATGAGAGCCCAATCTAAATTATTTCAAGAGTAATAACAGTGAAGATAATTAAAGTTAAATCATTATAAAAGAACAAAGGTTTAGAAGAAAGAAGTAGACCATTATGACAAAGAAGGAAGCCGATTAGCATATGAAGAAACAAATTCAACATATCCAGAAAGGGAAGTATTTTTGCTAATAACTAAACTGAAGAAATTACCTTAGTGTCCCAACGTAACACATGACAAAGAATCTGTTTACACTTTTTGATTAAAATTATATTTTAATTTTCACTGGGAAAATAATTAATGAAGTCTTATTTTCGTGGTAAAAACTATTAATGTATGGTAATATAACCATTTAAAGTGTATTAAACATTGAAAATACGTAGTTCAACATAACCTAGACACCGAACATTGTAAAGTAAATAATAAACTCTTGTTAAGACACTCTGTATTTAATTCTAAGTCCATGTATTTTGGTACTTTTCCGAAGATCATTGTAGTTTATACCGTAGTCAAAAGGACCTAACATCAAAAAGTTTCAATTGTATATTATTTAGTAATTATTAAAACGTAAATATTTTCTACCCTGAGAAGTAGGAGTAACTGCTGCCATTCTGAGCAAATTTAAAGAACAACTGGCACGACTTTGTTAACAATTATATTTTTCTTTTAAAAACATTTAATAAGGAGAATAAAGGATTTAAGTTAAATAACACCAGATTAAAGGTTTTCTTTTCTTTACTTAGTTGATAATTTTATGTATATGATATTATGTAGAACATACCGTATAATCGAATGTTAATTTTTTCATTAACTGGCATAGGTTGGTAACACTCCCGACAAGAAAAGTATGGCACCAGATTTGAATCTGTCTTACCGAGAATTAGTATTCATAGTATCATATTAAATAAAAGATATTAAGAAAGATAAAGATTAGAAGGAAAAAGAAACCCTTGTGATATATGCAATATTACTTACCAATTTACCAATACATTTTATTTGCAACATACGATTGCAAATTGGCGCTCAACCAACATTACCCTGACAACATACTCGTCCTTAAAATAACAAACAATAACCCGTATAATATTATAGGACTGTTACAAATTGACGTCCAACAACGTGGGGCGTTATAGAAAGATTCTCAATATAAATTCAACATCAGATAAAATAGTACGTTACAAATTTGGCGATCCCAACTTGTGCATTAAGATTGTACGGGAGATTTCCCGTAGTGTTACAATATTCATGCGTTAAATTTTAGTTTTAAATTCACATTACCTTTAACTTACGGCCACGTGGTCTCGGTCATACCAGAAGTAACTACACATTTACAAACTATTTAAATTAACAATTACATTTCAGTCCAATCATAATTATATTATTGTAACTCATCCAATCCATCTGGTTTAAATTTTCATTGCTTTTAAATTTATTTTTAAATTTACATTAAATCATATGACCACGTTTCTCGGCCGTACCGGAACGAACATGGCAAGTCGGGGCTACACACACGCTATTATCAATATATTACACACACAAACCCTACAAAATTAACATTAAATTATTAATACATGAATACTGGCGCATCTGAAGCTCTTTATAAAATCACAGACTCATTATAAAGGTGTCAACGAATGCACGCCGCCACGACCCGCTCTGAGAGTGTTGGAAGAGAAAAGCCCAATGTTACTAGAATAATAATGTTTTTAGCATTTCTATTTTAATAAACGTTGTTACGCTAAATTGTATACATCTGGTCCTAATGAAACTTCGTATATAAACTTACTTAAACTACGACGTTCTCAGAAGTCCATGGGCAGTTTAAAGACAAAACACATTACGATTTTTATTATTTCAAGTGTTCAATGTCATTTACGTTTAAGTTGAGCATATTAATGTCATATTAATGACCCTTTTTATGTATGTGAAAATGCAATATTTTATTATTAATAAAGACTTTATAATAATTCTTTTCGTAGTAATTTCTGCTTATTTTACAACACTGAAAGTTCAATATACTCATTCTAAAACTTCACTTATTCAGAGGTAGATAAAGGTCAGTCATATTTAAAGACTCAATATTTTTTAACGACTTTATATTTAACTACATAAAAAAATTAATGTCATTGTGAAATATAAAGAGATTTGTAATGTAAATTTAAGCTCACAGTGTCAGTTGTTTCTAAAATGGCGTCTCACGCGTGTCCTCCTACATCTTCTGACGTTAATTGTTTTTACCTTGCGGTTTCCTCTGACCTCTTCTTAAGATTCAGTGTCTCGAGGCCCTCTTCTTGTTCCCACGCAGTTCCTTCTGTCGTGATGTTCCCTTCACGAAACTCTAAAATATCTCTCTACAGTAATCTAAAGTCCTGTCAATGTAGTAGATTTATTATATTACTAGTATCGTTCGTCCATGACATTTCTACTATTCCATGTATTTCTCATATACGTTAGGTTCCGATTTTTTATGAGCTAATGAGTATACTAATAGTTTGCCTTTTTAAAAAGTTCATTTAGAAGAACGATTTCAGAGGATTGTTTATTTATACACATAAAAATGTGTATGTGTAATGAGGTGATCTTCTTACTAACTATCTCACCTGCTGACACGTAGAAGTACTATTAATAAAAATAAATAGCAATAAATATATGAACATAACAATACCTAGTTAGCTTAAATTAAGGTATACAGCCCCTAGAACAATATTCCCGTCGATGAATCTTAAAAACAGCAAGATGCTTTTTGCAATAAGAGAACTTTGCATTATACCAACTTTCTGAATTCATTTTTTTCAGTATTTTCCGATATAAGTTCTTCTGAGACAGAAGGGACTCAGGAAACAAGAAGTCTGGATGCGAGAGGCAAACTATCACAGTAATAGCAAAATACTAGTTTTAAACCACAAAACTTTGCTATTCGTATTGCTACTTTGATGAGCGTAAGAATTACAAATTTTTGCACATAATTTAAAATTAACTGAGACTGAAAGAAATTTATAAATATATCAATATTCACTCCAAAATTGTAACTAGAAGTAAGATACAATAAACCCTTATAATAAGCAAATTTCTTAGGAAATGTGAAAGCAGAATTATTTTATCTTGGAGAAACAGCCTGAAATGTGTAATAATATAATATGTAAATTATTATTTTCACAGGATGGCGGAGTTGGAAGTCTATAAAAGTTGTAGGCCGGTGGAACTGTCATCGCAGAATTATACCTCATTTTATAAAGCGTTACAGATGAAATATTCGAGTGCGAACAATTTACGTTTGTTGGAATCTAAAAATGTTTCAGTCATTGGGAGATATACTTACTGTTGATTTTGAGTTTTATTAAATGTTGTTAAACTGTTTTGTTGTATACTGTTATAGTTTTATAATTTTTAAGCACTAATTTTAATCTTTGCTCAGACTTTATACGAAAGTGTACAAAATGTGTTTGAGCGTTGATATATTTTTTATCAACGTTTTGATAAATTTTTGAGCATTGTATTATTTGTTCCGGTCAAATAATGATTACCAGTATTCTGTAAATAGTTCAGACACCGACTAGCTTTATTATAATTGTTAATAGATTACAGATTGCCTTGAGTGGTAATAACAATAAACAACAAACTAACTTTCTTAGCAGGTAAATTGAGCAATTTACACGCTCGTTTGTTCAAAACATAAATTTTAATTAAAATTACTGTAAAATAGTATAAGATGGGTGTCAAATTATAAATGTCAATTTTAAAAGAAGGAAGTAAAGAGTAGCTTCCCAGATGATACACACAAATAAAAACAAACAAACCCTCCCCCCTCACACACAGTTATTTTACAGTATATAAAAGTAAATATCTACTGCTCTGGTGCTCATTAATTTATTCTAACATTTGAAGATCGTAATCCACGTAATCCTCCTAACAATATAAGTGTCAGTCGTAATCTAGTTAGCCTGTAGCCATATACATTTTTTCCTAAGCTACTGTCAAGTTTTTAATTGCGCGTCGTACACAACCTTCCTTAGCTGTAAAGTCTTTCTTTCGCTCTGAAGTTCTGTCTGTCAACATGCACTTTAACAGTTCTGATGTGAATACAAGAACGAGTTACAGACCTGCTTTTTTATAACTGTATTGAAGAAGTTGATACAGCAGCTTGAAATTGGCTGCAAAACTTGCGTTGAAATATTCCATACAGACAGGCTCGCTGGTTGACTTGATCCAGAATTGATTTGCGCAGTGTAAAACTAACAATTGGCACACTCTTAAACAAAATATTTTACACATTTGTTTCAGCCATTTTACTGCCAAGGGCCTTTATGACCAAGAAACCCAGATTTTATGGGTGTCTCGTGCAAGCCATCATGTTTCTAGGGCAACGGATCTGTGGCTGCCATTTTCGTGGAGAGCTTAATCACATACTGGCGTGGGCGATAGGTACGAGCTACAAGTTCCAAGTGTGAACATGGGATTGCAACGTTGCAGAGACGGCAACGGAACACGGCATAGGCTTGTATTTCTTAAGATGGAGCTTATGTTAGCAGTTTTTAATTAGGTAGTTGCTGAAAACAGGGATTATTAAGGAAGACCTCTGGCATTCGGCTCGTGCTAGGAGGGGAGAGTAATCATTGTTGACATCACGTAGGTTCTCCAGCCTTGAGAAAGTTAAACTCGGCCAGGGAATAAATACATATTAAGAGCATAAGACGACAGGAAGTCTGAGTCCTTACCTCATACGACACTTCTGACTGACAAAGGGGACCAGGAGAGGAAACGCAGAATTCAGTTTCGAGACTGCCGAGCGATGGAGTTCGCCAAGACAGTAGCTGGGTACCGCATATACATCACAGAACGTTAGAATAAAAAGTAAAGCTCCTTTGACTGGAACAATCCGACGGCTTTTCGACGAGAGAATTCCAAAGAATTTGGTTTGTGAGAGTTGTTCTCAAATATTGGAAACTTTACTAAAAAACCATCGCAACGTAACGCAACTTCCCATTAGTTTAAAATCCTCCATTATTTTATTTTTATAACTGTTTTTGTTTCTATATTTGTTTTGTTTTCAATTGGTTAGTTTCTATTATAAGCAATCGATTTCTTCACAATTCAAACGGTGTTTCATATTTGTCGCGAATTACTTTAAAATGATAAACGTATTCTAATAAACGGATTGGAAACGTAATTTCTCAACAGTATACCAACTCTAGCAATGTTTGTTTTTGCATGTACTTATTTTCGTTTATCAATGTCTTGAGGCATAAGTCTCTTACAGTTATCTGTTTCAAACATCCTTGCTGGTTCTCTGCCTGAAGCAGCAGTGCCATCTGCAGTTATTCTACATTTTACAATCCCCGCTTACTTTTTCCTTTGAGTTTTCCATAGCTTTCAATTATTCTATACACCACACATCTTTCATATTCAAGTAGGTTATCTCAGTAGAACTAGATGCACATGCGTATAAAATGTTTGTTTTCTCTGGTTTGAAAACTAAACATTCCACTCTCACAACAGAGACTATTCGTGTATGGGTTAAAATTATCTTTCGAGTTGAAAGATACCCAAGCCAAAGGCATTAAGTAAATCACAAATTTAATTAAATCTCTTAATCTAATATACACTTAATTCATCAATTTTTTCTGCCAGTACAATTTTCCGAAAACACACTATTTACCGTTACCAATAAGAATTAATCGCCATAGTTTACATTTATGTTCTTTTACTTTTTTCTGTCAGTGCGTTACTGTCCCAGTACAAATACATTTAAGTGACCAACTTGGTTGTCAATATTTCAGACGTACTGTACAAATACATTACATTAAATGACCAACTTGGTTGTCAATATTTCAGACGTACTGCACAAATGCAGTAAATATTTGGAATATATTCAGGTAAAATTCGATATAGTAATTATGGAAATGTCTATTGCAGAGAGCTTAAAGTCTACAACACAAACGATCTGCATACAAAAGCATTAACCCAGATACCGTCCGCAAGTCTAATCGTTTCGTCTCAACAAAACACTGCCACAGATCAGAGGAGTAATTTCTATGAAGGCTCAGTGCCGGCTTCAACTCTTATTGACTAACAGCGTTTTACGCCATATATTTGAACACCAGTTTACTAATTAATAAGATTATTCATGGAAATGGAAAATTTTAGCAAGTACGTAATACGATGGTGAAATAAAGACCACATTGTTGTCAGATCTAGCCAAATAGGTCTGTTATAGCAAATTTATTAGCTAGAAATTATAAATAGTACTGGTTTTCTTACTGGGAAAATATTTACCAGATTGAATAAAATACAGGCCATTTTTTATCACATCTACATTTGTTATTCACAGATACAATAGTTTTACCATTGTTTAAAACTACCAAGACATGGGTGATCTGTAAGAGGTAAACCACAACTCGAACTGCCTCCGTCGTAATATTGACTTTCAGATCTGGACTGGGAACTTCTTTTCAACAGTGTATTTCAATCATAACTCACAACTTCTGGGGACGGTCGCAGATTCTGATACCATTACCTAATATTCTTACCAGTGTATTTTACAATTTCTAAATTCAGGTATAACTACTACCACATATGCCATCAGCGCTTTGTCAGGCTTGGTTCAAAATACATAAAAATCAATCTTAATTTAAAATACTTTTAATAATTTATAATTTTCATAACTTTTAAATATTTTGCCGTCAAACCATCATGATATTTGAAAAATTAAATCTTTGCATCCTTTACATGGACTGTGTTGTGTTTTGTATAACTGTATGTTGTTAGATTTTTCCGTTACTTTGATGTTTTCATAAGTTATATGTGTCTTTAAATCTTCTCGGATGTCAGCCACTGTTATTGTGTTATTACTGAGTTATATATATCTACGACATTAGTTGTGCAATATTTATCAGATCTTAGTATCTACGCTTCCTTAGTATTAATGCTTCCTGTCAAGATGCGAGACAAATGAAAATCGGTTTTATTAGCGTGAGACATTCTCCAGATCGCATGCATATAAATAGCGTATAGAAGTAGCCTATAGGGAGAGTAATAGTGTGTGTGTGTGTGTGTGTGTGTGTCTAACACAAGTTGGAGAAACAAAGAGACAGGCAGAAGGATATTTATTCAAATGTGTATATTGTATAGTTATTCAGCCAAAATAATATGACTATTTTTCTTTTATAAAATTGCTAAACTGCTATAATTGTTATTATTTAGACAAAGCTTTTCGTCATCACTGGCATCTTCAGGTTAGCAGTTTAGCAATTTTATAAAAGAAAAGTAAGGATGGCTGCTAATTTAAACAATACGAAGAATAAAATATGACTATTGTATATTCAGTTATTCAGTTAAAACAAAACTTGTACCATACTCGCTTTGATAAAATTTAAAGAAGTAACGTGTACTTATACAGGTAGCAATAATATTTTATTGAAGTATGAAAACTGCATGATACTTAATTTAAACTTTGAGTAACACATTTTAAATAGTAGTTAAATTTATATTACATTTATGATGTGGCAGCTGTAGTATGATCACGGTACCTCCGATTTTTTTTACTATTCTGTTACATTCATACTCTGTTGAGTAGTATGTTAAATTTTTATGTCGTACATTCTTAAGTGAGGAACTTAATACAATTTTATAAATTAATAAAAATTATGTACGTGGATTATTTCACGTTACGTTTGCTACTGTAATGCTAGCCTATACGTAATTACTCATTATAACATTATATTCCCGTTGATAGTAATTAGATTGGTACATTAACTTAAACGGCTCCGTATTTCGCTGTCAATATAGTTTACTTAACATATAATGTTAGGTCTACAACAAGATGATTCATGTTGTAGTTAGGTGAGAAATAATTCTATTAAAGACAAAACAAACATTTTAATAACTTATTAATAATTTTCAAAACGTGGCGCTTAAACCTTTCTCACTTGACGACAAGAAGAGACTTTATAGCATCAAGTATTGACGCAAACATTTTCTCGCCATTGTACTTTGCAAATCCAATGTTTGTGATAGTGCAGTATATACAAACAATTTGTGTGGGTCAGGAGTTTTAGCTCACGATTACGGAGTTAGTTTCGTTAAAAATAACTTGCCTCTGTTGGAAACTATAATTTTACACGTTACGTGTTCCAGGATGTGAATACAGTCATATTCTAAATTACGCTGGATTTATTACTAGGGAAATCTGGGTCGGCTGGTTGATAGACTGGTTCCTTAAAATATTGAAAAGTTTACAAAATATCTTCTTGGTGTTTATTTCCGAAAAAATGTTTACTTATTGCTTGTAAAATGCACGATAAAGTACGTTACAGTATCATGGAGAATTACGTAACACCATGCCTACCAATAAAGTACCTAAGGAAAAACAAGTTTAAAGGTTATAATTAGAGCGTATGTCGCCGTTATCCAATATACGTATTATATCAGATGTCTTTATTGTTATCTATAGATGTAATAGACAATATTAAACAAACTTTATTACAGTTTGCTTACACAGACTTCACAGTTGTAGTATTTCACACACAGACACAAAGAATTAAATTAACATATCTGATTATTCACTTTCTCATATAGATTGATTTTATAGTCATTTACAGAACTAAGTACGTTTATGTATCTGAACATCAAAATACATTAATACATTGAATGTCAGTATTTTTGTTATATAATACGAATATTATTCTTTGCAAACAATAAAAAATAACAAAGCACAGAGCATAAAATTGTAATTTATATATGAAATAAAATTAAAAAACATCTGTGTATAAATTTTAAAGCAATATGAAACAAACACTGTATACATATCACAATAAATGGAGTATCCAAAGTTAAACACATTCCACAAGTCATCATGTTGTAATGACAACGAACACATGCTTCTGCTTAATTACAAACCTATTCTAAGAAATTAATTAACCCATTTGAAGCCGCAAACCAATAATATTTTATAACGTAAATAAAAATAACATTTATTAAGGCAAAACATAAAATTGCATTCAACATAAAATAGAAAAAAGAAAGTGTACAGAAAACAAATACAATTAAATTTAACAATAGCCTTAAAAATAATTATAGCACATCATCGTCAAGAAATAGGTACATGGGCCTGCATGCATACATAGACATAGGCCTATTGGTACACCAAATGTTTCAGTTCATGGCAGCTAAAGTAAAACAATAAAAGCTCTAAAACTGAAACCAATGGAAACAGATAAACCTTAATACACAGGACCCACACCGAGCGGTAAGTAAAACGGCTGGATAAAAAAAAATCATTCAGTAGAATATCCGATAAGGTTACACAGTAATACAAGTTATAAATGATAATGTTAATGACAACATAATAGATTGTAATAAAAATAAAGCAGCAGCTATTTATTTAAAACGCTGTGTTATTTTCATTGTAGCATTTATGACTTACCCTAGAATATGAAAACTGTTTTTATGAAATAAGAAAAAGTAAAAACTATCTCCTTCATAAATTTGCTATTTCCCTTACAGTATTCATGACTTACGATATTATTGACAAATTTAATTCGTAGACCATTTATATAAATAATAAAGTCAATAACTAAGGAACATTAAGGAACAATATAATACAAATATTATATAAATATTAAGAAACAATTAATTTCTTAATATTTATATACACTTCCAAGGGGCATAATATGCGGTAATGCGAGCAGTTTTTTGTGTCTCTTCTCTGCTGTAGCCATTGATTAACAAGGTCAAACTAAGTATAAACAAAACACAGAAGTGCAGAAGAAGAAATGAGTTTAACTAGGAGAGTATTTAGTAGTGTGGCTTGAATTGAAAGTCCAGTCTGGAAGGGTGTGAAAGCCCATCTGGTACTATAATAGGGCTACTACATACACCAAAGCCTATTTTTTAATACATTTTTTAATTCGGTGCTCTCTTTTCACTGTAGTTTGAGACACATAACACTGCCTTAGGAATGTTAAAGTAACTTACGATTGATAACACTAACGTTCTTAAAAGGACTCAGAATATGGTAGCATTTAAAATTTGCACGTCTATATACACTATGTTAGTCTGTAAATGCCTGCAGTGTTTATGAAATCGATAGTGTTTACACAAAACTAGAAACGATAATTTAAAATTATACGATCTGATAATTTGGATGGCATGATAACGATTAATTTTAAATATAAGCCTTTTATTTCAAATTATTTATAATTTTTGTCTGCATTAGTTGCCTTCCGTCTGCATTACAGTGGTCCTTATTGTGTTGCATTAATTTTATATGTAGTGAAAAAATCACATATTTTACAATGTAAAAAATACAACAACAACAAAATATTTTATTTTTCTACCTCTGAGGAGTACACTTTTGACTAAGCCTGAAAAATAATAATGTCGTGTAGTAAATTTGGCGTACCACCTCGTTAAATAAAAACTAAACGATTTTAATGAAGTGAAGCTGTCCTCCTGTTATAATAAAGCCGTTACAAACAAGAAACAAACCCAATAATAAAAATAAATATAAAAAATATAGGTATGGAGAACCATACATTACTTCCATGTTCTAAGATTTATATTTAAAATCATTTTCGAAATGAAATATTTTCATAGAAACTACTTCTTTCTTCAACCTTAACCACAGTACTGTGGTCACTATCATATACCACCTCACGTTAGCGCACTCGATTTTCACTGGTGATGACAGTCGATAGTACTGCCGAAACGTTTGGTTTCGTAGAAAACATTGGACCACGCCAAACAGCCCGGGAAGTAATTTTAACAACAAACTACTTCTTTGTTGCCGATAACATAGTACATATGACATATAAATAAAAATTATCCCCTCACCTTTCAGCAAGCAATTTAATTTATAGAATATTACCCCCCTTCATTTATAGAAAATTACCCCCACCTCTTCATTTATAGATATTTCATCTACGTTTCTACAGTGGATTATAATGATCTGCTTATCAGGATACTTTATTTATCAAAATTAAGTAATTTACCCTTGTTAAAACATAAAACGTTGCAGGTAAATTACCCCTTTCACTTCACCGATCTTCTCCAAAATCAACAGGCCTTCAGTTCTCTACAATTTAGGGATGTATGCAAAAACTTATTTGATTATATGTTTGACTTTACGGCAGTTATCGATCGTCATGAAAAACGTTCTCTTGTTACAACATAAAATGTTGCAGATAAACTACCCCTTCCCCTTAACCGATCTTCAACAAAATCAACAGACATTGAGTTATCTACAATTGAGGAAGGTATGCACAAAATTATTTGATTCTGTTTAAATGTGCGGCAGTTAACGTTCGTCATAGAAAAAATTACTCTTGTTAAAACATAAAATGTGGCCGGTAAACTACCGCTTTCCCTTAACCGATCTTCACCAAAATCAACCGGCCTTCAGTCTTTTACAATTGAGGAACGTATGCAAAAAAATATTTGATTCTGTTTGAATGTGCGACAGTTATAGTTCGTCATAGAAAAAATTACCGTCGTTAAAACATAAAATGTTGCAGGTAAACTACCCCTTTCCCATAACCGATCTTCACCAAAATCAACAGACATTGAGGTCTCTACAATTCAGGGATGTATGCAAAAACTTATTTGATTATATGTTTGACTTTACGGCAGTTATCGATCGTCATTAAAAACGTTCTCTTGTTACAACATAAAGTGTTGCAGATAAACTACCGCTTTCCCTTAACCGATCTTCACCAAAATCAACTGGCCTTCAGTCTTTTACAATTGAGGAACGTATGCAAAAAAATATTTGATTCTGTTTGAATGTGCGACAGTTATAGTTCGTCATAGAAAAAATTACCGTCGTTAAAACATAAAATGTTGCAGGTAAACTACCCCTTTCCCATAACCGATTAATGAGTAACCGGGGTAGTTTACCTGCAACATTTTATGTTTTAACGACGGTAATTTTTTTCTATGACGAACTATAACTGCCGCACATTCAAACAGAATCAAATATTGTTTTTGCATACGTTCCTCAATTGTAAAAGACTGAAGGCCTGTTGATTTTGGTGAAGATCGGTTAAGGGAAAGCGGTAGTTTACTGGCCACATTTTATGTTTTAACAAGAGTAATTTTTCCTATGACGAACGTTAACTGCCGCACATTTAAACAGAATCAAATAATTTTGTGCATACCTTCCTCAATTGTAGATAACTCAATGTCTGTTGATTTTGTTGGATATCGGTTAAGGGGAAGGGGTAGTTTACCTGCATCGTTTTATGTTGTAACAAGGGTATTTTATATGGCAAACGATAACAGCCGCAAATTCAAACAGAAACAAAGAACGTTTTGCATGCAACTCTGAATTGTAGAGCTCTCAAGACCTATTGTTTTTTGTGAAGATCAGTTAAGGGAAAAAGGTAGTTTACAGGCAACGTTTTTTGTTTTAACAAGGGTATTAACTATGGCAAACGATAGCAGCCGCATATTCAAACAGAATCAAATAATTTTTGCATACATCCCTGAATTGTAGAGACCTCAATGTCTGTTGATTTTGGTGAAGATCGGTTAAGGGAAAGGGGTAGTTTACCTGTAACGTTTTATGTTTTAACAAGGGTATTTCCTATGGCACACGATAACAGCCGCAAATTCAAACAGAATGAAAAGATTATTTGCATACAGCCCTAAATTGTAGAGTTCTCAATACCTTTTGTTTTTGGTGAAGATCGGTTAAGGGAAAGGGGTAGTTTACCTACAACGTTTTTTTAACAAGGGTATTTTCTATGGCAAACGATAACAGCCGCAAATTCAAACAGAATCAAATAATTTTCTGCATACAGCCCTGATTTGTAGAGTACTCAAGACCTATTGTTTTTGATGAAGATCGGTTGAGGGGAAGGGGTAGTTTACCAGCAACGTTTTTTATCATGCGTATTTTCTATGGCAAACGACAACTGCCGCAAATTCAAACAGAATCAAATAATTTTTTGCATACAGCCCTGATTTGTAGAGTACTCGCGACCTATTGTTTTTGGTGAAGATCGGTTGAGGGGAAGGGGTAGTTTACCTGCAACGGTTTTTTTTATCAAGGGAAATTTTTTTTTTTTTGCAAACGATAACAGCCGCAAATTCAAACAGAATCAAATAATGTTTCGCATACAGCCCTGAATTGTAGATTTCTCAAGACCTATTGTTTTTGGTGAAGATCGGTTGAGGGAAAGGGGTAGTTTACCTGCAACGTTTTTTTAACAAGGGTATTTTATATGGCAAACGATAACAGCCGCAAATTCAAACAGAATCAAATAATGTTTTGCATACAGTCCTGATTTGTAGAGTACTCAAGACCTATTGTTTTTGGTGAAGATCGGTTAAGGGGAAGGGGTAGTTTACCTGCAACCTTTTACGTTTTATTTTCTATGGCAAACGATAACAGCCGCAAATTCAAACAGAATCAAATAATGTTTTGCATACAGCCCTGATTTGTAGAGTACTCAAGACCTATTGTTTTTGGTGAAGATCGGTTAAGGGGAAGGGGTAGTTTACCTGCAACGTTTTTTTATCAAGCGTATTTTCTATGGCAAACGATAACAGCCGCAAATTCAAACAGAATCAAATAATTTTTTGCATACCTCCCTGAATTGTAGAGGTCTCAATGACTTTCGATTTTGGTGAAGATCGGTTAAGGGGAAGGGGTAGTTTACCTGCAACCTTTTACGTTTTAACAAGAGTAAAGTACTTGAAAATTTATTTAAACTTTTTGAAACAATGGTAATTGTTAAAAATAAAATAATTTTGTTGCCAGGCAATAAAATTATAATTTTTTCATTTTAATGTAATATAATATTTTTCATTTAATACAGCAATAAAAAGGCAGGTAAGACACAGCCTGGCTGTTTGGCTGAAAATGATTTTAAATATAAATCTTAGAATATGGAAGTCATGTATGGTTCTCCATACCGATATTTTAAATGTGCGGCAGTTAATATTCGTCATAGAAAAAATTACTCTTGTTAAAACATAAAATGTGGCCAGTAAATTACCGCTTTCCCTTAACCGATCTTCACCAAAATCAACAGGCCTTCAGTCTTTTACAATTGAGGAACGTATGCAAAAAAAATATTTGATTCTGTTTGAATTTGCGGCTGTTATCGTTTCCCATAGAAAAAAAAATCTACAGACAGACAGACACACACACAGACACCTTTCGAAAAATGACTTTTTTCATGTTCTGAGTGTAGTACAATCAGAATCTGCAATAATCTCGAACACGATTTTTTTTGCCATCACCATACTTCATTTCTTTAAGGAACATGGAATTAAAATTACCCTTGATAGAAAAAACGTTGCTGGTAAACTACCCCTTTCCCTTAACCGATCTTCACAAAAAACAATAGATCTTGAGTTCTCTACAAATCAGGGCTGTATGCAAATAATTATTTGATTCTGTTTGAATTTGTGGCTGTTATCGTTTGCCATAGAAAACAATTACCCTTGATTAAAAAAAAATGTTGCGGGTAAACTACTCCTTTCCCTTAACCGATCTTCACCAAAAACAATAGGTCTTGAGTACTCTACAAATAAGGGCTGTATGCAAAATATTATTTGATTCTGTTTGAATTTGCGGCTGTTATCGTTTGCAATAGAAAAAAAATCTACAGACACACACACACACACATAGACTGACAGACAGACAGACACACACAGAGACACTTTTCGAAAAATGACTTTTTTTCATGTTTTGAGTGTAGTATAATCAGAATCTGCAATAATCTCGACCACGATTTTTTTTGCCATCACCATACTTCCATTTCCTTAAGGAACATGGAAGTACGCTAAAAGCACACTTCAGTTCGTTACCGTCCGCACTCAAGAAACATATTCCTGTTTTCTGCTTTATAATAAGACGGTAACTTTACTATTTATAGCTATCTGTAGGTTTAGCCTTAGAGTCATTATTTTTTTGACACAAAAAGAAAAATTTTTTAAAAAGAATCTGAGACTAGAATAATGTGTTATTGACAATAAGATTTAAACCTTAATAAATATAAATCAAATCATCCGAATATGTATGTGTTAGAACATACAATTCTAAATGCCAAAATGGAATATCATCTTCACGGACTAAATTTTTTCACAGTGTCATACGTTTTCCGGCCTGTTATACTTTCATCATCATATTTAATAAGATTCGTTCCATTCTACAGCTACTTGACAATAGCACGTACGTACGAATTAAGCAGAATACTCCAAATTCATATACGTTTACTACTCCAAAAAAAGTATGTTTCCTTTATTAAAATATATCTCCAAACTTCAAAAACAAAGCTTCAGGAAAACTTGTAAATATTTAAATATAACGTAAACGATAACTTATTACATCAAGAAATCCGTTTTGTGTATTTCTAAAGATGACAGATTAAAATACTGTTGAAACTTTGTAAAACAAGTTATTAAAAAAATATATTCCTGCGTAAAATAAAAAATAACATTTATTACAAAGGTCTACAATGATTTTTCTGTTTAATGTTTTGAGGCTTTTTTTTAATTTCCATGTGCTGTTTACGAAATGATGTCCATTTTATTGCATCACATCACATTTCTTTCGTAATCTAATCCCCGTCCCAGGTTTAATTTACAGCGTTGGCTCTTATGGGATCTGTCGCGCTCTGTCTTACCCACCCATGTGTTTCTCCTATATTTCTGTCCTTTTCTGTCGTTCCAATGTTGCCATTCGTACTAAATGTGAAGTACAAATTTTAAAGAGTTTTAAATTTTATTGATGTTCTACATGCTGTGCTGCACATTTCTGAATAAATTACATGTCTGTAACACAATTACCGTCTTCATAAAATAATATTTTATAAATTTATGTTTACTTGTAGATGTTAGAGCAACGTTTCAATAAACCAGTGACTGTTACCCTATTATTAAATTTATGGAATTAATTTTAACCACGTTTTATTTACAATAATTTTTCTTTGTTATAAGCACATTTTAAAAGCCAAAGCGCAATAAATAAAAGTTTTACTGATTTTTTATCTCTATAATTAATTAATGTCGTTCGTGTGTGTATTAAAATTTTCGGCCTGTGAGGAAATTTTTTATTTCTTGAGATAGATATATAGTATAAATGCAAACGTTGTAGTAAATAGTCTAAAGTTAATTTTAATTCAAATTCTAATATTCAACTTAAGGTGGTTTGGACCATATATACAATTATTTGTAATCATAATAGCGGACGCTTCGGGAGACGCTCCAAGTCTTATCGCCACCTTATTCACCTTAACTCGTCTTGCTTATGGATTGTTTGTGTTAGTAATAAAATCGTTTATACAAATTTCATATCCAGCTTACACATACAAATTTCATCTCCATGGGATACAGCTATTTTTCTTACCCAAAACGCTGACTAAAAACGTAAGTTTCACAATTTACTAAACAACTCATTCTGTGTGGTGGAACATACTTTTAAACGAGCTTAATAACAAACAAACAATACCTAACGCAAATGTTTACATTTCTCTTTTCCATTAACACCTTCTTTAATATAAATATACTATAACAAAATATTGTGCCTTAAAAATTGTTGTTTATTAGTAGTACTAATATTTGGATGTTGCGATATTATGTGTACTAAAGATTTTAATTTGGTTTTAAATGGCAATTCCTAACATTATTTTTATATTTCATATTTTACTTTTATATTACTAAAGCATTGTGTGTGTGTGTGTGTGTGTGTACACAGGATGCAAGGTAAAAGATATCCTCACTATACATACTCGAATTTATGCGTCAGTATAAGAAAAAAGTTCCTATTAACCTTAGGCCGAAAAAGTCTCCCTTTCCTCCATTTCTCCGCCATTTTGTGTTTTTAAAGAAAACTTTATATCTAAAGAGGCGATAGAAGTTAGGGTGGGACGAAAAATACATATATATTTTTTTTTATTCGCTGTATAGCGGAAAACTTGCCCCTAGTACACATAAGTAAAAAAAAAAAAATCGGTTAATATCTTTCGGTCTCGTATCACCCTGAAAAGCATAAAGCTAATCAATTTTAACAATTTTTCGTACTTAAAAAACGAAACTTTTTCTATGTAAGTCAAATTGTAGGCCTACAGCTTTAGATAAGTAAAGAATAGCAAAGGAAAGATAAATAAATTTAAAAACCAATAAAAATAAGATATTTCAACTTTTATTGGTCACGCATTGCACCTGAAAACACATTTTTAACAGTAAAATTGCAAATTTTACACTTTGACATAAAATAGTTAATGATAGTTGTTACGAGCTATGGCATTATGTCAATAGCCTTTTACTCCTTTTTTTTTGGTACTAGCTATTTTAAACTCCGATTTGTGCGAAAAAATGTATTACATTTAAGAATTAGATATTTATAATAGATGGAACCACATCACACGTTGCATTATTTTCTCTATACATACAGATACAAACAATATTTAACAAATCATTTTTTTCAATGTAACAATATTATTTACGTAGTATTTAGTTGAAAAGTATTGATATGCGCAGTATAATATCTCAGTTTTCTACAAATTTTAAAATATCTAAATTGCTAAATCGAATTTTGAATCTTAAACAACTTTCAGCCAAATACAATATAAAAACCAAACTAGAACTCACGGATAAACTAAAATTGTACAAATTAAAAAATTAAAACTAAAAAGTAAAACTCTTTCGACATTTCAAATATGTACCTGAACATTCTCATTGACGATCTATAAATTTTATATATTTTATAGCCTACGAGCGACTGATTTCAAATTTCTTTAATGAACTAAACAATTGGAAAACCGTGTAAATATATTATTAGCTTCATAATGAACTAAGTACAAGAAAACGACCTCAAACGTATTCAGCTGGATCTCTCAGCATGTAAGTACAACTTCTTTATCGTAAATAAAATTATTTTTACTATTTACGTTATTCTTATAATAGTATTTAAACATTTAGAATATGCTCACATTTTAAAAATATTAAGCTTTAGTTTTAAAGAACAGATATTAATTGTGGCAGTGGGGTAATTTCGGGTAGCTATGTGGGGAAAAGAGGTTTGACTTTATCGTTCAAGAGGCAACATTGCTTTATCGTTTCAGCTATTTCGTGAGCGTTGAATCAGTTTACTGCCGTAGGAGACGCGAGCTGCACGAGAGTGAGCCGGGCACCATAGTGCCATATATGAAGTGCTCACTTCAATAAAGGCAACATACTGAAAACCCGGTTGAAATAATTGTGCCATAAAACAACTAAGGCAAAAGCAATAGTAGGAAAAGTTACAGAAGTGTATTTTAAAATTTTGTTTTCCGTAATAAAAAGATCAGAAAGAAGTAGAATTTGTAATTGAAGCTGCAGAAGGGAGTCCTAAAACTGAAGTGGTGATACACTCGTGTGTAACGAAAATGTTGAATTTTGGTAGTAGTTGAAAAATACAGACTTCTGTAGAAAACTATACATCAGAAAATATGTGTGAGAAAAAGTAACATCTGTTTTAAAGGAATTTCATATTGGAAAAATAAGTTTATGGTTAGAAAACCAGGCATGAAACGAGTAAGCCACACACTAATGTAAGCAAAACAAAAAAGGTTTTAAAAATCCACTTAACATATAAAAAAAATGTCGAACAAATAATCACAATTAAGTATGTGGTATAACAATTTATGCGTATCTGTCAAAATTAAGTCTCGGAAATGGCCTGCAGAAGAAATAATATTCGCTGCGCACTGTAGAATATGCGAAGAGCGGTTGAATTATTAATTTAGGAAAGCATAAAACGCTATGCACAGTGAAGAAGGGATTGCTGACGTTAGTAAGTGTTACGTCATGATGAACAAATATTTAAAAGTTTCAGATTTAGGTGAAAAGAAAGCGTGTCTATACGAACGAATTCTCACTTGAAGATTGAGAAAGAAGTTCTAAATAAAATATTATATTCTCAAATCATGTAGTAAGCTAAATCAATTTCTGCAGACTAATTTGCTAATAATCAAGCAATATTTCTACGGTATCCAAAGAAAAACAGGCAACTTAAAAACATGTTATTGGGCACAGAACAATTCAAAATATCTGAATGTTCCACAAACTTGTGCAGTTTTCATGGCATAATAATCCCCGAAAAGCGCCAGCACAAACCGGCAATCCCATGGTACGCTAAAATTGGTGTACTGTTAGCGCTTATGGTATAGAACTACACGATTTATATCGTGCAAAATTCTTATTTGTTAACAACTATGATTTAATGAAATTAATAACTAGTTAAATGTTACAGAAGATTATAAGCTGCGAAAATAGAAATACACATCAAATTTGTAAAGAAGAATTATTCATTTATGTACGAGTTGCATAAGTAATTAAATTAGGCTTGTGATTGATTTACTACTTCTGGCTTGGAGCTTCTTCTATCTTTTAAATTGATAGGAATTAACGTAACCGTACCAGACTATATGAAATTTTACTGTATTTGAAACATTCAAATTTGGGCTACAATTCCAATTAGTCGGATACACTGCTGGAGTTTTACAATTTTTTCAAGTTTTTTATCTCTTTTTGGGTTCTTGTTCCCAAAATTTTAAAATTTCAAAAAATCAACACTACATTCAGATGTTACGTAAAACTTGATATCGTATACACGTAAATTTGATAACACACCTGGACCTTTGCAATGTTTTTACAATTTAACCCCTCACATTTTTGCCTGCTGACATTCTATTTTTGGGGAGATCAATCTAAAGAACTGTAGGGTTCTGCATGATAAAAGTGTGAACACGCGTGCCAGTTTTACGAAAATCTGTTGTAGCGTTCAAAACTTACTCTACGTTCAAAATTTGAGTCATACCCCAAACAAATAGACACGACACAGACAGATAAATAGATAGACAGACAGACAAATCCCAAGCAGTAGAGTTACTGGCTTCGCTCGGTTAAAAAATGGGAGGGGAAAGCGAAACCTCTGGCTCAAAAGTATATGCGTCAAGATCCATACAATATTCGTAAGAAATTCGAAAAGTTTTAAATGTATATTACCTTTTGCGCAACACTTAACGTATTTCATAGCAAGCGGAATTATGGAGCTGTAATATAAAAACAGACGCCAGCAATGCCTAGATAATTTTAAGTAGTTTAGTATTAGAAGTGTGAAACTAAATATGATTTCTTAAGCCATCGCCAAAGAGATAAGTGAACACTAAACAGTGGATGTAAGGGTGATGATGGACATTTGTTTAGGGCATGTATCGGAACATGTGTGAAGTGTGAAGATGGAGAGGAGGGTTGCAGGAGCTAAGAGAAGGTCAAGTCAGAGCACGGCCATATCGGATTTCTCAACATAAGGAGATATTAACCAATACAGCCCATGCAGGTTTTCCAGATCATTGCTTACAACACAGTGACTTCATAGATACAAAAAACGTAACTCTACTCCACAACATACAAAAAGGTAAAACAAAATTATTTTTTAGAAATTTTAGAAATTAAAAAAGGAATAAAAAATAACAAAAATTTAACAAATGAACAAACTCTATTCTGTGTATCCCCTTTATTAAAAGCTGTTATTTAGTTTAGTTAATTTTATATTTTGCATTCAGATTATATTTAGTTTTACAGACACTTGACCTTCACTGATAATCGCTTAAGAAGTCGAAACAGCTGGCAGAGTTAAATAAAAACTGTGAAACGTACAAAGAGTTTGTATATTTTAAAAAACTTTGTATTAATATGTTTCACCAAGTGCCCAACGAGTCATCAATTAATATCGTAAGTATGATTTGTCTCATTATTTTGTGAATTAGTGTAAAAATTAAATTTTCACAGCAAAAAATCAGGGTAGTACAATTTTGGGTTAAAATAGCATAATGTAAGCTATTATTAAAGTAATTAGATGACATTATTAAAATAAATTGGTTATTAAATGAGAAAATAATCTTCAATTACAAAAATTGTTAAACTTTTATCAGCAGGTAACTTTCATAATTGAGTACAACACTTTAAGTGCCATAGCCAAGAAAGCGTCATATTTTTGTTTAATACATGCATTTATAAAAGCAACTCATTCAGTAAAAGTAAAGTAGAAACAACCATAACAAACTAATTTATGCCTACATAAATACACCTGCTTGTTGACAATTGTAATGCCTTTTATAAAACTGGTTTCCTGTAAGTGGGATTGCCATACTGGTTCATGGTAATCCAAACGTTCTGAACAATGAAGAAACAAATACTGAAGGCTACGCTCTATTTGTTTTTGGCTTGCACCCAAGTGATGTTGAGACAATAGAGAGAACCGTATATATTTAACTTGAACACTTAAACGTTTCGTTCCATGTACTTATGTGACTATGTGTAATCTAACGGTACATTTCACTTCCTGAATAACAGAAATGTTAATTTATTCTTTAAAATTTAAAACAATTGTATTGAATGTTTCGTTTCTGTGCTTTTAAACTGTAAGATGATAAGAAAAGTTACGGTTATCTACTGAAAGTGAAAATATTACCTTCTCTAGATTAAAAGTAATTCAATTTATATATAAACCCTATTCGAATCTTATTTTCAAGTAGATCTCTGTAGCTAAAGTTAGACATTAATTTTTTTTAAATAATACGTGTGTGTGTGTGTGTGTGTGTGTGTGTGAGAGAGAGAGAGAGACGTATATCTTAAAACTACTATTACGGCGCTACAGTCCGAAGTCAGGTTCTGCCTCCTTCAATTTTCACTCACCTTGTCGACTGCTGGTCTCTTCCAATTAATTATTTCTAGTTCTCATGGATTCAATCCTATTCATGCTTTACTATGTCGGCATATTGTTTATTATCATCCACGTTTCTTGCAGTTTCCTCTTTAGGTTAATATTGTTTATTAATGCTGAATACATGACTGGCCCATTTCAGCGTTTGTAGTTTCATAAATTCAGACACGCGTACTTCCTTATCGACTCACACTATAATTCGTGATTAAATTTCATTCGATTCTCCAGAGACCATTATTGTTTACTGGACTTAATATTCTTTGAATGGTTTTCCTTTCAAAGTTGTCTTTCTTTCCTTAGATCTCTCAGTAAGCACCCATATTTAGGAGCCGTAACAAAGAACTGACTTTTAAATAGTTTGTATAACTTTAGCTTGGTTGAATTTATCACTGATTTTAAATTTTCTAGGAGGGCAAAATAGGATTTGCTTGCCAGAGTAATTCTTCTCTTTATTTTTGGTTTCTCTTATTCATTTTTTTTTTTTTGATCATGTGAATCATTGGGTCTTCGAAGTGCTCCTCCGTGTATTTCCAATTCATGCCACATCACTGATATAGTCAAACAATTCTTCTCTCCATAGTGTAGATAAGGGTTTCATAGAATTAGGTCTAACAATATTTTTGTATAAATACGCATATACACGTGTGAACCACAATTACGGACGTGCTTGTGTGTGTGCGCGCGTGTGAATTATACAGAGGTCAGAAAAAAGGTGATAAAATGGCATTTCGATTAGTGATAAGATTGAGTTTGCAAAAAGTGCAGTCAAAAGTTATCCATTTCCCATAGTGATACTAATAACTGCAGCAGTTTTAATGGTTTTGACATACATTTATAGGTTAGGATAGACTCCATTTAATTTTTAAAGTACAGTAATCACGTTTTAATAAAGATGTCTAAAACAAGTATACATTTTTACAAAAGAAAGATATGCCCCTTAAATAAAAGGGATTTAAGAATTTTTATTAAATTAGCGAAAACCATCTTATTAATTATCAGATTGTTTATTTTCGTAAAGAACTGTTCAATTTGATAAACAGTTTACACCTCTTTACAAAAATATACTACTTGAGTAATTCTATAATTTACAAAATACAAGATAAGAAACAATAGTAAATGTACTTTTTAAAATTATAACAAGAAATTTCTAATACGAAACATTAAAATGTCTTCACGCCCAGTGTTTTTACCTTGTCGTGTTAAGTGGGTCTCTCAATATCAACCAAATATCAAACGCGTATCAGAGAAACGTAAAAAGTAATTATCTTAACTAGTTTAGCTGGTGAATTTGTAGTGCCCTCTTTCCTGCATTTCAAAATATTTTTACTCCTTGGTGTAGTGGAAAGTGACCAGAACCTCTATTATACTTCGTGTGTAGCAGAGACAGCAAGTCATAGTATTCACTAAAGAACGCAGGGAATTGTTCTTGTATAATAAGAGTCTATCCATGGAATACAGAGTATTTGCCTGTATTACTAAATTTAAAAATCCCCATGATTACAATAATTTTATCGATCGCCTATTGCCCGGCATACGGTGGAATTAACAAAATGATGTAATCTGTTTGGTTGCATGTTTTGTGTAACCAAAATATTAAGCCGCTACTTTCTTTAATTATATATTTTTTTTATAATTATTCTTATTATAATTTTTACAATTTATGTTCTTCCGTTACGTGAATTTCAAGTATGTAAATCACTTTAAAGTTACCTTGATTAGCAAGATTTTTTTAAATTGACATTCATTAATGTAATTCTATATTTGTTGATTTTACAATGATTTTAAAATTCTCCATTCTCGTTTTTACGGTTGCAACTGCTTTGTTCGTTTTCTGCATACAGTCAATTCTCATCTCAACTTCTAACAGGCGAATTTGTTTTTCCGTAAGGTAAAAATCAGTCATGTCTCCTCTTGTGTCCGTGCACCTTGTAATTTTTGCGCACGTTAAGTGAATCTTTTAAAAGGGATGATGAAATATCGACGGCCATTACCTAACTGTACCTAAACTTTGTTCTCATTTACAAGTTTATGATCAACGTAACAATGACTCATCACAATGGACTCCAAGCGTCACGTTCTGAGATTTATAACATATTTAGACTATATAGTACCAACTAAGTTATGCTGTCAACTGGTACTCATCCTAAACATTATATGCAAGGGGAAAGAGCAGAAAGAGCAGAAACGTGTGACATGAGCTCTCAACACTTTGCATTCCATTAGTGTGTCGTACGTCAATTCCTGTGAAGGGAACTTCTAGATCACTTGAATCACAAACTATCTATAGTAAAGCAAACCCTCTAGTAAGTATTAAGGTTTTCAGAAGTTTTTATCTCGATTATCTTTCAAATGGTATTCTATTCAAAGACTGAGGTCATTATTCCAATAATAATGTTCTTGAACGTTCTTTGTGTTAACATCAGAATGATTTTGTATGGTATAACGGATACGCAATTGACTTTATGTTAAAAGTAACATATATTTACCTCAAGTATGAAGTAAATAGTTTGGGTTACTCATGCATGGGAAACCGTTTACAGAAACCAAAAATATTTTCGCTACTTATTTGTCACTATACAAAGAGATAACCATTTTCCTGACTCAGCTCACTCCACTCCACGGATTATGCATGGGAAATATATGGAGCGTTTCTTCCTTTCAAGAAATTTAATCAGCATTACACACGGAAGTTACCACAGGAACATTCTATACGGGAATACACCAGGAATTATTTACAGAGAACACTACAGATCATTCCAGACCGCATTCCATTTAGTCTGTATTGTTACGCTCAGGAAATAGAAAACATGAGCGGGGATCGTCCCAATTTGCACGCGTTTTGTGCAGCAGAATGACGCAATGCT
This sequence comes from Magicicada septendecula, assembly GCA_034769895.1. Classification (NCBI taxonomy): domain Eukaryota; kingdom Metazoa; phylum Arthropoda; class Insecta; order Hemiptera; family Cicadidae; genus Magicicada; species Magicicada septendecula. Next base: position 954,877,859 of record CM068367.1, read on the forward strand.
CTTGTACGTTCTCAACGTTTCTGCGCCTCTCAAAGTCTGGCTTATTATTGCACCGATGTGTACGACAATCTGGTAACGTATTTCCTTACACAGGATGAGTATAAAAGAGTACTTTAGAAGCGGCCAGTAATTTGCAGGCTGAGACCTGCGTACAGTGAATTGAAGTGTTAAGAAGTGTTATTATAGTAACTGTGATTCAGAGTGCGTGTTTAGAGCGGTTTACTGTAAAGTAATAATTACATTTTGTGAGTTATTGTGTGCGCACATGTTTAATTGTTGATTTATAATAGTTTTGCTACAATCGCAATTAGGCGATAGTTATCGCTTGTTAATTTAGTGCGTGTTGGACAATCGTACACTAAACTTGAAAGATTGTTGTGTACGAATCTCTTGGTTTGCTGAAATGTGTATTACAGTTTTTTGAGTAAAAAGGTCGCTTACGTTAAATTATATTATTTAATTGTTTACAGAAAGGAATAACCAACATTCGTGCGGCAGCTATTACAATATATTAAAAACACATTTCCGCTATATTTTTAACCGCTTAGCTACATTATTTCTTAAGCCGCTCTTGAGCAAAACTGAATTTTGATTAAGCCGTATTTTTATTACTTAATTAAGCAATTGGTGGTGTTCAAAGGAACATCCTTCTTCTTCTGTTGCTGTTTATTAGCCTGAATTTGAATAATACCTGTTACTTAATTTCACTCGGAATGCAACTGATATTAAAGTATTATTTATTTATTCTTTTTCAATAGTATTTCGATTGTATTAGTCAACAGAGATTTCAATTTATCGCCTATTTTTAATTATGAGTTACACAAAGATTCAGGGTAGTAGCGAAGAGGAAATGGGTATACAGATGGTAGTAGCTAAGTGGCCGCAGATTTCTATGACAACAGCAAAATCTACAAAGATATCTACGTCTTTGTAATACCTACCAAAATTGCACGCGTAAGCCCAATCAGTTTTTTTAGCTGGTCAACAAGACTGTGTTTATACAGGACAACTATTGGCTTACACAGACAATGGCGGTCAAAGAAACACATACCGACAAGAATACCGAACAGTACAACTCTCACGACCAGTGAATATGCTTAGCAGTATTTTTAAATTTCCTTCTTTATCTTCTGTCCTTCAGTGTGTTTTTTACATTTTTGTTTCACTTGTGCACAAATGACATTCTAACAGGATTATCTTGCACTGCTTTGTCTGCTTTATGTACAAGAGTAAACATAGTTATAAGTGTTATACTGGAACAAGTGTTACACGCTCGCATAGCATGCATCATGATGTTAAAACAATTAAATAAATAAACATGAGAGAACAGATTCTCATAAGTCTTATTTACATTTACACAAAACAGCTACACTTGGTTACAATAGTTTTCCTACGGTACACAAAATGGAGTAATAACAGGCGCAATATTATATATAAAGTCCACACAAATAACAGACACTTTGTTATTACTTGCTTAAACATTGTCACTTATATAGCTAAATAAAACTGCTAGCTAAATGTCTATATCGTGCACCAATCACTGTAAAACGATTTGGAGTACTGGTTGGATCACTTATGTTTTGCTTACATACTCCTAACCAATGTCATCTGTGGCTCAATGTAGACTAGAATCTTATACATACACTACAGTAATCCAGGAAGGTTCCAATAATGTGTATGAGGCCTGCGAGTGGCGTAAATAGTAGATGATGGTACTGCGAGGGGGATGAATGACACTGGGGGTGGATGACACTAGCTTGAAAACTGGACTCCCCATTTTCCTCGGAAAAAATGAGAAAGTCTTTCCATATGGATTCTTTCCATATAATTTTATAAATTCTTTGCGTCTCAGACTTTTCGAGTAAACCAAAGTTAGGTATAAAGGTTTAGCAAATAAATCGCTGATTTAAAAATATTCTGTATTCATAAATTGGTATTGACAGTAAAGGATAAAGTAAGTAATAATAATAAGCAAACATTTTAATTCTAAATTTGTACTCTTGATAGATTTTGAGGAAGCGAGGCTTTTTGAAGATACGTTTTTTAAACCTAGTTTTATTACACCTTCGCACTTTAATTTAAGAATCTTGTGTCAAAAATGTTTGCAACAACTTATAGTTGGTGTTAAAGTACGTTATTTTTTATGTAAAATTGAGTAATAAAATATTCCAATTTTTACCACATTACAATCAAGAAACTGGTAGTTTACTTGTGCAAAGGCGACGATACAAACCTTGCAGATATTAGACTAGAGGAGTCATGGACATAGTCAACCCTGCAAGGGGAAGGAAGTCATGTCTGGGCGAAAAAGATGAAGGTAGGTTAATAGGCTCTGCCTTCGTTTTCAGGCTTGTGCCGTATTTGTTTTTTTAATGTTACAAATCATCATCATCATCTTCACGGATTAAGCCAAGGATGGTTTGTTCCGGTCTCAAATAGGCAAAGATTAGAGCTGGTCACTCCAGCACTTCCTCGGATGTCCCACACCTCTCCATCCCCTCGGATTATAGTTCCATAGTCATTTGGGGATGTGATAGTCATCCATTCGGCAAAGATGTTCCCACCAATTAAGCCGATACTGGGTGATCCCGTCGAGTATACTCATAATATTCAGTTCCTGCCGTATATTTGTGTTTCTTCTATGACCATGGAAAGTATACCCTGCCACGTGCCTGAGAAATCTCATTTCAGCCGCTTGAATGCGACTGTCCTGGCCTTTCGTTAAAGTCCAATTCTCAGACCTATAAAGAAGTGTGAGAAGAGCCATCACCTTGTAGAATGTTAGGCGTGTTTCTTTACTTGCTGATTTAAGGGTTCGCCTAATGGTTCCGCAGATAAGGTTGAACTTATGCAACTTATTCACAACGTCGTTGCATGCATTATAAGACACACTGTAGACCAGGTATTCAAAATTGCTGACTTCTTCCAGGACAGTACCATCTATAACAATTTTTGCCCGGACGTGATCAGTTCCACGAAAAGCCATCACCTTGGTCTTAGGTGTGGATATCTGCAATCCAGAATCTTTGCAGATTCTATTTAACAAATGCATCCCCATCTGCAATCTGTGTCCAACAGAATAGCCTGATTGTCCGCAAACAACAAAGTGTCAATTGTAGACTGACCAATCATAAAATGTTTTGGAAGACTCATCTGCCAGTTTGTATGACATCGTCAATATATAAATTAAAAAGAGAAGGTGATAATGGACATCCTTGTCGTATCCCGCAATTGATCAGGCCAACTCTGGGAGCTGTTCATGGTTTCCGTGCATCTATTAAGATTTTATTCTCCACATAAAGACTCTGTATTGCTCTGATTAGATGTGGTGGGAACCCTTTCCTTGCCATTACTGCCCATAGTTTACTCTGTCAAACGCCTTCTCGAAGTCGATGAAAGCTATGTATGTGGGCAGCCGATACTCTCTACGCTTTTCATAATGCTACAAATACGTACGTTATTTACTAAATGTTTAAAGATTGTCATTATTAAAAACTCTAAAACTGGTTTATTAATTTTAAAATATTGTAATTATTTTTATTTCTACAGTTATTTTTAAGTCTTATTTTAACACACACAACTGATTTAGAAATAGGCCGTCTTAAAACTGATGAAATTTTAGTTATATTTTTAATAGCTCTGAGGGGAATTGATCCCCGGATCCCGCCCGTACTTGTTGAATCAGCGGCTTTACAAACAAATGTTATTTTGGTGCATCACTATATCAGATGTAATGTTTCCAGCAAAATTGATTCTTTCAGTAGAACAAATAAAAGTCATGACACTTAAAACATCTTGCCAATTGAGAAAATTTTAAAGTAGGGAACCTAATGTAGTCAGTGATCAACGGATCAGTCCATAATGACTTCATCTTATTGTCTGAATTGGCAGTCTTTGTAATTCCAACTTTGTCGTTTTTACTTTCTGAACTGCTACTTGTCATGTTCCGGACGAGGCCTTTCAGTGTTTCCACCATTTTTAAGTCCTAAACCACAATTTGAACCTAAACCTAATCCATCAGTTAGTAGTTTATGTCTTGAAAATGGTGGAAACACGGAGAGGCCTCGTCCGGAATATGTGAAGTAGCAGTTCAGCAAATAAACACGACAAAGTTGGAATAATGATTTCAATTGACTGGGTTCTCCTTTGCTATATTTTTTTTCAAACGGTAAAGGTTTATAAACTAAAATTACATGGATTCTTTATTCCACTAAACAGAATTGAAAGGGTTTCATAATTCAACATGATTAGACTATACAGAATAAATATAACTTAGCTGACTGCAAGGTAATGTTTTTACCATCTGGCGTCTAAATAATTCTCATTTAGAAAGTATCTTCGAATTTACTCGTCTAAATTTGTAATTTTTGTACATCTGTACATCTGATACGGTCCTCTTTTTGTAGTTATAAACGTTTCGGCTGCAGCTGTGGCAGTCATCATCAGTGGGTATTCTGTTCTGCTAGTCTGAAAAAACGTTTGGCTCTACAAAAACAAAACCAAGGCCCAACAGCCCGGTAAATAATTTTACTGAAGACGACTCCGGCCATAAAAATGTCAGTATCACGATACATTTTCATCGTTTGTTTGTACACCATTACTTAAATTAACGTTACAATGTACTTCTGAATACGAACGCACGCGTTTGTGAGTATGTATCTGTGTGCACACGTTTGTGTAGGCTACGTATGTTTACGCATCCTTTGTGTAAGACATTGTTCTGAGTAAAGAATTCCTCGCACTTAGTGCCATCCAACGCACTTAATGTCTGTTTGAAATTCAACGGTAATAATCTTGACTTCGCATTAAGATCAGCACTGAGTTATATCTTCATAGGATGCGGAAATTTGTCATAGTCAGAGTTTGAAAGTCAAAGATGAAGTTGCTAATGCTGATCACAGTGTAAATGGTCAGCTAGAATAACCCGTGTTTTACTTGTGTCTGTGAATAAGCTTGCCAATATAATGTACTTAGTTCTCTACTGTTATTTAAACTTTTCACAATTTAGGGAAATATAATTAATTTAACTAACCAGTTGAGAAGTGTAAAGTTATTTTTAACATTTAGTAGCACAAGCGTAAAGTCAGTATGGCGATACAAACACAACTGACGCTTCTAACGTTTGTAATTATTTGAATGTAATAAAAATTATTTTATAAACACACATGGACGCTTTATTGATATTTTCATTTAGTTAAGTCAGTAGAATATCATTTACATTATATTGTAATTGTTACTTATTAACGTAGTAAATGAAATTTTATTCAATGGAATGGGTAAACTTTGACTATCATATATGGCTTCCACATAAAACCACTTACATTATATTACTTAATACACATTTCTAACTGAAGTAAGAAGATAACTGCTGTATATTTCCCATTAGAATTAATAATACCATTGAACGAAAGCATACCACTTCACTAACTAAATTGACCTCATATACTCGTATTATGTCTGATAATATGTAGGATATGTAAAAGGAGACGTTTGTTACAGTAGTGTGTGATATTTCCATCTACATCTACATATACAGAGCTATATCATGTATATCGTACTACATGAATTATCGTGTGCTCGTACTGGTTTATGTGCACGTATATTTTTGTATTGGGTAACTTGTAGTATATTGACAGTAATCGGTATTTTGTACATTTCATCGACAAGAAACAGTTTTAAATCGCTTTTGCACTATAAGCATAAATTTTAAGTCAACGAAGGCATACAAACAAGCTAATTCTGCAAAATAAATTTTAATATAGATTTGCGGATGTGTGTGTGTGCGTGTGTGTTTTCTTGTGTGTCTCATATTTTAACTGAATGTCCAGAATTTTAAACCCGAATCGTCTCTTGTTTACTGTTATATAATATTTAAGTACCTGTAAACAAAAATAAAATTTAAATAGAGTGTCTATATTATTTGAAGTTATTAGACGACATGTGTTTACTTACATACCCATATAGTTACCTAGATTTAAGCTTTTTTCATTCTTAAATTTGTTTAACTTTTTGTCAATGTCTACAATTCTTTGTCGGACATTGGCGGAAGGCTTGCTCGATATTGAAACAAAATTGAATTCTTTTCATAAAATGTTCTAAACACCGGTAATTAAAGTATATTTTTTTAAATATTACATTTAGGCCTATACTTCTTGTAATATACATACGTTATATTGTAACTAAAGAAGTTATTATTATTAAAAATCTACTATGTACACAATTATAGACAAAGTATAGTTTTACAGTTGCAACAGTAACTAATATAACAGATGGTTTAAAACGTGGGAACACGCCCAATAGTTATCATGTATGCAGTAAATTCAACCTTTCTATTACCGGCTAAAGGAGTGCTTCTAACTATTATGTAAATGTTATTATTATTTATACATTTTATAATTTATATATCCATTATTCATTAAAGGCTATTTTGATAAACGCAAGATAATTCTGAATTATGAGGAAAACCAGATCTTTCTCAACGTTTTCCAATTATTTTCTATTAATGTTATTCTTGTTAATCTTCCCTATCAATTTAAGTTGATATAACAAATAGTTACATAATAATGGTGTAATAAAACAAGTAACAAAGTAAATAGGACTATATTGCATTACTGTACTGATCATGTTTATGAATCAGTAAGATTAATTTATGTAAATATTACTTTTAACATACATTTTTTTTTACAGTCAGTAGTAACACGTAAGAAAACGGATAATACATATCTCAATAGAGACTCCGAGGTTGTATTTGCTAACGTTATGTAAAGTCATGACGTACAATCACGAGCTGAAGAACAAACTTGTAAAACGTCTAGGAATTACTGCTTCTGCTGTGTCATGAATGGAATTATTGGTACTTCCCGACGTAACTAAAACTTTGTTGAATTATCAAACAAAAAGATTTAATTGCCTGTGGAAATTAGGAATGTCATTACTTTACTAGCACCTGACACAAACATTGTATTAGACAATTCCTCACAGCTTTCTCTCACAGTCTTTATACTTAAAAAAATTAGTTACAAAAATATTCACGTTGAACGATCTAAATGTGTGTAATTTTTAATCGACTTTTTAAAAATTTGTATTCCTGTGCCTATTTATTAGGGGATCTCCTTTAGTCTCCACCGGCAGATCGCAACCTTTTTACCGGCAGGTACATGAGCTGCTGAAATTGGTACATAGTCATCTGTAAGGCAATCTGTCTCAAGGAGGAAAGATGTCACTAGGAATGCCCCTAGGTCATCTGCCACCAGGGATGATTCTCGGTCTAGGAAGTCCCCAAGGTGCTTAACGACTCAAGGCCATATCTATGATTCACGTAATTCCCCTGTATCCCCTGTTTCTTAGCAGAGCCTAATTCACCGTTAGTTGGTCACTAGAGAGCTATCTGTCAAAATTATATTAACAGAAGTTTAATGAAGAAAGTTGTGTTAGTGGTTAAAATCACAAGCAGAATTATCACTGTTGCACACCACTATATAAAAATTATTCCGATTAGTGGTTTCAAGCTTCACAGCTCATCGTCAGATCGGATATCTGATATCCGATCTGACGATGAGCTGTGAAGCTTGAAAGCGCTAATCGGAATAATTTTTATATAGTGGTGTGCAACAGTGAAAATTATATTAATAACATCTGTTTAGGGGATTCAAGTAATATTGAAAAATGCTTCAATACTTTGAAACCAATTTTTCTAGGACAAAATTTCTAAAGAAATTACGCTTTTATTTAAAGGTTTACGTTAGGGAAGGAAGATTTGAGCCTGAAAAATAACCTGTAAAATCGGTTTCAGCACATGGTGAAATATGGTGACCCAATACAAGACTGTTTTTGATATGTTACGTGACTGATATGAAAGAAAAACTCCCATGCGGAGAAACTCCTTTAAAGTGACCCCAAGCATTGTTATTTAACAATAATTAAGTTATTATTTAGGATTCTATTTTATTTAGGAATGCATCCCACCCAATGAGTCATTTTACTACATTTTTTGAAGGAAAAGACCCCAATATAATGCTGCTAGTGAAGAAGTAGACGAGGAAGTCTAACACGTAAGGCTTCCGCAAGTAAAATATAAGTGGCGTCAATACTGTGACGAGAACCGTATCGACCGCTTAGAACAGCCGAGAGTGTCCTCCACCTGTCGTCCCTGTAGTAGTGCCTCAGTCAAGGTCGCCCTAAAGTACATTCCAGAGTCCGCTGGAGAACACTTGAATTACGCATTAAGTGGCGTGCACATTGAAAATTTCTAGAAGACATGCGCGACTTCCACAAGCCATAGCGGTCGGCTTGTCAGTCAGTTGTGTTGAGCTATTTCTTTAACGCGGATCGAGTGTTTGTAGAAATATTGTAGCAAAGTGTTGTTGTGTTATAATTTGTGCGGAATTCTATATAGTTGGCATTATTATTGCGTGTGGAAAAATTTTACTTGAATTGTTGTAAGATACTATCTTGTTGATTACAAATTGTTAATTGTGATAATTAAAGCTGGTTATTAGTGACTTCACTGGTGTCTTGTATTTTGTTTCTACTGTCCCATATGACGATGAGTTAGACCGTCGTAGCAATACCATAGGGGAAAGAAAAGTATTCTGAAAGAAACTTTTCTTTATTATATTAAACTAAGGAAACTCCAGAGTAAGGAATGTACCAGGGTCCGCGAATTTCTGTAAATTACTAGAATGAGTTTCCGAATACAGAAAAACGAACAAGAGTGTCCCTCTGTAAGCAGGGCTAAGAAAGAGAATATCCTGTGAGTGTTCCCACAGCCTTTTCATATATGTTTTCTAAGATTATTTGAGTAAGGACAATGTTTACAGTACATAATGTTGAAATACCTAGGTTCAAAAAAATAAGGTCCATTGACGTAATGTGTAATATTTGACAACCAATGACATAAGATTTACTTCATTATACCTACTGACGAAACACCTATTTAACTAAGAATGTCCATCAGTACGCAACGTCTGCTTACCTTAATTCAATAATGAAAATTCTATACGTAAAACTTTAATTGATAGTTCCTTTCATCCACTTGAAATAAATCGAGTTCCTATAGTTTTAATTTGAATTTTTAAGGAAATATAGTTCTTTAAAGATATGTATTGTTTCAAGTTCATTAACATAATTAGTTTTACAGATAATAAAATAAAATAATTTTCTTTTGAAAGTAGTATTGATAACATTTAAAAAATATAAGAAATATTATCTCTTGCTCTATTTACACGATGCGTTATGAATTATGTATTTACACAATTTTATTTTTTATGATTTTTATGAAGTTGATTTTTTAAAATTGGTAAAAATGTTGTTAAAAGTTAATAAAATATTTTTAAATGTTTTTTTTTATAAATAAATGAAATAAATAGTTTTCCAATTTCCTGGTGCTGATCATGACTCAGGACAAAACATGGTGGGTCCGGGTTCGTGGCCTGATGATCTCGGTACCGTCTCCCGTTCTACTGCGTTCCTGTTGCTCCATACTCTGCCTAACATATTCCGGCACCAACATTTGTGGATAATCTCGCACAGTTGCGGTAGATCGTAGTATCTTATGCTGACGAACTTGTTGAAGTTAGTTTACATCATGTCACATTACAGAAAAATAACATACTTCAAACTAAACTGATTAAACTAAACTTTATAAGCCATATAGTATCTCTAACCAAAATTCTCAAATTTTATAACATACGTATCACGTGCTAAAATCTCTAAATTCCCGTGCGATCTGAAACTTTCAATAACACCTGACTTCAGTTTCGAATCCGTAATTAGGATTTATACTATGCATTTTATTAAACTATAATTTATTAGTCTATATTGAATTAACATTATACCTACTAAAATTTACTTAGTAACCTACCTATGAACGGTTAGAACATTAATACTTTTGAACATGTGTTGTTACCGATAGGTTGACGTACGTTCACTTTCTTTAATACCACAAAATTATAGTTTGTATTATTAACGTCTTAACACTGTGGTAAGCCTATGTTTCTAATTTACTGACAGTAACTGCTTAACCAGTTACATTTTCATTAATGGTAAGCATGTCTTAACCCACAATATATCAGGTCTCATTTGATATACATTCATGAAATGTCACATTTCAATATTGGCATATATTGCAAGGAAACATTACTGAAGGGTGTGAAATAAATATTGTAGGATGCCTTTTCCATGAGTATCAACACGTAAAGGCAACAAGTTTGTTCAACTTTGTATTAGTCATAAGTATTGTTAAGATCTAGAATTATAGAGTAACACACAAAATTGTTCATACTTTGTCCCTATACACATATATGTGCATCCCTAGAGGGGGAATACATTAAATTACAGAAAATAACTCCATTATTTGTCTACGTACCGAAAGGAAACTTTTATAGATTATAAACCATATTCGATGCTAAAATTTTTTAATGTATGAACGACTCGACATATTTTAGTATATGTTTTTATACAGTTTTGTATATTAAAAATTTTAATGAGGTTGTAAAATTTTCAGATAACGATTGGACACGATCTAACATTTTTTGTGTAATCTAGCATCATCTAAATATCATACCTCTATCTAATACGTACAAAGCAATTTCCACCAATTACAACTTTTGATATGTTACTGATATCTCAAGTTTGTGCTCTGAGGACAGGGAGTTCTGCAGAAAACGTTCAACAGAGCAGATGTCACCTCTGCGCGAGATTTCCGTGCGAGGTACGACCAGCTTAAGTGTCACATTGTAAACTCTATCATCCTTGTTAATTATGAAATACCCATCTGAGATCGACAAACAATTTAAAGTCCTGTGCGAACATTAAAATTATTTGAACAATAATAATATAATATAATAATACGAGTCATTGTCATATACTGCTTTAGTGCTGTCCATGTGAACGGAAGATGCCAGCTTAGGTAACTTACATCTCACTGATAAAACTTCAAGATTGCGATAAGTGCAAGTTCAGCGCACTTGAATAATTACAGTTACTATACTCTTAGATAAAAACCCTGAGATGATATAATTTGTTAAACATTTCTCTGATTAAAAGAATAGACATTGTAACGATACAATTAAGCTAAATCTCGTACCAGAGATAAAAAAGATAATTCTTGATATAAAATTACTTCATATGAAATAAAATGTGTAAAAAATGATTAAAATGTAAATACTTTGACAAGACGTACAACGATATTACCCAACCCAAGTGATTGAGCCGAAAACACAAACATAAAGAAGGGAACCACGTAACATACTTATTAAAATGTAAATATTTTGACATGATTGAGCCAACAACCCAAACATGAAGAAGGGAACCACGTAACATACTTATTAAAATGTAAATATTTTGGCATGATTGAGCCAACAACCCAAACATAAAGAAGGGAACCACGTAACATACTTAAGAAAAATATGATAGACAAAACAATGATGGACCCAGAACTAAAGAAGAACCAGAAGAAGAGGACAGATCCATACAAATAAACAGAATTTAAACCAGAAGAGAAGAAGAGGAGAACCGAACCGGATTGAAGAAGAAGAAGAGGAAGAATGAAGAGGAGACAGATAAAACCCAAGGGAAAACTAACACACATATATAAAAGGGAAAGATTGTATGTTTAGAGATAGAATACGGTCAATAAACCTTGAATAATTATGTATTAATGAAACCAATGTTATTATTAGCATGAATTTAACCTAGGTACCCATTTTTAAGACAATACAATTATAAAGCAATGTAGTATAGGAAAAGTACACTAACCCTGCCAGAAAGGTTAGATTCAACCAAAACACAACTAGCCTAGTATTGTTGATAGTAAATATAATACTAAAACAAAATAGTGAAAAATGGTAGGAGAAAGTATAGGGATTACCCATTAAATAACACTAATTACAAAACAGTGAACCAAAGTGAAGTGCTTTAGTGAAGTGTAAATGCCCTAAAAAATAGTGAAAGTGGATGTGAAACATTCAAAATAGAATGCTAAGTAAATAGACACTCTGTAAAACATTGATAAACCACCAATGATTGGAGTGAGATTATAATTAGTTATATACCTAGAAGTAATTAGAAATAGTAATCCAAATTAATATTAAGGAAGCTTGTAATAATATTCAGGGAGAAAGCCCAGTACAATAACTTGTGTTAACATGGCATGATAGGATAGAAGTAAAGTTTGTTATTAAAGATTAAAATTATAAAGAATGCAACACCCCATGTTGAAAGGGGAATTAACCTTCATAATATTAGAGAAAGTGACAATGTTTATCACCCTAGTTTATAAGACAAGAAAGAAATCAATGTTAGTACTAAGAATAATTTATGACTTGTAAAGAATAGTTGATTCAATGTTAAAGAAGGAATATGGCGGAAAGGGACTTACAGTCCATAAACCTAACTATTATATTTTAAATGAAGAGTAATGAAAATGTATGTTGAATAGTAATTAAAACACAAACAAATAAGTGAAGCCCATCAGGCTGAATTCAGAATGTAATTTAAAAAGGAAATACACTAAAAAACAATAATGGCTGTTTGTGACTATGAAAACAGTTAACTGCCAAAGACATTCAAATGCAAATTGTATCAATTTCACAAAAAATCTTACTAATCTAAGAACAGTGAATGGACAGTAATTATATATCAGTTATTTCAACACAGAAATATTATTGTAATAATTTAATTCAAGAAAGATATGTTATTTATTAAATGTCAAATAATTAGACTATAGTTAATGTGTAACAGAATATGACCTTATGAGGTATCATTGTAAACTTTGAAAGGAAAGAAAAATAATAGTGATGTCATTTATTATCCCAAAGGAATTATAAGGGAATAAAATCATTAGGAAAATACTTAATAAATTTGAATAAAAATTCAAATATTTCTAACAATGTATGTAAGGAGTAATTAACCAAGCATTGAATTATTGGTTACTATGACAACGAGACGTTTGAGGGCTTATTTTTCCGTTAAATTGAGAGACGCTGAAGAAACGAAGCGTGGGTAAGCCACACGAAAAATTGGACAAACTAAAATTTTAATTTAAACAGTTATAAAAAGTCGAATCAGTGAACCAAGATAACCCAATATGAAGAGACGTCGATCTATACAGAATTAATGATGTCCAGGAACGAAATTAAATAAACTAAATAAAGAAAAAACCCAGACCAGTTTGAAGAAGATGTTGGAAGCCTTCAACCAGCCCAAATTCGAAAAATACACGCCTATCCTGATGACGACACAGACAACGTGAGATGAACTGATAAGTACCGAATAATTCTTTACTCCCAAAACCCCAAAAGACTTAAATTATTTTCAAACGATAAAATTTCTCACTATTTAAAAAGTAGTATTTTCTTTCAAAGGTAAAGGCATAATTTACTTACATTAAAAAACGTTTAATTAAACTATAGAGATAACCTTATTTGTGAACATAACTACTGTAACAGAAATACGACACTACTGAACAAATTGTACAAACACATTATAAATCCTAAGTACGCATAAGGTATAGTAGTGTACTTTTTTTTCATGTAATCAACGTTTATGTCTATTTTCATGATCAAAAGAACTCCAGATTTTAAAAACATAGTAATTTGTTAAAAGTAACTGAACGATAGTGTTTTGAAATCAATTTTGGCAACCTGAGATGTTTTGTGTTTCAAGCTCTAAGCCGGAGCATAATATTATAAATTTGTTTATGATTCATTCGTCATATTTATTGATAATTAAATGTGTATTAAAAAACGCAGTACAGAACATTACTATCTTGTTATTTCATAGGAATTTTGTAGAATATATGTGTGTTAGCGAAGTTTTAAGCAACAGCCAACTAGCGCTCACCACGAGCGGCCGAGTCGACAACCTGTGTAGCAGCGGGAACAATTCGAACGTCACAGCTGAGTAGGGGTAAACTGACAGTTCTACCCCGGATGTGACGTCATATGGCGGGAAATTCAAAAATCTAGGTGGTGGGGGTAAAAATCTGGTAGTCGGCTTTCGGTCATGTTGTGGGCGGTCAGTATAAAGTGGGGTTATGTGTGCGTTGATTGGTGTATACGTCGGCGAGGTTGCCGCTTCGTGCATGTGTTATAGTGTACGGGTTTGTATATGCAAGGTGTTTTTCCGGTCGGCCATGATGTAAAATCGTCGTGGTCGGCGTTGCCAACTTGTGCTGGTTAATCGCCGTAGTCGACTCTTGCGTGTGTTATAGTGTACGGGTTTTGTATATGAACGGCGCTGCGGGCGATGGTCGATGTCTGTGTGTAGTCCACGTTGCCGACTTGTCGGTCGTTGATTGGTCGTAATTTGAAACGTCGTGTTCGTCGTGTCGAACTGTATCGCGAGCCCGTGTAGTGATCCGGTTCGCCGTTCGCCGGCCGCCGTCGGGTTGATCTGCTGTCGGACGCCGTCCGCCGCCGACGGCGAATGGCGAACGGCGAACGGCGAACGGCGAACGGCGAACGGCGAACTGGTTCGTGAGGCTGCGTCGTGATCCGGTCGGTGCCGTTCGCCGTTCGCCGGCCGCCGTCGGCGGCCGGCGAGCGTCGAACGGGTTACGCGGTGATCCGGTTCGTCGTCGAGGATTGGTCTGTGTGTCGGATAACGGGTTACGCGGTGATCCGGTTCGTCGTCGATGATTGGTCTGTGTGTCGGTGGTAAGTAAAAACCGTGCATGTGTTTTAGTGTATGGGGTTGTATATGTAAGGGGTTTTTCCGGAAGTGCGGCCATGTTGGAAAAGCGTCGTCGGCGTTGCCAACTTGTGCTGGTTTATCGACGTTGTCAACTCGTGCGTGTGTTATAGTGTACGGGTTTGTACATGTACACCGCCACCGCCGCCGTTCGGATATCCTTGCAGTTAAAAATCAATTCACTTGTAAAAATTGAATATCACACATTTGTGCATAGAAGATAAAAGCGCGACGTTGCCAACTTGTGCATGTGTGCTGTTTTAGCGTCGTCCATGTTGTCAACTCGTGCAAGTGTTATAGTGTACGGGTTTAGATATGTACGCCGCCACCGTCCAGATATCGTTGATGCGAAGAGACTGAGTGACGTGTATTGAATTGTTGTCAACATGTGAAGTGTGTAAATTCGAATGCGTGTGTTTGTGGTAAGTATATATTGTAAAAATAAAAAAATGTGCACATCATCACTGCGAAACTCTCGATGACTCGGTCCTTCGGTGCATAATTGAAATCAATTCACTTGTAAAAATTGAATATCACACATTTCTGCATAGTAGATAAGTATTACTATATACATAATATTCTGATTGACACTTCACTTGTAAAGATTATGCAGGACGCATCATGCATGGAAAAAGGATAGTTGAAAATAAACAGTTAAAAGAAAAATTTATATATATAATTTAAACAAACAAAAAATATATGTTAAAGTACAGACAAAATATATTAGAAGGACTTTTGAAATTAAATACAATAAAAATGTTAAAGCAATACCGTTTAATTAAAAACAATTAAAATACATGTAATAAAAATATATTACAATTTAAAATACACAATATATAAACCACACAGTAGTGACAATTACAAAATACATAATATGTACACGAAATACATCTAAGTAAACTAAATACAAGTTAAAATAAACAAGTGCACTATGACAAATGTGTA
This sequence comes from Magicicada septendecula, assembly GCA_034769895.1. Lineage (NCBI taxonomy): Eukaryota > Metazoa > Arthropoda > Insecta > Hemiptera > Cicadidae > Magicicada > Magicicada septendecula. Next base: position 954,893,495 of record CM068367.1, read on the forward strand.
CAATTAAATCAAAATGAAATATGTATAAGGAAAATAAATATTATGTAAACGCACACAGTAGTGACAATTACTGTGACAACTACACAATACAATAAACATAAGCACAATGACAATTGTGTACAACTAAATCAAATGAAATACACATGTAATCGTACTTACAGGCAATGATAATTGTGTGTGTGTGTGTCCAATGACAATTATACATGATAAATGAAGGTGCCCATTCGGTATTACTCTAAAATGTCTACCATGTAAGCCCTATCTTTTTCTCCACGATAAACCAGTTGAAATGAATATGGTGCTAAATTTTTTAATTCTTCATCATCGAAAACGCTTGCGTATCTCTTAAGTGGATTTACGTGATATTTCAATTTTGGGTCCTTGTAGTCCTGGATAGTGGCGAGTACGACCTTCCCGCACTTCACGTCTATATTTTGTAATTCTGCTATTGGATATTTAACACCAATTATTAATTCCTTAATTTTTTTATATTCAATCGCTCTAATGGTAGCAAACTTCGCAACGAATTATGCCATTTCACAATGAAGAATTTCGCTTGCGCGTCTGTCAAGGTCTGAATGAATAACACTAGTTTGTAGCGGTATAAAATAGGTAGGTAGTTGAGGAGGGGGAAACCGGAGAGTGGGATCTACTCAACGTACAGTAAGCGGGTATTTTTAACCGTGTAAACAGGATGCAAGCTGCTTTCTCCCGCTATGTTCAGCGGGTAGGTGGGGGAGGGGGGAGACGACTCGCTTATTTTTTTTTATTTTTTTTTTTAGACAAGGTGATATCATCGACTACACTCGAGCGTGTGGGAATAAGTCGATGGTGCTAATTGTTTTATGCATGTAGACAGGATGATGTAATTGACAGAAAGGCAACAAGTGATATTTTTATGATGCTAAATAAAAACAACAATGTATGCAATTAGTAATTTACCAGAAACCTATTGATTAGTCTAAAATCCGATACAACCCACTCGCGTAAAGCGTGTACTCTTTGATTTGTATATATTTCCGGAAATAAGCGGTGCACGAGACAGGCTGTTCCGTGTATTGAACGTAATTGTTCGAGTTTAGGACAACTGAAATCTTCTACATTTATAATATTGAAATGTACAATACACTTCTCCAGAAATCTTTTTTTCTGTAATCCTTTTACGAACACATAGTTAAAAGGAAACGTGTACTTTATTAATATCGACACAAGATGTTCGTACGATGTGTCCCCGTCCGTCCACTCTAATCTATGATAATGCTCCGTTAACCAACGGTTTGTCCTCATGTGTTTGTGATTCGAAACGATCGTGTTTACTGGAGATGCAAATATCCAATGCCTGCTGGTAAATGCGGTGATATCCGTAATGGCTAGTTCCTTGATGAGTTCGTTTCCATCGTCGTCAACGAAACAGTGAAAGTCAAGTATGACTGCTATCTCGTCGTTGATCATCCTCGTGGCTTGATCATCGCCAGGAGTGGTGGGGTCGTCGTCCATGTTGAAAAAGTGGTGAGGTTGTCGGGCTGTGTAAGAGTGTGCTGGTTAAGGGTCAGCCAGGTTGCCAACTCGTGCATGTGTTATAGTGTACGGGTTTTGATATATACAGCTTTTTCCGGAACGGTGACCATGTTGAAAAAGCGTCGACGTTGCCAACTTGTGCATGTGTGCTGGTTTAGCGTCGGTCACGTTGTCAACTCGTGCATGTGTTTTAGTGTATGGGTTTAGATATGTACGCCGCCGCCGTCCGGATATCGTCGATGTGAGGAGACATGTATTGCATTGTAACCAACTTGTGAACTGTAAATTCGAATGTGTGTGCCTTTGTGGTAAGTATATATAGTGTACGTGTTTGGATACACACAGCTTTTCCGGAACGGTGACCATGTTGGAAAAGCGTCGACGTTGCCAACTTGTGCATGTGTGCTGGTTTAGCGTCGTCCATGTTGTCAACTCGTGCATGCGTTATAGTGTACGGGTTTAGATATGTACACCGCCGCCGCCGTCGTCCGGATATCGTCGATGTGAAGAGACTGAGTGAGGTGTATTGCATTGTTGCCAACTTGTGAACTGTAAATTCGAATGTGTGTGCCCTTGTGGTAAGTATATATTATAAAAATAAAAAATGTGCACATCATCACGTGCGATGTGTGCGAAACTCAAATGTGCGAAACTCACGATGACTCGGTCCTTCGGTGCAAAATTGAAAATCAATTCACTTGTAAAAATTGAATATCACGCATTTGTGCATAGAAGATAAGTATTATATGTACAAATATATTTGTTAATTTTGAAGATGTCTATCCGGGCTTACTCTAAAATGTACACCACGTAAGCCTTGTTTTATTATCTAGACATAAGCACATTGACAATTGAATACAATTAAATCAAATGAAATATGTTTAAGCACATTATATTATAAGTTAAAATATATTATGTATAATTAAAAGAAATTAAATGAAATACAACTAAGTACAAGTTAATATAAATATGTAATCGTACGCGCAGATAACGACAATTATATGTATGTGCAATGAAAATTATACATGATAAATGAAGATGTCCATTCGGTCCTACTCTACAATATCTACTATGTAAGCTCTATCCTTTTCTCCACGATAAACCAGTTGTCTAAGGAAAACTAATTACAAGTTAAAATAAACAAGTGCACTATGACAAATATGTAAACGCACACAGTAATGACAATTACAAAATACAATTGTATACAATTTTTGATAAATATGTTTTAGGGTGCCAATGAGTAAGCGATTCAAAAGAGCGTTCATAAGAAAATGGAATAATTTCATTAGAATGTTTCTACTAAAAGAAAAATACAAAGAATGCGAAACTCTAAACATGGGTAACGGACAAAGATGTTCAAAATTAACGACCTACGAATTGTGCACATCACACTATAAAATACAAAAAGAATTCTGTAATTTTTACCACTTAGTAAAAAATATAAATTTGCCGATGTCAATGTGAGCACTTTAGCAAAAGTTGAGTATACACTACGAAAAAATTATGCAACACAATTTAGAATTCCAACTGATGAAGGACACCAAAATTGGATGGATTATTCAAAAAACACTAATAAAAGAGGAAACAATAAATTTTTCCCAATTTTCTATACGGTAAACCGTCAGAATATTTACACGTGTTTACCAACTCGAATAACTATGACAATTGGAGAAGTATGTGCTCAACAAATCTTTATAAAAGTATAAAATGTTTTACAAAGGAAAGTATTTACACAACATCCGTCGTCGAGGTGGTGGCAGTATTTCGATCTGAAACATTCTCGCTACGGACGTTTGGACAATGAAACATTGAAAATAATTCCACACAACGGACGTTGCAGTTTTGCTGTCCTTCTCGACGAACGGTGTCGGCTGTTCCGTACTGATGAACAGGTATCATACAACGATTCCCACAAAATCCAAATGCATGAAAAACTAACATTCTTGCTTCAGATATGGACGTGTACACATATTCTTTTGAAAACCGACGAAAGAGCTTTTACAACATCCGTCGTCGAGGTGATATTAAATTTTTCCCTCGACGCATAATTGAAAACCAATTCACTTGTATAAATTGTATATCACACATCCGTGCATGGAAAATATATACATAATGCACGGAAGATAAGAATTACCATATATAATATTCTGATTGATATGTAATTTCTATCGCAGGACGTATTAAAAGAAAGGTGTAGTGTCATCTGCATCTGTTGTAAGAAATTCACATGACATGCACACCGTGTGTATGCACTGCATAAGTGAAAACCACTTCACTTGTAAAAATTGTCTGACACACATCATGCATAGGAAATAATTACCATTTATATTATTTTGATGGTATGTAATACCTGTCGGGCAGACGTAGTAAAAAAATCTGATGGGTATGTAATATCTGTCGGGCAGACGTAGTAAAAAAATAGTGGAACGTCTTCTGCATATCTCGTAAGAAACTCTCTTCTCTCTTTGATTTGGTCCATTGTGTATAAATGAAAATCACTTGACTTGTAAAAATTTTGTAACACGCATTATGCTTGAAAAAAATATGTGTAACACATATCATGCAGGGAAAAGAATAGATGAAAATAAACACTAAAGCAATGAAAAACTTACATGTGTATTGTAAGAAAATAAATACAATAATTTATATATACATACAACAAATATATACATTGCAAAAAAATGGAAACAAATATATACAATTAAAAGATACTTATCAAATAATATATATACATAGAACAAATATATACATTGCAAGAAAAAATGGAAACAAATATATACAATAAAACGATACATATCAAATATATACAATGTAAACAATTCTAGTAGATTGTTGTTGTTGTTGTTGTTGTTGTTGTGCACAGCCATCTGTAACAGAAAAAATAGAAACAATATTAGTGCTGTATGGTTAGTACGAGTAGGATGGATTAGAATAACGTTTATGAGCACTATAACATACCTCAAATATGCATACGCTCATATAACGTCAGTGTCGTCTTGCCGAATGCGTATAGACGATAATGCGGACATCTAGGCAGGACCCCCTCCAACACCACCGTCTGGAGCCAACTCAGGATGCAAAGATAGTGATAGGCGTGTCCACACGCCAAACCGAGGAGCCTCTGTCCGTCGGTGTAATCCTCCATACATATACTACACGAGGTATGGGGCACTATACCCTGGACGGGACAGAGTTCTCCTCGGTGCCAACACCACGTCGGTAGGTTCCTTCGCAGAAGGAGCCTCATCGTGGTTGGCTCACCGTCCATCCGTGATTCTATGGTTTCCAAAATGTCAAAGAAGACCGGTGCGGGTTCTGGAGGGGGTCTCAAACGGGGATCTCGTTGTTGCTGCTGGGGCAGAAGGTGCTACTGTTGTGGATGAGGCTGTGGTTGAGGCTGAGGCTGCGGCTGTTGCGGCTGAGGTTGCGGTTGAAGATGAGGATGCTGCGGCAGAGGGCGTATCAACTGCGGTTGTGGCTGCGGCAGCAGAGGACGTGCGCACGGGTGAATGTCACTGAGGACAAAAAAAAAAGACATAAAAAACGTATACAGACGTGGAAAAAGAAAAATATGTACGCATAAGAAGAAGACTTACATACTGTCTTCGAAGATGGAAATCGTCGATGACGATGAGGGTGTATATTTCCTCTTCCTCATCATCATCATCATCTTCTGCTTCGAGGAAATCGATATTGTATCCCAATTCATCCTCATCTCCCACGAACCCGCTGAGGGTTTCGACATCGTCGTCGTCATCGACGTCGGTATGATCGACATCGCTGGAAAAAAGTACAAATTTAAAAACAGACGTAAACGGATTACTACAAGAGATTGTTAATGAAAACGGACTTACCGACTCGAGCCGGGTTGAGGAGATGTGCTCCCCAGCAGAGCACGACGTAACCGTTGCTAATTATAAAAAAAAACAGTAAGTCAGTCGAATGGAATATTCTGTTTGTACACATTAAATAAAGAAAAAATATTGTATTTACCGTCGTACTCGTCGTTGCTCCTCTGACAGACGTTTAATCACTTTGTTGTTCATTCTGTAAAACGTAATTAAAGTTGTAAAATAATTAGGTAAATAGCATACATGAAATACGAGTTTAATCTTGCCGTTAGTTTTTGGTCCGTGTACCTCTGTCTCTTCGCGTTAGGACCAGCAGCGTCGTCCGATAGCGCACGTTTACGTGTTCCGAAGTGTCCGTACGCGAGTGTAGTTACGCCGTCGTCCAGTTACTTACCTCTTATCGTCATAAGGTGACAGGGAAAGTTTTGTTACACGTTGCGTGTACAGCTTATGACGATCGGTTCGTATACACTCGGCAGAGGTGAAAACCGTACGACTGACGAAACGACACTCGCTGTACAATCGATGACGTAATCTTTTTTTATTGCTGTCCTTGGTACACCTTTTGCCACCTTTATGTCGGTGCAGTCGGACAATAGGAGCGAGTAACATTTTGCTCTGAGTCCGACAAATTCCCTGTTGGGTTTCCCATTGGTCTCATCCTTGAACTTCACCACGACTTTTTTGTTGTCGTCGCAATGAGAAAGATGATCCACAGGATAGTACGACGTGTCAAAAAGGTGGAGATCCTCTTTCATATACTCGTACACGTCGTCAGTCTGTATGCTGTAAAACAAACTGTTCGTGTCAGTCATTAGTAATGTCAATCGTCGACCGTACTTGGCGACAGCGTACCGATAATGAAAATCGTACATTATCAGTTTACTGACATCGAGTACTGTGAAGCCGACGTACACCGGGCGGGAAAGGAGTAGTCGCGCCTAACGGTTAGAAAAAAAAAGTTTTGGGCTGTTCGCACGTAACAACTGTTCACCGTTAACTAAAACAGTAGACAAGCGTTCAGGTAAATATAAGAGTCTCAGAAAAATAAAGAAACTCTCGTAGACTGTCCGCATAATTGCACGTAACAGCTGTTCACTGTTAACTAACCCAGTCTTTGAGCGTTTGGGTAAAATAAAAAACAGTTGTAGACTGTTCGCATAAATGCACGTAACAGCTGTTCACTGTTAACTAAAACAGTCGTCGACCGTTCGGGTAAATACACATGTCCTGGAAAAACAGCTGTAGACTGTTTGCATAAATGCACGTAACAGCTGTTCACTGTTAACTAAAACAGGCGTCGACCGTTCGGGTAAATACACATGTCCTGGAAAAATAGCTGTATACTGTTCGCATAAATGCACGTAAAAGCTGTTCACTGTTAACTAAAACAGTCGTCGACCGTTCTGGTAAATACGCATGTCCTGCAAAAACAGTTGTAGACTGTTCGCATAAATGCACTTAACAGCTGTTTACCGTTAACTAAAACAGTCGTCGATCGTTCAGGTAAATACAGATGTCTCGAGTCACCGACGTTATTCAGTGTACTGCCGTTTATCAAGATGGACGAAAAGAAGAAACAACTAGCCGGTGATATCGACACTATCAGCAATGACATACGTAAGAAATACCGTGCGTTAAAACATGTGATCCGTGAAGAGGAAGAAACGTTAACCAAAAGTTACAAACCGATTCTCGAACCGTTACAAATTACTTCGCAAGCGTTGGTTGAAAAAAAACGTAAAACAACAAATGAAAAGCCTACGAGTGCGAAAAAGATGAAACGTGGCGAGGAGGAGGAGGAAGAAGAGGAGGAGGATCTGATGGGTTCAAGTAGTAGCAATATCGATGTAGGAACACCGCTCCGTCCGTCACCGCAACAGCAGTTGACACCACGTTTCCTGAAAACTTCTGTGATAGGTGAAACTTCGGACGAGGACGACGAGGACGATCCTAGTCTCAACATCGAAAAAATGTTAGACACACCGGAAGGGAGGCGAGAAGCGCGTAGATATTTTCAGGAAAAATACGACAGTGAATCGTTAGCGAATAAGTACATGCGTATGATCGTGTCGGCTGAACGCGATCGTTTGATGGATTATACGTACGGTGTAAGACACGAAAGCGGAAAATTGATGATCGGTGATTCACCGTTGGAAATCGAAACAGACGATTCAATCTTTATCAACGGTAAACGTTTCAAAGGTACACCGGGTCTATACGAACTCATGTTCATGAAGCACCCTAAAGAGAACGTTTACAACGAGATGGATCTGAATGCGTACAAAGATATACTACGTGATACCAACGCGCACAAGCATCATTATTTAGTGAACGCGCAGGTAAACACAAACAGAGGTGTAAAGTATAAACAGATAATATCAAGGTTGTTCCCACCGAACGTACAGGACACGGACATAATAATACCGACAGAACGTATATGATGCTCTCGAGAAAAAAAGACAAAATCGATTACGTGCACTGGGACGATCCGAACGAACTGGTGGACAGATTGCGACTGTTGATAGCGTCACAACGCGCCCGAAACGGTGGACACACGAACGAAATCGTTTCCATAGTGGAAGAACTACGTGAAGCCAACATCATTGTATAAAATATCGTGCATAGCGGTCCACGCGCTTCATTCACGAGATGAGCGTTGACAACTTCGGCAGACACCAGAGCGCTGTTAGAGCGCGAAGAGAGATGCGACGCAGTCTGCGATAGGATATCGGTATCGCGATGACCGAGGACGCACACTTCGATGTAGCGGGAAATACACAACTTGGACGAACCGCACGACGGTAACGATGCCGTTCCACTGCGGTTTGTGCGTGACCACTGTCTGGTCAACGATTCGAGGCAAGGAATAGACATGAAAGGTTGTAAGCTCGTCACCGTCGCCGCTCCTGTCGATCTTGGGACGCTGTCAACAAGCAATACGTAGACTACACGTGCTTGCGTTTCACGACAGTACCGAACAAGAAGAACAGCCCTGTCGTCGACGCGCGGAACCATCGCATACAGTCTCTGAGAGATCCAGTTCGTGCGAGAAACGCTGCGACCAAAGTATACGTGGACGCGAAGATCATACCGAAGGATACGAACTCTAACCTAATGGTCGGGAACGTACGAATAACACAGTTAGCGCCACCCGTCAACATATAATATATTCTTATTGATATGTAATTTCTATCGCACGAACGTAAAAAAGTGTAGTGTCGTGTACAATTGTTGTAAGAAACACACATGATATGCACTGCATAATTAAACGTCAATTCACTTATATAAAACACATATCACTCATGGAAAATAACACAGTTCACAAGTTGGCAATACACGACGGCGTACATATCCAAACCCGTACACTATAACATATGCACGAGTTGACAACGTAGCCGACGCTTAACCAGCACACACGCACGAGTCGACAACGTCGACGCTTTTCCAACATGGACGCACGTCCGGAAAAACCGCTTTCATATCCAAACCAGTACACTATAACACATGCAAGAGTTGGCAACGTGACCGACGCTTAACGGCACATTCTTACACTACTTGACAACCTCGCCACTTTTCCAACATGGCCGACCACACCAATCATCTTCCACTCGACAACGTGGACGCAGACCCCACAACTCCGGGCGGCGACCAGGACACCGTCAGGCCACCGCCGGACGGTGAACCGCGAACGGCGAACATACCGCCGCCACGCCTCCGCCTATCAACGCACAATTATGTATGCATTGCATGTATGTGATTTTTTTTTTATTAAAAAAATATCTAATCAATTTTCATGTATTTTATTTTCTTAATACCCGTAACCTTGGAGGGGGAAACGTCTAATTATTATTCCCTCCCCCGTACGTTCGCACCAACCTGTTGGGCAGAATGACTTTGTAGGGCTCGACATAGCGCGCGCTAGACCAACAGTTTGGTGCGAACGTCATGGTAGCACACAATAACAGGGAACTCGTACTCCGTGTACAAAGTCTAGCGCCGGAAGAACTGATTTCACGTAATTTAGGTAAATTGTCGGTGTATCAGGTCTGTTTGCAATTCGGTATCGACATTGAAAACGATACGAAAAATAGATTTTTCTGGAACTGCATCATACAGGATAAAATAAAAATTACAGACGATGTATTGAATTGGCTCGGATATACAGGTAAATATAAAAATGAAAAACCCAGAATTACCAAATGGTTAAAGAAAAACGATTACATCGAATATTACGAAGTCCAAGATGAAGATAATGCACAGAAAAAATATTATGTGTTAAATGGAATAGATTTCGCTTCTTTGTTGATGCAAATGAGAACCCCTAAAGCTGTTGAATTGCGTGAATTATATGCCATTATGAAAGAAATTGTAATGAAATATAGACAATATGAAAAATTGTACGAGGAATGTTTGAAGGAGTTAATTAGTATGCAAAATAATTTGTTAACAACACAAATGTGTAATTTACAATTCATGATAAAATCTATTCAAGAAACTAACGAAGAAGAGGGACGTCGCGCAGAGGAAGGAAGACAACGAACGGAAGAAGAACGACAGCGTTCAGAGGAAGAGAGACGTCGCGCGGAAGAAGAACGGCAACGTGCGGAAGAACGAAGTAGACTGTTACAGTCCAAAATCGAATACAGTGTCGACAAACTGAGGAACGTACTGGCTAAGAAGATCGCGCCAAACCCCATAAACAGGAACAAAATTCGTTGTCTGTCTCTGTACAAAATATCCGAAAACGTTTGGTACATTATGCGCAGACAACTGGAAAGTTTCAACGAAGGAGAGAGAAAAATATATAGCAAACATCCTACAGCGAAGAAACTATGCGCATGGAAAGACGTCGCTTACGCCGTGGATATTGGAAATATAGTTAGAAAACAGTATCGTAATTGCCTGAGATGGGACGCTCGCGGTAATGTCATCAAACCGGCCGACACGAACGACACTACAGTCGTCACCGACGAAGAAATGCTTACAACGTTCGAGCGAGCCATAAACGAAGTAAACGATGCCCACGTGTTAGCCAACAATATCTCTGTATGAAAAGAAAATTCCACCTGACAGTAAAAATTACAGTCATCCACTTGTCCATCCACTTGAACTAGGTATATATTGAGTCGATTGAATTAATGTTATTTATTGTTAGGATTTACAGTACTTTGACTTTAATTTCATATTAAAAAAAAATGTAATAAATTTCCATGTATTTTATTTTCTTAATACCCGTAACCTTGGAGGGGGAAACGTCTTATTATTATCCCCTCCCCCGTACGTTCGCACCAACCTGTTGGGGAGAATGACCTTGTAGGGCTCGACATAGCGCGCGCTAGACCAACAGGTTGGTTGGAACGTATTAGTATGTATTAGGCATCCGTCATGGTAGCACACAATAACAGGGAACTCGTACTCCGTGTACAATGTCTAGGGCCAGAAGAACTGATTTCATGTAATGTAGGTAAATTATCGGTGTATCAGGTCTGTTTGCAATTCGGTATCGACGTTGAAAACGATACGAAAAATAGATTTTTCTGGAACTGCACCATACAGGATAAAATAAAAATTACAGACGATGTATTGATTTGGCTCGGCTATACAGGTAAATATAATAATCAAAAATCCAGAATTACCAGATGGTTAAAGAAAAACGATTACATCGAATATTACGAAGTCCAAGATGAAGATAATGCACAGAAAAAATATTATGTGTTAAATGGAATAGATTTCTCTTCTTTGTTGATGCAAATGAGAACCCCTAAAGCTGTTGAATTGCGTGAATTATATGCCATTATGAAAGAAATGGTAATGAAATATAGACAATATGAAAAATTGTACGAGGAACTTTAGAAGGAGTTAATTAGTATGCAAAATAATTTGTTAACAACACAAATGGGTAATTTACAATCTATGATAAAAACTATTCAAGAAACTAACGAAGAAGAGAGACGTCGCGCAGAGGAAGAAAGACAACGAACGGAAGAAGAACGACAGCGTGCAGAGGAAGAGAGACGTCGCGCGGAAGAAGAACGGCAACGTGCGGAAGAACGAAGTAGACTGTTACAGTCCAAAATCGAATACAGTGTCGACAAACTGAGGAACGTACTGGCTAAGAAGATCGCGCCAAACCCCATAAACAGGAACAAAATTCGTTGTCTGTCTCTGTACAAAATATCCGAAACCTTTGGTATATTATGCGCAGACAACTGGAAAGTTTCAACGAAGGAGAGAGAAAAATATATCGCAAACATCCTACAGCGAAGAAACTACGCGCATGGGAAGACGTCGCTGACGCTGTGGATATTGGAAATATAGTTAGAAAACAGTATCGTAATTGCCTGAGATGGGACGCTCGCGGTAATGTCATCAAACCGGCCGACACGAACGACACTACAGTCGTCACCGACGAAGAAATGCTCACAACGTTCGAGGGAGCCATAAACGAAGAAAACGACGCCCACGTGTTAGCCAACAATATCTCTGTATGAAAAGAAAATTTAACCTGACAGTAAAAATAACAGTCTAGCGAACCGCACTGTGTATATTATTGTTTTTTTTTTGCTGTAAATATTATGTTGATTTTTACAATATTATGTGTGTGTATTTCATGTATGTGTTTTTTTATATTAAAAGATGTAATCGATTTTCATGTATTATATTTTCTTAATACCTGTAAACTCCCTCTGTCCGAACGGTGGGAGAGGGAAACGTCTCCCCTCCTATTCTTCGCTCAGTGTTTCATCAGCGCGAGTCGTGAGAGGACGTGCACGATGCTTTCGTACGATCACAAGGATGACGATAACGATCGCAATGAAAACCGCTATTTCAGACAGTGCGGTGAAGCGATGACGATCAAGTGCGTATCTCCGGACGACAAAGAAGTGCAGATCGCACTGATTAAAAAAATCATATCCCCTTATCCGCGTTACAGAAGCATTGAAGACCGTTTAAAGAGTTTTAAAGATTGGCCGATATCGTTGACGATAACGCCTAAAGAACTATCCGAAGCGGGTTTCTTTTACAACGGATGCAACGATAGAGTGATTTGTTTTTGCTGTGGAGGTGGTTTAAACAAATGGGAGCGAGGAGAAAACGCTTGGACGGAACACGCACGTCATTTCCCCGTGTGCTCTTACGTAATGTTAGTGAAAGATAAAAAATTCATCCTAAAGGCATTGGGTATCATTACCGAACCGGGAGCAGCAGCTGGAGCAGCAGCAACAGCAGTGGCAGCAGAGAACGGACAAAGCACCGACTCGATCAAAGAGAATAAAAAAAAAGAACCGGGAGCAGCAGCAGCAACAGCAGTGGCAGCAGAGAACGGGCAAAGCACCGACTCGATCAAAGAGAATAAAAAAAAAGAAGAAGGGGGTCCAGATCGGGATACGATGTGCAAAGTTTGTTACGCACACATCGTTGAAGCCGTACTTATTCCCTGTCGCCATTTTGTCATATGTGTGAATTGCGCCATCATTCTAAATCAGTGTCCCTTATGTAGAGCCACATACACCGCTTACATGAGAGCGTATTTCTAGTTCGTTTTCATGCACTGAGAACGTCTAAACAACGTGCAGTCAGAAAACGAACAGCAAATTCATACTCGCGCTTACCGACTGTTAATACATGAGCAAGAACATTTCGTCTAATGCATGAAATAAACCAGTAAAAATTGTTTGAAAAACAATGCTGCTGCTGTGACGGAAGTGTTTATAAATAAACAATATCTCACTACCTCCTCAGTGTTTCGAAAGGGCGTGTCGAGAACGAACGCATAGAGCTGTTGACTTCGTACGAGTACAGTCGATGCAGTGACTTAACGCACGCAGTACTGTACCCTGTAGATCTTTTTGTATACAACGTTTTGACGCAAGAATTTGTTGCACTGATTCGTGACGTGGACACAAGGTACAAAGTAAACGTTCCGAAAAAATTCTTTACGGACGTTACACAACATACAACGTGTCTGTTTCGCGAGACGGACGGATCGGCAGCGTTCCTAGTAGCACCGAACACATTGTTTGTAACGAAAAAAGATGGCAGTCGACGAGCTAGCAGTCATACTTGACTTTCACTGTTTCGTGGACGATAACGGAAACGAACTCGTCAAGGAACTCGCAGTTACGGATGTCACCGCATTTGCCAGCAGACATTGGATATTTGCTCCACCAGTGGACACGAACGTTTCGAATCACAAACACATGAGGACGAACCGATGGTTAACGGAGCATTTTCACGGACTAGAGTGGAGGGACGGGGAGACATCGTACGAACATCTTGTGCCGATATTAGTAAAGTACACGTTTCCTTTTAACTATGTGTTCGTAAAAGGATTACAGAAAAAAAGATTTCTGGAAAAGCGTATCGTGCATTACAATATTATAAATTTAGAAGATTTCGGTTGTCCTAAACTCGAACAATTACGTCCGATGCACGGAACAGCATGTTTCGCGCACCGTTTATTTCCAGATATATGTACAAATAATAGAGTCCACGCTTTACGCGAGTGGGTTGTATCGGATTTTAGACTCATCAATAGGTTTCTTGTAAATTATTAACCTTTTTGTTTATATTTAGCATCATTTCGCTTGCATAAAAATTACTGCCTTCACGTCAGAATTCGATTACATCACCCTGTCTAGACGCATAAAATATTAGTGCCGTCGTCTGGTCGCCTACCCCCCTTCCGCGCTCAGCAGGAATCGATTACAACACCTTGTCTAGACAGATAAAAAAATAACTGTTGCCGACTGGTTGCCTCCTCCCACCCACCGCACATGACGTGTGAAAGCGGCTTTCATCCTGTTTCACAGGGTTAATAATAACCGTTTACTGCTCGTTGTCTGGTTCCCCCTCCCTCGCGCTGTCTGGTTTCCCCTCCTCAACAGCCTCCTTACTTATAACGACGCGAACGAGCGTTATTTAATTCAGACCTTGACAGAGACGTAAGCGAATAGTGATTCTTCATTAGAAATGGCTTCATTCGTTGCTAAGTTCGCGGACATTAGTGCTATACAATATAAGAAAATTAAAGAACTAGTAATGGGTGTAAAATATCCCATAGTGCAACTTCAAAACGTAGACAGTAAATACGGAAATGCTGTATTCGCCACTATCCAGGACTATACGGACGGTAAATTGAAATATCGTGTTTATCTTCCGAGGAGATACGCAGGCGTTTGGGAAGACGATGAGTTAAAACATTTAGCACCGAACTCACTATATCTCGTTTACCGCGGAGAAAAAAACAGGGCCTACGTGGTGGACATTTTAATGTAATACTGGATGGACATCTTATGAAGTAACAAGTATATTTGTATTTCATAATGTACACATTATTAAATTTGTAATATATATATAGCGCTTACATGTAATTCATTTGTTTTAATTACAATTCAGTGTGTATGTGTGTGTGTGTGTGTGTGTGTGTGTGTGTGTGTGTGCGTGTGTGCGTGTGTGTGTGTGCATAATATGTATTTTAACTTGAATGCAATCATAAACTTGTAATATAGTGTGATTACATATATTTCTTAATTGTACACAATTGATAATGTACAGGTGTTTACATATTATGTATTTTAACTTGTAATTAGTATGCATACATGTATTTCTTAATTGTACACAATTGAAAATGTACACGTGTTTACATATAATGTATTTTAACTTGTAATTAGTGTGCATACACGTATTTCTTTTGTTTTAATTATATGCAATTGTCAATTCAATTCATTGTGTGTGTGTGTGTGTGTGTGTGTGTGTGTGTGTGTGTGTGTGTTTAAATATTTTAACTTGTAATATATTGTGCTTATATGTATTTAATTTGATAAAATTAAACGATATTATCTTAACATTTCATTGTATTTAATTTCAAAAAATCCTTTGAACTAACAGTACATTTAATCATATTTTAAATAACAGTACAACACTCAATCTACAAGCTTGAACGGTCGTTGCGCACCGACCGTTATTACATACATTCAATTTAAAAAAAAATCAAAATTATATTAAAATAATTGCATAATGTTAATATATTACAGAAACTAAAGAATAATTTTAAAGCAACTTACCCTGTACGAGATATTCTGTCTTTCACCGATGATGTCAAAGCAGAATCCAACGATGATATGTACTTCAACAGATCAAATCTTTCGGCTTTTTATACATCGCTGAACCCCGCTTAAGGAAATGAAGATATGCAGTCATGAACAATAAAAAAGTTAACGACTCAGGAAGGCAGATGTTTAGAGACCTGTTTGCCTAACCACGCCCGTGAACAAGGTCGACCACTACCGAATATCAGCTAACGCCCAGACGTCCTTACTACCACAATATATAATTAAATTCTTTTTTTATACAAAATAATTGTCAACTCCGAACGGACACTTATTACATACCCCGTCACAATAATACAAATGATAATAATTTTTTTTAATTTTTAAATTTAAGTTTTCAATTGTGTTTATTTACAATTATCCTTTTTCCGTTCATGATGAGTGAATTATTTTTTTTTGTACGAAATAATTTCCACCACTGAACATACACTTATTACATACCCAACACATTAATATAAATGATAATAATTTTTTAATATAATTTTTCATGCATAGTATGCATTCTACAATTTATACAAGTAAAGGTCAAAATTCCTATCTTTACAACGATGCCGAAGACTTTGTTTTTTACTCACCACCGACACACAGACCAACCCTCGACGACGAACCGGATCACCGCGTAACCCGTTCGACGCTCGCCGGCCGCCGACGGCGGCCGGCGAACGGCGAACGGCACCGACCGGATCACGACGCAGCCTCACGAACCAGTTCGCCGTTCGCCGTTCGCCATTCGCCGTCGGTGGCGGACGGCGTCCGACAGCAGATCAACGCGACGGCGGCCGGCGAACGGCGAACCGGATCACTACACGGGCTCGCGATACAGTTCGACACGACGAACACGACGTTTCAAATTACGACCAATCAACGACCGACACTTCGGCAACGTGGACTACACACAGACATCGACCATCGCCCGCAGCGCCGTTCATATACAAAACCCGTACACTATAACACACGCAAGAGTCGACTACGGCGATTAACCAGCACAAGTTGGCAACGCCGACCACGACGATTTTACATCATGGCCGACCGGAAAAACACCTTGCATATACAAACCCGTACACTATAACACATGCACGAAGCGGCAACCTCGCCGACGTATACACCAATCAACGCACACATAACCCCACTTTATACTGACCGCCCACAACATGACCGAAAGCCGACTACCAAATTTTTACCCCCACCACATAGATTTTTGAATTTTCCGCCATATGACGTCACATCCGGGGTAGAACTGTCAGTTTACCCCTACTCAGCTGTCTAGCTAATATCACGTATTACCTTAAAAATTAAATGTTTTAATTGTTTTAACAGAAACAATTTGGCGCCACCCGGGAATCGTAATCCCTATGATTTAACAGGTAGGTTGTACTGGTGACATTGACAACGCTACGGACTCCAGTAGTGACGTCGATTTATGTAACAACCAGTGTGAGGCAAACACACTACATTCACACTAATACACAAAATAAACAAGTGTGATACATTTCAACAGGTACGACCCTACTAGATTGTTACATATTGACAAACCCAACGAGGGGCTTTAAGAATAAAGGACGTACACACCCATAGATTGTTACATATTGGCTTCCATCGCGGGGCTTGAACAAGGGCGTCCCACAAAAGATTGTTACATATTGGCGACCAGCAACGTGTGGCTAGGAAGAATAACTAGCGGCGATCATGAATAGACACGGGATGGTTACGAGACGCAAAGGGAAGGAAACATCAAACCAAGAAGGAAACCCCGAAGAAATGGAGGAAGTTGAAGAAGTAGAAATGGAGGAAACGACTGGAGAATTGTCAGAAGAAAACCCACAGGAGGACCAAACGGAAAATCCAAGCCCACTTGAACCCGAACCTGAACCGGAAATAGAAGTAGAAGTCAGGGTAAATAACCAGCCAGTCAAACCAACAGAAGAAACGAATTTAAATAGAATGTTGAAGTTTATGATGGAACAATTTGGACAAATGAATCAAAAATTAGAATCAGACAAGGAAGATTTGAATAAAAAATTGGAAAAACTGGACATAAACAGCGAAGAATTGAAGAAGCAAATGAAGGAGAGTATAGAATTCCTGAATGACAAAATAGAGAGCAACCATGAAGACTTGAAGAGAAGTCAGGAGGCATTGGAGAAGAAGAGCGAGGAGCTGAAGAAACAGATCAAAAAGAATCTAGAATTAGTAAACAAAAAGATGGAAACTAATCATGATATTCTCCAACGGAAAATCGAGGAAGAAAGTGAGAAGAACAGAGAAGAATTGAGATTCATGTTTGCAGAGTTTCGTGAAGAAGACAAACGGACAAAAACATGGATGAATAAGAGATGGGAAGAAACAAGTTATCCAGTAAATCAACTTCAAGAAACTTTAGTTAGTGATTTCAAACCAAGGAATGAAACACTAGACAGCACTCCTGAAAGTATCAAAGAAACGTTAAATGAGAACATGGAACCGGGGAATCAGAAAATAACACAGAAGGAGATGGTCAAGGAACTAGAGGAGAGGCACCAAGAACTACAAATAGGTGTAAACAGTCGTATGAAGAAGAATCGAATCATTAAGAAGATTAAGAAAACAGAGGAACTGAAAAAGGTATATAAGAGGAATCTCATCAAAACACGAGAAGAAGTGGAGATGATGAAGAACGGACTCATCGATGTATTTAATTTGCCCATTACCTATCAAAGCAAATTAATAAAGTACAAAGATTGTAGGAGGACTCTGAGGGAAATTATAAAAGGATGTCACAACCAACCAATGGATGAAAATTTCAGCAAATCTATGCTTAGATGGAAGATGCCAGAAATAGAAATGACTGACAACAAAACAGATTATAACCAATCAAGAAGGTCAATAAAATACTGGAGCACACCAGAAATGGAAATACCAAATAAAAAAGCAAAAATCATATTAATGAGAGAGGCACAAATAACTTCTCTGATTAATGGACAAACTAATCAACTGATGGAGGTAGAAATAAATACCACGGAACATATGGTATTAAAGGAATTATGGTACAAGACGGAGGAGACCTATTTCACCAGTAAGAAAACAGTTCTACACGCCAGAGTTATCCGAACCATAAGGGCAGAGGAACTGATGGACCATGGGTAAACTAAGTGAAGATACCACAAACCAAGAAAAGGGACGGATCTTCAAGTTACTGACCCAGCAACCTAATGGAATAGAAGGAGATATTAAAATTAAATAAAGCTACTAGACAATCACCAAAACAAGAGGGTACAAGAAACGACTAAGACGAATTAAATAAGAAAAATTAAACTATAATAAATAAATTTAGTAATATCATCCAGAATAAGTGTGTCTATCAAGCACTTGAAGGAGTAGAGGTGCATAATAACAAAGAGTCGAACAAGAGAAGGAAATAATAAAGGAAAGAAAAGAAAGGAGAAGTCAACTTACCAAAAATATAATAACAAGGTCCTGTGTATAGCAATATGAATAAACAATTATGTATATCATAATAAACCGTATATCATCACAAGAGACAATGGTAATAATACTTACCAGATCAGTAATATCAATACAAGGAAAATCAAGGGAGTTTATAACCAAACTTCAATAAAAAAGTTTTACGAGGAAGAATAAAACCATTGTGAAATGAAACATATTTCAAAATTCTAAAGGAGATTGTAAGAGCAGCTTACTCAAATATTTAGATGATATATGCGGAACAATAAAAAAGTTTTATAATAATGAAAAAAAAACAAAGGAAATAGTTACACAAATTCCTTTCAATTTAAATTAATTTGCAGTCTAACAAAAAAAAAAAAAAAAAAATTGATATATGAAGTATGAAGTAAAAAGAGAGATAAACAGGAATAAGTTACACACATTCCTATGTAATAAAAATGTAAGAAGCACAAACTTACAATTATAATTAAAACAAAAAATAGCTAAAAAGGAATACGCTACAAACATTCCTTTAAGGTAAGACCATTAACTTACCAAAGAATTATCAAAAATGATGTTGAATACAGAGTAAAATAAACAAAAATAAAATCAAGTTCAAATTACTGAGATAAATACTTGAAATTATACTGAATAAAAAGTATTATCAGAAAAAAAATAAATAAAACTATACCTGGTACAAGGAGAGAGAAATTGTTATAAAACAAATATACAAATATGGCTAAAGCAGAATCCTGCCAAATGACTAAGAAAAAAAAAATGTCTAAGACAATTAAAATGATCACAAAAAGTGAGATATGATGAAATTAACATATGAATAAAGATAAAATTTCTCAATATAGTATATGAGTAGATGTTGGTGTATAGTTAAGGTATAGCGGAAGGAAGAATGAGTAGTAATGATAAAGTGATCTAAAAACAAACCACAAGGTGGACGATCCCAATTATATTATTATATTATTATTATTATTAAGTCACAAGTTGACAAAGATTTAAGATTGACTGTTGAAAAAGTCCAGCAATCTATATGAACTGAGTAGAGAAGATGTGCCTCTAGTCTCAGAAAAATGAGTAGTAATGGGAGAAACCAGCTAATATATAAAGTTAGGAAAAAAAAACTTGTGTATGAGGGAATATGCACCAATGGAAATAAATAAAAACAGATCCAAACAAAATGGAGTGAATTAAGTAAGAAGAGAAATGGAGAATGGAGAAACAAACAAGGAAGAGAAGGAAAAAGGTTATCTATAACTGATAATTTCATAAAAGACTATGCTAGTGTTTTATTAAAATGATAAATTTTAGAGGAGAGGCATTATGTAACGATACAATTAAGCCAAATCTCGTACCAGAGATAAAAAAGATAATTCTTGATATAAAATTACTTCATATGAAATAAAATGTGTAAAAAATGATTAAAATGTAAATACTTTGACAAGACGTACAACGATATTACCCAACCCAAGTGATTGAGCCGAAAACACAAACATAAAGAAGGGAACCACGTAACATACTTATTAAAATGTAAATATTTTGACATGATTGAGCCAACAACCCAAACATGAAGAAGGGAACCACGTAACATACTTATTAAAATGTAAATATTTTGGCATGATTGAGCCAACAACCCAAACATAAAGAAGGGAACCACGTAACATACTTAAGAAAAATATGATAGACAAAACAATGATGGACCCAGAACTAAAGAAGAACCAGAAGAAGAGGACAGATCCATACAAATAAACAGAATTTAAACCAGAAGAGAAGAAGAGGAGAACCGAACCGGATTGAAGAAGAAGAAGAGGAAGAATGAAGAGGAGACAGATAAAACCCAAGGGAAAACTAACACACATATATAAAAGGGAAAGATTGTATGTTTAGAGATAGAATACGGTCAATAAACCTTGAATAATTATGTATTAATGAAACCAATGTTATTATTAGCATGAATTTAACCTAGGTACCCATTTTTAAGACAATACAATTATAAAGCAATGTAGTATAGGAAAAGTACACTAACCCTGTCAGAAAGGTTAGATTCAACCAAAATACAACTAGCCTAGTATTGTTGATAGTAAATATAATACTAAAACAAAATAGTGAAAAATGGTAGGAGAAAGTATAGGGATTACCCATTAAATAACACTAATTACAAAACAGTGAACCAAAGTGAAGTGCTTTAGTGAAGTGTAAATGCCCTAAAAAATAGTGAAAGTGGATGTGAAACATTCAAAATAGAATGCTAAGTAAATAGACACTCTGTAAAACATTGATAAACCACCAATGATTGGAGTGAGATTATAATTAGTTATATACCTAGAAGTAATTAGAAATAGTAATCCAAATTAATATTAAGGAAGCTTGTAATAATTATCAGGGAGAAAGCCCAGTACAATAACTTGTGTTAACATGGCATGATAGGATAGAAGTAAAGTTTGTTATTAAAGATTAAAATTATAAAGAATACAACACCCCATGTTGAAAGGGGAATTAACCTTCATAATATTAGAGAAAGTGACAATGTTTATCACCCTAGTTTATAAGACAAGAGAGAAATCAATGTTAGTACTAAGAATAATTTATGACTTGTAAAGAATAGTTGATTCAATGTTAAAGAAGGAATATGGCGGAAAGGGACTTACAGTCCATAAACCTAACTATTATATTTTAAATGAAGAGTAATGAAAATGTATGTTGAATAGTAATTAAAACACAAACAAATAAGTGAAGCCCATCAGGCTGAATTCAGAATGTAATTTAAAAAGGAAATACACTAAAAAACAATAATGGCTGTTTGTGACTATGAAAACAGTTAACTGCCAAAGACATTCAAATGCAAATTGTATCAATTTCACAAAAAATCTTACTAATCTAAGAACAGTGAATGGACAGTAATTATATATCAGTTATTTCAACACAGAAATATTATTGTAATAATTTAATTCAAGAAAGATATGTTATTTATTAAATGTCAAATAATTAGACTATAGTTAATGTGTAACAGAATATGACCTTATGAGGTATCATTGTAAACTTTGAAAGGAAAGAAAAATAATAGTGATGTCATTTATTATCCCAAAGGAATTATAAGGGAATAAAATCATTAGGAAAATACTTAATAAATTTGAATAAAAATTCAAATATTTCTAACAATGTATGTAAGGAGTAATTAACCAAGCATTGAATTATTGGTTACTATGACAACGAGACGTTTGAGGGCTTATTTTTCCGTTAAATTGAGAGACGCTGAAGAAACGAAGCGTGGGTAAGCCACACGAAAAATTGGACAAACTAAAATTTTAATTTAAACAGTTATAAAAAGTCGAATCAGTGAACCAAGATAACCCAATATGAAGAGACGTCGATCTATACAGAATTAATGATGTCCAGGAACGAAATTAAATAAACTAAATAAAGAAAAAACCCAGACCAGTTTGAAGAAGATGTTGGAAGCCTTCAACCAGCCCAAATTCGAAAAATACACGCCTATCCTGATGACGACACAGACAACGTGAGATGAACTGATAAGTACCGAATAATTCTTTACTCCCAAAACCCCAAAAGACTTAAATTATTTTCAAACGATAAAATTTCTCACTATTTAAAAAGTAGTATTTTCTTTCAAAGGTAAAGGCATAATTTACTTACATTAAAAAACGTTTAATTAAACTATAGAGATAACCTTATTTGTGAACATAACTACTGTAACAGAAATACGACACTACTGAACAAATTGTACAAACACATTATAAATCCTAAGTACGCATAAGGTATAGTAGTGTACTTTTTTTTCATGTAATCAACGTTTATGTCTATTTTCATGATCAAAAGAACTCCAGATTTTAAAAACATAGTAATTTGTTAAAAGTAACTGAACGATAGTGTTTTGAAATCAATTTTGGCAACCTGAGATGTTTTGTGTTTCAAGCTCTAAGCCGGAGCATAATATTATAAATTTGTTTATGATTCATTCGTCATATTTATTGATAATTAAATGTGTATTAAAAAACGCAGTACAGAACATTACTATCTTGTTATTTCATAGGAATTTTGTAGAATATATGTGTGTTAGCGAAGTTTTAAGCAACAGCCAACTAGCGCTCACCACGAGCGGCCGAGTCGACAACCTGTGTAGCAGCGGGAACAATTCGAACGTCACAGCTATCTAGCTAATATCACGTATTACCTTAAAAGTTAAATGTTTTAATTGTTTTAACAGAAACAATTTGGCGCCACCCGGGAATCGTAATCCCTATGATTTAACAGGTAGGTTGTACTGGTGACATTGACAACGCTACGGACTCCAGTAGTGACGTCGATTTATGTAACAACCAGTGTGAGGCAAACACACTACATTCACACTAATACACAAAATAAACAAGTGTGATACATTTCAACAGGTACGACCCTACTAGATTGTTACATATTGACAAACCCAACGAGGGGCTTTAAGAATAAAGGACGTACACACCCATAGATTGTTACATATTGGCTTCCATCGCGGGGCTTGAACAAGGGCGTCCCACAAAAGATTGTTACAATATGCAAAGTGAAATGACTCCACATCGTACTGCAGAGACACCGACCGCATCCAGCATCAACGCACTCAACCATATTTAGCTACTTGTGGATTACAGCAATTAAGTAACATCCTACGGATATAGACACTTATGAAACATTTAAAACAATTTAATTATTGTTTCTGTGTGCTAAAGTCAATAATTTTATTTTATTTATATAGTACTTACTGACAATACGAGAGAATTTAGTTTAATATGCTCCCTTATAAAATTTTTTCAAAATTTTGGCTTCTATTTTAAACGGCTCATGGTGCCATTAAATTTCAGAAATTTTCAGTGTAAACACTACATTTGGAGTTGGTTAAAATTCTTGTTAATATGATGTTAATATGTAATTTTGCGATTCTTTTTCAAGATTTTGACTATTTTTTGCCCTCTGCCCCCATTTTTTTTGTGAGTTAAATGTGTGGGCAGGCATGCGAAGTTTTACTATAATCGGGACTATAATTTAATTGGGTAATTAAAAATTGTCTGAGACATACCCCAAAAATAAACAGACAGGTAGATAGACAGACAGTCGTACTTAATGAAGTTAGGTCCTGTACACATTGCTGGAGTGCGCTGTGTCATAGGGTCATTCTGCACTGGTCCACCACAACACTTAAAGTGTGAAGCAGGAATGACATCTTTTGTTTCTCAACAGTAAGGAGCCAATTGTTGTTTCTGAGATATATACCTAAAATTTTATTGGGTTTGTCGTATATAATTTATATTTTTAAAAGACGTTTAATAGAATAATTCTTTATTTATTTTATTTTATTTTGAATTACATATTCGTAAGACATATTTTTTTTTAGTTTTTGGTGGATATAGCGCTCAGTCTAAAACTGTTCCACTATTGTCCCCCCTGGATACAACACATACGACCAACTGGATCGCTTACTCACTTCTTGGATGGTTGCACTGCACAAGTCCGGGTCCACCAGCTCTCTCGGCACTTCTCCAACTGACTGCCGGTGTCCCCGTGCCTCCGCCGTTACTATCACCGGGAGGTCAACACAAGACTTCAGTGGTATTACAACCATTTCTTGACTACTGTAACATCTGGAGGATCTCAGCAAACGCGGACAAAACATAACTCTGCATATTAAATTCCGTAGGTAAAAATGACACACTTCTTTTAGACCCCAGTCCGCATCGGCTCGACAGCTATTACCCGGAAGCGTGAGTTCAAGTATTTCGGAATCACGCTTGACTCCAAATTAACCTGGCAACAGCATATCACAAGAGCCACTTCTCAAGCAAGCTCCGAGCCCTCCGGATCCATGGCAGCAATGACTAATGATCCAGCCTGACACTGATCAGTATCTACACATCGTGCCTACTCCTTATTTTGACATACGCACATCCGACTCTGGTGACAGTCGACCCTGCACGACTGAAACCAAACAGACTCATAGAACGGCGAGCAGTTTGTCTAATATGTCGTCGTCCACTCCGAACTCGTACCAGCAATCAAGCTCTTTGCTCCCTGAACACCCTCTTACCCGACGTCGAGGCCTTTTTTTAAAACCTCAACCGCCGATACTCCAAGAAGGCTAGACTCCATGCCGCCATCCAATCCACCTCAGATTCAATAAATAGGTTAACCAGAAGCATGCAAACGTCCTCGTTCGTCATGAACATACTACTTACAAACAACCATGAATTGACACAGCACTCAACCATCGCTAATCTCCCAACTTGGTGCAACACTATTCATATTTCCCGATACCGAGAACCAATAGTTTTGCTAGGCCCCCACCAAAAATGAATCCCTCGCAGTTCCCTTGACGCAAATTTGACCCTTTCTTCCATCTTTAGCATCCTACCCGCTCTGCGTTTGACACTAACGAAATAATAAACACCTGTACTCCAATAGGCAGTCCTTACACACTACACAAATATACACAATTACTTACATTCTCCTTGTTGACTCGACCTTCTCAACAACCGCCCTGCACTGGCAAGTAAAGACATTTTTTTAAGACAAACATGTTTTAAAAATGGATTAAACACTTGCTCTTCAGCAAAAATGAGGAACAAAATGTCAAAGAAATCACATAGACACATGAACGGACGAACATGATGTCACGGAGGAATAGACAAAGCCAATCAAAATTGACTTGACTCGGTATTTAATATACTATAATCATAAAACATTAATAAATAAACAACGTACTAAATATGTACTTTTTCTAAGCGACCTGCAAACAAGAATCTTATCCGTCCAGTGCATTACGTGTAAGGGGTGCAGAAAGCGTAAAAACCTAAAACGCTGTGGAAGCACTAAATCAAGACGGTCAAGCTAAATGACCCATTGTAGCCAACAACCGCAGGAAACAAACCACTATAAATTTCGAAGATAAAAAATTCATCACATCATGCCTCAGGAAACGGTTGATTTTTTAAAAATCACCTGTTCTCTTTTCATATAGTTTACTTCTGTCTATATTTTATGTCGTCACTGAAAATTATTTAATGAGGTTAGGTTAATGAGGTTAATAATAACGCTGCTTCATTAATCAAATAATTTTTCTTTCTTGATAAAACAAAAAAAACAATTAAATAAAATATTTCATATAAAAATGTGAACGGATTGGATAATAATGTAAATAGGTAAATAGCCTATAAGTTTTGTGTGTGACCGCACTCACGCGCGTTCTCACAAGCATTTCATTTTACAGACAATTACATAATGTAGTTCACAATATTTAGCACAATATTTATTGAAAATGTGAGTTCACTGTTTGCATTGTAAAAAAACTTGTAATCATTTCGTTCACTGCAGTCCTACTTTTTATATTAAGTTTAATTCGTGTTTTCGTAGATATCGATGGGTTGCAAAAAAAAAAAAAAAAAAAAAAAAAAAAAAAAAACGGGAGCTAAACGACTATTGCTTCACAGGTTACGCCACAGAAGACTTAAGGACGTTGATAGTTAGAACTTTTCGAATGTAGTTAGAAACATTAAATATAGGCTTACGTTTAAACAGCAGGTTTTAACTAAGCAACGACTAGTTTATAATGCAAGTCTAGTTCTATTTCAAAATTATTTACTAAGCAACGATAATTTTATAGACACTACCTAGATTCCACTTCAAAATAGTCTTCCATAAAAATTGTGACTCCCAGAAAGGGAGTTGTTTAGTAATCCCGTTTTACCCCTATGGGCCTGAACACCTAGTGTAAAGAATAATTTTGCTATAAGAGTAAAAACTTGTAATATTTTCAGGTGTACACTATTATATTAGTGTTACAAAAAACTTTATCATATCTTACATAATTTGTGATCAACTATAGTTTTTCGAAATAGGCCTACAGCACGATTTGTAGGCCCTATTCTTGATTTCATATATTCCTTACATAGGTTAAGTCCCGACTTCAGATACAGCAGTTTTTAAAACTAGTAGGCTTAATATAGTCCTATATATTATAATCCGAGTAAAAGGAAATCCCATTGAGTTAAACATTATTTAACATCAATATTATTAAGAAAATTGAGTGAAAAATCCTTTAACTATACTTAAATCTTTGAATAAATTGTGCATGTATAATAAACGCAGGATTAAACACATAAATAGTTCTAAATTTAAATATACCTGTCAAGGAGAATGTTTAAATATCTGCAGTATTTGTCATTACGTTCAATTAAAATGTTTTCCACTTTCCTTAACGTAATTATTAAGATTATTAAACTCATATGGATCGATTTCAGCCTTTTCTTTACGTACAGTGTGCAGCTGCTTTCAGACTTCTATTAATATCGCTTGCCGTGAATGAACTTACTGCTTTATATTCTGAGTCCGCATTCTTCCTTTTCCTCTTTAAAATGAGTTTTACAATTCCTCAAACTTCCCTCTACTTACATTTATGGAACAGCTTCATACATTGCTCCTGTGTACTCGTAGGCCTATAATTTGAGTGTCATAGGAAAATTACTTCTTGGTATGTGTTGATAACAGTAGCACATACAACCATTAAATCAATAGAAGCGTCTCCAGCAAGAAGGAATATGGTGCCTTTTGATCACACGTTACATCAGGTTTATTTATTTCGTTAATTGTTAACTTTGTGAATATACGCGCATGTATTCACGTTTGCTTATATATATATATATATATATTTTATTTATTTTTTCAGTGTTTGGTACAGTTAACAATGACGTTATCAAACCTTATATGTTCTGTTCTCCTGTACCCAACACCTTCAGTAAATCAAGAACAGCCATTCGTCGGAGCAATGTAGTATTTTAAAAATAAATCAATTACGTTGTTTATTAAAGAGTTCTTTTGAAAAACAGAAGACAGTCGTAATTACATTCATTAATTTAGAAACAATCCCGATGAAAGTCACCAAAGTCGGAGACAAAAAATATTTCTTGGAATTACTATTCCTCTTCAAAGACATCTCCAACGCGATTTTCATTACAAATTCTGAGAGACAAATTTCATACATGTTAATAATGACTACGGTATTGACTTAGTGTTTAGTCTTTTTTGAATATGATTTGAATATGTTCCGAACTGAACTGAGTAGTACTAGATATTTTTAAGAGATATAAGTATTACATGAAGATTACTGACAGTTTATTATATCCAGCTTTAAATGTGTATATATACGATGTGAATATAGGTAATAGGCACACACTTATATTTATTAGGGAAATCCTATTCACACACAAACACACACACACACACACACACAACACATTTTACACGCTCATATTTACAAATCTATATGGTTTGTAAAGTAGCCCACATAATATAATGTCTTAAATATTCTGTATGCAAGAAAGGAAATATTTTATGTACAAAATATAGAGTGAATTTGGAAGCGACTGAATGAACTCATCGATGCCTAGTCAAGTTTTAAACTACGTATTTTACGTTATCGTCGGTCTAGTCGGACTTCCGCGAGTAATTCAGTGTCTCCGTCTAGTCGATTGTATCTCTTCCAATGAACGTGATGATATGCGGAAATAGACTTGCATATAAACGAATTTCCTCGGGCCTGTCCGTTTGGTTTCTACAGGCCGTTCCCACGACCAGTCAGAACGATCCACTTTCCAAGTGCCGCTATGTTCTCTTACTCGGTGATAAGTGGCAGTAACACAACATAGTGTGACTTCTGTGTAAACTGGTAGCTCGTTAGTGTACAGGAGATGCAGATCTAATACACTGGTAGGCCTTGAAAAATGCCAGCCGTAGCAAAACAAAGACGACCAGGAGAGCTAGCATCGTCTCCGCTGAGATATACTGACAATAACTCAATGTAGGGCGAGTTATATCCTAGTTCCTGAAACATTCACTGAGAAACGCCAAACCGTTTCAATCGCATTACTGCGTTAAGTGTCAGTTATTACACTGACTGAGGAAGTTAAAAATAATTTTAACTTTAAACATTTTTAACTTTAAAAATTACTTTACACTAATTTTTGAAAATATTGAGTAGGGTAAAGGGGCAGTATTAGAATTAACCTCCTCCTTGCCGAAGTAATGAAATTACTGAGTATTTAAGGAAATATGAATGTACAAAAAAATGAACGTTAGTGGTCGAAACCTTCGCATCAATTTATCGTTAGCAGCGAAGGACAATCAGCATACTCTTTCTGAGGGAAATCTTGAAAACCAGGTATAAGCCGTTGCAAACTTAGCATTTTAACGGTGATATAAGTGCTCGAAAAACGGTGAGGATAATGAAAAATTATTGGGTGCAAACTGTACAATCTGCTGTATTCAACTTAAGTAGGCCAAATTTGAAAGCCATGTTCAAACTGTTCTATCATTAGTCATTAATAAGTATATCATTTTTACATTTACATTTTACATTTAAAAGCTCGCAAACGATTATAACAATCGCAAAACCTACTGAAAAACAATCGGTTGAGCACTGTACTGTGACAGTGTTGTACTTAATCCATCAGACAAGAGATTCGAGGCCCGATAATAACTGCAAAAAGTGTTGACATAAGCAGAAACATTTGGTGGTCTTTTATGTAATGGTATTAGATGTGTGGCTGAAAAATTCAATAAAAATTCTGCATTAAATAATGAAAACCAAGAAACCCTTGTGAATTTGATGAAAGTTGTTTTAAAGCAAATATGAATTTTACAGATGCAATAAAACTGGCTTCAATTTAAAGCTACCCTACTCAACTACCAATAAAAACCACAGTGGTGGAAAAATTTGCACCTAATTTTAAAAATCAGAAATATCGGTTAACTTTAGTTATCTGTACTGGCATGTCATCTAAAGCTAGTGGTAGTTATACGAGCTGTAATAGTTTCCTTTTTGGTTTATAATAGAGAAGTGGCTTATTACTCGCTTTTGAACGTTGTTTACATAAATTAAGAGCCTTGTCTTCTTGTAGTGCGTTTGAATAGGGCTTGAATAGGCAAGATATGTTTCAAGATTATTTTCCCAAAGCATTTTTACCAAACGTATTACTTACGATTATAACGTTAAGTACTAAAGCCTAAAGAGGTAGATATTGTAAACTAAACAAAAAGCTTCGTTGAAAAAAAGTGGTTTTCATTAGTGTAACAGTAAATCAGCCAGTTGATGACCATTGACTATTTACACTGTCAAGGATAATAATGTTATAAGGTAAAATTTTTAAACTATAAAAGTCTCACTTGCTATAAACTTTGACTATAGGCGTCATCAATGAAATTTGGCAACAATGTTATTAATAACGTTTGTCTCCTTTTTGTATACACCTTTTTAAGTCTTCGTTTACATCGTGAAAACGTATTGTTACGCAATTAAGGAGCCCTCTCGAACAGCCGAGACCCCCCCCCCCCCAGCAAAGTCGAGCAGATGTAGCCTAAGTCAAGGCAGCTCTCAAGCATGTTCCTGATTCTTCAAGAGCACATTTGAAATACGCATTAAGGTTAATTCTCATTATACGTTCCATTTCCGTTCCATAACCATTACATATACGTTCAGTAAAATTTTTGTCAATAGTGTCCATTTCCACTTAGATAAAAATAGTGTGTGTTCTTAAAATGTGGTCTGACGAAAACCTAATCATAGCTGCTATTGCATTAGATGAAGAAGCTGGTTTATTAAAAAGAAAAAACGACGATTTTGTGTACACGAAATATTGAAGAAACGAAATATTGAGGGAGAATTCGTTACATTATATAGAGAACTGATAGATGACGACACCAAATTTTTTCAGTATTTTCGCATGCCAAAGTATAAGTCCTGCGAATTACTTTCCATCATTGAACCAGTGATAACGAAACAAAATACCACATTCAGGGAATCTATATCAACAAAACAAAAACTCTGCGTCTGTTTGAGGTAAGTAGTTTAACGTTTTATTATGACTACAAAAAATATTAGAACACTTATGTATTAGATATTACACACCATCAGTTATCGTTTTCGAAATTTGAATCATTATAAGAAAATGTTGCTATGGATGAAGCAGCTGTCGAATTTGAGGTAGCTAGAGACGGCGTAGGCGGTAAGACTGGTTAGCAGGAACGTCGTTTTGGAAAGTATAACTGTTGCTACTAGTGTATTGGGTTTGTTGTTGTTGAAACTGTTGAGAAGGTGCGTGTGAATGTTGAAGTGTTGGTAAAATTTGTTCCAGTTCCAGTTGTTGCACCAAATTAAAGATTCTACTTTCAGCAATATTTCTATAATATGGTGTAAAGTGTTCAATTTTTCCAGCAATACTTTCCAAAAATATATCTGTTGGGTCTCTTGCTGCAGGAGGATTCATTTCTTCTTTTGCTTTCTTTTCCACTAGGTATTTCATCAGTACCGTAGAGGCGGATTCATCTTTTTTTTCTTTCGGCAGTTGTTTTAGGTTAGGTCTTTTATGTGTAGATACAGCTTCAGGAGAATCATTATTAACAAAGTCCGTATTTTTCTCTGCCTCAGTGGTATTTTCTTGGGTCTCAGTAGTACTTTCCTGTGTTTCTGTTTCTTCATCCTCTAAGTCAATATCGTTAAGATTGCCAATTTATTCTCTTTGACGCGAAAATGGTTCTAAAAAACCCATTTGTTCTTCGCATCGCCAATTTTTTACTAGCTTATAGGCTTGTCCCGATTTCGTCTTTTTTTGTTTATTTTTTCGCCACTGATCTCTCAATTGATTCCATCTGTTTTTGCATGTTGAACCTGTAAATAAAAAAAATACATATACATACTGTTAAATTTTACATATATTTTTTTTAATTTTAAATATTTTCTGCATTTTTTTCAGGTTTTTGGCAACGGGTGATTCATTCCGTACAATAGCCTTCAGCTACCAACTCGGTCATTCAACAGTATGCACTATAGTGAAAGAAGTTTGTGATGCAATAATTCAAAAAATGTTAAGTAAGATAATGCCCACACCCACGGAAGAAGACTGGAAAAGAATTAATAATGAATTCTGGAATATTTGGAATTTTCCTAATTGCTTGGGAGCTGTTGACGGGAAACATGTGGTGATACAAGCTCCACGTAATTCTGGCTCTCCATTTTTTAATAATAAAAAAACCTTCTCGATAGTACTCCTAACACTGGTCGATGCCCAATATAATTTTATTGCTGTTGACGTTGGATCATATGGGAAGAACAATGATGGAGGTATCTTTGTGCACTCAAAATTAGGAAGAGCTTTAGAAAGAAATGCCTTAAATATCCCTACTCCGGTAGAATTTCCAGGTACAAACCAAAAAGCGCCTTTTGTAATAGTGGGAGATGAAGCTTTTCCCTTGAAACCCAATTTATTAAGACCATATTCTTTAATTCAACAACGAAACGGCATAACAAAAAAAATGTTTCATTATAGACTATCACGTGCTCGAAGATGCTCCGAAAACTCTTTTGCTCTTCTAGGTCAAAAGTTTCAATTTTATTATAGAAGGTTAAAAGCTGCACCACAATATGCAGATAAAATTGTCCTAACAAGCTGTATATTGCATAATTTTATCAAATATTATAACATTTGTTTAAAAAATTCTATCACAGTTACAAACTCTTCCATACGCAATTTACTACAACAAGGAGGACATGCTACAGCTACTGCGTTTCAGGTTAGAGATATTTACAAAGATTTTTTCAATTCTCCTATAGGATCTGTTGAATGGCAAATGAATGCATTTAAAAAGTTTAGCCTTATAATCTACTTCATGTTTGTACAAAATATTCTTGTAATAAATAAATAGTTAAACTTATATAAGTATTTTTTTACTTACCCAGAGCCACGTTCAATTCCTTTGCAATTGTCCACCAGATCTTTTCCTTATAGTTGTTGTCACTATATTTACAATTTTCAAAATCATACAGGACCGTATTTTGAATCACCAGTTGAATTAACTTAATCTCGTTATTCATGTTAATAGGATAAGCAAATAACACCTAAAGTCAGTTGTATATGGAACGTATGGAACTGAATCCCATTCCCATTATCAATACCGTTTCCAACACGTCTCAGCCTGTTCGTCAAAAATACGTTTGTATCAATATTGAACGGAACTGTTTGGAAAAGTTATGTAAACGAAACGGAAGGTGTGTATACTTACATCTATTTACATCAAATAACATTTTATGTAAACGGAACGGAACCGATATGGAACGGAAACCGAACGTATAATGAGAATCAACCTTTAGCTGGCACACCGCGTAAGAATGGAAAGTTTATTCTAGAACACTTGCGCGACCTGTCAAAACCACAGCAGCTGGCTTTGTCAATCAGTTCGTTGACCAATTTTCCTTAGTGTGGATCGAGTGGTGGCTGAAGTGGCGAAGTGTTATTAGTGTCGAACTTTATTATTTGACTTTATTATTGAGTGTGGACAAATTTAACTGGAATTATTCTAGGCGTATAGTCTTGTTGAATAACTTGTTGATTACAAACAGTCATTTGCGATTAATTAAAGTTGGTGATTAGTAACTTTATTGGAGTCTGTATTTGTTTCCACTGTACCATACTACGATCAGTGGGACCGTCGTAACAGTATCAACAAGCGTTTCAGCGTCCTACGTCAGTAGTACTCATTTCCATACGGTAATGTTATACAACGTCAAGGTTTTATTTTCATATAACGAAGTTTTATATTCACCTTCATAGATTTAAATAAACATTACGTGATTTTGATAATTACATTATATTCAGCACCAACCATTTTTGTTTTTATATATTTCCAATACTACGACACACTCAATTTATTTTCTAATAAGACAAGTGTGTACTGACAACAATGCAGTGTGCAATTTCGCTATAACCATTCTGTCTACACGGCCATTCATAAAACTTAATTTTTCAGATACATATAAGTTAAGCATTGATGTTTAATAATTTTTAATATAAAAATAAAATTTAAAGTCTGTGTCTAATCCATAAAATACTCATTGATATTTTTAAAATTACTCAATTAAGTGGAATTCTGTACTGTAGTCTGGTGTCTGTTTCATGAAAATTCTGAAATGTAAATCGACCATAAATGTGAATTTATTATCAGATTGTTGAATCACAGCTATTGTTTGCATAATTTTTCGTGACGCGTTTGTCTACACGCGCCCGCGCGCGCGTGTGCGTGTTTGTAATTGTATTGATTCAGAATTTCAGGAAATAATAATATATTCTGCTATTTGTAAATATGTAAATAAATTAATGTTTTTATAAAATAGTACAGATAATCGTGTACCGGAAGTTACAAGCCGTTCAAAACTTTAATTCTAATGATACCTATGTTGCTATCATTTTACATCTTTGGGATGTGTGCCACTCATTTATCGTTAAACAAACTACGACTACATGCTCGAATCAGTTTTACTCTGGATAAAGTGAGGAGTAATCTTAGACCAGGATGCACTTTCCAGTACATAATGTCACACAGCGGGTGTACCATTTAGCAACGATAATCCAATATAAGAAGAAGAAAAAGCGTTTCTAAACGTTAGCCTACGTAAAGCTCACAACAAAACATCACTAAATTAAAGAAAAACTACTAATGTATTTTTGGTTACATCTTAAATTTTTATGTTAATTTATATTTTATGCTTACAGTGAAAAACCATAGGCCTATTTCCAAACAGAATTACATTGTCCATAACCAGTTAACGGTTAACTTTGTAATGTTGCATGAGCAAGGGCATAGAATTCTTCGGCATATCAGGCTAAATTTATGTAGCCTTTCATAAATCATTTTTATACGGATTATTATTCAAACCTTTATTACATATAAACAATAATAATTCAACAACCTCTGACTTGATTCTTTATTCAGCATTGATGAGGTAGTTACATCCGAATTTTCACAACACCTAATGGCTAAAAATGTAACCTGTTGTGTCGCTGCGGTGGAAGACGAGTAACATGTTCATGCTACCGACATGAAACACGCAAGCTGGTATATGGTCATATTTAATATGTTGCTTCTGCTGGAAAAGGTGTAGATAAGAAATATTTTGCAGGGTCTTTATGAAAATCTGGTGAACAGTACTTGAATAAACCAACATAAATGAATTCGATGTTTGTTAGCACAGTCTGAAGAATCGCTTCTATATGTGAAACGATGCAGAAGTGCAATAAGTGTTTGCGTCTCGTAGTAATACTGGCGTTAGAGAACATGTTACGTTCCGGCCTCGTTAACATCACGGCCATTTTGTATAACGTTGTTGTGAGTAAATTTCGTACACGTATTGTTCTGAGCTTATGTTCTTCAAAAGATTTACATAGTAGGAATGATTATATTATGTGCTGCAGGAAGTATATGAGTACGTCTACACTAACGTGGTTTTGATGGCAATGTATCACTGAAACACTGACCATAAGGATGTACTTATGTATATAAGCCCCTACGACACACAGGCCAGTCTATTCTTTTTCTTATTAGGCCCCTTAGCTAGTATAAGCTGATAATGTCACTTATTAACATTAGCGTCAATAAACGAGCAATCTGCTGCTTTAGGTATAATCGATTTTATACTTTTCTGCGTCGGTCAGTATGTCAATGACATGCAAACGCTGTCGGCGATGTTAAAACGCAATAGTCCATCACTCTGATGCATAGGGTATACGTATGCATACAAAATGTATACAAGTCTATATGTGTATACAAAATGTCTTGTATGTGTTTTGTGCGCATCGTACGCCTCAGATTTTTTTCTAAATATTAAATGATTCAAAAACTTTGTTGTTAAACAGTTTTATTAGCTTCCTGCTGCGCCTTCGCATCTTCTTCACACACACCCACACACACACACACAAACACACAAGCACGCACGCACGCACACAAAGACACAACGTATTCAGTAATAGCTTACAACAATATCTCAGTTATCACTTAATCCCTTCAGTAAGATTCACAACACACAATGAATCTAACAACAACACGTGTCAGACGCAACAGAAACAAATTATTTAAAAAAAAATCTGGTTGCGGTTTTCTTATCCTTCCACATGAAACAATAGTAGATAAGCTTACAGGGGTACTACGCACATCTCCTCCAAAATTTCTTCAATCCCCCACAGTAAACGCCCTACTTTTTTCGTTATTATACAGGCGAGGTTTACATTAACAAATGAATTTTTTTAGATGAAAAGTAGTTATAATATATACACATTCCAGTTGCAAATCACTGGAGTGGTTGAATGAGTCAGTTTAATCACTCTTAATATAAAATTTGACATTAGACTTATTATCTTGCGTAAAGTAAAACAAAATATTTATTGAAGATTGTGTCAGTCAACATATCATTGTTTACCTAAATAATGTAAACATCAGGTAACGAACAAAAAACTATTAGGTTTTAATATTTATTTGAAATTAATAAATGATAATAGAATACACCTGCTAATACTAAATAAACGAGGGATTTTAAGCCCGTGGCAACGAGTTTCGAAAGTAATCAGACATGAGATTCATTGCTAACTCAGAGAAACGAATTAAACCCCCACGCTTGCAACCAGTGCGATGATTCCCAGCTACCAAGTCACAAAATGGCACAACCTGGAAAGAAAATTCGAGACTTTTCTCTTTTATCCATTGGAACGAACAGCCTTTAGAACTATGGTGCTATTATAAGCAGAAACTACGAGTAATACTGGCAAAGAGTGCTTGGTGAACAGGCACACGGGGGGGGGGGCTCTAAGGCTCTTCGGTCTCCCCTCTCACGGAGGTTCAAGGGCAGTGTTACCTGTAGTTTGAAATGCAGTGGCCGTAAATCAAAGGGGCAACTCATGCTTGCACGTAACTTCTATGATATAGAGGGAACATGTTTTAAAAAAGGCAGTATTTAAACACATCAATGTAGCATGCAACTAATGAGTGCATAGTAACTTACAACATGGGTAAAGCAGATTAACAGCGCCAATTTAGCAACTTAAAAATGTTGCTCACTTCTGTGGAGACTATAATGCTATTGCAGATGTTCAATAATTAAATGAATAAAAGTTAAACAGTTAATTGAACTGTTAAGTGACAGTTAATTGCATAACTGAAGATAAGAATACTTAGAGCTAAATTACTATTATTTCTTATGAGCTAATATAGTTAACCATGAAATATGTGAATGAAGTTTCAATGTAATTTATAATCACGTTTACAATTGCAGAATACTGAGTGCAAACATTAGTAAGTTTAATGTTTTTTTAGTTGCAGAAATATAATTAAAATAATTATATTAAAATAAACTAGCAAAACAGCATTTATATAAATGCACACATATTTTCTTTGTAACGCTTGTTAATACAAGTTTCTTGCCGTTTCTGTATGTTGTATAGGCCTATCATATTTTCAGGTAATAAGTTATTTCCGCAAGATTATTTTCTTTTTTTTTATCACTGTATTTGCACGTGACGTACGATTCACACATTCAGAGGTTTCAATACTAAATTTGTATTTTAGGCCTATATTGAAAGTGTCAGAATTAATTTGTATTGCATGTAATTTGTACTTTTTTACGTACAGAATATAATATAGTATAAAGTAATGTAACGGCGCTAGGCCGGTACGCAAAATTTAAGACTAGGCTAAATTAACCTAGAGGAACGAAAGTGTGCTGGAACCCAAAGATAAATTTTATTATTTAATAGATTCGTTTCTTTTATCTTATCATCTTTTAAACATATCAATATAATATACAGTATTTTAATGTTTCCATCGTATTCAAAATTGATATTAAATTATATTTGGTTATGACTCGATAAAATTGTTTTAACAATAATAATAAAAATAATGATACGATTATAGTGGATAATATTGTATATCACTATGTTTTAAAGGAAATAATTAAAGGAATTTAAAAGTTCCATTAGGCCACGTCACGTACTTGCTGATGTAAAAGGTTTGTATGTGTGTCTGGTAATGATGAAGTGAAGACATACCTCGAAAAATTCCAATACTTACTCAATTAAAAAGGTCAGTATCTCAAAACTAGAAAGTTTTACTCCGCGTTTACCCAAATTAGTTTAAAGCCGAACTAGTTGTTTTTTTATCAATGTGACATACTTTGAAACTCCAACTCTTTTCGTATTTCCTGATGAACTGCTGGCCGTTCCTTTCTGAACATGCCTTTCGGTGTCACTACCATCGTTAAGGTCAATTCTATTTTGAAGCTGCTAGTGGCGGCAGAGTAGTATAATGAATCGCAAAGAGTTGCTGTCGTTTATAGCTGTGGGCATTTAGTTGACTATGTTTATTTGAATATCAAGCATATTTTGTAATACATATTATATTACAAATATGAATCGACGGATATGTTACTTAACTAAACACTGAATACGGTTTCCCTTACTAAGATTTCTCGTATAAACGAATCTCATTTTATTAACATTTTTCTGTACGTTTCAGCTATTACAAAAACAATTAATAATGCACTATTAAATATGATGATTATAATTTCTGTGCTATAAATCTCATAACGTAGTAAATCAAAATGACACAACGATGTGGAATATAATGTTACGTGATATAGAGTCGTTGCAGTTAAACCGACTTAATGTATGTTAGGACAGTCGTTATCAGAATTGCTCTACTACAATGACCACAGATATTACTCAGTTCTCATCAACAAACGCAACAATATTATCAAATTTATGATACTACAAACATTATGGCTTACATTATCGCTTAAGTTATTTTGATACTGCAATGCTGCATAATAACAACTTTGGAACGTTACATTTACTCTTATGTATAGCCCTTCCGGAGCTGCGTGTTTTTGAATAAACACTTCTTTTATGTTATTCATATTCTTCTATGTTAAAAAATAATACAGTCTTTCAAACAGTTTATAGTACAATACTGCATAATGTTTATAGTAATTACAACTATCTGTTCTTTCTGTGAGTCATAATAACTCAGTTTGTATGCCCTATGAACAAGACTATTGAAACAGAAAATAAGGTAAATGTTGATTGCTTAAAAAAAAAGAAATACTTTTGTTATTCACGTGTTGTCTTAAACACTAGAACTGTGTTGAACAGCATTTTCTGTAAACAAAATTTATTTTAATTTATTCATTGGTAATGAATGTTTCACTATAAAATGTTTCCTTTGTACTTACTTTTATTAACAGGTAAACAAATTTTATTCTTATCTACATACTGCATATTCTAATCAAGTCTAGTTTGTATTCCTTATGATAAAGAATGTTTGAAATAATCCTGTGCTTAAAAATTTGAAGTTTTATAATAGTAAAAAATCTCGTGTTGTAATATATTAAAATAACTTTAATTTAAAATTCTTCATATACGTACTTCAAGGTTAAAAAGATCACTGTTGATGGGCACTGACACAAATACACTAATATATACATTCTCGAACGCGCGCACTGGCGAGTGTTATTGAGTAAAAAAAAATCATTTTCCTTCTATCCACATTCCGTTACAAACCAGCTATATAACGATATTCAATACGATATACCTCATAACATTAATTCTGTCTTTAAATCTAAAAATCTTTCGATAATACCCCTGTTTGTATTTACACTTGTGTATCCTTACATTTCATAACGAACTCGCATACTTTAAATTTTTACATATTTGTAGTAGCTTTCTTATCTTACAGTAATTCCGTTACGAACCAACGTCACAGCAAAAGAAGGCTCTAAATCACGTAATCTATCATTTGTACAGAATGTATTAGACTTTACTTCTTACTTTTAACCACCTCAAAAGTCAAATTCGATATAACTAACATCGGATTTAAACTGTGACTGGGCGTTTTATTCCCTCTCTCCTCTAACATCAATCAATACATTTTCAAATAGCATGTATTCCAATCAAAGCTATTGCCTGTGTATTTGATTTTCAAAAGTTTAATCAAAGGTCAGAAGATTAAACGTCAGCATCTTTATTTTCAAGTTAGTAATTTAAATTATGTGTATTAGAGAAACTTAAGTCATTAGGAAAACAAGAAAAACAAGAAAATAATTTTAAGTATTTTTTCAGTAAGATGTTCAGATTCCTGCCTATTAAATAACATTGCAACAAAACTAGTTTATTTTAAAAATTATTGAAATACTGAACGAATTTACAGTTTAAAATAAATTCAAAAATAAACTCAGCTTACGATTTATATGAAATAGGCTATATATGCTTAATCAATGACTGAATAACTTCAAAGCGGTTCGTAGCACAGGTAGCACCGACTCGGCAGTTTTATATGAATAGGACAAATGGAAACACTGAAAGTTAAAATGAAAAGAAATCGTTGAAATTTGAGATTATGGCAAGAAGCTATAGGACACAAATATCGAGATACATTGGTTGGTGTCCACGACGTTCTTCACAGAAGAAAGTGTGGTCACTATAGGCACGCACGTTCCCCGCATTTATCTACATGTGAATTTTATTTGTTGAGCTTCTTGAATAAAGACTACATGACATTCTGAATGAAACTGAAGACAGTTTTCAAATCTCTGTCGTAGCCATTAGCAATAGAGTTTTGCAACATGTGCATTTCTCGATCACAAGAATACATTGGAACACACAAAGACCACTTCCAGTATATATTTTATAAGGATAAAAATATTAATTATTTTCTTAACTAATTGAGGTTATTACTGTATGAAGACTTATTGATTGTTCTGAAACTTTCATTAATATTTTCATCATCATCACCTACTTCAGGGATTAGATATTCATTATGGTTGTGGCGTCACAGGTTTGTTGTGTCCACATTGCTTTTGGGAGTTCTGGATCACTTTTACTTCTTGCTGTATGCTGCCAAGCTTTTTTGGCAATGTTATCATCTGTCTAACTATTTAAATAGTCTTTCCATTTGGTGCGACTCATTTATTTTTTTTATTTATGTAAAAAATAGTCATTTACTTCCTGATATCATCACTCCGTTTACCACCTCATAATGTATATTCTGTCACTGAACGCAAAAATTTCATATCTGCAGCCTGGATACGTTTATCGTCATTTCTGTTAATGTTCGGATTCCATTACCATGTTGAATAGGAACAGCCATTACTCTATAAAATTTCAATAAAGCTTGCCATCGCACCATTTTTTTTTTGAGTGTTCTTAAAATTGTACCACACGTATTTTGAAGTCTAGATATTTTCTTTTATACAGGTAGATCATAAATATAATTATAACGCATATCACATCCTACTTAGAGACTTTTACCCGTTCTATAAGGCAATTATTCAATACTGTCTTTCCATTTATTGGGTGTTTACCATAAAAAGCAATAAATTTAATCTTTTCAGTAGATATACTTAAATTAGAGGCCTTACTGATTTTGTCAAGACCAAAAACGTTTTTTGTAAAACATTTTCTGAACCTGATAATAGAATCTGGTCATCTAATATATGAAAGAGTTTACATTTATGATAATTTAATTTAAAGCGACAATACAGTATTTATCTTAAATGTACTGATTGCACCGTCCAATTAAAAACGAAATGTATTGGAGACACTTATTAACCTTGACAAACCTTTGCCTTGTTAATACAGTATTATTCTTTCACTTATCCCATTATCCACTTTGATTCTAATATTGAAGCCAGTATATAAGCTTTAAATGGTATTTATTAAATGTACATTTATCCTTTTTTACTTAAAATTCCCCACAATGTATTCCTGTTAACCCTTTCAAAGCTTCTATACAACCAATGAATCATAAATACGTTAGTCTATTATATTACCTATGGTTTTCCATTATTTATTAGTTCGTGAGGATATTATCTATACAAAAGAATCTTTTGCAAAATCCAGTTTGTTCCTTTAATAATAGTCTGTTTATATATAAATTTTTTTTTAGTCTTACAGTAATTATGAATATTTACAGGCTGATGTTAGCAACATTACTCCTCTATAATTATTACAAATGGGTTTGCCTCCTTTTTTTAATTGGAATTGCCACTGCTATTAGCCATTATTGAGTTTATTATGCCAGCATAAATATGCTAATTAATGTCTCTTTTACTTTTTGACTTCAATATCTGAAAGCGCGATATTTAAGCTAAGAATCCCTAGAGGTTTACGATTATCTGCAATATTTAATCATTCCTACTTTCTTGAAATGTGATATCATTCACTTCCACAATCCGGCTCCCAAATAGTAGGACTGACATAGTTTTTTATATTGTCCTATAAATTATCAAAATAATCTTCCAATAATCTTTAATTTTAATAGTCTGTATTTTTCTCTCTCCCTTTTTGGCTGTTTAAAGATTGTAGACAGTGTTTTGATTTCCATGAAAATAATTTTTTATCTCAAAAATGTATAATCAATATCCCAACTTTCTTTCTGTATCCGGCGTATCACTCTTTTTACAAGTGCACAGTATTGCTTATAAAATATTTTATCGTCTACAGATTTTTGTTTGAAGGTATTTCAAATATGATCTCTTCTAATCATCTACTAATTTTGATGTATTATCATTCCATATCTTTATTCATTTCCTGTTATACTGTTTTCTTCTATACCATAAGACCTCAAAAGCTGCTTTTTCAATATCCGGTTTTAAGTCTGTCCATCCTTGATCTACATTATTATGCAATGTTCTTTGATCCACGTAATCGTTGAACCTTTTTCTATACAATTTTTTATAGAGTTTTCTCTATAAAACTTATTTTAAAGCATATTTGTGATTGTTGCTGCACAATACTTCTTTTTTACTAAATTGTTCTATGTGTAATTTTGAAAACTACTATTAATTTTGTCTGAATTAACATTTGTACCTATGAACACTCTTGAGTCCAGATGTTCATTATAAAGCTTTTTATTGGCCTTTACGTAATCAGTTATGGATTTAGTTCGTCTTACGCTCAATGCAAATTTATGTATATTGTACTCTTATTTATTTGCAGATATTGTATTTAAAATATGTTCCACGTTGGTTGTGTCATTTATTGTACTGTAATTATTTAGAAGTATTGTATTTAAAATATTTAGTTACAGGTATTACTTTTTTCTATCTGCCACACATTGGTTGTGTCATTTAATGTTCTGTTATTTTATTCTTTGTATAGTATTTCTATCTGCTCATGAAAAAACTCTATCTCAGGTCGACAATTTCTAATTTGATTTATATTATTTAATACTGGGAATGATTTATTCTTTTCTTTAATCAGGACCAAATAACGTTAGTTTATCAATTTTTAAAAAAATAACAAGTTAATAATATCTACCGTGTAAATGTGAATAGTTTGAATCTGAACTCTTCACAACTGCAATGGGTTCAATTCTTGCTTATGTTTATCATCTTAAACATAATGAAAGGCTTCGTGTTTTATTCCTCCTCTTGTATTTTTTATTAGATTAAATGTCGAATTCTATATTCTTCTTGGATTACTAAAATAATTCTTCTTTTAAATATCGAATTTTATGGTGTTGACTATCAAATTATATTCCAGGACAGGCGTCCTCCTTTATATTGGTGTTCTATAAATGATATACTCAAACTTCTTGAAAATATTGATGTTTATTAAGTTGTATAAAAATTATAATTCTTTCAATGTTACTGCTTTATACTCTTATATGTTTATTAGATTGAATATCAATGTTAACTCCCTTCTTTTAAATGTTTCCTATATTAAATACAACATTAAACTCTTTTACAAGACCACTCTTAGATGTTTCACATAATAAATATAAAATTTGATTTTTTGATGTGGCTCTTCTTAAATATAAAATTAAACTAAACAAATTTTCTTCCAGTTCAATACAAATCAATTATTACAGTTTACAATTTGCCATATAGATACCTAACTAAATTCGTCACATCTTTTCATCATATGACTCTTAAAAACATATATAATTTACTAATTATTATTAATTACATTTATTTTGATTTTTTATATTATTCATTATAATTAGTATATTTTAGATTACTATTCTATTAATCTTTCATTTTATTTTAATATTTATTTTAATATTTATTTCAAATTTAATATAATAATTGTCAACACATATTTCTTAATGCTGTTCTATATAATATTGGACTCTACCTCTATGTTGGTCGCGACTAACAACTCAGATTTTTGTTAACAATTCTCTAACATATGTTCACTATCAAATTTATATCTTTGCTTCTTTTAAAATTATTATTTTTTTTTTATGTACTGTGGTGTATTTTAACAGCAGTACAATATGTTTATGTTCAAAGAACGAGTCATAAGTTTCAATTTATTGTAAGCAGCCAAACTCGTAATTTCTCTCACTTTTGTTAATAATCCCTTCACTTTTATTTCCTATTATATTCTGTAGTGATATTTTCCTAATTCTTTCGCATTTTGTTTCTGAAATTATAAAACTATAACGTTTAACTGTCGCCATTTAGGTTTTTATGGAAATAAACAAAACTTCGAAAACATAAATTATGAGGAAAAGTAATCATTCTTTTCACCATTTGCATTACAACGCATTTATAAAACAACTATTTTCTTAACAAGCGACAAGTGAACATATAACTTGCAATATGATATTAATATGTGATGGCATCTTTTGATAATCAAAGTTATGAACGTCGCCCGTCTGCAATGAAACCAGCACCGCGTTATCACCATAATCACCATTGTTTGATTATTCATTTTCATGCTTAAATTATATTTTTACCGAATTATTTTCAAACTGTTTGCTAAAACACGTTTATCTGAAAACACCGATACTGATGCCTTAAGTGGTGGGTAAGGGTATTCCGTGATTTCTATGACATTAAGATTAAACGTTTACATCCTCATACAACGTTTTAATATTCAGGTCAAATGCTGTCATATATACATTGCATCATTCAGTTTATTGCACTCATTAGGCAACACGAGCTATTTAATAACCCTGTAATATATTTGGTTTATATTATTTGAGATCAAACATATTGCAGTCATTTCTTGTACCGAAAAGTTAATTCAAGTTTTTTTTTCCAATCAAATGTTTTCCACTTCTCGAAAATTTAATTTACTTATATCCAGTCTTATACCTCTTTTACTGTTTACTATTTATTGATCACAGTTCATTTCCTAGT
This sequence comes from Magicicada septendecula, assembly GCA_034769895.1. Taxonomy (NCBI): domain Eukaryota; kingdom Metazoa; phylum Arthropoda; class Insecta; order Hemiptera; family Cicadidae; genus Magicicada; species Magicicada septendecula. The sequence continues at coordinate 954,938,413 of CM068367.1, forward strand.
TTTGCCTGCGACCTTGAAAAACTACATTAATAGTTCGTTAGGTGTATGTCTTTTACATTTGTTAGACTCATAACAGATTTATTTTTGTATTCCAGTGCCGTTTTAACATTGCCACTGGAACGCGTAATTGGATTAATTCTACAATGTAAATAAACACTCCCTCTTCTAATCAGAGTACTTTGTAGACTTTGATCAGCGCTAATGTTTTTTCGTGCGAGTAAACACTAATGCAAACAGGAGCGCAAAAAACATAAATCCCAACACGATTGCACGTTACGTCAATAGTAATCGGCTACAACGCTATAGACTATAAGTCATCCTTATTTATTCTTCATTTCATTATATGTTACTATTTATATTCTATATTATGTTTAACTTGCAAGTTTTTTCACTTAATAATTCACTTCAACCTATCAGATACATTCAGCTTTATCTAAATAAAAAAACCTTTCTGGCGGAAAAAAGCACTATGCAGTTTAGATAAGTTATAAGGCATACGTAATTTTTCTTTCCCTAAAAGAAACTACTTAATTTTAACCGACAAACTAAGGATACATAAGAGATAATATAAAATTTTGTGACGTCAATGAAAAGTCCTTACAGTGGGTTTGGTAATGTAACTACTTGTTTTAAATCTTTGCACAAAAATAAAACTCAGCAGCCACAGGAGCTAAAGCATACGTCTTGTTGCTACAACCGCTCACTTCTGGTATGTGTTCTCTGTTTATCTGCAAGTAAATCACATGTTTTATTTTTATATACCTTCAAAACCACCATTATAGGCACCTTCCAAAACCACCTTCGGCTTTATAGCCATTCCTTTCCGACCGTTAACAGTATCTTGTTTTCTGCAATATTTTCCGATCATAATATCTTGTGATCTATCTTATAATTTCATAATACCTCTTCACTTTTCATAATACCTCTGCATCCATCACCCTTTATATTAAATATTTTCTAATATTTTTCTCTAAATAAAATTTTTCTAATTCGATTGGTGATCAATTGACATTACTATTTTATTTTGCACAGAAATAGAATAGTTTTATAAACAAAATTTTACGTAATCTTATATAGTTTGTGCCGTGAATACAACATAACTATATACTTAAACATATATTACTCGTATATATCATCAGATTCTACAACGAATAACTTCCGTTCTAAGAATCTGATCTTTTGAGCATCCATAAGCATGGACCAATGATTTGATGCTATTTCATGCACATCTTCAGTTTTACAAATGTTGTTTCAGATGCATTACACAAGATGGAAAATAAGGTTACAGATTAATCTAATGACGTATATTCTCACTGTACAAAAATAAGTTAAAGAAAATTATTATTTCAAAGAAACAATAATTTGAATTTATAAATTTTGTAAAAAAGTAATTAATTTGGTACGCTTAAAGTGAAAACACAATGCAAATTAGTTTCCTAATTATTTAGTTACAGCCTACGCTTTCCGTAAGTGCTACTACACTACTTTTAGCAGCTCATCGTGACAATTAAATACACCTGATATAATAAACTTTATCACATAGAAAGTAGCACATGTATACTTGATTCTCGACGGTGGTGCAGAAACCAATATCACGTTTAATGAAGTATTTCTACTATTAAAAGTAGAACAAAAGGAATAGTTGAGACTAAAGTTAAGAACAATAGTTTATCAGTCTGTAGGAAGCAATATTTCTGGTGACAGAGTCGCTGAAAGTGCTTGTATGAAAACTACACCGGACGAAACCGTTGCGTGACAATAGTTCGTTAACAAGAATGAGTGTAATAGTTCAGTAATGATGTTACTTTTTGGTCAATATACGGTCACAATTTTTAAAATAACCGTATGGGCATAGACAATTTTTATTGTCATCAGGATCTTTGTTTGTACAGTGTGGACAATACAGATATAGTTAATAGCCTATGCAGGTTATTACTTCCGATACGTAGGTTCTAACGATGTCAATAGGAATTGTCGAAGCGTCAGCACAGATTTTTAAAATTGTGTCCATTTATTGACTGAAACTCACAAAACCTTTCGTCGTTAATCACTTGTGGTAACTATTGTACTGATCGTTTTTGATCTGGGTCCATTATTATTAAATTTACTTTGTTTTTTTTTATTCTAAAGCATGAATTAATGACTCTTATAACTCAGGTCTGCAGTACATAAAAATTTATAATAAAATAATAAAAAATATATAGGGTTTGGGGTAAGTTATTGATTAATGAATGTCTTGTTTTTCTTTTTACTTCCATGTTCCTTAAGGAAATGCAAGTATGGTGATGGCAAAAAAAATCGTGTTCGAGATTATTGCAGAATATGATTGTACTACACTCAAAACATGAAAAAAAGTCATTTTTCGAAAAGTGTGTGTGTGTCTGTGTGTGTGTGTGTGTGTGTGTGTGTCTGTGTGTCTGTCTGTGTGTCTGTGTCTGTCTGTAGATTTTTTTCTATGGCAAACGATAACAGCCGCAAACTCAAACAGAATCAAATAATTTTTTGCATACAGCCCTGATTTGTGGAGTACTCGCGACCTGTTGTTTTTGGTGAAGATCGGTTGTGGGAAAGGGGTAGTTTACCGGCAACGGTTTTTTTCATCAAGGGTAATTTTGTTTGTTTGGCAAACGATAACAGCCGCAAATTCAAACAGAATCAAATAATGTTTCGCATGCAGCCCTAAATTGTAGGGTTCTCAAGATCTGTTGATTTTGGTAAAGATCGGTTAAGGGAAAGGGGTAGATTACCTGCAACGTTTTATGTTTTAACAAGGGTATTTATTTGGCAAACGATAACAGCCGTAAATTCAAACATAATCAAATACGTTTTTGCATACAGTCCTGATTTCTTGAGTATTAAAGACCTATTGTTTTTGGTGAAGATCGTTTAAGGGAAAGGGGTAGTTTACCAGCCACGTTTTTTGTTTTATCAAGGGTATTTTGTATGGCAAACGATAACAGCCGCAAATTCAAACAAAATCATATAATATTTTGCATACAGCCCTGAATTGCAGAGTTCTCAAGACCTATCGTTTTTGGTGAAGATCGGTTAGGGGAAAGGGGTAGTTTACCAGCAACGGTTTTTTATCAAGGGTAATTTTTACTTCCATGTTCCTTAAGGAAATGGAAGTATGGTGATGGCAAAAAAAATCGTGTTCGAGATTATTGCAGAATATGATTGTACTACACTCAAAACATGAAAAAAAGTCATTTTTCGAAAAGTGTCTGTGTGTGTGTCTGTGTGTCTGTAGATTTTTTTTCTATGGCAAACGATAACAGCCGCAAATTGAAACAGAATCAAATAATTTTTTGCATACAGCCCTGATTTGTAGAGTACTCGCGACCTATTGTTTTTGGTGAAGATCGGTTGAGGGAAAGGGGTAGTTTACCAGCAACGGTTTTTTTTTATCAAGGGTAATTTTCTTTGTTTGGCAAACGATAACAGCCGCAAATTCAAACATAATCAAATACGTTTTTGCATACAGTCCTGATTTCTTGAGTTTTAAAGACCTATTGTTTTTGGTGAAGATCGTTTAAGGGAAAGGGGTAGTTTACCAGCCACGGTTTTTGTTCTATCAAGGGTATTTTGTATGGCAAACGATAACAGCCGCAAATTCAAACAAAATCATATAATATTTTGCATACAGCCCTGAATTGCAGAGTTCTCAAGACCTATCGTTTTTGGTGAAGATCGGTTAGGGGAAATGGGTAGTTTACCAGCAACGGTTTTTTATCAAGGGTAATTTTACTTCCATATTCCTTAAGGAATGGAAGTATGGTGATGGCAAAAAAAATCGTGTTCGAGATTATTGCAGATTCTGATTCTACTACACTCAAAACATGAAAAAAAGTCGTTTTCCGAAAAGTGTCTGTGTGTCTGTCTGTGTGTCTGTGTGTCTGTCTGTGTGTCTGTCTGTCTGTAGATTTTTTTTCTATGGCAAACGATAACTGCCGCAAATTCAAACAGAATCAAACAATTTTTTGCATGCAGCCCTGATTTGCAGAGTACTCGCGACCTATTGTTTTTGGTGAAGATCGGTTGAGGGAAAGGGGTAGTTTACCTGCAACGGTTTTTTTTTAGCAAGGGTAATTTTGTTTGTTTGGCAAACGATAACAGCCGCAAATTCAAACAGAATCAAATAATGTTTCGCATACAGCCCTGAATTGTAGAGTTCTCAAGACCTATTGTTTTTGGTGAAGATCGGTTAAGGGAAAGGGGTAGTTTACCTGTAACGTTTTATGTTTTAACAAGGGTATTTCCTATGGCAAACGATAACAGCCGCAAATTCAAACAGAATCAAATAATGTTTCGCATACAGCCCTAAATTGTAGAGTTCTCAAGACCTTTTGTTTTTGGTGAAGATCGGTTAAGGGAAAGGGGTAGTTTACCTACAACGTTTTTTAAGCAAGGGTATTTTCTATGGCAAACGATAACAGCCGCAAATTCAAACAGAATCAAATAATTTTCTGCATACAGCCCTGATTTGTAGAGTACTCAAGACCTTTTGTTTTTGGTGAAGATCGGTTGAGGGGAAGGGGTAGTTTACCAGCAACGTTTTTTATCATGCGTATTTTCTATGGCAAACGACAACTGCCGCAAATTCAAACAGAATCAAATAATTTTTTGCATACAGCCCTGGTTTGTAGAGTACTCGCGACCTATTGTTTTTGGTGAAGATCGGTTGAGGGGAAGGGGTAGTTTACCTGCTACGGTTTTTTTTATCAAGGGAAATTTTTTTTTTTGGCAAACGATAGCCGCAAATTCAAACAGAATCAAATAATGTTTCGCATACAGCCCTGAATTGTAGATTTCTCAAGACCTATTGTTTTTGGTGAAGATCGGTTGAGGGAAAGGGGTAGTTTACCTGCAACGTTTTTTTAACAAGGGTATTTTCTATGGCAAACGATAACAGCCGCAAATTCAAACAGAATCAAATAATTTTTTGCATACTCCCTGAATTGTAGAGGTCTCAATGACTTTCGATTTTGGTGAAGATCGGTTAAGGGGAAGGGGTAGTTTACCTGCAACCTTTTACGTTTTAACAAGAGTAAAGTACTTGAAAATTTATTTAAATTTTTTGAAACAATGGTAATTGTTAAAAATAAAATAATTTTGTTGCCAGGCAATAAAATTATAATTTTTTCATTTTAATGTAATATAATATTTTTCATTTAATACAGCAATAAAAAGGCAGGTAAGACACAGTCTGGCTGTTTGGCTGAAAATGATTTTAAATATAAATCTTAGAATATGGAAGTCATGTATGGTTCTCCATACCGATATTTTACTTCCATATTCCTTAAGGAATGGAAGTATGGTGATGGCAAAAAAAATCGTGTTCGAGATTATTGCAGATTCTGATTCTACTACACTCAAAACATGAAAAAAAGTCGTTTTCCGAAAAGTGTCTGTGTGTGTGTCTGTGTGTGTCTGTGTGTGTCTGTAGATTTTTTTCTATGGCAAACGATAACTGCCGCAAATTCAAACAGAATCAAATAATTTTTTGCATACAGCCCTGATTTGCAGAGGACTCGCGACCTATTGTTCTTGGTGAAGATCGGTTTAGGGAAAGGGGTAGTTTACCTGCAACGGTTTTTTTTTATCAAGGGAAATTTTTTTTTTTTTGCAAACGATAACAGCCGCAAATTCAAACAGAATCAAATAATGTTTCGCATACAGCCCTGAATTGTAGAGTTCTCAAGACCTATTGTTTTTGGTGAAGATCGGTTAAGGGAAAGAGGTAGTTTACCTGTAACGTTTTATGTTTTAACAAAGGTATTTCCTATGGCAAACGATAACAGCCGCAAATTCAAACAGAATCAAAAGATTATTTGCATACAGCCCTAAGTTGTAGAGTTCTCACGACCTATTGTTTTTGGTGAAGATCCGTTAAGGGAAAGGGGTAGTTTACCTACAACGTTTTTTTAACAAGGGTATTTTCTATGGCAAACGATAACAGCCGCAAATTCAAACATAATCAAATAATTTTCTGCATACAGCCCTGATTTGTAGAGTACTCAAGACCATTGTTTTTGGTGAAGATCGGTTGAGGGGAAGGGGTAGTTTACCTGCAACGTTTTTTATCAAGCGTATTTTCTATGGCAAACGATAACTGCCGCAAATTCAAACAGAATCAAATAATTTTTTGCATACGTCAGTGAATTGTAGAGGACTCAAGGCCTTTAGATTTTGGTGAAGATCAGTTAAGGGGAAGGGGTAGTTTACCTGCAACCTTTTACGTTTTAACAAGAGTAAAGTACTTGAAAATTCATTTAAACTTTTTCAAACAATGGTAATTGTTGAAAATAAAATAATTTTGTTGCCAGGCAATCTGAAAATTTCAGATTTTGTACCACAAAATCTGAAAAGATTATACGATAGTTTATGAAATGGTTAATAATACGTCAGTGGAAGGTGTAATGAGAAATTAGCAGAAATGGAAACCTGGGGAATGTTAACTGTTCTGTAGATACAGTTTTGTCAGAATGTTTGGAAATGATCATCAACATTGAAGAAAAAGTAAGCATATTAAGAAACATATGTAAGTACTTATTATAAAAAAATAATGTTTGTTTTTTGATAAAGTCATTTTGATTATAAAATATAAATATTTACAACAAGAAAAGAATTTTCAGTTTTCAAAATTTAAATATATTTTTATAAAACAATGGGTTCTTCATTGAGGTGGGGACCATGTCACTCACTCCATCTCAAGCCTCCTCTCCCATTTTGCAGAAAAAGAGGACCCTGTCAAGGCTGATACTTTGACGACAGTGACAGGGCTTTCCACCAAATTCAGCAGAGTGACAGGTAGGCCCAACTCTGATTGGCTCCTCAGATTTCTCCAGCGTTAGTAGGTTCTATGAAAATATTTTATTTCAAAAATGATTTTAAATATAAATCTTAGATATGTTTTATAAATCTCATGTTTTATGTTTTAACATGGGTAATTTTTTATATGACGAACCATAATTGCCGTAAATTCAAACAGAATCAAATAATTTTTTACATATGTGCCTGAGCTATAGAGAACTCAATGTCTGTTGATTTTGGTGAAGATCGGTTACGGGGAAAGGGCAGTTTACCAGAAACATTTTTTGTTGTAACATGAGTAAAGTACTTAATTTTGATAAAGTATCCTGATAAGATCTTGATAATCCACTGTAGAAATGTAGATGAAATATCTATAAATGAAGAGGCTAGTTGAACGGGCTGGGGGTAATTTTCTATAAATCAAAATTATAGTTGAAAGGGGAGGGGATAATATTTTTTATATGTGTACTACGTTATTGGCAAGAAAGAAGTATTTTTTTGTTAAAATTCCTTCCCTGGCTGTTTGGCTGAAAATGATTTTAAATATAAATCTTAGAATATGGAAGTCATGTATGGTTCTCCATACCGATATTTACTTCCATGTTCCTTAAGGAAATGGAAGTATGGTGATGGCAAAAAAAATCGTGTTCGAGATTATTGCAGAATATGATTGTACTACACTCAAAACATGAAAAAAAGTCATTTTTCGAAAAGTGTCTGTGTGTGTGTCTGTGTGTCTGTAGATTTTTTTTCTATGGCAAACGATAACAGCCGCAAATTGAAACAGAATCAAATAATTTTTTGCATACAGCCCTGATTTGTAGAGTACTCGCAACCTATTGTTTTTGGTGAAGATCGGTTGAGGGAAAGGGGTAGTTTACCAGCAACGGTTTTTTTTATCAAGGGTAATTTTCTTTGTTTGGCAAAGGATAACAGCCGTAAATTCAAACATAATCAAATAATGTATTGCGTACTGCCCTGAATTGTAGAGTTCTCAAGACCTTTTGTTTTTGGTGAAGATCGGTTAAGGGAAAGGGGTAGTTTACCGGCAACGTTTTATGTTTTAAAAGGGTATTTTCTATAGGAAACGATAAGAGCCGCAAATTCAAACAGAATCATATAATATTTTGCATACAGCCCTAAATTGTAGAGTTCTCAAGACCTGTCGTTTTTGGTGAAGCTCGGTTAAGGGAAAGGGGTAGTTTACCAGCAAAGGTTTTTTATCAAGGGTAATTTTTTTCTATGGTAAACGATAACAGCCGCAAATTCAAACAGAATCAAATACGTTTTTGCATACAGCCCTGTTTTTTTGAGTACTAAAGACCTGTAGTTTTTGGTGAAGATCGGTTAAGGGGAAGGGGTAGTTTACCCGCAACGTTTTATGTTTTACCAAGGGTATTTTTTCTGTGACGAACGATAACTGCCGTAAATTCAAAGAGAATCAACTAATGTTTTGCATACAGCCCTGAATTGTAGAGTTCTCAAGACCTATTGTTATTGGTGAAGATCGGTAAAGGGAAAGGGGTAGTTTCCCAGCAAAGGTTTTTTATCAAGGGTAATTTTTTTCTATGGTAAACGATAACAGCCGCAAATTCAAACAGAATCAAATCATGTTTTGCATACAGCCCTGTATTGTAGAGTTCTCAGTACCCATTGGTGTTGGTGAAGATCGGTTAATGGAAAGGGGTAGTTTACCTGCAACGTTTTATGTTTTAACAGGGTATTTTCTATGGCAAACGATAAGAGCCGCAAATTCAAACAGAATCAAATACGTTTTTGCATACAGCCCTGTTTTTTTGAGTACTAAAGACCTGTTGTTTTTGGTGAAGATCGGTTAAGGGGAAGGGGTAGTTTACCAGCAACGTTTTATGTTTTACCAAGGGTATTTTTTCTGTGACGAACGATAACTGCCGTAAATTCAAAGAGAATCAACTAATGTTTTGCATACAGCCCTGAATTGTAGAGTTCTCAAGACCTATTGTTATTGGTGAAGATCGGTAAAGGGAAAGGGGTAGTTTCCCAGCAAAGGTTTTTTATCAAGGGTAATTTTTTTCTATGGTAAACGATAACAGCCGCAAATTCAAACAGAATCAAATCATGTTTTGCATACAGCCCTGTATTGTAGAGTTCTCAGTACCCATTGGTGTTGGTGAAGATCGGTTAATGGAAAGGGGTAGTTTACCTGCAACGTTTTATGTTTTAACAGGGTATTTTCTATGGCAAACGATAAGAGCCGCAAATTCAAACAGAATCAAATACGTTTTTGCATACAGCCCTGTTTTTTGAGTACTAAAGACCTATTGTTTTTGGTGAAGATCGGTTAAGGGAAAGGGGTAGTTTACCAGCAACATTTTATGTTTTAACAAGGGTAATTTTTTATATGACGAACGATAACTGCCGTAAATTCAAACAGAATCAACTAGGTTTTTGCATACCTTTTTGAACTAAAGAGAACTCAAGGTCTGTTGATTTTGTTGAAGATCGGTTAAGGGGAGGGGTTAGTTTATCAGCAACGTTTTATGTTTTAAAAAGGGTAATTTTTTTGATGACGAAAGATAACTTCCGAAAATTCAATGAGAATCAAATAATTTTTTGCACTCTTACCTGAGTTGCAGAGAGCTCAAGGTCTATTGATTTTGGTGAAGATTAGTTAAGGGAAAGGGGTAGTTTACCTGCAACATTTTATGTTGTAACAAGATAAATGTTTCCATGACGAACGATAACTGCCGCACATTCAAACAGAATCAAATATTTTTTTGCATGCTTCCCTGAATTGTAGAGTACGGAAGGTCTGTTGATTTTGGAGAAGATCGGTTAAGAGAAAGGGTAGTTTACCGGAAACATTTTATGATTTAACAAGAGTAAAGTACTTAATTTTTATAAATAAAGTATCCTGATAAGAAACTCATAGTAATCCACTGTAGAAACGTAGATGAAATATCTATAAATGAAGAGGTTAGGTGAACGGGGTGGAGGTAATTTTCTATTATTAAAAATTATAGTTGAAGGTAGAGGGCAGAATTTTTTATATGTGTACTACGTTATCGGCAACAAAGAAGTAATTTTTTGTTAAAATTGCTTCCCGGGCTCTTTAGCCGTAGTTCAATGTTTTCTGCAAAACCAGACTTTTCGGCAGTGCCATCGACTGCCATCATCGGTGAAAATCGAGTGCGAAAACGTGAGGTGGTATACGTTAGTGACCACAGTACTGTGGTTAATGCTGAAGCAATAAGTAGAAAGACGTAGTTTCTATGGAAATATTTCATTTCGAATATGATTTTAAATATAAGTCTTAGAACATGGAAGTCATGTATGGTTCTCCATACCGATATTTTATACAATTTATAAAAAGAAGAAAAAATTATTTCATTATAAATTATTACATTTTCGAAGTTTTTCAACCAGGGCGCAACACTGGCTGTACAACACACAGTCTAATTCTTTACTCACTCGCTGAGGGCGCTAGTTAGAGATCGTATTTACTTAAATAACAAATGTATAATGTGCATTTGCTTTTAATTAATTCTTTACAAATAAATATCATTTTATGAGCTACAAGTTTGTATGAATATGTTTCTAATTCATTAAAATCGTTTTTGTCTATATTACACAGTATGTGGGTTAAACTGAGTTTGTGTGGTTAATTTCACTTTAGTTGAAACTGCGATCATTTACTAGTTCTTCAGTATTCGAAATTATTATAAACACGTAATATTACCTGACTGATGAGTACCACTTTACTTCACTATTAATTTAATTTTAGTTTTTCTCGTTGTTATATTCTTTTTCTTGAGTTAATTATATTATTTTAATTTGACTCTTGAACTCTTTAGTTACACGTAGGATTCCAAACACTTTATTATTTCACTTCTTCACGATACGTCTGCACTGGATGATTGTCAAAACAAGAGTGACGCCTTTTCCACCAACGCGTCTAATTAAGCGTCCCGGAAATAGAAAGCTTTACTGTTTTCTTACCAACAATCACTTTTATAATTTCACAAATGTATCGGTTATTAATGTCCTGGATTCACTAAATATATTTAACCTTCCTGAATTTTACATAGTTATAGTCCTTTTACTTTTAATTTTCACATATCCAGTGATTTATTAATTTGTTATAATACAAAATTTGCTCATAAACTGTAGGTAAATTTGATTAGTTATTCACAAATATGTTCCATTTGCTCTATGGCATTCTATCGAAACACAATTTGTAAGTAAATTAATTCCAGACTATTTAAAACATTTCTGATTAATTTCAACTTAATTATAAGTTTTACAAATGATTACAACAATTTTGTGGTTTTAATTAGCTTTTTTATATACATCAAATGTTTATACGTACCCAAAGCTAGGTCCTAGGCTTTAACATACATTCAATATGGCTGACAATATTATTTTGTAAATTATAAATTTTTTCAATTTTACTCAGATTTTTGCCTTAGTGTATTTTACAGCAGTACAGTATTAAACTAAGAATTTGAGATAATTGTAAATACTATATTTTTATTGTAATATTACTAGGATATTTTTGTAAAATTCGTAATTACAATTACCATTTTAAATATCGGTATGGAGAACCATACATGACCACCATGTTCTAAGATTTATATTTTAAATCATATTCGAAATGAAATATTTCCATAGAAACTACTTATTTCTAATTATTGCTTCAGTCTTAAACCACAGTACTATGGTCACTAACGTATACCACCTCACGTTTTCGCACTCGATTTTCACTGAGATGGAAGTCGATGGCACTGCCGAAAAGTCTGGTTTTGCAGAAAACATTGGACTACGGCTAAATAGCCCGGTAAGGAATTTTAACAAAGAACTACTTCTTTGTTGCCGATAACGTAGTACACATAAAAAATTCTCCCCTCCTCATTCAACTATAATTTTCATTTATAGAAAATTACCCCCACCCCGTTCACTTAACCTCTTCATTTATAGATATTTCGTCTACGTTTCTACAGTGGATTATTATGAGCTTCTTATCAAGATACTTTATTTATAAAAATTAAGTACTTTACTCTTGTTAAAACATAAAACGTTGCAGGTAAACTACCCCTTTCTCTAAACCGATCTTCACCAAAATCAATAGACCTTCAGTGCTCTACAATTGAGGCCTGTATGCAGAACATTATTTGATTCTGTTTGAATTTGCGGCTGGTATCGATTGCCATAGAAAAAATATTACCCTTGATAAAAAATCGTTGCTAGTAAACTACCCCTTTCCCTTAACCGATCTTCACCAAAAATAATAGGTCTTGAGTACTCTACAATTCAGGGCTGTATGCAAAAAATTATTTTATTCTGTTTGAATTTGCGGCTCTTATCGTTTGCCATATTAAGTACCCTTGTTAAAATATAATACGTTGCTGGTAAACTACCCCTTTCCCTTAACAGATCTTCAACAAAATCAACAGACCTTGAGTTCTGTATAACTCAAAAAGGTATGCAAAAGAGTAGTTGATTCGGTTTGAATTTACGGAAGTTATCGTTTGTCATAGAAAAATTACCCTTGTTACAACAAAAAATGTTGCCGGTAAACTACCCTATTCCCTTAACCGATCTACACCAAAACCCGCAGATCTTGAGAACTCTACAATTCAGAGCTGTATGCAAAAAATTATTTGATTTTGTTTGAATTTGCGACTCTTATCGTTTGCCATAGAAAATACCCCTTTTAAAACATAAAACGTTGCAGGTAAATTACTCCTTTCCCTTAACCGATCTTCAACAAAAACAATAGGTCTTGAGTACTCTACAAATCAGGGCTATATGCAAAAAATTATTTGATTCTGTTTCAATTTGCGGCAGTTACCGTTCGTCATGAAAACATTTCTCTTGTTACAACATAATATGTTTCAGGTAAACTACCCCTATCCCTTTACCGATCTTCACCAATATCAACAGCCTTGAGTTCTCTACAATTTAGGAACGTATGTAAAAATTATTAGATTTTCTTTGAATTTACGGCAGTTATCGTTCGTCATAGAAAAAATTACCCTTGTTAAAACATAAAACGTTGCCGGTAAACTACCCCTTTCTCTAAACCGATCTACACCAAAATCAATAGACCTTCAGTCCTCTACAATTGTAAACAAAACATACAATTATACGGGGCTGTATGCAAAACATTATTTGATTCTGTTTGAATTTGCGGCTGTTATCGTTTGGCATAGAAAAATATCGGTATGGAGAACCATACATGACTTCCATATTCTAAGATTTATATTTAAAATCATTTTCGAAATGAAATATTACCATAGAAACTACTTCTTTCTACTTATTGCTTCAGCCTTAACCACAGTACTGTGGTCACTAACGTATACCACCTCACGTTATCGCACTCGATTTTCACTGATGATGGAAGTCGATGGCATTGCCGAAACGTCTGGTTTTGTAGAAAACATTGGACTACGGCCAAATATCCCGGGAAGGAATTTTAACAAAAACTACTTCTTTGTTGCCGATAACGTTGTACACATATATATAAAAAATATGCATAAAATTAATGGCTTGTATAAGTTAATGATTGATCTCCATTAAGTAGTGCTCAAGTTTCCAAAGTTTTAATATTATTATGTCCGTAATTAAAACATCAGAGCAGGTTTAGTGTGTATGAGGGTACACCGTGGACAAAAATTTTCAACATTTCCTATTGAGCGTTGCTTAGAGTAAAGCTGCGAATCTACAGTCTACGTTTCACAGAACAAACACGCGGAAAAGAAGGAACGCTCCGAAGTCACTCATGGACCCTCAGCATCTTGCAGAGGCTTCATTCCCTAAAGACGAAAATTCTGTCTATGAATCGTTCCTCTGTAAACACGTGCAGTTGCACTGCCCAACGATCCACATGAAGCAAATCGATATCCACGCTGGACACTTTTTCGGCTTGCACGCGTTATGTTGGTATGGGTTTCGGCACTTTCCGTTTAAAAAGCGTGCAAATGTAAGAAAATAAACATGAATGAAGCCAGAAATAACGCGAATTTTGTGTGTGTGTGTCTTCCCTGCCTTTTTATTGCGGTAGTCATAATAATAAAATGGAAACGTAAACATTACATAACTGAGATATGCTTGCCTGCCACGAACGATATATTTTCTCTCATACATGATTTACATTAAAATTAAAAAATTATTATTTTATTGCCTGGCAACAAAATTATTTTATTTTTAACAATTACCATTGTTTGAAAAAGTTTAAATGAATTTTCAAGTACTTTACTGTTGTTAAAACGTAAAAGGTTGCAGGTAAACTACCCCTTCCCCTTAACCAATCTTCACCAAAGTCAAAAGGCCTTGAGTTCTCTACAATTCAGGGGTGTATGCAAAAAATTATTTGATTCTGTTTGAATATGCGGCAGTTATCGTTTGCCATAGAAAAAAATCTATAGATAGACAGACAGACAGACACACAGACACACACACAGACACTTTTCGAAAACGACTTTTTTTTCATGTTTTGAGTGTAGTACAATCAGAATCTGCAATAATCTCGAACACGATTTTTTTTTGCCATCACCATACTTCCATTTCCTTAAGGAACATGGAAGTAAAAAGCCACATTAACATTCAGTCATGAGACGTTAAAGCAAAATTTATGATAATACCATAAACAAAAGGTAGGATCAGCAGGACGTTTTCACAGTATGTTTTCAATAAAACGATGTAATTCAATAATTAATCCGAATTTGATGTTAAAATAGAGGATGAAAAATTACTGGATATTAAAAGCTTTGTTTTCTGCAAAAATTTGTTATTATCTCAATTTTGTTTACATACTCGAATGTCGCTCCTCTTTGTCGCTCAAATCAACTCTTTTTGGATCTCTTCAATCCAACGCTGCCGTGTACAGTATGAGCCTATAATCAGTTTATGCAAGACATTGAATAATCTTATTTTTATTAGATCCATGCTTTTTGGTATCCAGGCCACTTACATGTAAAATAGTTTTACCTTTTTCTTGTCCGTCTGGTGGCCTTTACTCTTTATGTAAATCTATGCTTTCGGGACATATGCCCCATCATCAGGAATATCCCTTGGTGAAGTTCGTCAGTTATTGAAATATTAAAAACACTTTTTATACAATTTTACACACATAACAATAAATATATAAACATAAAAAATATACATAAAATCCCCAAACTTGAGAACACACGCGATATCGTTGGTGCGCACCACGACATGCTATAGTCGACTGCTGTGCTCATGTTGTTATAGGTCGTGCACTATGGACCTTGTTCTGTATTCTTATCGCTGTGTCGTATAGTAGATTTGATTGGAAATTCAATTGTTCGTTAAGGAGGACTTCTTCTGCGTTTTTATTTTTATAAGCCTTATATATTTCGTATTCTTATTTTTATTAGGTAGCTACTTTATCAAGCCGACGAAAAATCACCAAATAATAATCAGAAGGCATACATTATTCGGACTTGTCCTTACGAGCTAGTACTAAATTCAAATATATATAAAATCCTATCAATTTAAGCAGGATTAATTAAAATGGCAACAAAATAAACAGTGCCAAAAATATATATCATAAACATACTTTGTTTGATATAAATAATAGATATTTTACACAAATCTGCTCACTTGGTAGTAAATTCCAACGTTTTCAAGGAAACATAACTAGCGCAATATACTTACTTTCTGTTGCTCAAACATTCCCCTAAAGAAAGGACGTTTCATGCCTATTACGCACGTCACAATCTTTTTTCGCAATTCACTAATCCGCTGTCGGTAGCTTCCCCCGAAAGTGGCTCTTAATTTCTCATCTCAAACGTAAAAGCCAGGTAGTGTAAGATAAGATGAATAATGTCTGCCAGTCTTTTGGGGGTATGTCGCATGGTAACTTCTGAATACACTAACCGGCCAAAGTACAAGTTGGCTTTCGTGTCCACATATTTTGTATTTCACATTTCTCCCGTCAAAAAAATAGGAGTTAATGTGTAGGTCCTTCACAAAAACTTGTTCTTTTTTAAATCCAATTCGACTAGACAAAACTATCTAGCCAAACGCGCAGAGTTACTAAATGCAAACGAAATGGAAAACAATAAAGATAACCGGTCATTTTTACCAGCAACTATCAAAATTGTGTAAACCCACCGCACAGTTTATAAACCACTATGAACACTATATGAGACAGTTGAAACCGTCCATCTCTTCTATAAAGACTAATCTAAGTAAAAAATGTTTGCAAATAAAAACCTACAAGCCAGGATGTACAGTAACTGACCATTCCTTTATAGTGTAATATTAGTTACCAAAATCTTACTACCAAATTACACTTTTATTCATTAAACATAAATCTTTCTCATTAGACTTAGTCAATGTCTGGCTAAAAAATTAATATTGTGTTTAATAATGTACAAACAATTTAATGTGAAACATTCAGTGGCTTTCCATTTACCGATTTATTTTAAATTTAAAGGCAGTATTGTTTCCCATATTTTTAAGAATGGTTAAGTTACAATGGTTAAGTAATGTGTTAACTAGCAATTTAGTTACTTCGACAATTTTTTCTGGTTCTCAGACACTTACATTAGTTATTGATTTACATGGTTTAAGTTTAATTTATCCGTCTCTAATATAGTGTAACGAGAATAACGGATCGCTCTGGAAGAGTCGATAGCACCCTTCCACCCGTTTCTCGGCAGGTGCAGCGTCTCAGTCAAGGAGCTTCCATACTGTTCGAGAGCACTTGTAACTACGCAAATTATGCTGGCACACCGCCAAAAGGATTGAAAATTATTCTGGACCGTCTGCGAGACCTGTATAAGCAACAGCGGCTATCTTAGAAATCAATTACAGTGGGCGATTTCTTCAGTGCTGACCCAGTGGTTGTTACGGAAAGTGATTATTGTGTTATAATTTAGTGTGGAAACTTTTAATAGTTAACAGTATTGTTGCGTATGGACAAATTTAACTTGAATTTCTGTATGAGAGTATCTTGTTGATTTCACATTGTGAATAAATAAAGCTGTAATTAGTGACTTCATTGGTGTCTGTAGTTTGTTTCCACTGAACAATACGACGATCAGTAAGACTGTCGTAACAATATTAAAAGACAATTTTTAATTTTCATAAGAGAAACCTTGACTTCGCAACATAACAGTGTGGAGCCACCTGATTTTGTACCCTTCTACGCCTACGAAAATTATGAGAAGCAATAATTATACCGGCCAGTACTGTAGAGTACCGTTTACTGTAATAATTAAAGCATGAACCTACACTTAGTGATCAAAACGAATTAATTCAATTTGTTCATATTTCGGCTTTACTATACGATTCTATTTGTCTTCCACTTTCTCCAAGGCAGCATTGTCTTCATTCAGTAATTGCTTTTTAAAGTAATAATCTAAAACCGTATTCAAAAAAATTATGTATTACTATTCTTGAAATAGTTTTTACATGCACGTCTAAAATTTGTATTTGTCTATTTCATGTAAACCAGAACATTGTTGCTTAGTGTACTAACAACAGGGTCTTCCAACCGCCACGCACAGCTTCTAAGGGCGATCCCAGATTCTAGGCAGCGAAACGTCAAAACGTCAAGCAAGACAAATATTACTGTGAAAGGAATCCCAGTAGAGAATTTACCAGTAAGAAATCATCCATCGCTTAGTGGTGTTAAAGAAAAGAGTTACTATAACGATGGAACGTTTGAGAGAGAGAGAGAGAGAGAGAGAGAGAGAGAGAGAGAGAGAGAGAGAGAGAGAGAGAGAGAGAGAGAGAGAGAGAGAGAGAGAGAGAGAGAGAGAGAGAGAGAGTGTGTGTGTGTGTGTCTAAATAAGTGTGTTAGTAAATTGTAAAAAATACTTCAAAATTAATGCTGAAGATAATTTGAAATAAATTCGAAAATCGAGGCACACGTTTTGCTAATTCGTTCGGTTAGCCAACGAAGATTCCTTGAATCTTCTTTAATTTTGTTGTTTTATCTATAACACGATCACATATATGAAACATATGAAATTATAATGACAATATTTGATTTAAAACTTATAACTAAAGCCCGGATTCACGTGCAATTGCACCTTTTCTTTTGCTAGTTCGTAAACGGCCAGTGACAAGTTATTTATCCGAATCGGGATGTGTAGGTCATTTTAACATAAATTTTATTTTGCACAAAATTGCACGTTTTCGGGGTTACTGCATAAAATTGCACATTCTGTAGTTTTAAAGTACAAAATTGCAAATTTACCTGTTTTTCGAAAATCAGCTGCGCGATAGCCAAGCGCGAAACATACACGCAGATCGTAAACAACGTCAAGAACAAAATCAGCAAGAAGAAATTCGTGGAACATCAAATGATGTAAACATGCAACAACAGAAGGAAATAGACAAAAATTTTCACTCGCTCGGTTGCTAGTAAAGATGGCTCAGCTGCCTCGTTCGTTCCTAGAATTTTGACCCAGAGCAAGCAGGAGCCGGGTTTATTCGTCCAAGAATTTTTGAATTACTCTATTTCCCCATCTCACTGTTCTCTTCTCGGAGCGATGATTTGTTTAGTTTTCAGTTGTCTGCCTCCGGAACAGTACGTGTTTTTTCTTTTTGTGTGAATCTATTAATATTCCTAAAACGGCAAGCAGTCTCAGCTGCAAGGTAAGAGGATGGATTGAAAAATATCCGGAGCTGAAAGCTGATGGGAAGACGATCTACTGTGTGTCCTGTGATAAGGCTGTAGGCAGCGAGAGAAAATCACAAGTTTATGCTCACTGCAATTCGAGTAAGTTAATGCTTTGAATTTTTCTCTCCTCGTGTTTTAGAGCTAAAAGATTCTGGTTCTTTCAACTGTACGTTTTCGTTTTTAATTCTGGTTTTTATCTACAGGTGGACACATACAGTTGAAAGATTCTAAAATAAGAAACGATTTTGCACGATTTCAAGTTTTTATTGCACGTTCTGGAATTTTTCACTGCACGAAAATCCGGGCTTTACTTATAACTATAACGTGAAAGTATAAGGGGCATAAGGGGTAAACCACGTAACGTGCGAGCGAGTGCGTGTGTGTTGTGTAAGGGAAAAAAGTCTCAGGCTCGCACGTGTTTTCTCGTAGATTTTCCAAAAAACGCGGCCACGTTAGTGGCTTTAATCCAGTGCACTCGTTGTCAGTCATACGGTCACAGTAAGACGTACTGTAGAAAACCTATCCAGTGTGTCAAGTGCCCGGTGAACACAACTCAGCAATTTGTTCCAAATCTAAGGATACACCAGCCACATGTGCATTATGCGGTGGCCCTCATACAGCTAATTATAAAGGCTGTGAAGTTTATCAAAATCTGCAGGCCAGAAAAAGCCCCGTACC
The DNA here is from genome assembly GCA_034769895.1 of Magicicada septendecula. Taxonomy (NCBI): domain Eukaryota; kingdom Metazoa; phylum Arthropoda; class Insecta; order Hemiptera; family Cicadidae; genus Magicicada; species Magicicada septendecula. The sequence goes on from CM068367.1 coordinate 954,957,542, forward strand.
TAACACCACACCTAGGAGAACCCCTTCAGTTTTTAGAACTATGAACACAGAACAGAACTTAAATACCCGTAACGTCTCTTTTCCTACTTACGCTCAAATTGCAGGACTACAGCGACACACAGAATCCTCGCCTCCTTATGACAACAATCTCAAACAGACAGCAAATGAGGACATCACTCTTTCACACTTCCTGACAAAATTTGAGACTATGTTCAGTCAACTCATGCAGCAGAATAGCGTCATGCTTAATCTCCTTACAACACTTGTCAATAAACTTTCTAATTAATAATGAATAACAATTACAGGATTGGATTATGGAACGCCAATGGACTCTCTCATCGCACCCTAGGACTCAAAACGTTTCTTATTGACAATAAGTTAGACGTAATGCTTATATCTGAGACACATTTCACAGACAGAAGCCATATTAGGATTCCAGGATTTACTGTTTATGATACCCAACATCCTGACGGTACAGCTCGTGGCGGAACCGCTCTGTTAATCCGAAACAATATAAAACATTATCTCTTCTCTAAAGTCAAAACTGCTCAACTACAGGCGACAAATGTTTCAATTGAAGATCAAAGAGGCCCTCTAATTGTTTCTGCAGTCTACTGTCCCCCACAACACAGAATCAATGAATCTGACTTCAGCTCCTTTCTTAGAACTCTTGGTGCACGTTTTATGGTGGGATGTGACTTCAATGTAAAACACCCGCAATGGGGTTCGAGATTAGCTAATCCAAGAGGTAGAATTTTATATAACGTCATTAGACAAGAATCCCTGTCCTTTCTGTCCACTGGTCACCCAACCTATTGGCCTTCTTATACAAATAAAATACCTGACCTCATTGATTTCTTTTTAATACGAGGCTTCTCTCATAAATACTACAAAGTTGAATATTTCCTTGATTTGTCCTCTGACCACACTCCAATTATTGCCACTATTAGCAATAGTATAATTGAGTCTGAAAATCTAGCAATACTCACAAATCGTAATACTGACAGGGACTACTTTAGAGAGCTTATACATGATAATATATCGCTAGAAATTCCACTCCACACGCCTGCTGAATTGGATGCGGCTGTAAGTTATCTCACCAGTACTTTTCAAAAATCAGCCTGGGAAGCTACCCCTTGTAATACAGCGAAGAGTAAGCACTTAAACCTTCCTCTGGTTGTCCGAAAGAAATTAGCTGAGAAGCGTAGATTGCGACGAATTTGGCAGCATACTCATCATCCGGATGATAAAAGAAAGTGGCATTCCGCGGCCAGAAAACTAAAACGATTATTAGAAAATTTAAAGAATGAAGGGATTCAGGATTATGTAGAAAATCTGTCACCTAATGAAAGTACTGATTATTCCTTGTGGAATACTACAAAACGATTAAAAAGCCCACTATTACAAATACCACCAATAGGCCTACATAAACCAAATGGTAGCTGGGCGAGAAGCAATGCAGAGAAATCCCAGACTTTTGCCGAACATTTGGTCAACGTTTTTCAATCTTAAGGCAGCAAGAACGTCTCTTTCGATGAAGCGGTACAAAGATATTTACACTCCCGCTCAAACTGCTCTACCTATCAAGCCTTTTAAGGTTAAGGAAATCAAGGAAATAATCCTGTATAATTTGAAAACTAAAAAGGCTCCCGGCATTGATTTGCTATAGGGGAAAATTCTAAAGGAGCTGCCTCACAAAGGCGTTGTACTAAAAACATACATTTTCAACGCCATACTCACACTTGAATACTTTCCTCTTCTCTGGAAATCGGCTCAAGTAATCATGGTCTTAAAACCTGATAAAAACCCTCAAGAGCCCACTTCTTATCGACCCATAAGCCTTCTACCGATACTTGGTAAAATCTTTGAGAAGCTGTTTGTAAAACGACTTATGCCAACAATTGTGGAAAACTACCTAATTCCGGATCACCAATTTGGCTTTCGAGAAAAGCACTATACGGTGGATCAAATACACAGACTAACAAATGTTATCAATAAATCGTTGGAATCCAAGATGTGCTGCTCAGGTGTGTTTCTCGACGTTTCCCAGGCATTTGACAAAGTCTGGCATCTTGGACTCTTATACAAAATAAAGAAAAATCTGCCACATAATTGTTACCGTATTCTACATTCCTACTTAGTGGGCAGAGTGTTTCAAGTCAAGTACTCGGATGGTACTTCTCCTCTATTACCAGTGGGGTCAGGTGTCCCGCAGGGCAGTGTCCTGGGTCCTCTGCTCTACCTCGTGTTCACCTCGGACTTACCGTCAGCAAGTGAAACCACTGTTGCTACCTACGCCGATGACAGCAATCCTAGCGACACACTCCGACCCCTCAATAGCATCTCTTATACTACAAGAATCATTAAACAGCGTTCAGTTATGGCTTGATAAATGGCGCATAAATATCAATTCATCCAAGTCAGTCCACGTTACCTTCACCACACGTAAGGCAAACTGCCCTCCAGTAACAATTAACGGTCAACTAGTACAGCAAAGCTGAAAGTGCTAAGTACCTTGGGATGCATCTGGACAGGAGACTAACATGGAAAAAACATATAACATCTAAGAAGATTGAACTTAATCACAAGGTCAGAAACATCTATTGGCTGATAGGCAGAAAATCACTGTTAAGTCTCGTGAACAAACTGTTGATCTATAAAGCAGTTCTTTAACCGGTATGGACTTACGATATTCAACTTTGGGGTACTGCCAGTACAAGTAATATTGAGATTATCCAGCGCTTTCAGTCGAAAACTTTAAGATCAATAGTCGACGCTCCATGGTTTGTCTCCAACAACTCTATACACCGCGACCTCAAATTTCCAACTGTGAGAGAAGAAATCATGCGCCTTTGTAGGACTCACATCTCCAAATTAGAAAAGCATCCTAACCACCTGGCAATTAATTTGTTAGACAACAGTGAAGATATTTATAGACTAAAAAGGTACAAACTATTAGACTTACCATTCAGGTTTAACTAATAATGTATTCTCTGTATTTTCTGTATTGTAATGTATGTGATGTCTGTTCTGTATGTTTTTGTATTCGTGTCATTAATTAGTGTTAATGTCAACCTGTATATGTGCCTTATGGGCCCAGTGTTCAACATTTGAACTTATTGCATCATGCCAGCAGGGAGTGGAAGTGATTTTTGTTCATTTGTTTACAGGTTTTTATCATTTATTTTTGTAATTTGTGTACCTGTTTAATCTATTATCAAAAGAAGAAGAGCTGTCAATGGTCAGTTCTTCATAATCGTGTATGTGTGTTGTCAGCCAATTTGTTAAATAATGTTGGCTTAGTCGAACAGATTACAGATCTCAAAAAAAAAAAAAAAATATATAGTGGCTTCTACCGTTACTACGATAATTCAATATAAAACTGTACTCATTACTGATAGTAGTAACAGTCCAGTCCAGTAGCAATATGCCTCCATATGTAAAACAAAGATTACAAATAAATTGTTATTCTAATAAAGGGTTATTCTAATTCCGTGCAACTTTCATTGAATACAGTGATTTTATCGAATGTACAAAACGTCTGTGCAACAAGAAACTTTACAGTTATACCATAATATGATTATTTGTACATTACGGAAGATTCAAATGTTTGTCAGGAAACGTTACAGTTTCTGTTTCCGCTATTGTTACGTACTTCTGTTTCACATGAATCCCCGTATATCTATTGTTCCATATAACAGGAAAACCAGAAACTTTATTGTAGGAATGTTACATTGTATGTTGAGTTTATGTACATATGTCGCGGCGTCGAAGGTAGCAAAGACGGTAACTCTGCACAACCAACTAGCTACATTTTTTTCCACTTTCTGTAAAACAGCTAAGCGGCAGAGTGATTTCTTGTAAAATTCATGCAAGTTATACAGTTTATAGTGCAAGTACCAAGAAACGTTTATTATTTTCACAAAAAAGATCGAATTTGTAGAACAAAGAATAGTAGCCATGAATCTGTAAGAAACAATAATATATATGACAGAATTCTAGCAAATTCAGGATTATTTTGATTTTTAATAACACTGACAGACATTATAAACAAAGATGCCGTCGGCAGTAACGCTGAACTGTGATACTGGCAGACAGGAAATGCAATTTTGCGTGATTCCAGTAGTGTAGGATGTGCAGTGTCATTGCTGGTGATCACGTAGTACTTGCTGGTAGTAGGTTCTGTCAGATAGTGATTTTAGAGTAACTTGTTATTGTCTTGCAGGAACCCGAGTATTGTCATTATTATTAGGCATTATTAGACATTCACTACTGAGCAGAAAAATTGTTGACATAAATATTGTTACGACAATTAAGTAACGTTCTCGAAAAGTCGAGAGTATTGTTGTTCTACAAGTTTCTCGACTAGACCAGCGTGCGGCGTCTGTGTCAACGCCGTCTACAAACATATCACTCCAGACTGTTCGAGAGCACTTCTAACTACAAAAATTATGCTGGCACGCGGCCAGAAGTTTAGAAAATTATGGATCTTCCAAATTAGTTGCCTACCGGCTTAGTTAGTCATTTACATTAGTCGATTCCTTAGTTCGGACAAATGATTTTTGCTGATTAGTGGAAAGTGATTATTGTGTTATAATTAGTGCGGAACACTTAATAGTTGACAATTATTATTGCGTGTCGACAAATTTGACTGAATTATTGTATGTGAGTACCTTCTTGATTTCACATTTTAATTTGCGACTGATTAAAGCTGCTATTTAGTAACTTCATTGGTGTCTGTATTTTGTTTGCACTGTAGCATACGACAATCCGTAGGGCCATAAACCGTATATTAGTTTACAGTAATTTTCTGCGTGTTTAGTTGTTTAAGAGTTTAGATTTTCATCCACCACAGAGATCTCTCAAGTATTGGAATTTTACTTTGAAACAGGCAACAGAATATTATATGAGAAAGGCTATGATAAAAGCCTTCCAACCTATGATGGAAAACAAGCGGAAGAGCGGAGAAACTATTTAATTAGCATCAGCAGCAGCATCATCATAAAGGCTCCGCAGGCACGCTTTGTGAACTCTATGCAGAGAAGCGGGTGAGTGAATGCCGATAAATGTGAACGGGAATCAGAAACATTGGAAAATATCATGTCGAGGGACGCAAGTGGAAGGCAGAGAAAGAAGTGACAACACAAGGCAATCCCCTCCTATAGAAATAAATCGTAGTAGCGGTTGTTACTCATTACTGGTAACCGTTTAAAGTTGAGTAATAACTATATGCAGAAAAGACTAGCATGGAATCCTCATATCGATATGGCATATTCCTACAGCTGGATACTTCTGAATCTTCTAACATCCCAGCGGATATGAAGAGAAGCTAAGAAAATAATTATCGAATGAGGACCTTCGGATGAACTGAGAAAATTAAATAGAGCAGAATGACTTTATTAGGACTAGGCTACTGTAACGTTACTTCCCAACTGGTTCGATTGAAGACATCCTCAAGACTTCGACACTCTAAAATTATTAAAAATTTAAAGTCGATTGAAAAATTATACATTTGTATAACTCAAATGTTTATTATACAAAAGCAAGGAAATAAAACAGACAAATTTATCTATGAAAACGTAAATATCCTAGGTAAAAAAAAAAGATTAAAAGAAGAACACAAACTTTCAAATTTACTCACGGTTATTTCAGTGAAACTGTCCAGAATAATAAAGGAATAGGAAAGACAACATTGATGAGTGGAGTGAAGAATGAAGTCAATCTAAAACGGGAGGAAGAATTATGATGAAGGATTATTATTAACACGTGGAAATCGACCAATAAAAGAAAGAAGATCGTAATGTACCATAAAGGAAAATCCATATAACCACATATTAACTAGTAATCAACAAACACCGGCATTTTAAAAACAGGCAGTGAAGAAATGAAAATAAGACACAATATGAAATTTGACGAAGAACGTAGGCAAAAATGAGTACTGAAATCTAGAAAATGAAATTCTAACCCTGTCGGAGATTTTGAAAAGAAAAAGGCAGTTGGGACCAGTGTCTGAGAGGAGCAGAAGGCATTACTACACAGGAAAGTACCTAAGTAAATAAATAAATGTGTGTGTGTGTGTGTGTGTGTGTGTGTGTGTGTGGGTGTGTGTGTGTGGCGTACGGTAGAAATTGCAGGGTAATATACAACGGTACACGAGTGAATTGTAACAACCATAAAATGCAATAAGTTATTAAATACCCTATACTGACAACCTCGGGCAGGCGTGGGTCATCTGTTGCGGCGTCATGAGGGGTGATATCTGTACGTACGCTGATAACTCACTTACGTGACTTGAATTTAACACACGCACAATAATTATACATTTTGATAATTATACATTTTGATAAGTCACCAAACAATTAAATATTTGGGTGAACGTGTTGGTGATGTGAGTGTGTGCGTGCGTATGTATGTATCATTTTATACGTGAAGACTTATGATAGTTTGTGTACATACGTACGAAGTTTTCTTAAAGATAATTTGAAGATGTAAACAAACTATCATAAGTCTTCACATATAAAATGATACATACATACGCACGCACACACTCACATCACCAACACTTTCACCCAAATATTTAATTGTTTCGTTATGTTTGATATTTCTATTGTATTTCATACACAGGTCCTGAAGATGACAATAAATATTGTCGAAACGTCGACGCAAAATAGCTCAATTTGTATTATTGACCGATCCTCACTAACCATCCACTAAAACATTCATTGACGTCAGTCATCCACTAAAAATTTAAGGATATAATAGTAGAATGCATTAAACAAACCGAATTCTCTGTAAATAGCTCATCTGGGGGGCTACGCACATACCGACCAAACGTCACACCGCAATGTAGTCTAGCAGCAGCAATACGGGCAAAGCTGTATTAAACTCAGCAGATTCATTGAATGTTAATGCCGTACTCACGGCGGTAATGTCACTCGGCTGTATAGGAATTTCGGTGCGCAGCTTATCAGATATGGAATGCTGGCAGTTCCCAGGCTTTTGTGGCCTACCTTTAAACATTGGCATTTCGTCCGTTCTGTAATCGAAGTGTAGATTAGAATACAAAATCAAACTGGATACAGAAATATTTTTTTTATGAAATCACCATACTCAAAACAAACTCGCTATACTGTTCGCAAGCAAATGGGATCAATGTAAAATATATTACTACAAAATTATTACGTTGTGACATGTTGCCTGTAATATGCCATTCCCTCCGCCGTAACAAAGACAACAGCATTTTGAAGAATTGCGTTGTGTTATCAATTATAAAAACGTCCAGTGAAGGATATAAACACTTATCAGCAGGAAACAAATGTAGGTTAATAATATGTGTTGAAGTATATGTGAGTGTGCACGTATAATCTCCTGCAAATATATCCTACGTATAATTCTAATGTAAAAATTTATATACGTACGTACAAGTATATCTTATATAAAACGCATGTGCGAGCATGTACACACATAGACATGTTGTTTTATCATTTTTAAATGTGTATCACGCGCACGCGCACGCACACACACACACAATACTTACGCGTACACATTGTAAGAATAAGTTCCTATACTTGGACATTTGGCGATCATGTACTAAACACAGCGTGCGGACGCTTACACCGACTGTACAACTGTACATACACAGTGTCAAGTGGATATTGTCTGCTATAATACTAATAATATTACAGAGGTTATAAATGCTACAAAATTTATTAAATATTTTTATCCAAATAACGTTTAATCCAGTAATTGTACTTCAGTCCAGAAGTACACCCGATTCACAGCAGACAATTTAACTAAACAGAAACTAGAGTACGGATTCTTAGCAACGAGTTGCCCGTTTGCTAAAATACTATTGGGTACTAGAGCTCAAATAATAAAACTAAATTATTAATTTAAAAAGTGCTATTCTCGCGAGAGTCAAGATTTCCTCATAGGGTGAGGTGTATTTATCGGAATACATCTGTGTGGACGCGAGGACACATCAAGACTCGGGAAGGTGTTCGTACAATACACCGAAACTACATTAATTTAAATTTAAACCCATTATCGACCCCAGAGTAAAGAGATAAACGCTATCGGTGTATCGGCGTGCGTGCGTGTGAGCGGTGTGTCCACGTGTCATCAGAGCAGCAGATTCAACGGCCAAGTAAAATAGACATTTAAGGAAAGAAACTTTCAAATTATTAATAGACATTATTAAATTTAGAATAAATAATTTTGTTCAACCAGAGACCATTTTTAAATTTGTTTAAAATATAGACCTTACTCCAGATAAAAGACTCTATTATTATTGTGTTTTTTAATACTATGCATTGTATTTGTTTTGTTGCAATACACACACACACATACATACATACGTCAGTAATTATTCCTAATGCATAATGATGCCCCCCCACACACACACACAAACTTCAAACATAACGTAAACAATAGGAAGATAATAAATTACCATAGTCTGTATTCTGTGGATAAATAGAAATTCATAGCACACACTTTTACCTCGAAAGGGAAATACGCCAATGTAATTCAACAAAGATAGCAACAATTTTCTGAAGCATGAATACGCATGTTTCCTTCTTCCATAATATGGTGCGTGTGTGAAGTTCTGCGAAACAGAAATAATATATTAATTACCATAAATACCAAGACGTATGCCTACGGTTGGCAGAGAACATGGTATGTCAACCAAAGTTACTGAACGCAGATATTGATTAAAGGTTTCAAGCAGACAATTATCTAGGCTATTCTGATACATAATAATCTGATTAGCTGAATTAACAGCCCTGCGCAGAGCATGTCATTCTCACGGCGCTGCAGTATGTCTTGATTCAATATAGGGTTTGCAGACCTAATGCTAAGTCAATATTTGTAGGCAATATTGGGAGATATGATTCAATGATATAGTTCAGTTTTCACAGGGTACCAATTAACAATTAATAATGGATTGGCAGAATATGAACTTTATGATGCATAGTTAAAATGAAAATATTACTATCTTAATTACCTTAGAACAATTTTTGTATAGTTTTATTAAAATGTAAATAAGAAAGTCACCAATTGTAAAACAAATTTAAGTAACTAGCATTTACCAATAGTCATATAACAGAATGCAACAACTCTTAATTCTTCCTTTACATATTCAACCTTCCAACGTTACTCTGATTGTGAACACTTCGTACATTTGTACTTTACGTACTTTACTTTTTGTGCCGACTTAACAACCGGATGTTCTTTCCGCTAGACCTATTCTTGAATCTAGAACCGTTAGAATCTTTTCTCGGTCAAGTAGGCAGCAACGATTGAGGACACTTTTGGTCTGGTATACCCTAACATAGTGGTTCGACGAGTTGAGAAGTTTCAAACCGACTTAAACGATCAGAGTGTAAATCGTAACTGTCCGTTACAAAACTCAATCAGATTGAGGCTGTATACATTTACTACCCTCATTGTAGAAAATTAATTTTGAAATCTGATTGGCAAATAAGAGCTGTACTTTTAATCTCTGAACTAAATTTGATCAATCGTCTTCATACATATAGACCACGTGATAAATATGTGCAACTTCCGCATTCAAGTACAGTCAAAACCATGTGGGTTGAATTATAAATAAATCGTATCCTTCTCAGTTTATGATTATGATAATAATACTTTAGTTCATTCATATTTAAATTAATATTCCATACTGGTTTTTACCGTTTTGAACAATAAGTAGCTTTTCTCTACTTAAGTCTTCACACACACTACACTGCTACGTAATACGGAACGTTCTCGTGCGTTTGATGGTGTCGTTCTACAAGCGTCTCGACTAGCCCTGCCGGTGTGTGTTTCTACTAAGGCCGCGGAGAAGTATCCTCTTGAATTTTCTTGTGCTTGTTAAAGATGCATATTATGGAACCTTGCAGACTATAAATAGGCCACACCTGCCGCTTAGTTTTTAGTTTACTTTCTCGCGATTACTCAGTGCGTTTCAAGTGTCTATTAGTAAAACGTGATAATTGTGCGGGACTCTATTAGTTGCCATTATTATTGCGTGTGAACAAATTTAATTTGAATTATTTTATGAGTATAATCTTGTTGTATAACGTGTTGATTACAAACTGTTAATTGTGATAATTAAAGCTGGTTCTTAGTGACTTCATTGATGTCTTGTATCTTGTTTTCCACTGCAACATACTACGATCAGTGGAAAAACCATCATAACAGTGGTGACAAAAGTGGGTTATAATCTTTAACATTGGAATCAGAGGACACTCTGTAGAAGATTAGTGTGCGTTGTAAACATGGACACCAGTAAGGTGATGGAAGCTTTCCAAGAGCTGCTATTGCAGACAGAGAAACAACAGCATGAGAAACGCAGACAGGAGGCGGAAGAAGGAAAAAAGCGACAAGATGAAAAAGCGGAAAGGAGACAGAAACACCTCCTGCTAGAAATGGAATAAAGACAAAAAGCACTGTTGCTCGAATAGGAGGATCGACAAGACGCGAAACGTAAGCAGGAATCAGGTAAAAAGGATGTTCTTTTTGAAGCTATGCAAAAACAATTGGAAAATATACTACCTCAGAGTTGGGTCTCCTACGTGATGACTTGGGTGAATTACGCAGTGATCTGAATGGTCAAGAGGTAAGATTGTCTACAGTTGAAAAATCTGTATCAAATGTAGAAAAAACAATCTCAGAAAAAATACCTGCAATAGAAGACTGAATTGCAACCATAAAGAACCAATTAAAAGTGAATGTAAGCAGTTCATGAAGACTTTTAGTCCGTACGTTCCAAAACAAATTGCTGAACAGACTGTACCTATGACAAAGACACAAAAAGACACAGAAAATAAGACAATATAGAAAGTCACTTTGCCTGCAGTTGGAACAGTTCATATCAAGGTTTCATCCTTTGATGGAAGCACACACTGGGCAACGTATCTTCGGCAATTTGAAGTCGCTGCTAGCGCAAATAATTGGACAGAGAAAGACAAGGCAGTTTTACTCGTTCTCGCTTTAAAAGGACCTGCCGCAGAGCTACTACAAAAAGTGCCATCTAATAGCCAGTACACCGAATTGCCGAATTGATAAAAGCTCTAGAATTACAGTATGGTTGTAAACATTTTCGAGATGTGTGCTGCACTCAGCTGAGAGCAAGGCGACAGCATTCCAGGGAGAGGCTTCAAGAGTTTGAAGCAACTAAATACAGACTCATTAAACTGACCTATCCCGAAACGCCAGAAGATTTTTGAACGAGGTTTGCGACGCAAGTGTTTACTGCTGGTGTCCGAGATAACAAACTACAGCAAGTGTGACGAATGGCAAGACACCAGAGTAGAGCGGACGCCCTGGTACATTCTTTGCAATATGAGGCCAGCAAATCAGCATCGGGATAGGCAAGTCATTAAGTGGCAATGAAGATCGCGACGGCACAGACGATGTAGAGGAAAAACAAGAAACAGATACCCAACGATGGGCGCCACAAAGTAAAGTAAGAAAGGATGGAAGACCGAAGTGGTATAGATGTGGGAAACCTGGACATCTACAACGAGATTGTCGGGTTGGAGTTCAGCAGCAGGGAAACGAGCAGTAGTCGGTACAACGGGGCGTGTGCTGACTAAGTGGAGGAACGAAGCCCCTAGACAACAAGCAATTTACACACTTCAGGTAAATAGCGGGAGCTTGGTAGTTACCGGATTCATTCAAGAAAGGCCAATCTCGATTACAGTTGACACAGGCGCAACAGTTTCCATTGTGCGCCCCGATGTGGTAAAACATCTAAAGCCAATCTGGTGCTCTTGCAACTTGCGAACTGAATGGCCTGTAAAAGTGTTTGAAAAAGTGGACGTACACCTGCGCCTCTATCGACTTCAGTTTGATCACCACGTACTTGTTGCAGACATTGTGGAAGAAGCAATTATTGATGTGGACATTATGAACGAGTACTGTTTCATATTCGACTTCAAAAAAAGTATCCTGAGAAACGGAAAAGAAGAGATAATGCTCTCCACAATAAATACACTGAAAAAATGGATAGACGCAATAAATCAAGTGGCCGAAACTGTTCGGAAAACACCTAAAAGATCATCATGGTTAGAACTGAGACAGATACTAGGAGCAAGCAATTCTCTGTATTCGAACACCAGGTAGTCAGCATGAAACCCCCCCTTTTATTTCTCTAAGTTTTTGCAATTTTTTTGAATTTTTATTTTATTTAATTTTATTTTTTATTACGTTTTTTTTTGTAAAGGGGAGAGACATCATATTTAGAACTAGGTGGAAAACCTAGAGGAAGCAAAAGTGTGCAAGGCCCAAATACAATTACAGACATGTCCCCCCAGGTGATTGACAGGACTTGCAAAATAAAAAAGTCTTTTAACCAACAAGCGTGTGCTTTATTAAACCTGCAAGATGTTACATAAAATGACAAGTTCTTGATTGTGTGAGCACACCATTAAGGGCAGAATTATATATATATATATATATATATATATATATATGTATATCAATTAATTCATAATGTCACAAAGTAAGTGAATTTGATATTAACATAATTGCAAAATTTCTGCCTGATTATGTATGAGTCAAAGTTAGTGATAATCTCATTCATAAAAGCAATACTAATCCATAAGTGTTGTATAGTTTCAAATAGGCTAGCCTGTTGTCTTAGTAAGCACATTTATGGTTTTTCTCTTTCTTAAATTCATTACATATTCCCCCAGCAAAATATAGTAAAATTACACACGCAAACACATACACGACATAAATAAACAAACATCCCTCATTTCAGTACTAACTTCCTCATAAACCCATTCCAACTACAGTAAATGAATGCACCATAATATGTATAGATATGTACAAATATACATGACAGCGTAAACTGATAATCACAGCTCCTAAGTATAGATTTGCCTGGGTAATTAACACCAGAGAATGTAAGTGACCGCCCCCCAGACTCAACCTGCTAAACGACCCTGACCTTAATCATTAAAGCGCTAAGTATTTGTGGGAAAGAAAATAGTTTCTCATCTAAAGCATCAGACAGCCCCCGTTACGTGATTAAAACTCAGCCATGACCAGATGACATGATAGCACAAGATAATTAACTCCCTAATGGTCTTAATTAGATGAAAAGTTAGATCTTACAGCAAACTGCGGATGTGTGTGTATGTGTGTAATTTCTTACACATTATAAAGTTATAAGATACTTCATTAGGTGTACTGCTGTAATGTTCACACATGGAATAACATAATTGAACATGAGAGTTTGTGCTAGAGTATAACGGTCAGAACTTCACGAGTGAGCTTCTGGCGGCTTCTGTGCATTCACCATGTTGTAGAGAGAGAAATAGATAATTAGAATGTTCCCACCTGGATTGTCCGGAGTACTTAGTTAATAGTGGCGCTGATCAGTATTGTAACGGTCGTATCACAAGTCCTGGGTGCAGCTTAGCGTTGGAAGAGTCCTAAGTTGTCCTCGACTGACGGCATCGTGGCTATAAGATCGTCTCTGCCATTAGGGTGGACAGATGTACGTCCACCTGACACCCATCTCGCCCTTGTTCGAGCACCTGGACATACAATAGATTGTAGAGGGTGTCATAAAGAAAAATCACGCCACATAGGCCGTCCACATTAAATTCCAACACTAACTTTAAGCAGCAACAGCGCACACACACATCGCCACCAATTCATATTAAACAGTATTAAGCTCCCCAGCTGTGACTTATCTCACTCATGTACCAACTACCTTTTAAGTATTTCGTTGAAATATGACAATTAATTAATTACGTATTTCATAACTGTTAATAACACCAAACACAGCTGAGTGCGAGATGCATTCGCATTTTCTTTATTGAAGTCAATTTAGCCCACAACATTTACACTCATATCAATTTAATTTTGTAATTGCGTTAACGCACACATCGAAAACTGCTCTACACACACACACACAAGTATAATTTATAATAGAGGCTGAAACATAAAAATATATTTGGGGTTAGAATATTTTCAGAACCCGCTAACTTGTACATACCTGGAGCTACACTTTATCTAGCCAACCATAGTGATAGCCGAGGAAGTCCAGAACAAACGGTAGCCGCCAGCCGAGAGCAGATGACCAGGTTGGAGAATAGAACAGAAATGAGGCCGATTCAATGTTTCGGCCTAGCCAAGTAAACTCTGGATGCAGGAATGTACAGAAACAGCTGGCAGCGCCAGCTGAATTGTGTAGCTGCACAACGTTTGTGTGCATAACCGGCCGACAACAACAAACGTATGGCAGTGCATGACGTCACCGCCGCTCGTTTTAAAACTTATAATACGCTGCCGAACCCAGTACGGCACACCCTCACCCCAAAAGGGCAACATGGTTGACCCAAAACAAACCAGTCCTCAAGCACGACGGCTGCGGGAAACCTGGGAAATCTCCGATTCTAAATCGCTCTTGGTGGGTTCGGTAACACAGGAAAACGAAAAGCAGAAGGAAGAGGTGTGAGTCAGTGTATGTGTGTCTGAAAGAGAAGATGTAAGTGTGAGTCCTGCATGCTCGCCGGGCCCTGGTCCGCATCCAGATATAAGAGACAGAAAAGAACAGGAGAAAGAGAAGAATCGCAGGCGCCTGCTTTGAGTACCGACCACCAAGGCCTCCCAAATCTAATAACTGAGATCCAGGAACCCAAATAGTATCCCCCCTTTTTTTTCTTTTTTTTTTTTTTTTTTTATGGGACAAACTGTCACCACGAACTCATGCCCTATGGCAAAACTTTAGCTTGGAAATATGAGTGGTTACTCTTTCAACATCCCCACCGGGATCACCCAATTTCACTTTAACGGGCGACACAAACCGAAGAATGCGGTATGGTCCCGACCAACGATAACATAATTTAGCGGCCCTCCTATCTATGGCTGAGCTGATCGGATGGCTCTGGCAGTAGACCAAGTCGCCAATCTTAAATGGGTTCGGAGTTCGCCCCTGATTGTAGCGACTACGGACGCGTTCGTGCGCACGAAGCAAATTCCTCCGGACCTCCCGCCATCTGTCCACAGTCGTGACCTTCGGATCGTTAGGTAGAAGATCCTCAATGTGCCACAAATTGTCCAACGGCAAGCTTGGCGAGAAACCAAACATGACTTCAAAGGGTACGGCCTTGTGACTCTCGTGTAGGGCCGTGTTAAATGCCAATTGCAACCACTTCAAATTGAGGTCCCAACAGTCCTGTTGTTCAGCATGATAGGCGATGAGAGCTGAACGGAGATTCCGGTTAAATCTCTCCGCGTGGGAGGGTTGAGGGTAGTACGGGGAAGTGGTCACATGTTTGATGCCGTTAGCGAAACACATTCGCCGGAAATCTTTCGAAATGAACTGTGGTCCATTGTCAGAGACAATGGTGGACGGAAAACCGAAATGCTGAAAGACATGGGACTGTAGCATAAGGATGGTTGAGCGAGTGTTTGCCTGTCGTAAGGGCAGTAGCCAGACAAACTTGGAAAAAGCATCCACACAAACTGTGTCCGATGAGGAGGTCTTGTCCCTTATATACCCGTATTGCCGGGGTTCATTGGCCGGTCTGGTCACTAGCACTCTGCGTCGGGGCTGCAGTGTTGACACTTTCCATGGGGAAGTGTTGGATTTCTTCATACCCCATCGACGACGTTTCCAGCTTAAGTTAGATTTATTCTATCGCCCACAGGCCAACGGAGAGGCATTGGGGGACTTCGTGCATGATATACGGAAAGCTGCCCGCATATTAAGGTTGGGGTTGCCCGAGACGGAGGTAATACAAGTAATACGAGAAGGTCTGAATCCCCAAGAGAGATGAGATGGGTGTCTGGTGGACGTACATCTGTCCACCCTAATGGCAGAGACGATCTTATAGCCACGATGCCGTCAGTCGAGGACAACTTAGGACTCTTCCAACGCTAAGCTGCACCCGGGACTTGTGACACGACTGTGACATCACTGATCCGCGCCTATACGGACTAAGTACAGCGGACAATCCAGGTGGGAAAATTCTGATTATCTATTTCTCTCTCTACAACATGGTGAATGCACAGAAGCCGCCAGAAGCTCACTCGTGAAGTTCTGACCGTTATACTCTAGCACAAACTCTCATGTTCAATTATGTTATTGCATGTGTGAACATTACAGCAGTTCACCTAATGAAGTATCTTATAACTTTATAATGTGTAAGAAATTACACACATACACACACATCCGCAGTTGGCTGTAAGATCTAACTTTTCATCTAATTAAGACCATTAGGGAGTTAATTATCTTGTGCTCTCATGTCATCTGGTCATGGCTGAGTTTTAATCACGTAACGGGGGCTGTCTGATGCTTTAGATGAGAAACTATTTTCTTTCACACATATACTTAGCGCTTTAATGATTAAAGTCAGGGTCGTTTAGCTGGTTGAGTCTCGGGGCGGTCACTTACATTCTCTGGTGTTAATTACCAAGGCAAATCTAGGCTTAGGAGCTGAGATATTCAGATTAACCTGTCATTTATATTTGTACATATATATATATATATATATATATATATATATTATGGTGCATTCATTTAATGTAGTTGGAATGGGTTTATGAGGAAGTTAGTACTGAAATGAGGGATGTTTTGTTATTTATGTCGTATATGTGTTTGTGTGTGTAATTTTACTATATTTTGCTGGGGGAATATGTAATGAATTTAAAAAAGAGAAAAACCATAAATGTGCTTACTAAGACAACAGGCTAGCCTATTTGAAACTATACAACACTTATGGATTAGTATTGCTTTTATGAATGAGATTATTACTAACTTTGACTCATACATAATCAGGCAGAAATTTTGCAATTATGTTAATATTAAATTCACTTACTTTGTGACATTATGAATTAATTGATATACATATATATATATATAATTCTGCCATTAATGGTGTGCTCACACAATCAAGAACTTGTCATTTTATGTAACATCTTGCAGGTTTAATAAAGCACACGCTTGTTGGTTAAAAGACTTTTTTTATTTGCAAGTCCTGTCATTCACCTGGGGGGACATGTCTGTAATTGTAATTGGGCCTTGCACACTTTCGCTTCCCCTAGGTTTTTCACCTAGTTCTAAATATGATGTCTCTCCCCTTTAAAAAAAAAAAACTTAATAAAAAAAATAAAATTAAATAAAATAAAATTTACAAAAAAGAAAACTTAGAAAATTAAAAGGGAGCTCTGCAAATGTAAGATCAGAAGATAATAGAGGGGGGTTTCAAGTAGGTAAGCATTACCCGACTTGCTACGAGGGAAAGGTCCCACGTAGTCTATGAATAACTTCTCCATTGGTTTGCTCGCCACATCAGATGACAATAGACCCAATTTAGAGTTTTGAGCAGGCTTACTCAAGCCACAGAGATGACATGCTTTCACACGAGCCGCGATGTCCCTGTCCATGCCCTTCCAGATGAAATGCCTCCTAATACTGGAAATGGTCTTCGAATTTCCCTTATGGCCACCTATTGGGGAATCATGATAGTAACTGAAGACCATTGGCACGAGTTTGCTAGGCAGCACAACCTTCGGGGCACGTCCTTTTCGTTCTCGGCAGCACAGGACGCCCTTGGACAGAAAATATGGAACCTGCACGTTACCCTCTTTTAGGTGTTGGATGATAGGACCCAACTCTTCATCATTTAACTGATGGGGTAACACATCAGTAAACGCCAAAGGAAAATCCAGCAGAACGGAACAGGGTTGCTCAGAATTGGCTTCGCTGGGTTGTGAGAACATACGTGACAAGGCGTCTGCAACAACATTTTGTGTTCCCCGGATGTGTTGCACTTTGAATTTAAAGGATGAGATCTTGACCACCCAACGCCCTATTTTACCCAGCTGCCGGGGATGAGCGAGAAGCCAGGAGAGAGCCTGATTATCGGTCTCCAGGAGGAACTCAGCGTGTTCCAAGAAACGCCTGAACTTATCTAGAGCGTACACGACAGCAAGACACTCTAGTTCATACACTGAAGACTTCCTTTCTTGTTGGGTCAAGGTTCGGGATATAAATGCCACCGGCTGCCTAGCACCATCGACTTCCTGGGACAGAACCGCCCCGAGCGCAACAGAACTCGCGTCCGTTTGCAAAATAAATTTTTTTGAAAAGTCAGGCATCCTCAGCACAGGGGGAGAGACGATCGCCTCCTTGAGGGTATCAAAGGCCCGCTGTTGCCTCTCTCCCCATACAAATTTGGTACCCTTCTTTCTGAGTTCGTTTAAAGGTACGGCAATCTCCGCGGCATTAGGGATAAATCTACGATAAAAATTGACCATGCCAACGAATCTGGCAACACCTTTCGCATCCCTAGGGGGAGGAAAATCTCGGATGCCTTGTGTCCTCTCCGGGTCGACCGTCACACCCCCATATGAGACGAGATGCCCCAAAAACGAAATACTCTTTTGTGCAAATTTGACCTTGTCAGGATTGATAGTGAGCCCAGCACTCCTCAATCGGCACATCACCTCTCTCAGGTGACACAGATGCTCCTCGAACGTTTTGCTATAGACTAAGAGGCCATCAAGATAATTGAAGATTAATTTAAATTTCACATCATGGAATACAGTGTCGAGTAGTCGCGTGAGGGTCTGAGCCCCCACGGCCAGACCCATGGGTACTCTAGTATACTGATAAAGATTCCATGGCACACAGAAAGCCGTATAAGGGCGGCTTTCCTTAGACAGAGGAATCTGATGATAAGCGGCATTAAGGTCAAAGATGGTGAAGTACCTGGCCCCACTAAACCAATCGAAAGCCGAATGTAAATCGGGAAGGGGAACTGAATCCACCTCAATGTTAGCATTTAGTTTGCGGTAGTCTATGACCATGCGTTGTTTACCCCCAGGCTTGGGCACCAGAAATGCTGGACTTGCATAACTAGAATTGGAAGGTTCAATGACCCCTTGTTTAAGCAACTCTTGAACCTTCTCTCTAAGAACATGCATCTTTGGAGGAGCGAATTTGTATGGGTGTGAACGTACTACAGCGGAGTCCGTTAAACGGATCTTATACTCCAAAAGATGTGTGAGCCCCAAGTTGGGAGTTAATACAGTGGGGAACTGCTCACACAAATGATCTAAGGCACACTTCTGGGACGGAGTGAGATGGTCTCTTTCTGAATCGGGACACACAACCTCTTGGATACCTCCCTTAGCTCCCTGGTACCCAAGGAAAGGAATGACAACCTCCCGATTGAATTTAAAATAACAGTGGTGCCCTTGTATGTCTAAAACGAGACCACTCTTGGAGATGAAATCGGCACCCACAATGCAGTCGACTCCCAGAGCCGGAGAAACCAAAAACCGCCACACCCATGAAAAACACTCGATTTTAATCTTTAGGGAAACCACCCGGGAGATGGGCAGAATTTCCCGCTATGCAGTCCAGCATACCACGGAAGACCGATCCGACCCTAATAGTAAGCCCTGTTGTTCAAGTTCCTCACATACTCTAGATGAAATAATGGATCGGGCTGATCCAGAGTCAACCAAGGCTCTGAGCTGACCCTTTTTCAACTCGATCGACAGGAAGGGGCATACTGAACTGTAGTTGGGGACAGTTCGCAGGACCTTGGAGCCAGATGATCCGGGATTTACTACCCGCCTGGGGTTAAGTGAAACTGGAACAGAACGGCCTAACGGGGAAGACCACTCCCGACTTATCTTCCCCGAGAGCTTACGTTTTTTGAAAAGTTTCCTTTTCGGGAAGTCCCCTGACGCTGTCTAGCATCAGAACAATAGCGCGCAACGTGACCAGATCTCTGACACCTGGAACAAAATAATTCTCGCACTTCACAGCTCTGAACCGGCGCAGACCGAGGACCCCAAGACCCGGGCTGCCTAACTCGTCGCTCTAAAATAGGGCGATCTGAACACCTCCTGGCCTCGTGGGCTCTAATATCGTCATTACCTCGTATAATGGTTGACTCGGCGCACAGCCGGTCCAAATCAATAAAGCTTTGGGGGCGGACAGCAAATGTCAAACGTGACCGTTCCTCCGGCGTCACGCCCTCCAAAATAGTGTGAATAACATCCGATTCGGACAACCCCAGCCTCAGGATCCGGGCCGCGTCTTTAACACTCGAAATGAAATGAGCAAGGAACTCTCCGCTTGCTTGTACTCTATAAAAATGTTTATGTCTTAACCGGTCGTGTAACCTTCCCGGTACGAAAGCGTCTAGGACTTCCCGATGGAAATGGTCAATGCCACCACCATCCCTAAGGGTACTTGTCACACGCTCAGCCATAGATCCCCGACAGTACGGGTAAATGAGCTCCAGCAAAGTCCTCTCCGACAGCCCAGAGAAATCAGCCAACTGAAAAAATATGCGCAAGAATTTCAAAAGCGCCTCAGGATCCAGACCATCGACAACTGGGAGACGCTGGATGACAACCGACAGTGGGTTAGGGAGCTTGTGATAACTCGCGGCAGCCATATCCGAAAAGGCAGGAACATGCGCAGGGGTTTCCACCCTGGCTGCCGTCTCAACAGAAGAAGAAGAAGAACCGGAATTCACCTCCACATGGCGGCGCTGGCCGAGAGAAAACTCCCGCAATGCCATCGCCACTTGCTCCCTAAGAGTGACAACATTTTTCTCTAATTCCGAGGTGGTAGCTTGTGATTCGGCGTTCTGTAAACGACATAGAACATGTTGTAAACGTTGGCGTACCCTCTGTCTAGCCGTAGAGACGGGTGCAGCCGACTGCAGGCCTTCGGCCAAATCTCGCAGCTCAGAAAATTTTTCCGTACACAGCTCCACCTCGGCTGTGACATCCGTGAGTAATACTCTCCCACTCGGCGCCTCACCGGAGGCAAGAGCCTCACGGAGCTGCTTCCTTAATGAAACAACAGTCTCCTGCGGCTTCCGTCCCCGGAACCGGACCTCCCACTCGAGCTCATCCTTCACAAACAAGTCCACATTCACAGGAATGGACATGACCGCACAATCCACACACACACCACGTAAAAGCAATAATTAAAGAGAACGACAGGAAGAACTTGATCATACAAGTGGCTCCAGAATGCTCTAGCGATACGACGAGATGGGTGTCATAAAAGCAGAGAACCAGCCATATAAAATGCCCAGAAGAGAACACGACACAAACAACCAAAACTAACTCACTAAACACAATCAAAAAGTACACATAAAATTCAATATAACCGAAATTATAAACTATCACATCCATGCCCTTGGTCGGACCATAACCGCATTCAAAATACATGGTACTGCAACGCAACGCCCTCAATAAACAATTACCGTATAACGGGGTGCTATAAAACACGTAGTCTAATCCAGGAGACAAATCACAATCAAAATCAACAAGTACTGACGGCCCTCATCACGTCCAGAATATGTTTAAGCTCCAGGGTATGTGCAAGTGAAATCAATCAGCACACATTCATAAAAAAAAAATCAATCACATTCTTATAACCCCTTTTTAAAATTCATCTCACACTCAACATCACAAAATAATCACTTAAACACTAACACATATTAAATTATTTTAAACTTCATCAACCCCTTATTCATTTTATAAAATGTGCTATTTTTTTTTGGTTATTCTTTCTATTAATTCGTTACACTACCATTAAGTTTTCTTGCAACACTTGGATTCTAATTAAAAATAATTTGAGATAACTTGCAAGTCCTAACACCAGCTGACATGTCTGTAGCCACACCAAGTTTCATTTAAGGAAATAAATGTAAGTCCCCAGATTCTAAAATTTCTCAAGTTCAAAAGAAAAAAAAAAATATGGCAGAAATAATACCTACTACCTACCTAGAATCATAACCACGTTCTGAACTAACATTTGAAACCCCCCCTTTTATTTCTCTAAGTTTTTGTAATTTTTTTGAATTTTTATTTTATTTAATTTTATTTTTTATTAAGTTTTTTTTTGTAAAGGGGAGAGACATCATATTTCGAACTAGGTGGAAAACCTGGAGGAAGCAAAAGTGTGCAAGGCCCAAATACAATTACAGACATGTCCCCCCAGGTGATTGACAGGACTTGCAAAATAAAAAAGTCTTTTAACCAACAAGCATGTGCTTTATTAAACCTGCAAGATGTTACATAAAATGACAAGTTCTTGATTGTGTGAGCACACCATTAAGGGCAGAATTATATATATATATATATATGTATATCAATTAATTTATAATGTCACAAAGTAAGTGAATTTGATATTAACATAATTGCAAAATTTCTGCCTGATTATGTATGAGTCAAAGTTAGTGATAATCTCATTCATAAAAGCAATACTAATCCATAAGTGTTGTATAGTATCAAATAGGCTAGCCTGTTGTCTTAGTAAGCACATTTATGGTTTTTCTCTTTCTTAAATTCATTACATATTCCCCCAGCAAAATATAGTAAAATTACACACACAAACACATACACGACATAAATAAACAAACATCCCTCATTTCAGTACTAACTTCCTCATAAACCCATTCCAACTACAGTAAATGAATGCACCATAATACGTATAGATATGTACAAATATAAATGACAGCGTAAACTGATAATCACAGCTCCTAAGTATAGATTTGCCTGGGCAATTAACACCAGAGAATGTAAGTGACCGCCCCCCAGACTCAACCTGCTAAACGACCCTGACCTTAATCATTAAAGCGCTAAGTATTTGTGGGAAAGAAAATAGTTTCTCATCTAAAGCATCAGACAGCCCCCGTTACGTGATTAAAACTCAGCCATGACCAGATGACATGATAGCACAAGATAATTAACTCCCTAATGGTCTTAATTAGATGAAAAGTTAGATCTTACAGCAAACTGCGGATGTGTGTGTATGTGTGTAATTTCTTACACATTATAAAGTTATAAGATACTTCATTAGGTGAACTGCTGTAATGTTCACACATGGAATAACATAATTGAACATGAGAGTTTGTGCTAGAGTATAACGGTCAGAACTTCACGAGTGAGCTTCTGGCGGCTTCTGTGCATTCACCATGTTGTAGAGAGAGAAATAGATAATTAGAATGTTCCCACCTGGATTGTCCGGAGTACTTAGTTAATAGTGGCGCTGATCAGTATTGTAACGGTCGTATCACAAGTCCTGGGTGCAGCTTAGCGTTGGAAGAGTCCTAAGTTGTCCTCGACTGACGGCATCGTGGCTATAAGATCGTCTCTGCCATAAGGGTGGACAGATGTACGTCCACCTGACACCCATCTCGCCCTTGTTCGAGCACCTGGACATACAATAGATTGTAGAGGGTGTCATAAAGAAAAATCACGCCACATAGGCCGTCCACATTAAATTCCAACACTAACTTTAAGCAGCAACAGCGCACACACACATCGCCACCAATTCATATTAAACAGTATTAAGCTCCCCAGCTGTGACTTATCTCACTCATGTACCAACTGCCTTTTAAGTATTTCGTTGAAATATGACAATTAATTAATTACGTATTTCATAACTGTTAATAACACCAAACACAGCTGAGTGCGAGATGAATTCGCATTTTCTTTATTGAAGTCAATTTAGCCCACAACATTTACACTCATATCAATTTAATTTTGTAATTGCGTTAACGCACACATCGAAAACTGCTCTACACACACACACACAAGTATAATTTATAATAGAGGCTGAAACATAAAAATATATTTGGGGTTAGAATATTTTCAGAACCCGCTAACTTGTACATACCTGGAGCTACACTTTATCTAGCCAACCATAGTGATAGCCGAGGAAGTCCAGAACAAACGGTAGCCGCCAGCCGAGAGCAGATGACCAGGTTGGAGGATAGAACAGAAATGAGGCCGATTCAATGTTTCGGCCTAGCCAAGTAAACTCTGGATGCAGGAATGTACAGAAACAGCTGGCAGCGCCAGCTGAATTGTGTAGCTGCACAACGTTTGTGTGCATAACCGGCCGACAACAACAAACGTATGGCAGTGCATGACGTCACCGCCGCTCGTTTTAAAACTTATAATACGCTGCCGAACCCAGTACGGCACAAGCACACCGGTCATACTAATTGCCAGAAGTTTAGTAAAACCTAACAAACTAGAAATGTACCTATTAGAGTGGCGAATATTATGAATCAAGCTGTCACTTTACAAAGCAGTACCCTTCTAGGTAAAATGCCTCCTGTAGCCTGAGTAGCCGGAATGACGCAGCGTAGATACAATACTACGGACACTTCCGTATTCCCGGAGGAGTTTCAGGAATTGTTGAACAGATTTTCTAACCACCTCTCAAGTAGTGAGGTAACAGAACTCAGACGGTTTTACAAAAACTTAAAGATTCTTTTGCAGTTCGGGGCCAATCATTGGAAAGAATTTTTCTTTTAAACATCGCATCAATACCGAGGATACAACACCGTTCCGCCAAACCCCTCGAAGACCTCCATTAGCTAAGCAAGAAGAAATGTCTCGGTTAGTACAGGACACGTTGACAGAAGGAATAATCTGGCCTTCGTCAAGTGCTTGGTCTTCTCCGGTAGTGTTGGTTGCGAAGAAAGACGGTGGATTACGTTTCTGCGTAGACTACCGGAGGTTGAAAGATGTTACAAAGAAAGATTGCTATCCGCTACCTCTCGTTGACGATACACTCGGCACGCTGTCTGGAGCACAGTGGTTTTCCACACCGGACCTGCAGAGTGGATATTGGCAAGTGGGTCTAGGCTACATCAATAATACAAGGAAAAGACCGCTTTTTCGACCACACGTGGCCTATTCCAATTTAACTTCATGCCATTTGAACTCTGTAATGAACCGGCAACATATGAAAGATTGATGGATCTGGTTCTCAAAGGCCTGACATGGAAAAATTGCCTTGTTTATTTATACGATGTCATAGTGTTCGGGAAGGCTTTCAAAGACCTTTTGGAAAACCATAAGAAGGTTCTAAGAATTAACGGTGCATATCTGAAGCTCAGCCCGATGAAGTGTACTCTATTTCAGAAGGAAGTACAGTAAATTATTGTGTTACCAAGGAAGAGTTGCTGGCAATCGTCCGAGCTTTGGAGCACTTCCATAAATACATTTTTGGAAGAGAGTTCTCACTATGCATCGATCATCCCGCGCTTGCATGTCTTTTGAGATTTAAAAATCCGGAAGTGCAGTTGCCAAGTTGGCTCGAACGTTTCCAACAGTACAACTTCAAGGTACAACATGGGCGGAGGCGACTGCATGGTAATGCAGATGGCTTATCTCAAAGACCGTGCTCGGAAGACTCCCAACATTGCCGCAGAAAGAAGAACAGAACGCAAGCAAACATGTTCAAGCCATCACTGTACATTTCCTGGCAGACGGCTGGACGACACAAGATTTTCGACAAGAACAGATGACTGATGAAGACATTGGACCGATCCTGAGAGCAAAAGAGGAAGGTCGCAGCCCGGAGTGGCAAGATATCTGCCATGGCTTGGAAGTGCTCTTCATGGATTGCTGAAAAGGGCTTTGGAAAGTGCAGATGGACGAAACGTGGCCATGCAGCTGATAGTTCCCCGAAGTTATTTGCAAATTTTTTGAAGGAAAAGCATGATGGAACGTCTGGAGTTCATCTTGGCGTGAACAAAACCCTTGGCAAAATACGGAAGCGATTCTATTGTGATCCTCTACGGAAGCCACGTCGTAGAGGAATTGTGACGGACATGTGAAATGTGTGCTGCAAGCAAGAGTTCAAAAACCAGAAACGCAGGGACAAATGAGACAGTATAACGTTGAAGAATTTCGACAGTACACCTGTCAAGAGAATTTCGATAGACATTGCTGAACCTCTCCCAGTTTCTGACAATGGAAACCGGTACATCATGGTTATATATGACTAGTTTAGTAAGTGGGTGGAAGCTTTCGCAATTCCAAATCAGGGAGTTACCAGTATGGCATAGGGGTTAGTTTACAGGGAGGAATGCTTAGGAGAGTTCGAGTCAGGAGTGTTTAAAGAATTATACCGTCTACTCGGAATTCGAAAGACCAGAAAAACTCCTCTCCATCCTCAGTCGCACTGAATGGTTGAGAGGTTCAATAGGACAACTGAGCAGCATCTTTCAAAAGTTGTTGACAAGAATCAGACTGGGACTAACGTATACCATTCGTCGTCTTGGCGTATAGGACATCAGTACACGGCATAACCGGCATAACTCCAGCAAAATTGAGGTTTGGGCGGAAGATTCGTCTTCCTGGGGCTTGATGTTCAGATCACCTGAGACTCAGTCCCAAGGGCCACAGAACTATTCCATGCAATTAGAAAACCAACTGCGATAAACTAATCTTTTGATAAGAGGACGGCTGGTGATAGCTAGTGATAAAATAGAAACTTGATATGTGACATTCGCAGCTGTAGTGTGGGGTTTCAAGAAAGAGATCATGTTTAGTTGTTCAACCAAAAACTCAGTCTTGGTCACACACCTAAACTTCGGACTAACTGGGAAGGACCTTATATTGTGAAAAAGAGAATCAACGATGTTGTCTATCGGAGTCAACAGGAAGGGCAGTGAATATTCAAGGTCGTCACGTAATGGGGAACGTTCTCGTGTTCGATGGTATCGTTCTACAAACTTCTCGACTAGCCCTGCCGGTATATGTTTCTACCAAGGCTATGAACTATCCTTTAGAAATTTCTAGTGCTTGTTAAGGACGCACATTACGGAACCCAGCAGACTATAAATAGCCCACACCTGCCGCTTCATTATCAGATTACTTCGGGCGATTACTCAGTGCGTTTCAAGTGGCTATTAGTGAAAAGTGATTATTGTGCGGGACTCTATTATTTGACATTACGTTGACAAAATATTTAACTATATTAGAGTAAATGTGGTAACATAATACTTCACAACAGATAAAATCCCACCATTGAAATCGGATAAGCAAAATGTATTTAATATTTGGTTTTGGGCATGCCTATTTTGTTGGGTTGAGACTATTTTGTTACTGTTATGTGGTATATCCAGGTTCAATTTGAAACTGTATATATTTACATATTACTGTTATTTGTTATTCTAAGTTCATTAGATTCAAAGAACAACCTTCATGAGTTTAAAAATTCCTCTTTCTCTAAATTCAAAGTCTGTTGGAAATTAATTTGAAGGTCTACTTTTACGTTTATATAAAATACTGTCGTGACTAAGGATATTACTGAATACGTTCGTTTTAACGTCAGTTTTGATTAGTACATAGCTATCAGTAATTATTATGAGACTGACAAAAACAGGTTATTAACTTCAGTAGACTGTATGTTCATTGTGAACGGCAAAACGAAACTAAGACCATATTTTTCCTTTACTTTTGTTGAGAGTTTAACACTATTGATTTTAGTCTAGCGATGAACTTCAATTTATAAGAAGATAGTTGTTACATGTATTTGTTATATGTTAATAAAATTAACGAAATAAACAAGGAAAGAAATGTGTTTTTTATTTTTATATTTATGTGCCATGTGTAATGTGACAGCAATCAGGATCGTAAATAAAATTTCAGAAAGGATATATTAAAATAAGTTATATATCTGTTTACTTTTTTTTAGTATATAAATAAAACACGTGTAAATATTTATAGCCGTGTGTGTGTGTGTGTGTGTGTGTGTGTGTGTGTGTGTGTGTGTGTGTGTGTGTGTGTGTGTGTGTGTGTGTGTGTGTGTGTGTGTGTGTGTGTGTGTGTGATAATTATGTCTGCAAGCATTTTGTTTATATTTTATCGTCGTATTCCAACCTGATGCACTTCTCACAGAATAGGCCTATATCTGTATCATCAGATAACATTCTACTTGCGGTAGTAATTATAATTTGTAGTACACATACGTATTATAGGCCTATACATATATTGCAATGATTAGAATATGCATATAAATTAGTACTGGGACTATAAGCACGTGACCGCATGTTGAAATGGAAAGTTGTTAAGTAAAGACTGCAGGTTTCGACATTGTATGCTAAGAAATAAGAGAAATGTTCAGATTGTTGGTTTTAAATAAATTGTATAGAGTAAAGGAATAGTTAGTGTTGTGAATTGGTGCGGAAATATGCATAGGCGTGTGGCGAGTGTCCATGTGCGAGAATATGAAATTATGTTACGGGATAATGATAAAAAATATATTACATTAAATAACTTGTTAAAATTTTTGACATGAAACTTGTGACAGCCTAATAAAAAGACCTATCAAATGACACTATTTGCTTGTAATTTAAAGAACTGAATATATGCATTTTTTTAATAAAGAAAGTTCTATGACCATTTAGATAAGTCGTAAATTTATATTGTTGTTTGGACAAGCTGCAATTTGCTTTCGAACAGTTTAATACAAGAATATTTTTATCTTGGCTTCAGACGCAGAAACATTTTTACTTCTGGTAAGTCAGTATAGTCTCTCTCTGAACTTTAAAACGTGCGGACGTACAATTGGAGTCTAGACGCTAGGTCTACGAAGGCGTACGAACACAAGTTAGAAAGTTCGGGCGTTGATGATATCGTAAATTTTTAAATAGTGCTTATCCGTGAAAGTGGAAGATTATCCATATAAGGATTAAAAGACACTTGAGACTGTTGCATTATGTAAGCCCAATACATAAAATAAATTACGGTAAAATATTAATTATCTACAATTTATAGAACTGCTCAACCCGAGAACGACCCTGAAGGCCGGACAATAGGAGGCTATCGCATTGGTACCCTGAACCTCTATCCAGAGTGCATGCCTCACAACTGTATTCCAGCTAGATCATCATCTACTCGATCTACATTCGTCATAAAGGGAAGAGATTTGTTGTTATAAACTTTAAATAAACTCATAAATCAAAAGACAAAAGAACTTATAAAAAAGATTTGATGTATTAAATTATGAGAGAGAAAATTTTTTAAATTTTATTTAAGTCAACAAAGGCAGAATAATTAGTTTGTTTCTTTTTATAAACTGTATTAAAATCAAATAGTGCAGTTTTGTAGTCATATCATTAATAAATCCGATAGCATTCCAATACAGGATTTAACCGTCTACTTATTCTATGCGACACCTGTACACTGGAATATGTATACTACACACATACACACATGCAACTTACTAACCCTCGATATTTTTCATATTAAAGCGTTCATATTTTTTATAGTACAGCTTCATTAAACGCTCATTCATAACGGGAGAATAAAAAGCTGAAATAATGAAGACTGAAGTTTTGTAATTAATATTCATTAAATCCCATTACGTCAAGATACTGTCAGTGTAAAACAGTAACATTAAAACTAATTGTTCGTTATAGGCTTTTTATTGCTTTTTGTGCTCGGAAGCGATAGTATGATGACGTAGTTTCCTCAATAGAGAACACTGTTTTATGTTTTACTATCGTTAATGACAGAATCATTCAAATTTTCATTAGATTTGACATGGCGTTTACGTGTTTATGTAGTTACATTTCTGAATACAAGTCTCTGTGTCTTAAGCACACAACATTGCTTAATACACTCGTTTTCCATTATCTGTTTTTACACTTTTACTCAGTTACGACAACTATTTTTCCATATTTTGCTTTTTAATGCAATTATACCTCTGTGTGTGTGTGTGTGTGTGTGTGTGTGTGTGTGTGTGTGTATCTTCATATTTTTAATGGAACAAAAGATGTTTAGAAAATGCATTTAGTCATACAGGCTAACAAGCTAAAGTTCTCTTAATTTAGCTTTCCTATTTCCTATTCTTTTTCATGAATTTCACACTACACAGTAGCAAATAATCTGAAGAAATATTGTTGAGACGGACGGTTATACGTATAAAAATTATCCATAAATTCATTTGTTCTTGTCACTAACTGCCAAACTATCACCAACATAGCTGTTAAATACATTAAATAAAAAACATACTGTAAGCTAGCCCGAATTGTCTATAGGTACTATTATATACTAGTGTATTATCGTTATAAAATGCCACGATAAAATGGCAAGTTTTTTTAAACAATTAATTTTAGCTGTGAGTTTTAATAACGGAATGCCACGTCAATTGTTAAGATAAAAAAATATTACTACACTGTTTACAAAGCAAATGTAATTAAGCATTAATTGTGTGGATCGGAGGCGGATTTATTCGATGAAACTGGATTGTTTTGGAGAAGACTCGCATGAAAATATTTGCCTGGAAGCTACTGGGCCTCTACGCAGCGGTATGTTATGATAGTAATAGTATTGGCAGCAGCAGTAGCAGTAGTAGTAGTAGTAGTATTAGCAGTAGTAGTAGGAGCAGCAACAGCAGCATCAACAGCAGCAGGAATAGTAACAGTAGTGTTGGTGTGTTGTGGTGGTGTTAGTGACTTATCAGAACTCAAGGTAGGTCGTTTCACCAAGAAGGAGTTTCGGGGAATGGCATTCTCAAGAAACGACAGTTTGCTGACACTGCTATACCAGTTTCTACCAGACAACTGTAGCAGATTCCTAAGCAACAATGTAAATACGAAAGAAGTTCGTTTCAAGAAGTGTGTGCAGAGATGGTTGGGATGTCATCTGTCTATAACATTGTAAATGAAAACTCCAGGTGAAAAATAGAATAAGTACATTTTGATAAATTTTAAAGGAGAGAAAGTTTAAAGTTTGTGACATTATACTATTTTATATTATGTTTCTTACAAAGACCTTTAATTTTAACGTAATATTACACGAAACGAATTAATTATTGTTAAAAATAATAATAAGATTTGTAATTTCTCCTTTTTAAAGAAGACAAAATAAACAAATTTGGATATTTTTACTTTATAGAGGACAAACCTGAGGCAAGCCCAAAACAATCACTAACAAAAAATGTAATTAGCACTTTTTCTCCCGCATAACAATAATTTCACTTAAGAAAACTAGTTGTCTAATCAGAATAACCACCACTTAAGAGTTAAGATGAGTAACACTAGTGTTGTGTTGTAGAGAACGGCGCACCCTTCCCCACTCTTCCTTTCACTCTCATTCACTTCCTAATTTTTAAATATATTTTTTTCTCTAAGTCTTTTGTTGACACTTACCTTGATATGCAGTTTGCGCTTGCAAAAATTCTCTCTTCTCAAACCTCGTCATTGTTATGCCTAATGGATTCTCAATTTATCGTTGAAGATTATACATTAACTGGATTATATGACTGATGATGTCGAGTGTAATCTGCTTCAAACGTAAGTTTACAGTAGTGATAGGAGGCATTTCAAGCAGGGAAATAAAAATCATATCTGGGGGTACCCAAAAAGGAATATTTCAGTTTTCACCAAAATTGTTCTGCAGTTTCATAAGGTATATAGGCCTATGCAATCTATGCAAACTAGACAATTTAACTTAACGCTCAATATTGTAATAAAGGAATAAGCATTACTTATTCATCATGTTATTCTGTTTGCAGTGGACTTGGCTACTTTTTACTTTTTATACCTATTTTTGTATTCAAATGTCTCATACATTTGAATATATTTTACGCAGAATGTTGGGACATTATAAACTACCATATTTTGCAAAGTCATGGTGATCCCAACTGAAACTGGACAATAAAAGGAGTCACCCCTTTATCCCCTATGGTCTTCAAGTTGTAGGGAATAGTTTCGTGAAATCAACATTATTGGTCTACTCATCTCACGGCATCTGATTTCATAGCAGTAGTAAGGTCAACAAGCAGGAGTATTATCTTCTACTGTAATCAGATTGTTGTGACATGCACCAGTGCTGTCTAAGCAGAAATTAACTCTAAGTGAATACTTTCAATCAAAAAATAAACATTTCCTGTAATAATCCTCTGTTTCCTAGTTACGTCATGTAGACACCATAATGATTTTGTTAGTATAACTCTATAGAATTTACTGGACACGGATAGTCGTGAATACAACGATAGCTATTTGTGTAAATATAAAGAAACGATCATTTTAAGAACAATTTAAATAGAACCATGATAGAACATATCTATAGCCGCGTTTATGGAGAGACTGAAAATACACTAGCGTAAAAGTATTAGTATTGGAAGTCTGTGCCTGCATGTTTTAATTATTAATTTTAGGTTATTTTCTGTTAATAAAATGTATCTTATTTTTAAAGACAAACATTTGATACTTTATTGACTTCATTCATGCTAAGTGTCAATGTAAGCACTCTGTATTGTGTTATTTGTACGTCAATATGTATTTTACGTGAAGAAAGTATTGAGAATTACTTGAAGTCTGCGTGTGGAATTAAAAATCAGCTTCCGCTGTGCAGCACAACTTCAAGCTGATTTAAGCTGCTTACCGCGTAGGCCTACAGTATTTTAACTAACACCCAGAAACCGCCCTGAGCAAAACCGAAGGGATAAAATTCCGTTATACGCTACTCCTTTTCAAATGGATCGATAAACTGTGTTTATTATATAGTTGGAATATGCTATTTGTAGGCCTCTGAAAATACATACACAAATCAAAGGAACAGTCAACCTATGGACAAATAAGTTTCTATACATCACAAAATCACAAAAACATGAACTAATATAAAAATTTAAATAAATTTATAAATTTAAACGAATATATATGTTTCATATCAAACAGTAGGCATAAAGACCGTCCATCGTGTGCTTCACCAATATGGTGGAAACACATGATTAAAATAAAATTAATATAATTTTAAATTATGAACAAAAGCATTTTATAATCTACCTGAATTCTAAATAATTCCAGCGCGCAGTAATTACAGTGCATTTCTCTATTCCTTCAGTGAAGCTGTACGATAATCATCGCAGTTGCGAGGGTAAAATTTGTGTTTACGGCTGGCTAAAGTTAGATTTTAAACAATATAACACATGTCAGAAACGTGCCTCAGCGTGTTTATGTGCAGACTTCTATAATCACCTGTCTAGTGGAGTCATGGTCTTCTGTGACTTTGTTAATAGTATACCTTTTTATCTTAAAAGTTTTATTTTTTCCGTGTTTTAGACTGCTTTCGATATTATGCGTAACTGAGTGTTCTTTTAGTGAATAAATGTTACTGATATTAACATATTTACATATGACAAAGGATGTCTACATACAACTCGTCTGACAATGCAGATGTTACATATTTCTGTTTCTTATTGTTTGGAGCCACCAGAACAGAGAATATATGTTTACCACCTAGGGAATGGTAAGAACCAGAAGAAATATTTTCTTTTAACTGAACAAGATTCAACAGTATACCAGTATATAAAGTAAACAGAATATTCATTGAAATATTCCTTCAAATCAGGCTTCTCACTGAATGTGCGAGAGTTAGACAATCATGCACTAGCTATAACCTCATTTACTGAGAACTGCATCTTTCATCAAAGTCTCTACTACTGATTTTACAAAACGAAATTTGTAATGCTTAAATTTTCGCATTCCACTTGTGGCAGTGCATTTATTTAATTGCAGAGGTGTGTTATTTAAAGTGGTTTGTTTTATTTCCACGAAAGTAATTTTACATTAGTATTCCATGACAAAACGACAGCACGCGTATCGATCTAGCTGGTGTCGTCCTTGACATATAAACTCCTATTGCGCGATACTCGTTTAATGTGACAGCCGCTCGGCAATTAAACAATAAAATAAATCTGACAACAGCTTTCTCATTTTCCCAGCTGTGCGATTGTGGAAAGGAGTTGAATACAGGGTGTAATGGAAGGGAACGTAATCAGACAGCACTCACACACACGCACACGCGCGCACACACAACTCAATAAGCACTACTGCAGTTGTATTATTTTTGTAAATACTTTTGGAATTTATTAAATTCACAGCTGTCAGTTACTTCATAAAGTAAGTAATGGGCACATAAATTATTTTAAATTCATACAGTTTGTATATGCATGTGTGTGTGTGTGTCTGAGCGCGTGTGCGCTTGAGTTTGAGGTGTATCTGTGTTCCTGTGGGTGCATGTGTGCATATATGGGTTTTCATTATTCGGTAGTTTTTATAATGAATCTAAGCGCCGCGCAGATAAGGCTAACCTGAAGGAAGCATGAATTTAACTATTATGAGAACCAACTGTTAATATCGGGTGTAAGGTATATGACGCGCAATATAGGCATATAGCCTTTCATGTACATCACCTTCTCGAAATACAGCCTCGGTTGTATGGTGAACAATGGTTTAACTAACGAGAAAATGGCGACCGAGTGACTACAGGAATAATTAATCTCCCTCTTGCTAGTCAACAGCTTCGGGTGGATGAAGTGGCAAACGGTAGGGCACTTCATTGTCGTGGGTTTGAGAAATCGGCCCCGAAGGCGGATATTTAGAATATATAGAAAGAATCCCACTTGATTGGCTTAAATCTGTATTCGTTACATTACCCAACAAAACAGGAGCAAAAAAATGTGACGAATATAGAACTATTAGTTTAATGAGTCACCTTATCAAAATCTTCTTCAAGATAATCTGCAAGAGAATATACAAAATCTGTGAAGGACAAGTATCAGCAACACAACTTGGTTTCAGAAATGCAGTAGGTACCGACAGGTTCTATTCAGTATTCAGGTGCTATTTCAACGATGTAGATATGTAAACTGTCATGTTTTTGCATGTTTCATCGATTACCAGAAGGCCTTTTACCAAGTCCAACATCAAAAAATGATGGATATCCTGAAAAATATTGGCTTAGATGGAAAATACCTAAGGATAACAGCTACATTGTATTGGAACCAATCTGCAGTGGTTAGAGCAGATAAAGAGGAAACTGAAGAGGTACAGATTCTGCGTGGAGTAAGACAAGGATGTATACGATCTCCGCTTTTATTCATCATCTACTCGGAATTTACTTTTAGAGAAGCTTTAGATGAATGTGATGTGGGAACCTCTCTGAACGGTGAAAAAATAAATTACATACGTTATGCGGATGCTACCTTCATATTCGCAGATATTTTAGAGGGGCTGCAACAATTAATGAATTTAGAGACAGAAAGCAGCCGTAGATATGGTCCAGACATCAATGTTGATGAAACGAATCTAATGATTGTATCTAAGTACAAGGTCACAAACTGCACCCTTAATATAAACCAAAGGCTAGTTGAACGTGTAAGCAAATTTACATATCTTGGTACTACAGTCAATGAACAATGGGACCACTCTCAAGAATTAAAGAGCAGAATTGAAAAGGCAAGAGCAGTGTACACTAGAATGAAGAGTTTATTCAAAAGTCACAATTTAACAATAAACATTAAGACGAGACTTTTACGCTGCTACGTATTCTTGGTCTTCTTCTACGGTGTAGAATCTTGGACTTTGAGTGAACCCACACCTAAAAAATTGGAATCTTTCGAAATGTGGCTTTACCGTAAATACTGAGCATTTCATGGACAGCACAGATAGCTAATGTTAAAGTTATTAGAAAGATGATGTAAGAAAGGGAAGTTATTAACACAGTGAAGATAAGAAAGCTTCAGTATCTGGGACGTTTCATGAGAAATGAACAGAGATGTTACTTATTCCAGTCGATACTTGGAAAGAGAGGAGTTTGGCGACCGAGAATATCATGCTAATAAATTTAAGGACCTGGTTTGGCATGAATACAACTGACTTATTCCGTGCAGAGTACAGAAAATTAAAGTAGTCTGTATGATATCCAACATCCGAAACGAATAGGAATATCAAAAGAAGACGAACTGTTTATATGCAGACTAGTTTATTTTCTTTATTGTATCATGTAATTAGTATTGCTAATTAATTATGACTGTATTAGAACACACTTCTAACATGAAATGTACGTATCCCCACTTGTTACTATTTATGTTAAACTTTACCCGTTATACTAAATGAAGTGTTTCACTCAGTGTTTATTGCATTTTGTCTAGTGTGACTGGCTTAATTTCACCACTAAACTAAATATCAATGAATATATCACCCCAAGCACGCACAAACACGAACTTTTGCGTGTAGTATTTTATAACACGATGTTTGTACCGATAGATTTCCATCTACATAATAATATCATGGTACAAAGGCTAATATTACAGTTATTAACCTGTTATAGATTGTTATTATCTGAATAATTAGATGTATTTTGAAAGACAGAGTTACTATTTGAGACTAAAAGAATTCTCTGACTTGTATTTACAGGTTATATGGGTTTGACTAAAAGTTTTTAATGCAGCATCAAACATGTTTAGGTAAAAAGTATAAAAGTTATGAACAGAATCAAAAGTTCAGTATAACAAAATAAGTAAGTGAACAGCAGTATTGACAAAGTGACAAAAGATGATGTACCTTAAGCAATATGACACTACAATACTGACATCTTAACTAAAGGGAAAGACAATCCAGTAAAGAGTAGACCATATTTTAGAAGACAAAGCAGGAAGCTGCCCAGCTCACGCTGAAGACGGTTTCTCACAATTATCGGCAATCCTCATAAGAAGCAAAGTAAAAATAACTCTATGAAATTTACTGTCTATCGCATGCATTTTGTTATGTATGCATACAATAAACTTAAAGTAGGTAACCATTACGGAATTTCATATGGCACAATCACATTTCATTAAAAAGAAACAACTGGATACCAAGTTTTGCAAAATTTTTTAGTTTTTGGGCAGTAAATCACTACTGTCTGACAAATACTATGTGTTATTAGGCTGCTGCATTACAACACTGTCGCTAATTCCGTGTGGACACACGGCTTACACCCAGGAACTGCTTCCAAATCCAACATCGCCATTATCGTTAGTTTTCAGATTAAAGTGCTGCTAGCCGTATGCACTATTTCATGGTTCGTCAGCAAAAAAGACATCTACAGAGACCTAGACCTGCCTACAGTCAATGAAACTATTGCGCAGTTCAGTGTGAAACGCCTTGAAGAGAACATAAATCTCTAGCTGTAAATGTGCTAGGTAACAGCTTGAAAAGAAAATTAAAATTAACATTCCCTCCTGACTTTCTTAGACTTTAAGGCTTCAAGTGCACTGTATATAACACACCACTCTTAAATACTCATAAGGGGAACTAGTCACGTATTCAGTCATCAATTGAGCTTGTTGTTTTGTAATAACAGATTGCATAAATAATCATGTAAAATTACGTAAGTATATAATAAATATTCCGTAACCTCCTTCATACAGAGTGAACAGTGTCAATTAATGTAGGCACCGTATGTGTGTTGTGTGTTTATATCAATATATAGGCCTATTGCCCTTAGACCTACCATTCGATTGAATATTTCGATTGGAGCCAATATCCTTTAACTGCAGTACCTTCGAGTCGGAAGTAACACTGATTAAATGTAATAAATTGTTTTACAAACGTAAATAATATTGACTTGCATACTGGTCTAAAATTTCGAACTATGTTACAGATTTAAATGAAACACATATCAATATTTAGCCTACTTAATTTGTTGTAATAATTTTTTACTTATCATATATATAGAATTATAAAAATATATGTTTTTGAGTGTAACGTTTTATTACGCATATATAGTTTCAGTGTATTATTCCGTATAGCTGTAAAGGAAACCGTTTCAGCGCAATTCGGAATTTTAATTTTCGAAAGAGAGCTCAGGGACTGAGTGAACGTAATATAGTCATTTTTAAAGACTTTATATTTACATAATTCTGCAGAAATCAATTATTGTCCACGTTCTTCCGTTGACTAATGTTACGTTTATTACTGGTGATTACCAAAATTTTGCTATCTTAAAGTAAAACCATTGGATGGATCTTAAAATATAATTAAGAACTTGATTTTCAATATATTTTTCAAAACTTATAACGTTTTACTAAACCACATACTTTTACAATAAATGCATCCTAATGAATTAATATTTTGTCAAATTTATAGCAGGGCAAAGTATAATGATTAAATAAAAATATATTAGTATGTTTTATTTAAGCGCACTCAAGAAAAGTGACATAAGAACAGAGTTTAAGTAATAAATTACCTTATTTAAATCCGTCGTGTGACTTCGTCGCGTAGTTTTTAATGTGACGCGTTTCGGGAACTATGTCCCATCATCAGACTAATCACTCATAAAGAGATCGTTAAATATTAAAACTCATAAAATACATAAAAGTACACCTTTCGACCACACGTGTTCGACTCGGTGCGCACCGTTCAACGTTCGGTAGGATACTGAATTATTGGACTTGAGTTATTGCCAAATTGTTAATCTCAAGTAACTGCAACGCGGTGTCCTACAGTGCGTTGGATTTAAAGTTCAATTTATCGTTCAGTATGCCATCATGATTGTTCGTATTATTATAACTTTTGTATATTTCATATTCCTCTAATGCATCCATGTAACGACCCTTGTTGCAGTAATGTAAAGGTATAAGATTAGACCTTAAATCAGTGTAAGTGTAGTTGTTTGAAATCAAGTGACGTGCGTAATTTGACTTAATGTTTTCAAGTGAATATATGTTATTTAAATTCCTGCGTGGTATGTGTTCTTGAAATCTTTTGGCGAAAGGTTTCCCTGGCTGGCCAATATAGAAACTATCACAGTCGTTACATATTAGTTTATAAATGCCTGTTTTTTTTCTCCAAGTGGGTTTGAATATGTGGGCGAACGAATTTCCATAGATTATTATTAGTTTTGAAAGTAGTAGTAATACCGATTTTATTTAATGTGGATGTTAAAATTCTGGGCATTATATTGGTGTAATTGGTTGAAATGAATGTGGTCTTAGAATTTTTAGCTGGTTCAAGTTTACCCTTTTTATATTTGCGCTTTCTGAGGATGTTATCAATCATTGAACCATTGTAACCATTGCCACTGGCTACTGCTATATGTTTTATTGTATTGAGCTTATCGTTGAAATCTTCAATGTCAAGGGGTATCGTTAATAATCTGTGTATGAAGCTATTGTAAGCTGCTATTTTTTGTGAAAAGGGATGATGCGAGTCGGCGTGTATGGTTACATCAGTAGTGGTCGGTTTTCTATATATTTTAAATTTCAGATTATCCATGTGTCTAATGACGGTTAAATCTAAGAAATTTAGCCTTTTATCGGTTTCGGTCTCTAGAGTGAATTGGATATTACAGTTTATGTTATTCATGGTGTTTTTTAGACTATTTATTTGGCGCAAAGTGCCATTAAAGATTAAAAAATGGTCAATATGTAGACATAAATCTCTTTATGAGTGATTAGTCTGATGATGGGACATAGTTCCCGAAACGCGTCACATTAAAAACTACGCGACGAAGTCACACGACGGATTTAAATAAGGTAATTTATTAAACAGAACGTGACTTGGACCATATTTAACAGTGTTTAAATTACAGTTTAAGTGCTTTTTTTCATTTTTTCAAATGTAATTAGTCGTTAGTTAGTTTTCGTGTTATTCACAGTAGTTACCTTTTTTTTTTTTTTTTTTTTTTTTTGTAATTATTACATTATTGCTCATATCTTATGTCTACTTCAGGGACTCAGTGTCTACCTTATTATTAGCGTTTTAATGTTACTATGCGTTACAGTTTACGCATACTTATACGGTATACGTCTTGATTAACTGGGTATCATCCTATCATCTAGCCGTATATAGTACCAATGTGGAGTGTATTTCTCCAATTAGTCCTAGATTCTAAATTCATCTTTTCACTTTGGCGTGTTCATTTAGAGACATATTTATATTGGTGATTTATGATAAATTTATCGAACAAGAATAAAAATAAATTGAGAAAAGCAGTATATTCCAGTTTGTGTCAAAGTAACTGTCCTTAAAAAACAACGTAATTAATTATAAATACCTATTCATACGAAACGAATATACTTTGTATAATTCGCAGCACCTTTCTCTTTCCTCCTTACATAAAATGTTATAACACTGTAATAATTAACCATTCTGTAGATAAATAATAGAACAAAGCAAAGTAGCGAAATAGTAATTGTGCAGAAATTTTTGAAATATTTATAATCATGCCTTAAGAAAAGTTATTACATTTCAATACCAAATCAAAACTAAAAAAAATATGTTAATATTTCAAGTACGAATTAGCCTCCTGTCTGTATACTTTCTATAGCAAGCCAACTTCTCCTTGACACTAATTATAATGTTTATGCACTAACAGAAAACAGTACACATTTTGCTTTATTATGAAGAGCAGAAACCAACTTCTTTCTTTCTGTATAATGAAATAGCACGACATCCCAAACTGAATGTACAAAGCAATGTTCTCTACAAAAAAAAAAAAACAAAGAAATAAAACTACATTGCGTAAGGTTTCCAAAAACGTCTTACTCTATTAAGCATCAGAAAACAGAATAGTCAATTATATTTAATATATCAACACTTAACTGACAAGTTACATTTTTATTTTTAGTTTAACTAAGTATTCTGGAATATACGTTTATTTTAATGAAATACAAATATAAAAAAACACTGTTTATTTAATACAATACAAAATGTAAGAATATTAGTGTGTTAAGTTGCCGTATAAAGTGTAGTTTTCCACAGAATCGTTCATTGTTTATATAAACTAAGAGATTAACCTGTTCTTCGTTGAAGTAAAATCTGTAAACATTATTAACGGTAAACGTCACTATTTGTTACGACCGTGTCATAACACGCATGACAAATGTTTGCCACAGAACTGCTGAACAAAATAGCTATAATGTATGCCGTAATATCTGTACGGACATAAATAATGCAAATGCATATATTTGGCTATTGTAACGGTGGAACCGTGATAACGATTCTCCTAACATAATTCAGATATAACTGCATCAAGTCTACAACTCATTACAGTAAACTGCACAACTCTGTCGTTGTCCTAATTCATTATGTTATGGGCTTTCCTACAGATTTATTTACAATATTTTTAAACGAAAATTTAGCTTAAAATCATGGGCAAAACAGAAGTTAATAATGACAATTAAAATTTGTTGCAAGAAGACATCATTGTTTGCGTAATTCTGTTTGATTTAAATTCTTTAACTATTGCCTTTTATAGACCGCACAACAGCCTGCGCTTCCTACAGAGATAAATGATAGTTCAGAGAAATAAATCAACTTCACATTCTCATTGTGTCTGTAAACCTTCATCAGCTATTTTATCTGTGTTAGCAGTCTTCTTAACAAATTTGTAGTATTTTGTTGCTTCTCTGCTATGTACAATTTTCCCTAGAACGAGGCCTTTCGGTTTCGCAACCATTATCAAGTTCTTACTAACCACATGACTGGTCTCAAATACTCATATATTCTTGAGGAATAGTATCATATCTTCTTGAGGATAGTACATATTCACTTAAGGAATAGTATCTCTTCGTGTGTTTTGATACTTGACAAACGATATTTACATAGTTTTTAAAGGTATTGCAGCCTCAGTCTACTGTTTCTGTATGTAATATCGTTACCCACACAGTCGACTATTCCTAATACCTGTGTAATAAAAGGAACATAATCGTCTGTTTTGAAGTTTTGAAACCGAAATGAAGAAAAAATAGTTTGAATTCGTAGATCAAAATTTCGTACCGTGTATTCACAATTTAAGGCTCTGTATACATGCGTTTTCATTCGGCGAATAGAGCCAAACCCGGAAGTATTCACAGCTCTA
The DNA here is from genome assembly GCA_034769895.1 of Magicicada septendecula. Taxonomy (NCBI): domain Eukaryota; kingdom Metazoa; phylum Arthropoda; class Insecta; order Hemiptera; family Cicadidae; genus Magicicada; species Magicicada septendecula. Next base: position 954,998,987 of record CM068367.1, read on the forward strand.
TCTAAAATGAGACGCATTGGTACGAAAACGCATGGTTACGTCATCGTTCGCTTCGTCTGCACCGTTTAGTACCTGTATTTCAGTGGTTCCTGCCACACATCAAGTATGTATGCGGTACTTAATTCGCCAAACGTACACAGAGCTGTAAAGACTATTAAAGTTTACCATCCCTTTTATCATTAAAATGTAACATACATTCTAAAGATAAGTCTCATCTGCATACTTCGTGTAGGAGTCAGCCAATACGGTATTTACAAGACTAAAAGTAATAATGATTTTTAAAACAAAAAGTTGCTCAACTGCTGTATATTTGTTACTCAATAACAATTGTCTTTTAACTCACAAGCTTACTGTGATTTGGTAATCCCGAGTAGTTTGCTGTTAAACAGCTGGTTTTACGTAACGGCCATTGGCTAAATAACCGATGTGGACTGTTAAATAAATTTAGTCTCATTCTCGTGATCGATTTTCCTACCAATTGTAAAAAACTGCTTTATCATTTTTCCCACGCGACACAGTTTTTTTCGTAAATAATATTGTTTGTTTTCTTTATTTACAAAATAAACGTTTTCCATAAACTTAAAAGAGGCATGAAAGATATGCCAGGTATACTTTGACTTAGAAAAAAGTGAACACATTAACTTATGAGCAAACAATTTGTCATATCAATAAACTTATCAATGTCCTTGCCAAGGAAAAGTTCCACATCCCACCATTATTACTGAGGAATTTAAGAGCGATACATGGTCGTTGGTAGTACCAATGTCTTTAGCTACTTCGTTCACGTTCATTCCCTATCTGATAGCATGCAAGAACAACGAATGTGTTGTACAGCTTTTACTTTAATTTAGGTTAGACGGTATCAGTATGAGTAATAGATCAATGCATACACTTCAGTTAGAAATTATACATTTGTACCATTGTAAGCACGTAGTCGAAGAGTTCAGGTATTAGCGACTTATAAAACAGGTCTTTAGCACATTATCGTATTATCCGATTATTTTCTTATCACTAGACTGTAAATTGTGTAACACAAATTATGAATGTCAATGTTTTGTGTTGTGGAATTATGATTTCCGTTTGATTTATTAGGCATTCGGCTCAAATGAAAACTTTTTTCCCCTAGGTACTTATCTGAGTCTACGGAGTTCATGAAACAATTTACAATTTTATGAAACCGCAAAGGACATTATACTTGAAGGTGAGCAATTGTGTGTAGTAATGCGATGTCAAGTGACTCACATTTCATACATGAGTGGTGGTGTTCACCGTAATGCACAACATTTCGTGTAGCTTTCAGCAGGAAATTACACAGTGGTACGCCTATAATCGAATTATGGGTAATTAAATTGAGTATTCAGATTTTCAACCGCGTACAGTAAACTCATTTCCCGAACCGCAAGGCTACAGTTCGCTAGGGAAAATTTGTAATATTGTTTATGTAATTATGCGTTTTTACGATATTGTGGGCATACACACAAGCAAGCTTCATTAAGTCTAATTAGTAAACGTTGTAACGTATCTTTTTATACCGGCGTTACTATTTTTTATTTATTGTTAAATATTTTATTATTTATTTTATCTATTTGTTTATTCTGAAATTATCTTTAATTTCACTCCACTAACGTTGGTTTAATTTGTAGGTTGTTTATGTAGAATTTCCGTAAAAGTATTATTTGTTTAGATTCTGTTTATGTTTAGTCTCCGTTGACGAATATTCCGCACTTCACTTACCAAGTACCTTGTCAGATAGTCTTGCAGGTGTTGACGATCACTGATGTTACTTACTGTTGGAGTCAGTCACTTTCAACTGTAATGTCACCTGTAATTTATTAACTGAGTACCTGAAAAATTTTATTATTTCTGATAAATGATGCTCGTCAACTAAGTTTTTGTAAACAAATAAAGTAATGGTTTATTCACAATTAGATTTTGTTTTAAAGTATCCACAATTATTTTGAATAACCTTGGAGCAATGAGCAATCTCAATCTCAGGGTATTTGGTTATAATTAAAATTAAATCAACATCATTTAGTCCTTACTTAACGTTAACAGGTTATGGGTTCTTGTAGTCTGCAAGATACAAGAAAACAGATACAAACAAAGGTTACAATCTATAAACTCAACATGGCTATGGTTGAACAAAAAATAATTGATAATTAATTAGTCTGCAGAAAAATAATGTATGGATATTATCAACATTCATTCCACCTGAAAAATGTGGTAAACATGAAGCATATAATGGTTAAAGTATGTTCAATTTATATATGCACTTAATTCGGCATGAGTAGTTCAATCCCATATAAATAAAAAATATTAAATGTATTTTAACAATTTGGACTATGTCCATTTATACCATAATTCTTATTAATCGTATTAAAAAAATGTGAACTTCAGTCCTGTTATGACTAGGACATTTAAATAGATTAGGTTGACCTTGATGTCATTACATATGATGATTGTTCTTGAATCACAGAACCAAAATATTTAAAAAGAAATTAAATCTGATTATTCATCATTAAAATTTGTATACAAGGTTCGAAATCCATTGTTGTTACTTGTTATTAGTTAATTAGCAACATTATAAAGCGTATATGCTTTCATAACAAACGTTTATATATTAGGTAAACAAGTTTTAATATTCATAATTAAAATTTAAAAGGAATAAATTAATTGTCTCGAGGTTCTTGCCTCTATTGTTTATTGTGATAATGTGCAAAATTAATCATGACGATATTAGTCATCATCGTTTATGTCATTAACTTAAAAATGTCAAACACCATACTCCCTTGTAATTCACTTTTTCCATTAAAATTCATAAATTCACTTCGCGAGATTATACTGGATTATACACTGTATAATCAATGTCGCACTGTTATTATTAGGTTAATTCTTACGATATTACAAATAATTCGCACTGATAAAAAAGGTTATCTTGCATAACCCTACTGGTTTGTTTATACCCGCACAGGTGATATCGCGGGGTCGACGTACTTGTCTTCTGGCTGACGACGCGCAGTCTATCAGAGTTACAACAATAATAATTCCTTCATACAGTGCCGGCTTGGGATGATCTGTAAATCGTAGACACTCCCCAATGATTTATTCGATTCTTATTGCCCCAAAAATTACGTAATCCATTCTAATGAGTGAGCTTACTCCCCGATTTTTTGGCTTTGAGAGTATATCGCTAAGGCGTCTCTTTTTTCACAATTTACACACGATTTCTTAAAACTAATTTAACAATCTTATACTACTATTTACAAAAGATATGACCAGACCATGCACTTGCATTTACATTATTGATTATTTTAAGTCCTTACAAGGCATGTCTGTGTGTTGTCTTAACGAATCTACAGTTTTTCGTTATTATTTTTTTATTTTATTTACAATAAACATTTATTTGTCATTATTCGGTTTGTATATGCTGTACATTGATCATCCTTAACCTTAGATGTACTTGCATTACAATTATAATTGTTATTTTTGTCTTATTACAATGATTTGCCAGTTTTAGGTTTAAGCTCTTATGGCCTATGTTTGGGATTGTTTTAATTACATATTTGTTTCTACAATTCGCCCACTCTGATTATTTCTTTTGTTAAATAAATCTTATGACATGTGTTTTATATGTTTTGTACACCTCAGATTTTGTGTACACTGCATATATTTCTTATTTTGAATGTTTTTAGCTAAGTAGGTCATTGGCCTAGATATAGGTCATTCTCAAAATTGCAAATAATTAACTTAGTTTTATGTTTTAATGCCTCATACTTGATAGTTATCGTTATTGGATGAGACTGATTATTGTTTCATGTTGGAATTTTCCTAATATACAGGTTTTACCTTGATTGAAGTGTTTTTACTTCTTACAGTTAGTGTGATCAGACACTTGCATGAATTTATATTTATTCTAACTTGCTTGTCATCTTATATCATTAGTAATACCCAGTAATAGTAGTAACATGAGTTATTTGACCTTTCTATACAATAGGTTTTCCCTGGTTAATTAAATTAAAGTGGTTTTGTGGTGTTTTGTGTGTGTACACTTTTGCTGTCTCTGTCAGTCCCATGTATTTACACTTTATATGCACTAATAACACTCTTAATCTCATTACATTTAGTAGTGGGATTACCGCTATAATGTCTTTTCTCATTGTGGTAATTTACTTACTAAACTTCAGGCTTTTGCTACCACTTATTTGTATTTGCACATGGTTCTGTACCATGTGTGAGGTTAGTTAGAACCCCTGTATGTTGACAACAATGCATTCATGCAAATTTACTGTCATTTCTATATTTTGCTATAGTTATCAAGTTTCACCCACAGGTATTTGCACATTATGTCTTATCTGATCATTATTTATTATCTTACTCATTCTTATCTTGTTTATTTATATAATAATCAGCTATTAATGCTGGTCTACTTAGCATGTCATTTGGGGTATTATGCATTGCGTTTATTTTGACTCTATTACCCTACTATTAGTTAGGTTTTATACAGTCATTATATCTTCCTCTTCTTTCATTATTATTGAGCATCTTTTTATATTTACAGATCAGTGTCAAGTCACTAGTCATAGTTTGTTATGTGTTTCCCTATGTTTTAAGGTACTCCTTTGTAAACACTTTTCTTGACTTATTTACACTTATTGTTCTGGCACTACTGGTTCTTCTTTCTTCATTTTCTTCTACCTCTTCTTCTGTCTTCTTAGTCCATGTGGGATCATAATAATTGGTGTTCTTGGATCCTTGTTGGGATTATAGTATTCAGTATTCTTGGGTCCTTGTTGGGATCATAATAATTGGTGTTTGTATCCTCTCACTTACCATCTATTGGGTCATTGGAGTTAAATCATATTTTACCGTGATTTTATAAGTTTTGCTCTCTAGGTCTCTTGTTCTACTTTCAACTGTTGCTTTTATTGTTACTTTTCTTTAGTTGACCGGATAATCATATTAAAATACACTTTTCTTTATACCTCTTTCATCCTTTCTTCTCTTCAGTGTTAGTTTTTTATTTTAAATACATCTTATGTGGGTACTTACCTGTATGGTGATTATATGTACCTTTACTACATATTAAAATTTATCTATAAAAACAGAATAAAACTGTTAGGTGTTTATTAAAAATTTTTGTGAATACCATAATTTGTTATTACTGCACTTATATTGTAGAATTTAATATTTTTTATATCAGTTAATATTTATAACATTGCATATAAAATTTCATTAAGATATCTCAACTTATTCTTGAGTTATAGTTTTTCGTAAGAACACAAAATAGATGACAGACAGGTAAAGAGATATTCCGGACTTATATTTACAGAAAATGTTATTCATATATTGATGCATATAATCCGAACGTGTATTGTTAGGACACATTTTACGTTACACCCCGGACTTACTGGTTGAATTTTTTGATCTTGCACTTTGTACTCACAACGTATAAGAACAACTTGAAATATAGGGTATGTTTTAAAGTGTGTTTATATTTTATTATTTTCCCTATGTAAGCCTATTATTTAATAAAAGACAATAGGCTATAATTGCATATCAAAATTTGAATATTTCTATTCTATTACACGCTACCCTCTTCTCTATATACCTTTTATACGTGACATATTGCTTGGACGTAACTTGAATAACTTCATATCCCACAACTTGGTCGGCTATACGAATTTGTTAAAAGCAAACATACAAAGGCTGTATATAAGTAGCTTTACAAACATTCTCTCTCTCTCTCTCTCTCTCTCTCTCTCTCTCTCACACACACATATATGTATTTTATGAATTAAGTAATAGTAAATCACAATTATTCATGTTTATTAATTAATATTAATAATGATAATATATTCTTTACAGTAATCCATTTTTTATTTTTATTTAACAATGTTTCGACAGTTTTCTATATTATGTTTCAAACGTTTATATTTTATTAATTAAATTATTATTAAAACATAATTACTATTATGTTCTAACGTAGTATTTATAAATTGAATATTAATATTATTTAATAAACAAACAAAATCAGTATATAATATACAAAAATATGTACTTTTAACTTAATTATTATTTTAAATGGTTAATTAAACAATACATTAATTAACCCTTTTACAAGAAGAATATATTATCTCGATAATATTATACGCATTTCAATATTTTCAACTATCATAAACAGATATTTGTTAAAAAAAGAAACTATTTCTAAATTAAAAATATATCAGATAAGTGACAATATGTAACTTAAAACATTGTTCTTATAACAATAGGCTATTCGAATTTTTTTTTAAATTTGTGTCTGCATGTAGTGTAGTTTAAGTTACTGTAATTTCTATAGTGTTATCAGTAAAATACATTTATTTCTTAAAAGTATTTATTTATTTATTAAAGAAAATGCTAAAGTATTAATTATTAAAGAATATTTATGAAGACCGGATATTCTAACACTTTGGCCCCTGACAACGCTATTCGACAACTCGGCAAGTCCACGGAGTATGTAATGAAATCACAATGGTTCTCGACTGAAAGAAATTCTGCAATGCATTGTTCCTTAACATCTCCCAAGCATTCGATAACGCATGGCATCTTGACTTTATAAAGTGAGAAACACACTGTTTTCCAATTGGTAACTTCTGCTAAAGTCGTTTACACATGACAGAATGTTTTTAGTTAAATATATAATGATCTACCTACTACTCTGTTGAATCAGTATCAGTATCAGCTGCCCAAAGGCAGCTTCCTCGGGCCTCTATCCTTCCTTATCTATACAGCCGACTTACCTGAAACAAGCACCGTCACCATTCCATGTTTTGCCAATGATATTGCTGTGTTATCCATTAACGATAATCGGCAAGATACTTCTGAAATCGTACAAGTACATCTGAGTCTACTCACCGAATGGTAAAACAAAATCTGCTAAGTCACGTTTACTACGCGGCACAGCATCTATCTAACAGTAACAAGTAGTAACCCACCTGTATCAATGAAAACTGAAATTGGATTCAATTTCGATGAGCTACTCACTTGGAAGAAAAATATATTTACATCAAATGAAGGCAGATATAACTCAAACTCACATAGTTGTTCTGGCGTTCGGTATTAAGTCTAAACTACCGTTAAGTAATAAACTGTTACTATACAAAACCATGCTGAAACCTGTATGGAACTACGGACTCTAGCTGTGAGTCGCGCCAAAACTATAAGATTAGAAGACATCGCAAAATTTCAATCAAAAGTGGTGCGGCCTTTAGCAGATGTCTCGTAGTAAGTGAGCAATCAGACCCTTCACACAGGTCTGAAAGTAACAATCATAAATGCTGTAAGCCAGAGATTTTCACAAAATAGACCCATCAAATATTACTTCATCAAAATGAGCTAACAGAGCACCTGTACATGAAGGCTCCGCAGAACTTTTCTCACAGATTTACATCATTGAACACTTCGTTCTACATTGAGAAACGTCAGCTGTTTTCCCTTTACAAACCTAAATTTGTTACTTTATTTACTTACTACTCACGGTATTACTAAAAAATACTGGTGCAACGTTCACAATGATTGTCGTCTTTGAACAGTGGAAATAAAATAACAAAGAATTTGTTCATTACCACTTCAATGACAGTCTAAATAACCACCACAACCATGAACAGTCGTCTACAGCAGTTGTTCAAGTTTACAGCTGTCCAACACGCACTAACTTAACGAACCATAAACGGAATCCAATTAGTACTGTCGAGGTAAATAATACAAAATTCCAGACACTACACTTCACAATTATTATTTACACTAAACCACTATCAAAACCACACGCACTGAATGTACACAACTGGCTGGCCGCTTCCGTGACACCGCTGTTTACAATACGCCGGTTTGCGAGAATGTTCTACAGCAACGTTCTCGATGCGTGGAGAATAATCGACCAGCCTTTATAAGGAGGTGAAAAGCCGAGAGCTTTCAGAATTACCTTATTAGCCGATCTTCTGCCACACCTATGACGTACGTGCATTACTGATTACCTCTCCCATATAGGCCTAAGTGAGAATAAGTTCAGCCTACACATACCTGGTTAAATGAAACATACGTAAATTAGTGAGCTAGTAAGTTAATGTTATGAGTAAATGAGTGAGTTTTTCAAAAATAAAATGGACATAAAAATATGTAGGTTTCAAGCAAATTTTTTCAGGAGCAATTGATTGATAACAATTGCCGAACTTTTAGCAACAGGTCTGTAATAGTCTCTATAAAAGTTTGTAACATTCTTAAATTAAAATATTCTGAATATATTACAAATTTTTAAATATTCTTTTACAAAATTTTTTACTATACTGATTTACTCGAGCAATACGTAATTATTGTAGACATGAAAATTCTATTTTTTACACAAGTTATAATAGCATTTTTTACAGATAATTTACGATATCGGTTACTTAAGTAAGCGTTAGTAAACAATTTCAATTAAATCAGTGATCGCGGTACCATTTACAAGTGTTCGTAGTCTACACAACGATTAATAATCGACTTTGTTGCTTTGCTACTAATCTACACCAACAATCCCCACTGTGATTAATGTACAGGATTTTGTTTTATTCTGTAAACTGTAACTCAGAAGATGTCATTAATTAAGAGTTAATGCAACTGTCCTCCAGCAAGAGCAATTCTGTAGACATACTGAATGTCTAAAAAGTAATAGACGTCTAACATAAATATAATAGATGTTTCTGTTTTTATCCTAATACAGAAACGAATTGAACAAATGTCTCTATTAAAAGTAAATTGAATTTTATATTATTTTAAGTAGTACTTTTTTGGAAATTTTAAGTCATTTCAAACTCTTTTTTCGTACACAATTACATAAAAATCAATGTTTACAGTTACTAGTTTACCATTAGTCGGTTCCAAAAAATTTTGTAATACATAACAGCTGAGGAAATAAAGAAAATTCTTTCTTTCTTGTAACATTTTAAGTTTTCATCTTACTTTCATATGAGAGTTCTGCACCAAAAAAGTACTACAGCACTGTCTTCTGGCACTTAAGTATAACTAATAACACGGATTTAAGCCTTGCTTAATCTTATTTAAAATTCCTCGAGTAAGAAAACAATATTGCAACACACCTCTTCAAGGTGAGTACCTTTTAAAATTATAATTCTCGTGTAGACGCTCTCCTCACCTTTTTAAAACACTCACGAAGTAGAGTATTTTAACAGGTCTTTCAGGTTACAGCTTTGAATTTGCACATAATTCCCTGTTTTGCCAGTATCTTGCAACTGTTGATATCTCTCTCCTTTTAATTTGTCATTACAGTCTCATCACTTTTCCGTGACCTTATCCTACTTCCTCTTATCGCCTGGTACACCCACGACAATTCTTTATTCTTCGCCCTGACAATTCTGCCCTTACATCAGCCAATCTCTACATAACCCAACTACCAAATTCTTCTTGACTTTGCCACCACATCTATATTGGGCTTTTTAAATGAAAAATGTAGCTATTCCTTTGTTCTCCTTATATCCATTGTCTGTTACCCTTCTAATCAATGCTTATGAACGCCTTAGGGTTATTTTGAAATGTTTGTTTTTAGGGTTAGATTAGCATTTAATTAAAAAACATTATTTTGTTTATATTATTTTACAAAATTGATTTCACTTTATTCGAACTATTCTGTGGCAAATTTATTAGACCGTGTTAGAACAATCCGCTGTAATTTTTATGGACACAATAAGGTATAGTTTACAAAATCCGTAAAACATTAAAACAGTATGGAATGTGAGTACACATTTAATATTAAAATTAATTTTTCATATTCTTACGTGACAAACATAATATAACTTGATACATAAGGATTTCTTGCTTATCTGTGTATACAAAAAGAGTTTGTAGAAGTCGTAACGTGGATATGTAGTTCAAAATCTTTAGTATACGTATCTGTAATTAGGTGTATGCGTGTGTCTGCAAAGTTATCTCTTACACTTTGAGTAAATTAATCCTCGTTCGTATGTGCAGTACAACTTACTTAATCCCATTTCAAACTAAACACAAACAATCTTCACTTCGCATGTAAGTTTAAATCTCTAGTGTACGTTTTTACACAGCGGAAACCTGTCATGAAATAAGTTCGGAAATTAAAGTTACTACTGTTAATTACATATGAAACACTGTCCTGTGATTGACATGAGGGTTTTAGAGTTGTTTGTGAGCAACCCAAATTAGATACTATTAGTAATATTGAATAGGTGTAATTAAGGACTATTCAAGTAGCATAAAATTCTAATACCCCATTTATATGACGTCTAGGCACATTACGCCAATGGCGACTTCTTTAAAGAGGTCATATTGTAAATGACTAATCACACTTTCACTTTTTTTCTTTGTTCTTTTTAAGAAAATAATATTCAGAATTCTTATCACACGTACCAATGAATATTAATTTAAAATATTAAGTTATTAAAAAACGGTCTTTCGCAAGTTCATACATTGGTGACTTAAGGCATTGTTTTGATAAAACATATAGAAACTTTAAAATGTCTTCCTCTTACACTTGAGGCAAACATTCGAGATTCGTTTAAAACCATTACATAATTCATTTGATTATTTCTTTCTCCAAATGTAGACACTTAATGTACTTAATGTAGACATTAAAGTTAAATAGAACAGATAAAATCCGAAGTAAAATGCAGTCTACAGGTTGCCGTTATAATCTGATGGCGAAACAAGTAAATTGCTTTCCCCAGTAAGAAATTCTACAATTACGGTCTCCAAGAAACGCGTTTAAGTAGCGTATTAAATTGTTTTAAGACTGTGTTGTTATGTCATTTAAAGTTTTAAAAACTTAGAATAACTCCGAAAAAATTTACGTTTACGATAATATAAAATTATGTACGTTAATATAGAATTCGAGATAATTCAATAAAAATATATTGTGATTGATAATTAAAAATTTTTTTTTTAATTTTACGTTTTTAATAATTTCATGATCTAAACTTTTATTAAAACTATGGTAGATAAAATGTCGTCGTAAATAATTAAATTTTCATATACCCGCAATGAGATGCTAATCGCGAATAACATAAGTTAAACTTTCATAGAGTTACTCCAAGTTATATTGTAAGTGATAATCCGCGTAAGTTTTAGATATTCTATTATGGTACATAACTCTAAGTACTTATAGTGGATAAAAAAGTGTACGCATAATAAACTAATTTATCAGTAAGAACGTCTGTTTGCGGCGAAATTATATAATCGTGTTCACGAAAAACCATCTACACACCCGAAAGCGACCCTAAGGCCGGACACAGTATATCAACCCACGTACTTATCCAGATACAGGATCATCCAAGATCAACTGAAAGATCTGCAGTTGACATTAAATGGAAGCAGTGCCGGATTTACCACTGGGCCGACTAGGCCGCAAGCTACAGATATTTTTTTTAAGAGAAATATTTTTATAAAAGTAGGAGGCAATTTGATTTATTTAAGTATAATTTTCTGAAATTAAATAATCAATTTTTGTTAATAATACAAATGGAAGGCGGTTCTTATTTAAATAATGATCGCTTGTTTTTAAGACGTTGGCATTCTAGAAAACTAATCTGCGCATGCGAATTTTGAACGTCTGTTATATTTCCCCCGAATTTACACGACCGTCATGCCACCCTTGTTTGTTATTATTGTTCGTCTGCGTTGTGACTGAACGGTTTGCGATTTGAGGTAATGTTTTCATTTTGATTTGAATGAAAAGAAGTTTCTAGCTTTGTGTGGTTGGCAGGGTGTTGTTTCGTTGATATTTATTACTGTGACAACTTTATGAACAACATAGAACTGAATCCGTACACTAAACGTATTCATCATGACCATGAACATAAACATTCACACGGCCAGTGGAGACTACAAACGTAAGCTAAAAAAATTTAAGAGTAAGCTCATTTGGAAACAATAAAAAAAACTCAAAAACTAGATACATTTTTTAAAACTACGCCAGTTTCTAATGATAGCCCTGGAGTTAAATGTGTATCAGCAACTGACTTCAATGTTCGAAGTACTTCTGCAGCAGAGGTTGCAGACGATCAGACCATTAATAAGCCCGTGAATAATTTAAACATTGAAGAGAATCAAAATAATTTAAAAATGTCTCTTGTATTCCAGGGATTAATTTATTAGATCCGAATATATGGGGTACTTAAACGTCAGATTTGACTGATTATACGAGACCTACCCATTATTTCGTATTATAAGAAACCTTAAACATTTTTCAAACATGAAGGACTTCGATTTTTCTAAATCTAACCATGAATACGCAGACAAAGTAAGAGTAGCGAAAGAACATATGTTATTTACTCGTTTGCCAAACGGGGAGTTAAAAAACTAGAGTGGCTTATATACTCTAATTCTAAGGACTGTTTCTATTGTGTTCCCTGTAAGCTGTTTAAGCCTTCCGAAAATGAGAAGTTGTTTTCTAAGGGTTTCAGTGATTGGAAAAATAGCAGTCTGCTTTCTGAGCATGAAAATGGTGCACAACATTTGTCATAAGAGCTAACGTTACCGGAAAAATTGATTCTGCCTTACACGAGAACTATGTTAAAGAAGTGGACTGTTGGCATAAAGTGCTCAAACGGTTCGTAGATGTCATCAAATTCCTTGGCACAACTGGACTCGCTTTTCGTGACGGTTCCAAAGAAAAATTTGGTATCCTAGGAAATGGAATCTTCTTGGGAGCCTTAGAGCTTCTTGCGGAGTAAGATGATTTTTTGAAAACTCAGATTAAAACACGTGGAAATCCATAACTATTTGTTAATTTTACAAAAATTATAAGAAAAAAGTTAATGTGTTATACCTAGAAAAAAATTTTTTTTATGTTAAATTTTTGAATAAGCGCAGTTAAGTTACTCTACTTGAAAAATAAATTAATTTGCTCAATTCTTTTGCATGGTTCTTAGTATTTTGAAAAAGGTTGCTAAATGAAAGCACGTCTTTTTATAGTTACCTACTGGTTTTAAATTTGATAGTATTAATCTACCATCAAATTACTTCTGCAGTACATATATTACTTCAAAGTTACAGCGGGGGGGGGGGGCTCAGAAACTTGGCCTAGGCCCTCAGAAATCTTAAATCCGGCACTGAAGGGAAGTGAACCTATATTATTTATGTACAGTAAAATAAAGAAAATTATTTAAAAGGAAGTCTCTATTACGTCAATAAAGACTTTATAGTAAATAAGAGCAATATGCTTTACGACTAAAATACATCTGATATTTCCCCTGAAAAAAATATTTTTGCGACGAAAGAAATTTTTATTTTTACTGCAAAGAAAATTTTCTCTAATTTATAATGGCTACAGTAAATTATACAAGATAAAACAATTATTTACATTTGGATTTTGGTTTATCACAAGAGATCAGAGATTACACATATTAAATTTTATTCTCAGAAACAAAATTTTCTTAATTTTATTTAAAAGAACTACATCAATAAACGGAATATTTCTTTAGTGTCAGGTACAGCATCATTATTAAAAGCAAAATAGTTTATTTTAGTACAAAGATATGGTCTAAATTAAAATAACATTTAACCACTAAGACTCCACATATTTAAACTCTAATACGTAGTAAAAATCTTTAAAATAAAGATACACGTTAAACCTAAAACAAATCTAAAACCAAATATAGAAAGAAACTGGTTTTAGAATGGTTTAAATTTTTAGCACAAATGAAGATGATTATACTAATGCAATAATTAATACCAAAAGTAACAAATTTAAAAAAATCGTTGAGCATGTTTTAAATACACACTGAAGTATGTATGTACAAAATTCAGCAAAACTAAAGTGAAATCTTAATTTTATGTAAATATTTACAATATTATTTGTCGTCATTTTAAGTTTCCTTTACCTTTATTTCTTCAGACAATACGGGAATGCTCAGCTTCAGTTAACGTAAGCCTGAAAAAATCTATTTTCGGTTTGTTCATCTCGAAGCAACGTGATAAGACTTTCAGTACTTTATTTTTTCACGTCCATTGAGGTTATTGCCCAATTATCAAATTCCGATCAAGGAGAAACATCTGTTTATATTCAGAATATCCCTCATCTAGATCACAGGCGTTCACCACAGATCTGAAACCTGGTCTACCTATATTACACGAGGAAAAATAAAATTTGAGTGAAAAGTGTTTAAAAATAACTTAGCGTGCAATGTATATAACGTAATTATCTAAAGCTGTCGGCTAACAGGACAATAATTATAATACAGAACACAGTCTAACAAAATAAAATCCAACTTTTTTATTCCGTCATAATGTAAGTTTGCCGACTAAATTATTTTAGAAGTTTGAAATAAAAGTATGGAAGAGTACCCGTAAATAAAAGAAGATATTCACCCGTTTCACACAGCGATTTGTAGTAACCTATTCAGTACTTCAATAATGAAACTATCAAGTAGGTGCATAATATATTAAAATTACCTGTTGTGCAAATTGATTACGTAGTATGGATCTGCGTTATCTATAAGAGTCAACTTGAGTAAGTGTACGTTGTTGTGTCTACCGTGTATACTATGTTGATGATTGAAGTGAAGAGTTTCCCCAGTCTGATGACAAACCTGACTGGTAGCAAGTTATAGACGGTAACTTTTCATTTACTATCAGATTGCTATCAGATTTATAAGCGTAACAGTCAATGCGTCTGGTTTGAACTACACGTTTCTGTGATTATTACTCGCGTGACTAAGTTTAAACCTACTTAGCGTACACAAAAATTTAAAAATATATTAATGTACATAAATTTACCCTGTTACAGAATTGAAATTGTAGTTGACTCGAGAATGTAATAGGCCTACGGAACTTCCTGGAATGGTACACGAGTCTACATTGTTGTGTTCCAAGTGCATGTGTCTGTCACTCCCAAATGCCTGTAATGCGCAACGAACTTGGAAAACTCAGACAGTGCATCTCTGAGCATACAGCATGGACGAAGAAAGGTACCGGTAACTAATTAGAAACTGTTAATAGGTATGGCAGACACGACAGGATCACCACCATTTCTTGTGTATACATGTCGGTGATAGTAATCAGATTACCCGTAAAAAATCAAAGCACAAGTAACGTTAGTAACAGCACAGTATTTTCCAATTACATTGGTTACTCAGAATAGAAGGCCTTATAAATTAGCCGTCAGAATGGTACGTTTTATAAATTCTAAAAACGAAACCTTATAAGGGAACAATTTTTAGACTTGGGCCAATTAATTTGTATCTTTTCTTCTATATAACACAAAATGTTGTTGCAATAAAGGAAACACAGAAATTCGGAGTGTCAAAAATTAATGATGCTGTTTGCTTATAAAATATAGTAGTATTCAACTAACATTGAATATAAATAAGAGACTTGACATCGTGGCAAAATATTTTACTACCGGTATGCAGTGTACAATTTTTATTAGATTTTACTGAATGCAATTTTTCCTTAAATTAAAGTTTAATTTATTAAACTTTTTAATATATTAAAATTTAAAGTATTTTTATAACAAGAATTTTTTAAATTTTACTATGGATTATCGCTTTCTGTCAAATAAGGCAACAAATTTAGTAGAGGATGGCTGATGTTGAAAAAACATGGGCATAGAAAAAACTTATGATTGGGTAGGCCTACTTCAGTAATACTAAAAATTGCTTTTATTTGTGAAAGCTCAATAAACAGTAACATATACTTGGTTACAAGTGACACGTTAAAATTAATGAAACACATTAAATTCTACCCAAATACAGAAACATTTATTACATTATTTTTGTCAGTTAATGTTGGGTAAATGTAAGTTGTGTCTTTTTGTGACAAAATAATTATAAAAGAAAATATCAACAGTACTTGTAACTTAGTTTAACCGTGATACAGAAAACTGTATAAAGCTACTTGGCTCTATGAAAGGTACCAGTAATATTGAACGTGATAGTGATGATATAATGAGCGTGATATTCACAGTTAACAGTATAGTGAGTAGTGAACCTAGAGTAGCGCATTGCCAAATGTCCTAACACCGTTGAGGAAGTTGTAGCCACGCCGAGATGTTTTCTCCGTCATCAATTATTTTTGATAATGACCCGTTTAAGCGATACGCAGCGAGTGTTGGTGATTGTTGCTCCAGCGACTGATTTTTGCTTTGCATTAGTTAATACAGTATGAAGTGTTCTTTTGTTGTTAAGGGCTGCTATTCAGTAAACATAAAGATTTGCTTATTTCTTGAGAAAATCGAAAAATGTAGATTAACGTATTTTTAAATAAAAATATTAAATTCTGTTTAAGGTGAATTACAATGTTTTTGAAAACTCGTAATTTACTCTTTTTGTGTAGATTTTGGATTTCTTTAGAGTCGACGGGTCTACTGCCCATTGCACGTAACACGGCATCAATTCCGTACTCACCGTACTTTTGTACATTATTATCTGCAATACTCTAAACGCGTAATGTCAGCCTGAACTTGACTGTACTTATTCCACTCCATATATGTGTACGTATTTGACATTAGAACGACGTTTTATCCGATAATAATATGGACTAAAACTTTACAGTGGCTCTTTTAGTGTTTTAGTATTCTAGAGTCTAAAGAATTAGATTGAAAAACAAATTGAACTCTACAATATTATAATACATTCTGCTTTTAAGTATTATAACAGTTGATTAAAGTTTACTTAAATTCCAATAACTTAATATAGTTTGGATACAGGTGTTTACTCTGGTAACTCCTGTTGGTCGTACTATGATATCAGTACTGCACATGTGCGAACGTGTTTGTTTATTTCCTCTATATTAGGTTTCAAGATACATAACGAAACAAATTATTTCTGTGAGCTAATTAAAGGAAGTTATAGGAAAGTTAGTAGCAATCTTCTAGTTCAAGTTAATTATGAAAGGCTTCCGAGCACACCGTAACGCAATTAATTCACTCTTATGGATGTTGTTACTAAATTAGAGAATCCAACAGAAATTCCCCGAACTGACGTAAATGAAATATCAGCTGAATATAAACGTAGCAAAGCTAGTAAATAACATCACTAGAAGAAACATTGACATATGTGTTAAATTCAAGTAAAATATATTAGTTCAAATGCCTTGAAATATCCGGAATTCTTATTTACGAGCGTCGATTGTATGTATAATATAAGACGTGAAATATTTATAAATAAAAAAGCATGTATAATCGCATAACCGCCCGATATAATCTTGTTCGGGTGATTGTACATTACAAAATTGACTAAAAGAGAATTTTATTATTGATCGAATACACAGTGTTTCTAAAAAAAATATAATAAAATTCAGAGGTGTGTTGTTTTACATTACACTATAATAAATGGATGATTTTTTTTTTGCTACTTATGGCTCACATATATGTTACATTTTGTTAAATTCTTTCAAAGTTACAGAGATGTACACAATTTTAGGGCAAATACATAATTTCTAACACAAAATTTTAAAAATATAATGGATTTACTTTATGTTTTCAGAAATGTTTAAAATTAACTTTTCCATATTTAATAACATATGTGTGTCCGTGTTTGTGTATAGTCGTATTTATTTGGTTACTTCGTTTTCTGATATCGTTATTAGTGCCACGTTATATACGGTACATAAAACATGACATATCCAGATTATGTAATCATATGTAATATGTAATCACATGTAATCCAGATTACAGGCATATCCAGATACAGGCATAAACGGACATAGTCGTATACACCTCATAGTACTGATAGTCGTAGGAACCTCATAGAATTAAAAAGGATATAATTCCATTAATTTAGAAAGATAAGATGTGGGACCTCTAGATTTGCTAATTATACTAACAATATTTTCACAGACGACCAAACGTGATCTTCCTTGCGCACCCTTCACGCGTGAGTTTCAAGCGAGGGAGGAACTGAGCACACGTATTACTGTCACTTAATGAGCTTTTGTAAAATAAATTATAGGACACCATGGCAAAGTTTTATAGTGCCCTAAATGAAACAGTCGGAGAGATAATGAGGTGGTCAGAGAAAAGGTAAAGTAGAGGAGAAAAACAAATTACAAAATATTACCGGGCAGAACAAAAGTAGGTCTGCATGGAACGGATTTGACACCACCAGAAAGGAAAAATTAGAAGAAATATATACATAAAAAATAAAGTAAACGAGTCTAGAGGCAAAAGACGAGAGAATGTGGACAACACCAATTAGTCCCGTGCAGATGTGTTTTGCTTCGGATTCAAAGCAAATTCCTACATGTTGAAGAAACAGCTTTCTAGTGACAGAAAGAGATAAAAAAAATTATATCAAAACAAGGTTTACACTTTTTTAAACTGTAAAGGAATAAAAAGGAGTAAAGTAGGGACGAAAGGAATGGAAATAAAGTTCTGTGAAACAAACAAACTTTTGAAATAAAAAACACTACAGTATTCATGTCATGAGAAAGGTTAAAACTGGAAATTGTTTTTTTACAACTAAAAGTGTACAACTATAATCTACAATTAAAAAATTTTCCTTAATATTTTATAGACGATGTAAGCTTACAGTTGTCCAGAAACAAATTTAATTTTGTATTTTACTATTTTAGAAAGGTAAGAAATTTTTCTATTTTTCCCGAAAACAATGATTCGTAAGAGACAAATATATTTACATTCAAAATGTAAATTAATTTTCTACAATCTAGTTAATCTAATATCTAATTTCATCAATATCATCTAAGGTAATCAACATTTTAATAACATTTGTTATAAATATTTAATAGTCAGACTATATAGTATTAACATTTTTTTAAATCGCTTGCCTTGTTATTAAAAATATTTACGAATAGAAAATTTTTGTTAATTTGTTCTTAAAAAATATTATGTACACAAGTCCAATACGTGTGTTTACATCCCCTTCTTAAATGCGGTAAAGAACCAGTAAAACTGAGAGTTATTTTCCTGTAGTTCGCGCATACTATTGCGAAAAATTATTAGATAAAGTGGCACCAATATTCCGGCTCACCTGATATTACGAGTGATACAATCTATTTACCGTTCACCAGTGTGGCTACAGGAAATATCACTCGACTACTCTCCGATTGGTAGGCTTATAATTGGAACGTACATTCAACACTTTTTTTACGGAACTTATGATTGGCGTCTTCATTGACTTAGAAAAAACCTTCGGTACAACATGGAGGCACACTATCATACAACAAGTCTACAGGTGGCAAACCTTCCAAAATTTATCGGTAGCTTTTTTCGGATCGTCCTTTACATGGCCGCGTAGGGGAAACCATCTCAACCGGGAGAAAACGGTTGCTTCAGGGTTCTCCGCTGAGCAAGATGCTGTTTATTATCGCTATCATCGACATGTCTATTGAAAATGCCTACACGTTGACGACCTTGCTTTGTTTTATGTGTCATAATCAACAGAGATAATAAAATTGCAAGGAGCCGCAAATAAGTTTACAGAGAACGCCGAACATAGGGGTATCTGTTTCTCCGCACCAAAGACAACCTGCGTTAATGTCTGTCGCAAACGAGTAACATAACCAAATCTAAAGATACACGAAGGTATAATAAATACGGTAATGCTATATAGTAAGGAAGTTCTATTTCGTGGCCTACATGGAAAAGACACATCGAAGGTCTGGCTGGTAGATGAAAAGCAGCACTTAGTGCAGTTGGATGGACGTCCCGTACCAACTGAGGAGCAGATAGAGAAGTGCTTTTTCGCTTATATATAGCAACGATCGTTTTAAAAATGGATTATGGGCGCACGGCCATCCAGAAACTCTGTGGGTTATGGGTTTCACCCAGAAACCCTAACCTAAAACTATTAGGCGCAGTGCATAACGCAGGGATCCGGTACGCCACTGGAGGTTTCCGTACTAGCCCAACTATAAGCTTTTATTACGATGCTTAAATGGTGACATACAGCTTGGACGTCATCAATTGCTAGTAAACTATGCTATGCGTAAAAACACTAAAATTCAAAAAAAATTTCAAATTCTCGAACAACTGACAATCTGGTTTTCCTTTCATGCATGCCCATTTCTTTCATGCTCCCTTTATAACTACCATAATTACGTTACTATCGTTACGTTAATATGGTTAATATACTGTATCGCATAGTAATCTGAACTTGGTGACTGGGACTTGTGTATTCAATTTCCTTACAGAATTACATGATACATCGCAATGCCTTTAGTAACGCAAATGTAGCCCTAGTAAGTGTTCCGTTCCTACAATGTGACCGTTCAATATATGTTACCTAACACATTTAAACAGGCTTCTGAATCCATATTAGTGCCTCCAAAAGTCGAAACTCTGTTATTTTATACTTGACACTTAAATTTCTTTTTAAGCTAATATTTATTATTTATTTATTTCAATTTATTACTTAAGCTCATATTGTGTTATACAACCGTCATACTGAACATCTTGTCAAGACTGTAACAAAGACTAAAATTTGTTTGATAGAAGAATATTTTTGAAAAGATAAAATGTGTATTTTATAAGTCCTACTTACAGCAATTACGGAATTGCATTATTTTGATGCCTGAATGTCAAATCTTGTACACATTATGTTCAACTTACTACTCATTCCTAATATTTTCTTGTTGATATCAGATCGTTGATCTTTTACTTTCTATAATTAATATATAAATATGATACAGCAAGCAATAAAATTGTCTTGACATTAGCAGCCGTGTGTGCTTTGGAACGACAGCTTAAATAAAGAAAGTTCTGTCAATTTATCACTGGCAGTGCTTCACGTTTTGGAACACTCGTTTGTATTGTTTTTACACGAATATTGTGAATTAAATTAGACTGAATGTGAACAAAGGCGTAACTCGCGGGACAACGGACAAATTTTTAATCCAAAATTTATATTTTTATTGGAAGTTAAGCATTTTATTTGGTTGTAGAAATAAAATTGTCAACATCCAGCGTGTGATAGTTTTTTAAAGAGTAACAGTTAAAAATTATCACTAATATTTTTTAACTATATTAACAGTATTACTAGATTAACAGTTAACAGTAATCAATAATATTATTTAACCGTTACAAGTTTACCAGCGACCTTATAAGTTCACATTAGTTTAATTTTTTATCGTTTTTAATAGGATATTATGTATGTGTATGTGAGTGTGTGTGTGTGTGTGCGCGCGCGCGCGTATGTTATAAATGTCCCCGATGTGGAAGTGAACTGTGCCGTGATAAATAAATATCGAAACATTTCTCTGTTTCCAAAGATACAAATGTACGTCCAGTAAATTTAGGGCAGTGGGACCAGACAATGCTGTGCAAGCAATCTCGCAGAGTTACTAAATCCGGAGAGTATAAAAAACGGTCAAACTAAATGGCCCATTGGAACCAGAGACCATGAGAGCCAAACCAAACCGCTGTAAACCCACGTCACAGCTATGAGACAGTTTAATCCGCTCATTTCTTCCGCAAAGAGCAATGTGATATTAGTAGATATTTTTACTTAAAAAACAATATCTGCAGAACTTGGTAACACTATACTAAGTGCTCGTAACTGATGTTTATCGTGATTTGCCATATAAAGCAATAATAAACTCTAATACATCTTTTATTCAAGTAAGCTATTGATGATCAAAGTGTATATTGTATAATGGTACTATATTAATTTCCAAATAAATTGTTTTAATTACTAATCTGCATTTATTTGTATAGTATCAATTTCAATAAAAATAAAGTGTTCAAATTTTTTTTTAATTTAATGTTTATCATTTATTATTAAAAAAAAATTGCATTTGAAATCTTTCAATGCAGGGCATTAATGGAATTGAAGTATTTACATGCATGACCAAATGTATAAGAAAAGTACATGTATGCATACTTATAAGAGTAGACCCTATATATATCCCATTTAGTGATTAGTTTTTCCTGAAATAAGAGTTTACAGAGGGAATTGTGTAACATTATATGGCTCCAGTTATTAGAAAAATATAAATAAAACAGCCTTTCAAGATTATTGTTTATTATGTTGATTCATAAGATGATTGATGAAGCGAACTACTAAAAATTTGAAGGTACTAATGGTACTTTGCTTTGCTTTGATGGTAAAGTCAGTACTTTACTGTATTGTTGTTTCACCTGTTGTTTACGTTTTAGGCCTTTATTGGGCAAACCATAGTCTAATAAAACATACGTACAGTCGCGAAGCTACCAGTAAAGTAGTGAGCAAGCATCAAAGCAGATGATCGAATGTTAGAGTAATGCGCTTATGTTACCTTACAGAAACAAACACCTTCCTTCTATATTTAAATTTAAAACTAAACAAAAGTCTACATTTATTTATTTGTGCAATATTTTATGTTCTTCGGTAAATAGACAACTACCGTGAAGTTTCACGAAGAAACGTCGTCTGATTTGGACCAAAAATAACAAATTTGAAATATTTAAAACAATACTAGACATGAAAATTATAACCACATGAAATGACAGAGATCTCAATTAATTGTTCTAGGAAATTTTTGAACACATGATGAGATCAAACAATCATTTATCAGACTAGAATTAAATATGTTTAATATTATTTTAATATTCTCTGTAATGATTTAAATAAATATTTAACTAACATATTTCACAAACCCAAAATAAAGAAATTAAAACATATCCATATCATGAATTAAGTTAAACTACATTAGTACCTTATTTACTCATGTCACGGATGTAAAACTGTACTTTCTTCTTTCTTTGTTTTGTAAATTTATTTCTGCAAAACTGTTTGGCAGATTTTTCACTTCAGCGTCTAGAAAAAAACGAGGATTCTGCAAGTTTCCTGGGTGTCAGTATATACGTAGTGACAGTAAATTATTACATCTTTTTTTCTTTGCTTTTATAATTTGCAGCAATACAAGCATCTTCTTTACAGATTTTCATCTACAGGATATAACTTGATAAAGCATATGAGAGGATATAGGGTGGGTAGAAGTGTATTTAATATTTTATGTTTCGCAGATGACGTTATTCTAATAACGAAAAATGAAAATGACTTACAAAGACTTGTGTATAATTTTAACAAATCATACCAAGAATATAGAAGATGAAGATATGAATATAGCTGAAGAGAAAATAAAATCAATTACAGTTTCACATGAACCAATAAGGTGTAAACTTATGATAAGTGACAGAACAATAGAACAAGTAATGCAGATAGACTACTTAGGAACAAGGCTTACAAGTAACAATAGGGCAGATGAAGAAATAGAACATCAATTGATGAAAGCAAGAAGAATGGCTGGTCACATGAATAACCTTATATGGAATAATAAATACCTCCCACAACAAGCAAAACCAGGGTTTTCAAAGCACAGTACGTCCAGTAATATCGTATGCACCAGAGACCAAGTCAGATAGCCTACATAAAAAACTCAAAGGAAATGACAAACAATAAAAATGACTATATTAAGGAGGGTACTAGGAAAGACAAGATACGATAGGTTGCCAAACGATAGTAAAAGAAAAACGTGTAATGCAACGGACATTAATTCTTGGATTGCAGAAAGAAGAAGGATATGGAATGAACACATGTCAAGAATGGATGACACAAGGCAAGTGAAAAAGGCAAGAGATAGTCAACCAAACACCAAGAGGAGCACTGGTCGGCCAATGAAGAGGTGTAGTGACATCATGTAGGACCGATATTATAGAACAGGACAAAGAATTTGAAGAAGAAGAATGTAATTTAATAATATATTTGCAAAAATAAATACAACCACTTTACCCGAATTCATAACATTGTACATAGAAGCGGTCTTGCCCAGTTGCTGCCCTCTAGGAGCTTTGTAAACACAGTTGATGCAAAAAAAAAAAAAAAAAATCACGAACTGCATGTTTTGTTGGAGTCTGGTCAAACTGTGTTAATAACGATAGAATCATAATTATGCAACTAACAACTTGTCATCAGATTATTCTCAACAAAGTTTTTAAAATTATTAGTGATAAATAGTAACCTTCCTTGTAAACACTTACGTTTCTTAATTTCCTCGTACGTTTCGGTGTGTTATTCACCTTCTTCAGCGAGGTTTAAATACAGAATGTCTTGAAACAGTTGTAACGGATTTTTTCAGGTTGGTGGTACGTGTGGGGGGTAGTTGGTGGAAAGGGGTTGGCGCTGGGATTCAAAGTATTGGTTCGTTTCTGTATGATTGTGTCAAATAGTACATGTGATTTGAAGTGTAGTTGGTCATTTAGTATATTGTTTGATTGTAGTGTGTGGTGTTTATATATTCATACTGTTCAGCCGTGTTGAGTTTCCTACTTTTTGGTAAGTAGTGTAGTATTTATATATCTACATAGGCCAGATGGGAAGATCTTTTTCTTCAAGATTTTCAGAACACATAAAAACCCTCTCTAATAACTACATACACTCCGCATTCGCCACGCACATACAGACTGAAAACCACAACTACACCAACATAGAAAGCAACCTGGAAATACTACACCAGTTACCAAAAAGTAGGAAACTCAACACGGCTGAACAGTATGAAATATATAAACACCACACACTACAACCAAACAACATACTAAATGACCAGCTACACTTCAAATCACATGTAGTATTTGACACAATCATACAGAAACCAAACAATACTTTGAATCCCAGCGCCAACCCCCTTCCACCAACTACCCCCCCCAGACATACCACCAACCTGAAAAAATCCGTTACAACTGTTTCAAGACATTCTGTATTTAAACCTCGCTGAAGAAGGTGAATAACACACCGAAACATACGAGGACATTAAGAAACGTAAGTGTTCCCAAGGAAAGTTACAATTTATCACTAATATTAAGTGCGTGAATGAACAGGATGAACCAACAAAACAATTTTAAAATTAGTTTTAAAAGTGAAGTTATTTCTTTAGTGTATACTTTATATAGCGACAACATATTTCAAAAATCGAAGTCATCTTCCCTACCTACAGCTCACCCCACGCCACCGTCAGAGATAACCCAGAGTAGGCCTACATTTATCTACTCGTAGTCACATGTAGCATGGACCATGGAAGAGGTACTGTGTCTGCTCTCGTGTAGACGTCTCATTTTTACTGAATAAATCATGCTGCACTGGAAATTCAGTTAAGATAATAACTACTTTGCTGCGCTACGTTTTATCAGTTTAGTTAACTGCTAATTAAGTGTCAAGTTAGGCTAAACTTTGGTTTGTCTACTCTTTCCTGAATTCAGTGTTTTTTCTGGTCTGCTTATTTCCTTCCATGCTTATTATTCCGAGCTGTTACAGATAGAGGCCATGTAACACATTTAAAGGCCAGTGTTACGGTTAGAGTTCCTGTGTCATGTGTTACAACGTTAGGGTTTGCAGTTTACTTTTTACATCGACGCCAAGAAACGTAGGCAACAAAGGCAACGAAGACGCTCTCTCTACAATAGGTATTGGTGCGGAAGACATGAAATAGACGTCTCTGATAAAGCACCCATTTGAAGATTGCTGCCGTATCAGCAATACTTAGCCTACCTCGTGGCAACAAACACGACAAACCTTACGCAACAACTTGCGAGTGGTGAAAGAGAATATCGGCAGTTATGGCAACATGGTGGAGAAGTCGAAGTCGACTGAACTGATATGTCTTACACGTCTACACGCAGGACGTACGAAACCGACATCGTTGTGCCTGCTAGAACCTGAACAACGGGCAATATGTAAATGTCACAGTAAACGGTAAAGTTGTCAGCAAAACGCATTATTGACGAGTGCTCTGCTCTTCGAGTCAGAGGTGATCTGGATTTCGCCGATGAAACGACAGTGACTAAGAGAACTCTGCCGTTCTTAAAGATACTTGACTTAATTAACAGGTTATAAAACAAATATTCTAAGCGGTAGCCAATATCCACAGAAAATAAGGTCTGTTCCTTTTTTTCTGAGTACCGTTTAAATATTAAGAGAACAAGGACTTAAAGCCTTTAGTTGTCGCATCCAGCACATAAATAAAAACAATCCAGTGTTATAATTATAAATTATAACATGCATGTCTAAAAACAAATATATCCTAAAGATATATCTAATAAAGTAGCCTCATTAGACAAATAAATAAAAATCTAATAGGCTACGTGAAATAAATGGGAAACAGACGAGTCGCTATTTGGAACACACGAATAAACTAATTGTAATAACTGTTGTATGTTAATAAATTAATTGTTCTTAAAGTAAGTCATCAGAAAACAGTTAAGGAAAGAAATCGACAAGTTTTTGTAGAAAACAGTATTACCAATAGGCGATGCATTGCCTATCTGACATCAGATAAGAATTGGAGCATCGCAAACGAACAAAGTGGCATAAAAGTTCTTTACAAATTCATTAATATAATCTGTGTTGAATTACACTAAACTCCAAGGCAAAAGTTTATCTGATTATTACTGTTCCTTCAAAATTTATACAAGATATAAAAAAAATGTATTCAAATGTGACTCGGAAAAAGCCGTCAAATGAGTGTTAAAATACGTGGCTTCACAAACCACTACCTTATTAAGACTAGCAACATTAAGGCAAACGACAAAGTAAAAATTGTAGGTTTAATCGCTTGAAAACCCCCGATTTAATAATACAGTCTAAAACAGACGTATGTTTGATATGGTATAATATGATATACTTTGGAAATAAATTCATCCAGTTCTTTTTTAATTGACTGACAAAATTCGGAGTAAAAATGTCATGCGTGAAAGTTGGTCGATGGGAATAAGTCTTGCATTTAAGCAAAATGAAAAGCAAATTGTCAAAATTATAGGAGTACTGACGTTGACACTTAGGGAAGAGAGATAGTTTAAATGTTTTGAAGGATTTATTTATACAGTATTGCGAAGGAGGGATGGAAACAAATGGGAAATACGCACAAACGAAGAGCTGGAGACATTATTCGTGAATCTAGATATAATTACCGACATTAAATGAAATAAAATTGGGTTGGTAGGTCACGTACAGCCGATGATGGATAATAGTAGAGCTGTAAAGAAAGTATTCAGTGGGACCTTAGGTGGTTGAAGAAGGAAAGAGAGACAGACTCCCGGGAAAGATGGATAGAAGATGCCGAAGAACCTTGGAGTATAGCAATGGTGCATACAGGCACAGAACAGATGCGAGTGAAGGCGAGTGATGTTGGAGGTCCCGGCTAAGCAAGGAATGTAGCGCCGAGGATCACCAACTAAGACAGACTAAAGAAGAATGCGGTGAACGCACAGTAAATACGAGTTAGGTTGTAGGCTCGTACATTCGGTTGTAGGCTATAAAAATAGGAGATAGGTAAACGTTAGTAGGGTAAGAATGAGAGTTCTACCGCGAAAGTGACGTCACAGCCCCCCTTTTGGCTTGAAATTCAAAAATCGTGGTGGTGGGGGTAGACTTCCGTTGCTGTGTGTCGTCGTGTGCAGAGGTTAGGATGGACCGGGGGGGTAGTGGTGTGTCCCACGTGACCTCGGTGGGCGTACCGAAGTTGTCGGCCATGTTGTCGGCATTCGGCCATGTTGTCGTTGTCGGCCATTTTGTGGGGTTATGTGTGCGTTGATTGGCGGAGGCGTGGCCGCCGTTCGCTGTTCGCCGTTCGCGGTTCGCCGTCCGGCGGGAGCTTGGCCGCGGCCTGGTCGTGGCTTGACCGCCGCCAGGAGTGGTGGGGTCGTCGTCCATTTTGTCGGCGGTGTAGCGGCCATGTTGGGAAAGTGGCGATGTTGTCGGGTTGTGCATATGTGCTGGTTAAGGTTGGGCCACGTTGCCGCTTCGTGGTGTGTTATAGTGTATGGGTTTGGATATATACTGTGTTTTCCGGAAGGGTAGCCATGTTGGAAAAGCGTCGACGTTGTCAACTTGTGCATGTGTGTGCTGGTTTATCGTCGGCCACGTTGTCGGCTCGTGCATGTGTTATAGTGTACGGGTTTCAGATATATTTACACTGCCACCATTGTCCGGATATCGTCGATGTGAAGAGGTGAATTGCATTGTTGCCAACTCGAGAACTGTAATAGCGTTTGTCACGTTGTCAACTCGTGCATGTGTTATAGTATATGGGTTCAGATATTTACACTGCTACCATCCGGATATCGTCGATGTGAAGAGATGAATTGCATTGTTGCCAACTCGTGAACTGTAAATTTGAATGTGTGTGTGTGTGTGTGTGTGTGTGTGTGCTTTTGTGGTAAGTATATATTGTAAAAATACAAAAATGTGCACATCATCGGTGTGAAACTCTTGTTGACTGGCTATTGCGGTGAAATTGTTCTGATTGACACTTCACTTATAAAACATGCATGATGGAAGGAAAAAGGATACACACATCATCGGTGTGAAACTCTTGTTGACTGGCTATTGCGGTGCAATTGTTTTGATTGACACTTCACTTATAAAACATGCATGATGGAAGGAAAAAGGATAGTTGAAAAGAAACAACTAAGCAAATCAAAAATTTACATATTTATATTGTAGCAAAAACACACACACACACACACACACACACACACACACACACACACACACACACACACACACACACAAGTATAATACAAAAGTATACAATATAAATAGACATAAATATTACACATATATATTGTAATTATACAATAAACTACAAATACACACAGAATATATAAAGATGAATACAATACAACGATATATAATTAAATAAAAAAAATTACAGTTCAGATACAATGATACAAAAGTATACAATTATTACAATACAACGATATATAATTTAATGAAAAAAATTACAGTTCAGATACAAAAGCATACAATTAAACAAAAAATTATATATTACATTTTATATACAGAAAAAAACATTACAGATACAATATATATATACAGAAAAAACATTACATCAAAAAAATATACAAAAAAAACATCATCTTTTTTACATGTGCACGACCATCTGTAACAGAAACAAAAACAATATTAGTGATGTATAATTGATAGGTGTAGGTTGGATTAGAATAATGTTTATGTGTACTGTTACATACCTCAAAAATGCATGCGTGCATAAAATGGATGTATTTGCCTGCTGAATGCATACACCCGACATTGTGGACATCCCGGCGATGTCCCCTCCAATGCCACGGTTTGGAACCAATTAATGATGCATAGATAGTGGTAAGTATGTCCACATGGACACATGTATGGGCACATTAAGCCGAGGAGTCTCTGCCCCTCAGTATAGTTTTCTTGGCACACACTACAAGATGTGTGCCCTAACATACCCTGAATGGGGCAGAGCTCTCCACGGCTCCATCGCCACGTCGGAAACCTACTTCTAAGAAGTAGTCTCATTGTGGCGACTTCACTATGCATCCTCCGTTCCGCCGTATCAATTATGTCGTAAAACACACATGGTGCGTCTTCTGGAGGGGACCGCAAACGTGGATCATATCGCATGTGCTGTAGCTGAGGTTGTGGTTGAGGCTGCTGAGGTTGTGGCTGCTGTTGAGGCTGTGGGGATTGTGGTTCAGGTTGCCGTTGATTTGCTGTACTGATCCATTGCGGACGTGGTTGTAGTTGTTCCTGTGGTTGTGGTGGTGGTGGCGATTGTGGCGGCGATTGTGGCGGAGTAATCGTTATTTGCCGCGCTTGTGGACGAATATCACTGGTGAAAAAGTAAACATATAAAATCCTGTAAAAAAAAAAACGAAAGTATGTACACATAAGAAGAAGACTTACATATTAAATGTGATGGTTGGTAATTGTTGATGCTCATCAACGTTATTATTTTCATCATCATTATGCCTTTCATCTAGAAGTAGTGTTGTATCACTGTAACTGTTACTATCATCATCGCCATACATCATCATCTCATCATCATTGCTGAAAAAAAGTACACTTTTAATACCAGTTGTAAACGCAATAGTACAAGTGAACGTTAATGAAAAAAAAAGTACCGACTCGTGCCGGCTTCCTGAGATGCAGCAGCAGCAGCAGCAGCAGCAGCAGCAGCAACAGCAGCAACAGCAGCAGCAGCAGCAACAGCAGCAGCAACAACAGCAGTAGCAGCAGCTGAACCGGTAGCATCACTGAAAAAAAAAGAATAAATTTGAATACCGAACGTAAACGCATTAGTACAAGTGATTGTTAATAAAAATAGACTTACCGACTTGAGTTGTGTTGGGATACTGAAGGTTCCATCAACGCCTGCCGTAATCTTTGAGAACTATAAAAAATAAACAATAAGTCAGTCGAATGTTATATTCTGTTTGTACTCGTTAAATATAGAACAATGTTGTAATTTACCTTCGAACCCGCCGCTGCTCCTCACATAATCTTTTAAAAAGTTTATTTTCACTTCCGCTCATTCTGTAAAACGTAACAAGAAAAATGTTGTATAATGATTTGCTAACATAATAATGCATATATGTGTGTGTGTGTGTGTGTGTGTGTGTGTGTGTGTAATCTCAAATATTAACGTAAAAATATAGTAAGTACTTACATACAACTTGAAAAATTATAATGAATGTGATAATAATCATTATGACAAAATGCTTATATATACGAATATGCTTGGTGGGAGTCTGCTATAGACAAAGTCCCCTCACCCTCAAAGTGTTCACCACACACACACACACACACACACACACACACACACACACACACACACACACACACACACACACACACACACACACACACTGTGAGGTCAGTCAACATCTTGTTTAAAATTAATCATAATTCCCCCTCCCTCATGATTCTCTCATCGATTACATCACACACGGCTTGCATCCTGTACTAACAAAGCCCCTCGCCCTCACAAAGTTCACACGCTGCGATAACATATGGCCAGTCAGCGAATAAAATGAACTGCACATGTGCATAGTGTGGGAAGGTCTTAGTGGGAGTCGATTACATCCTGTTATAAATATTAACCATTATTGTCTAATCGTCTACCTCACCCCTCCTACCAACTGAAAATCAAATGAAAGTATAATAAATAAATTTTATACTTGCAATACAAGTTTATTATTACCATGAGTTACTGCTCTGTGTATCTTAGGCTCTTCATGTTAGGACCGGTATCGTCATTGGTTAACGCACGTTTACACACTCTGTAGTGTCCGTACGCAAGTGTAGTTACATCATCGTCCAGTACGTACCTCTTATCGTCATAAGGAGACAGGGAAAGTTTTGTTACACGTTGCGTGTACAGCTTATGACGATCGCTTCGTATACACTCAGCAGAGGTGAAAACTGTACGACTATCAAAAAGACACTCGCTGTATAACTGATAACGTAACCTTTTTTAATTGCCGTTCTTGGAACACCTTTCGCCACCTTTTTGTCGGTACAGTCGGACAACAGGAGCGAGTAACATTTAGCTCTGAGTCCGACGAATTCCCTGATGGGATTCCCATTAGTTTCATCCTTGAACTTCCCCACGACTTTTTTGTTGTTGTCGCAATGACAAGGATGATCTGAGGGATAGTCCGACGTGTCGAAAAGGTGGAGATCCTCTTTCATATCCAAGTACACATCGTCAGTCTGTATGCTGTAAAGCAAACTGTCGGTATCAGTCATTAATAATGTTAATCGTTGTCCGTACTTGCTGACAGCGTACCGATAATGAAAATGGTACATTATCAATTTACTGACATCAAGTACTGTGAAGCCAACATACACTGGACGGGAAAGGTATATAGTTCTGTTTCGTAAAGCCAGTCTGAACAAGTCGTCGGTGTAGCGGATCATACGCTTTAGTCGTGGATTGGAAACAAGTTTCTGCAGCCGCCCTTTGGTAGAGACTAGTTGGAAGTCTATTCGTTTCCTTACGTTCTCCAGCGATTTACCATAGACAGCGTTGACCATCAGTTTGAAAAAATCTTTTTCAAAACTGTTGGTGGCTGCTGCTCTCTTTTGTGTGTTGAAATCGATAAACGGTTTCATCCACGCTTTCTGTTTAAAACTCAACACCCTATGGATCGCTTTCAATTCTAGACCAAGGTTCAGATACAACTTTAAATTTCGAAAATGAAGAACGTATTTTTGCTTATCGTCCAAAGTCGTTACCAACTTGGGAACGGACGATGAGGGCGTTTCTGATCCGTTATACCCTTTTGTATAGTATAGTCGTGTGTGGAGTCGTCGAGAGTACGGTGAAAGTATGTCAGGATTGACGCAGGAACGCACAGGTGCTAGTGGATCATCTGAGTGAAGATCATGAAGTTCGGATGGATAGTGTAGGTCGACCTCAATTATGTAGCCCATGTCACTGTCATCACTCAGAGTACGTACGTCCAGTGAGTCGATCTCGTTACGATCGAGCCATCTAAAGTCACCGTAAGGGAGTGGCTGTGACATGGCTGCACCGTAAAGGTTGTTGCAGTCGGTGTACAATATGAAAGAGGTCGGCTTTGAAGCATCATACTGATCAGCGATTAGCGGGTTGTTGGCCTTGGCATAGCGGTTGGGTACCATGCTAACACCACCGCGAACGGCTGATTCAATAAAAAGATGCTGATCTATATCCGTCAACAGTTCCAGTCGCACACCGGTCATCTTTAACATCGCGTGCCAAGCAACGCCGGGAAGCGAGTAAAGATGAGCCGGATCAATCTGGTAGTACCGTATGGCCATCTCACGAAACGCCTCGAAGACGTCAGCCAGCAGCAGTACATCTGTTTTAAGATAAAGATCGTGATAATCACCGAGCGTGCGGATTCCGAAAGTCTGCCACACATTCTGTGCATGTGCGTAATCTTCGTCCAACACGGGTGATTCACTCAGCCTATTGAAAAAGTGTTCGCGTGCGGGCAGACATGTTTCGTCGAACTTCTCGCTACCCGTCATGTAATCGTAAGGGTACACCCCCTTACGTAAGAGTAGCTCGAAGTGTTCTTCGAAACATTGCTTTGTTAAAGCGAAATCCGCACCGCTCGCGCGCAAGTTTCCAACAAGTGTATCCAAGGACGTGTTCAAAAATTGTAACGTGCCTACGAAACGTAGGCCACCCAACGTGACTGATACGAAGCGTTCACTAGTGGTAGCGATACAAGTGAGAGTTTCATCGTTGTATTTACCCAACCCTTGTATCAAGTGATGTGCGTCGTAACCTCGTAAGTTATGGAAAAAGACAGGAATATGTTGGGCGGACTTGCAGTTGAGGTTACATACGTTGTGAGCTGCGCCAAGGTATCGTCCAGTCAGATGACAATGGTTGCGCACCTTGTCGTCATCAGTCAGTGATTTTTCGCAGAGATGGCATACGACAGCATTCGTGAAAGATAATACGTCACGATCACTCATAGTCATAGGGATATTGGTACGCATGATCCTGTACAGTTCATGCTCTTCAACGATTAGTCTATCTAAAAAGGTTTCTATCACGTTCACACCGCGATAAACGACCTGCGGTTTCAAAATGTTACCCTCGTGGTCGACTATGAGGTAGGAGAAACCGGAAGGAAGATGTAACGACTCCGTTGTGGTGGACGATGTGTGTGGAGGAGCATCACAACGATGGCAAGGCACAATGAACGATTCAAAGTCTGCATATATAGCGAAAGGGACTTTATGACAGTAAGTGTAATTTTTGAAGTACATAAACTTCTCCTTCTCTTTCGTCGGTAAACGAATTCTTTGTTCACCATACGGTGAACAACGAGGGACGTGTTCACTAAGGAGTCGTTCTTCGCAGAATCTGTGCAGACAGTAGTTGCAATAGAAAGAACGTCCGTTGTGTTTGGTTAGTGAAGATAGTAAGCGGCTAATATTTTTTATTGAACAGTAATGTTTTCGGTCAGCGGTGGTGAGAAGTAACAGATTAAAATGGTGTTGTCTGCCACTGAAAGGAGTTATTCTTAGCGGGTAAATTTCATTTTCTTCGTAACCAAAAACATTTATAGAAATGTCAGAATTGTCTCGTTCGAACTTCACAATATCGCATAGACGGGTGGGATAGGTTATACCAGAAGTGGTGATACTGTGAATACGTGATTTGTATTTGGATACACGCTCGTTGTCTCTGTGTTGTGGAAACAATGCGGCCAACACTGACCATATAAAACACATTTGATCGCCTGTATTGTTTACGTTGATGATGGATTTAGTACAAGACAATTCAGGAGGTGTATGGATGAAACTGGAGGCGGCCAGCGGTTGGTATCGTGAGAGAACGAGTTCTAACGAGATTATATGATCCAACGCCCAACCGCTACCCTCACGAGTGAATTTATAAATCGATTCGATGATTTTTTCGTACGAAGCTTCTAAACGTTCAGGCAATACGTTCTGATCAGCGATCAATGTCGTATGACATCGTCCGTGAAAATAGCCTTCACTCGTCACTTCTTCGTCCTCGTTCGTATCGGCGTTTACAATGTACTTGACAAATCTCGCTTTTAGCGCTATATGCCACTTTATAGTAAGCAAACGTGTCAGTTCGTTTAGAATGTCCGTACGTAACATATCGTGAATTTCATCGAAAAAGGAATGACGTCGTTGACACATTCTTCTTCTTTCTCTGCAACAGGTGTGTAAACGTACGACACCAACGAGCCACGCAACGAATGTTTACGATCAACAGAAAACGTCTGCATTGTTATAATAACAATAAAAGCAAAATCAATTACTTGTTCACTTGAAGAACATTAGAATACTGATACAAAGTTAGAAAATAAGTAACATTTTATATGCAGTGCGTGAAAGTTATATATATATATATATATATATATATATATATATATATATATATAGCATAAGGCGTCAATGCCCACATGCAATTTCGTTCGTGAACACTTGTAGAAGTCGACGCACGCAAAAACGGCTCTTTTCAGAGCCGACATAAACTCATGTACAAACATACCCTTTTGGGTAGTACTAGTAGTACTCTGTGTTAGTACTACACTAGTACTAGTAGTACTATATGTATTACTATCACTAGTACTACTACTAAATGTGTGTACACAATTCAATGTCTGACTGATGACGCCAATGATAAAAAAATAAAACAAAAGATTTCATAAAAATTATACCTATACACTTTAAATATCATGTCAATTTCGAAGCTGTGTCACTTGCATCACAGATCGATGACACAATGGATGTCTATCGATACGACGATGGGAAACATTTCACACTAACAAAACCGTTACGAAGCGCGATACGCTCCAACTTGTGTTCCATGTATTTTGTGAAGAAAAAACGATTTTGTGGTAACTACTGTACACGTTATAAGTTCGGTGTTGACAGATATCACGGGCGTTGTTGGCGTCACATAAAGAAACGTAGCGGTTATCTGCCACCGATCGTGCTGTTGATGATAATCTCTGATCGTATACACAACAAATCACGATGGCTTCATTTTATCGAAGAGTGTGATCGAAACAATGTACCGATTGAACTCGTGGTTTACGAAAAGAATATGTTCAAGTGTACCGTACGTCACGCGTGGAATTTTATTTCACGTTTCCGACCGATTCCTGAACTGTATCATGCCGTTCAACGTGTTCACGGCTTACATGATTCACACGGACGAATGAACTATGCGACTGTGTACACAGACATGCTCGCCTACGGAAGTTCAATCCCACACGCTTTGTGTTGCATTGTCATTACGGAGCGCACTATTCCGATACGTACAGCGATTGAAATATACAGAAGCGCGATTATGATAGCGCCAAAGTGCGCAGTGGATCCTAGCTACAACGTAAGTTTTGACGTGCTCTGCCCACCATCTTCGTTACCGACACTAGGGAGAGGGAAACAGTTCACATTGGTGAACAACAAGGCGCAGGGATTGTTTTCAGTAGCCTTTCTGAAGGAAGCATTGCCTACACTCCGCAAGTATTGTGAATACTTCGGTCTGCAGTATTCACATGGAAAAGGGTACACAGTGAAAGACCGACGTTTATACGAACAGTGGCAACGATGCACGGGTGCTATGGCAGACGAGTTTTGGTTGTTGAACTCGTAACATATACACCTGCATATGGAGTCGAGAAGTCATCGCCCGATCACAGAAGTCAAAGCTAAACACATGTGCGAGCATCTACCCGTGGACGATAACGTTATAGTCGCGGAAATGCACGAGTATCGCGCCAACATTATACGCAGCGTCATGTTCAAAGACATGAATTCCGTCAAGAGCGTTGGATATGAAACAACACATGCTCATGAGATATTTCATCGGTATGAGCCTCGTGCGTAATGGATGTATGAAAATCAGGTTAGCGCATGTTTTAACGTACTTACGCAAACACAAGAAGAACACGTTGTTTTTCCGTTCGGTCGAGATGATATAACTGGACGTGGAGTGGAAATCTTACTACAGTCACGCGATGGAAAGCAGACGTACCAGAACGGTATCGAGGAGAGTTACGTTCAGCACTGAGTTAACGCTTTACCACGTTCCGACGTATTGTGAATCACGGTTCGTACGACATGAGAATGAAACGACAGGTGAAGAATATACAGCAGAGCGTTCGCAAGACTATCGCGAAGGAGTTGCACAGACCGGTAAGAAGGAATTTTCCGAGACGTGCGGTGGAGTTAAAGGGACTTCACGACTTGTACCAAGCGGACCTGGTAGAGATGATACCGCACGCGAAGGTGAACAAGGGATTCAAGTACCTTATGACAATCATTAACGTGTTTAGCAAGTACGCGTACGCTGTTCCGTTGAAAAGGAAGACGGGTGTAGAGGTCGCACGAGCTCTGGAACCGATTCTTCGTGCTAATAAAATGAAATATCTGCAGACAGACAACGGGAAAGAGTACTATAACAGTAGCGTACAAAAATTACTGAGCAGATACGGTATCACACTCTATTCCACGTATAGTGGAAAAAGGCCTCCATTGTGGAACGTTTTAACCGTACGTTGAAAACGCACATGTATCGTGCGTTCAGTGAACAAGGTCATTATCGTTGGTTGGATATGTTACCGGAACTAGTCAACACGTACAACAACAGCGTGCACAGAACAATTGGAATGAAACCGTGTCAGGTGAAAGAATCCAACGAACGTACAGTGCTACAAAGGATTCGTGAGAATACGGCGAGGAGCATCGTTTATAAACGACCGAAATTCAAAGTAGGCGATCGTGTGCGTATAAGCAAACACAAAATGACATTCGCCAAAGGATACACATCAAATTGGACAAACGAGATATTTCTCGTTCATGCGGTGCATACCGGCAGCGTACCCATTACCTATTCGCTAAAGGATCATACAGGAGAAGTGTTGAAAGGTGGTTTTTATGAACATGAAATCAGTAAATCGAACGTTGGTGACGTGTACTTGGTAGAAAAGATTGTACAACGTAAAGGCGATCGTGTAAAAGTCAAATGGTTAGGGTCGATGTTAAACACGATTCGTGGATACACAAGAAGAACTTGGTATAACAACTATTCGACTCATGGAAATAGAACCAGTATCCATCGATGCGTTATGATGACAACATGCACGCTGTGTACAGTGTAAAAGACATTGTGTCACATCCTGGTTACGATGAGTACATCGTGAACACGACTGCAAACGACGTTGAACGCATGCGTAGGATCTTGACAGTGCACGAGTACTGGCAACGGGTTATCAATCGTGTGAAGAGGTTCCGTCTTAACGAAATAGTACCAAGTGGTACCGGATTCGATCACTACAAAGAATGTGTTTGGTCGGATCCGAACTGTGAAACGGGTCCGGACACTTGTGTATGCAGTTACATATCTACCGACTGCTGCAATATAGTGCGACTATTAAATAGACTGTGCACGGAACGACAACATGAAAATATTGCAACAAGCGCACAGATTAAAAATAAAGGACGTGAACTATTCGAAATTGTGCGGCGATGGTGGTGGAGGTGGTTGTGGCAGAAAAAAACGTAAACACGGACGTCTTCTGCCCGATACCGTTCGTTCGATCATCTGTGGACCTTCCGCGTGCGGAAAGACAAACGTCATGTTCAACCTGTTGTTCGATGTAAACGGATTGAGATTCGCGAACTTATACGTGTTTTCTAAATCACTCTTTCAACCCAAATATCAGATGCTGGAGACCCTGATGACACAACTTTCCAACGAAGGAATGGGTTATCACGCCTACAACGATAACGAACAGGTACCGCCTCCCGACGAGGTCGATCCTGATTCTATTATGGTGTTCGATGACGTGTCTTGTGAAAGACAACACAATATACGCAAGTATTTCTCTATGGGACGACACAGCGGTGTGGACGCGTTTTACCTTTGTCAGACGTACAGTCAAGTGCCAAAACAGTTGGTTCCTGACAATGCCAATCTAATAGTATTGTTCAAACAGGACGATCGCAACTTGAAGCATGTGTACAACGATCACGTCAACACGGACATGAAATATGACACGTTTAAGAACATGTGCGCTGAAGCGTGGAAAGATCGTTACGGCTTTCTCGTTGTGGACAAGGATTCTTCTATCGACACCGGTAGGTACAGAGTCGGTTTCGATCGTTTCATAGTAGTCGCACCTAACGATTAAACAAAAAAAAGTTGTCAAACGTTTAGCTAAATACACATGTCCTTCTGTCAACGACTTTAGTTGTCGTACTGCCGTTTATCGAGATGGATGACAAGAAAAAATGATTAGCACGTGATATCGACACGATCAGTGATGACATACGGAAGAAATACCGTGCGTTAAAACGTGGTATTCATGAAGAAGAAGCAACGTTATCCAAAAGTTACAAACCGATTCTGGAACCGTTACAAAATATTTCGCAAGCATTGCTTGAAAAGAAACGTAAAACAACAAATGAAAAGCCGATAAGAGTGAAAAAGATGAAACGAGAAGAAGAAGAGGAAGAAGAAGAAGAAGAGGATCCGATGGATGCAATTAGTAAGATCGATGTAGGAACACCACTTCGTTCCCGAACGAAACCGTCTTTCCTGAAAACACCCGTGATAGCCGAAACATCAGGTGATGACGATGAGGACGATCCTAGTCTCAACATTGAAAAAATATTAGACACACCGGAAGGAAGACGTGAAGCGCGTAGATATTTTCAGGACAATTACGACAGTGAATCGTTAGCGAACAAGTAAATGCATATGATCGTTTCGTCCGAACGCGATCGTCTGATGGACTATATGTACGGTGTAAGACATGAAAACGGAAAATGGATGATTGGTGATTCACAGTTCGAAATCGAAACGGACGATACGATTATTATCAACGGTAAACGATACAAAGGTACACCAGGACTCTACAAACTTGTATTCATGAAGCATCCTAATGAAAATGTTTACAATGAATCAGATCTGAAAGCGTACAAAGATATACTGCGTAACACCAACGCGCATAAGCAGTATTACTTAGCGAACGCACAGGTGAACGCGAACAAAGGTGTAAAGTATAAACGAATAATATCGCAACTGTTTCCACCGAAACGTACAGGACAGGGGCATAATAATATCGATACATCGTATATGACGCTAACGGGAAAAAAAAACAAAATCGATTACGTGCACTGGGACGATCCGAACGAACTGGTGGACAGATTACGACTGTTAATGGCATCACAACGTGTTGGAAACAGTGGGCACACAAACGAAATCGTCTCCATAGTGGAAGAACTACGTGAAGCAGACATAATCGTATAACAAGAGCGGTATATATCATCATCTGACATTAGCAGCAGCAGCATCGTCGTGATGGAATCGATCTTAAAGGACTCGTTAATGCCGCGTAAGCACATTAACGTTAACGACATGGTCACTGCTAAACTGTATCCCTTGCATTATTTTGTGATCAAAGCGTCCGTTAAAAATAAATACAGAACGGATGCGTTTGCCTTCATAGTCGACGTTGAATCAGAGACGATGTACGTGCTGACCTTGGCGCGGAAAGAATACAACAACGAAGAGCTGATAATAGAAAGACGTCAAGAGTTACACACAGAACAAGGTTCAGTGTACTACTACACTCCGCGCGACGGTCTGTACGTTGTAAAAAAGAAGAAACGATTCACAGCACCGTTAGGATTCACAAGGGTCGAAAGTAGTCGATGTGCTCCCTATTCGATTCTGAAAGCCGATAAAGTATAAATAATACTGTCGTTCACGCGTCGGGGACATTCCAGGTTTGGTTGTGACAACATGGATATCGCGCTAGTGTTTAATATCGCGTGCACAAGTGCCGTTGTCGCATCGAGCGTTAACGCTAACGATGTAGATTTCGCTATAGATTACTTGGTGCGATACGGATACGTGACCGACGATAGTTTACGACTCACGGACAACACCACCATCGATATCGACGCCTACCTTCTCACGTTTCAAGTCAATTACAATTTAACCGTAAATGGAGAATTGAACAATGAAACGATGAATCTGATGGGTGCGCGGAGATGCGGTAACGAAGATTTCGTGTCGTACACCTTACGAACACCGTGGGCCAAGAGACGTTTGTCGTGGCGGTTCTTTCACGGTAGCGCCAGCGTTATAGAAGCGTCGCGACAAGCGTTCGCTGTGTGGCGGAAACATTCGAACCTGGAATTCGAATATCGGCCCAACGACATAAACGCAGACATGGTCATTGCTATGAAATATTTTAAACAAAGGTGTCTGACTTCCAGGTGCACGATCTGTGGGTACGATTTGGACGGACGAGGAGGTATACTCGCTCACGCTTACTACCCGCCCGATTTACCGTATAACACTACTGAAATACACATGGACTACTACGAATCGTGGAATTATACGAACGCAACCGAAATACCGGACGATCAGACCAGTTTTCTTCAGGTGCTAACGCACGAAATCGGACACGCGTTAGGACTGTCACATTCCCTCGAGAGGGATTCGATCATGTACCCGTTCTACGTACCACGCTCGGACGGACCGTTCGACCTGAGAGACGACGATATAAGAGGCATTCAACACTTGTACGGGAAGCCGCCGCCGCCAGCTACGACGACGACGACAACGTCAACGTCGACGACGACGTCAACGACGACGACGACACCGACAACGAACGAGACCGTGCGGACGACAACGGATTTATGTCGACTAAAGAACGTTAACCAATTTTTAATAATCAACAGACATCTGTATATTGTGCACGATAACTTTTTGTGGACATTGGATCTCGAGTCGAAGCGAACGGGTGGGAGTCCGCTTCTGTTGACGGATTGGTTGACTTTCTT
Source organism: Magicicada septendecula (assembly GCA_034769895.1). Classification (NCBI taxonomy): domain Eukaryota; kingdom Metazoa; phylum Arthropoda; class Insecta; order Hemiptera; family Cicadidae; genus Magicicada; species Magicicada septendecula. The sequence continues at coordinate 955,040,083 of CM068367.1, forward strand.
ACCGCTGACGTTCACCAACGTTTCGGCGATGTACCAGAGACCGCAGACCGAAGAAGTGGTGCTTTTCATAGACAACTATGTATACACGTTTGATATACACAGTCTGCAGCCAGTGAACGGGTATCCGCGTTCAATCACAACGCTCGGTGTTCGCACGATGACGAAAATAAACGCTGCAATACACACGTACACGGGTCGAACTCTTCTGTTGTACAACGATATTTATTACGGCGAGATAGACGAGTGCACGTTCACGATCAAGAAACATGGATATGTTAAAGATCGTTTTGTCGGCTTACCAGAAGCCGTTGATAGTGCGTTCCGATACATCGACGGAAAAAAAATTTTTTTCAAAAACACACACGTATACGTGTACGATGAATTTCTAAATACGATTGTAAAAGGAAAACATAACGACGGACTCTCCGTTGTCGGAATAAAATGCATAGACAGTATGATCGTATCAAAACTAATCGATTTATTACGTGAATACGTATAAATGCCGTTTACAACGAACGAGACGCATCATTGACGAGATGAGTGTCGACAAGTTTGGCAGACACCAGAGCGCTGTCAGAGCGCGAAGGGAGACGCGACGCAGTCTGCGAGAGGATATTGGTATCACAATGACCGAGGACGGACACTTCGACGTAGCGGGAAAAAAAATACATAATTTGGGCGAACCGCGCGATGATAGCGGTGCCGTTCCACTGCGCTTTGTGCGTGACCATTGTCTGTTAGCTGACGATCCGTCGGCGGCGCAAGGAATAGATGCTAAAGGTCGTAAGCTCGTCAACGTCGGCGCTCCTGTCGATCTCGGGGACGCCGCCAACTAGCAGTACGTAGACTACTCGTGCTTACGTTTCACACAGTTGGTACCAAACAAGAAGAACGGGGCTGTCGTCGACGCACGGGACCATCGAAATACAGTCTCTGAGGGAACCGATTCTTGCGAGAGACGCTGCGACCAAAATATACGTGGACTCGAAGATCATACCGAAGGATACGAACTCTAACCTAATGGTCGGCAATGTGCGGATAACACAGTTAGCTCCACCCATGAACAACAAGGACGCAGTGAATTTGGAATTTTTAAACCGACACACGATCACCGCGGTATACGATGCTTATTTTAACGCACAAGGAAAAACCATTCTAAACGTTGGCGATGGTGGCGCACGGGCCACAGATGCAGTTAACGCACGTCAATTGGAGGACGTGAAGCGGTACGCGAAGAGCGAAACGTACAAACTCGCAAAAGTGTTCCAACATCGTTGGGAGAAAGTGGTATCGTATATCTATAAATTGCATAAACGCGCAGCGCGTACTTCACTTGGTGTCGAAGAGGCAGATTTACTACTTATGAACAAGACGGAGACGAACGTGTTGATTAGTGATCTGGACAAATCCAACGACGAGCAAGATTGGAGATCTCTTTATCGAGAGAAATCGAAACAGTAGTCAGGTGTGGACTACGTAGCCGTGTTGATAAAAAAAAGGGGCGTGGCCTTATCGGAAAAATAGTTAAAAGCGCGGTACCATTCGTCGCGAAGTCAGTACCTACACTGATCAATCGAGGGTGGACGTATTACCGGTAGAACTACATCTGCCTGGCTACAGGTTCTGTGGAGCAGGAACGAAACTAGAGGAGAGATTGAGTCGTGGTGATCGAGGAATCAACGAGTTGGACGAAGCCTGTCGTGAACACGATATCGCTTACAGCAAGTACAAGGACAACGAACGACGAGGTATAGCGTGTGGTAGCCGGTAAAGCGTGGGAACGAGTTAAAGCTTTGAATTCAGGCATCAGTGAAAGAGCGTACGCGGCAGCCGTAGCAGCAGCGATGAAGGCGATATCTGCGTTAGGCAGCGGGCTATGCTGTAGTGGTGGTGGTGGTGTGCGTAAACTTCGACGTCGCACCAGACGACGCAAACCGGTTCGACGCACGATAATCAGGAAGAGGAGGAGGACGACGACAACAGGGACAGAAAAACGACGAAGAAGGAGCGGTGGTAAAAAGGCTTCAGGACTCTTTCTTCGACCGTACCGAAAAAACTAATCAAAATACCCGTGCGTCCATTGTCCGATCGTGATCTTTATGAGTACACGAAACGATTGCGTATACCCTATTTCAGAGGTGTGTACATGCGCGACGCACTTCCTAGTACATCACCGTGGGTGAACGAAAGTGCGATTGTGAATCTGGACGACGCTAGCGGACCGGGCACGCACTGGGTATGCTACAAGAAGCGAGGCGACAGAGTCTGGTACTTTGATGGATTCGGCAATCTACGTCCTCCTGTCGAGCTAATACGGTACTTTGGATCGAACGTGACCGATGTTCATTACAATTACATGCGAAAACAGCCGTCGGATACAGTCATCTGCGGACATTTATGTTTAGAGTTTTTGACATCGAACGATCAGTAAACTACAAGATGTCTTCGCTTACGGTCACCGTCAGAGGAACGGATCCGAGCGCACTGGTTTGTGACTTTTTTCCACCGCTTGAATTGACGGACGGTAAATGGTACGCAGGACTGCTGGACTTTACCACGTACAACTCTATACCGAACGTGGAGAGTGGAAAAAACAATGTCTTTGCCGTACTAAAGGGAGCACGTAAAACGTTAGACCCTGTCAATATACCGACCGGTGTGTATGAAATCAGTGATATTGAAACGTACCTGAAAAAAGAACTAGCAGACTCGAAATTTTCTCTACGACCCAACAACAACACATTGAAATGTGAAATTTATTGTTCATACGATATCGATTTTGGATGTACGGAACACACAATCGGTACCATGTTGGGTTTTTCCAAGAGCCGCAAGTTAGAAGCGTATAAATTACACACGTCGGACGCGCCTGTAAACATTAACAAAGTGAATGTTTTGGAGATAAGGTGTAACGCTGTTCAAGGTTCATACAAGGCGGATCGAAACGAGCATATATTGCACTCGTTCTATCCAACGGTTGAGCCAGGATTCAAGATAGTCGAAACGCCTAGAAACGTCATTTATTTTCCGCTTAACGTACTACACTTGCGTAACGTTACAGTGTCCGTACATGATCAGGACGGTGATATTGTGAATTTTCAAGGGGAAGTCATCACCGCACGTATACATTTGAAACGTGTGTAGTAATCATGGGAATTTATTTCACCGATACCCCCGTGATGAAGAGCGGCGGCGGCGGTGACGGCTCGCACCACAAGATAAAAGAGGTCAACACTTTTGGAAAAGGTATCAGTAGACGTTCGTCGTTGACACGATTAACAGCAACTAACCGACGCTATCTGATTTCACTAGGATTCAAATTCAAGAGAAACAATTAACATGACGGACAGCGGTATAGTCTTATCGGTTGAACGTCGACTGTTCTTTGAAGACATCACATATTACGAATATCATCCTCATGCACCGTACGCGTCGGCGTTACGATATGGAAATAATGATGAGATACGCATACCTATCCTGCAACAGGAAGTCTTCACTTTACCGATGGAAAGTTTCCTGTACGTTGAAGGCAAATTGAGCAAAAAAACCACTGACACCGGTAATGTGAACTTGAAAATGATCAACAATGCAATCGCGTTTCTCTTCGAAGAAATCCGTTACGAATTGGCCGGTGTGGAAGTAGATCGTACCAAGAGTGTCGGCATCACGTCGAATATTAAAACCATACTATCTGCCAGCAAGCAGGACCTTGTTTCAATGAAAAATGCCGGCTGGGTTGCTCCTACATTTGACGAGCTAACACCATCCGGTAAAAATAATGAATTCAACTTTTGCATACCGTTGAGGATGCTGATGGGATTTGCTGACGATTTCACACATGTTATTTTAAACATGAAACAAGAACTGATACTATTACGCACTTCCACTGACGTTAACGCTCTGTCCTCGTCTACGGATGCACCCGCTAACGCTGATATAGAACTAACCAAAATCTCTTGGATGATTCCGTTCGTGTACGTGAACAATGAAGTACGGATACGATTATTGGATATCATACGCAAAGACCTACCACTATTCTTACCGTTTTGTAGTTGGGAACTGCACGAGTACCCGGTTTTACCAACGACTGACAGACAGACTTGGACAGTGAAAACAACTACACAACTGGAGAAACCGCGGTACGTGATACTCACCTTCCAGACCAGCAGAAAGAATAATCTGAAAAAACATGCCGATGAATTCGATCACTGCAATGTGACAAATGCGAGACTCTTTCTGAACGACAAATACTACCCGTACGATAACCTGAACCTGGATATCGATAACGGACGTTATGCATTGCTGTACGACATGTATACACGATTTCAAAAGTCGTACTACCACAGAAGTCAACCCAACGTACTTCTAACGCCTACTGAGTTCATAGCAAAAGCACCGTTATTCGTCTTCGATTGTAGCAGACAGGATGAGTCGCTCAAGTCTTCACCAGTCGACGTCAGATTGGAATTCGAGTCATCGAGCAATTTCCCCGCTCAGACCGCGGCCTACTGCTTGATACTGCATGATTCGCTCAACGTGTACACTCCGTTATCCAACACAGTGCGCAGACAGAATTAAACGTTTACTATATATTATTGTTTTTTTGCTGTAAATATAATGTTGCTTTTTAGAATGTAATGTGTGCATTACATGTATGCGATTTTTTATTTAAAAAAAATGTAATAAATTTTCATGTATCTGCTGTAAATAGAATGTAATGTATGACTTACATGTATGTTTTTTTTTTATTAAAAAAAATGTAATCATTTTTCATGTATTTTATTTTGTGGAGGGGGAAACGATTATCCTCTTCTTCCTATTTTTTTTTGCTCAGTGTTTCATCAACACGACTCGCGAGAGGACGCACAAGATGCTTTCACACGATTTCGATGATGATGATATCAATCCCAAGAACGACCGCTATTTCAAACAATGCGGTGAAGCGACAGCAACAACAATCAAGTCCTTATCACCAGACGATAAAGAAGTGTAAGTCATCTTAATTCAAAAAATCACATCCCCGTACCCGCGTTACAGAAGCTTGGAAAACCGTTTAAAGAGTTTTAAAGAATGGCCTGTATCGTTAACGATAACACCTAAAGAATTATCAGAAGCGGGTTTCTTTTACACTGGATGCAACGATAGAGTGATTTGTTTTTGCTGTGGAGTTGGATTAAACAAATGGGAACGTGGAGAATATGCTTGGATGGAACACGCACGTCATTTCCCCGCGTGCTCTTACGTAATGTTAATGAAAGATAAAAATTTTATCATCAAGGCACTGGGTATTGTTACCGAAGCGCAAGCACCAACAGCAGTAGCGACAGCAGAGAACGAACAACGCACCGACACGATCAAGGAGAATATAAAAAACGTAGAAGGAAGCTCAAATCGTGATACAATGTGCAAAGTCTGTTACGCACAAAACGTGGAAGTTGTACTTATTCCCTGTCGACATTTTATCACATGTGTGAATTGCGCCATAACCCTACATACTTGTCCCTTATGTAGAACCGCATGCACCGCTTACATGAGAGCGTATTTCTAGTTCGTTTTCACGCTTTAATTTAATCGATTAGTGAACACAAGATTTGAAAATATATGCTGCCGTGACAAAAGTGTTTAATCCAACTCCGCTAATATCGCATACCTCAATGTTTGAACAGCACGCGTTGAAGACGGACGCATGGAGCTGTTATCTCCGTACCAGTACATACGCTGTAGTGAATTAAAGCACACAATATTATACCCTATAGAAATTTTTGTATACAACATTTTTACCTGTAAATTTGTTGCACTGATCCGTGACGAAAATATAAGGTACAAAATAAACGTTCCGAAAAAATTCTTTACGAGCGTTTCACAACATACAACGTGACTGTTCCTTAAGACGGACGGATCTGCAGCGTTCTTAGTAACACCAAACACGTTGTTTATAACGAAAAAATATGTGCGAGGATAATCTAGCAGTCATACTTGACTTTCACTGTTTCATCGACAACGATGGAAACGAACTCGTTAAGGAACTAGCCATTATGGATGTCACCGCATTTGCCAGCAGACATTGGATATTTACACCTCCAGCAAACATGATTGTTTCGAATCATAAACATGTGAGGACAAACAGATGGTTAACAGACCATTATCATGGACTAGCGTGGACGGACGGGGACACATCGTATGAACATCTTGTACCGATATTAGAAAAATATACATTTCCTTTTAAATTTGTGTTCGTAAAAGGATTGCAAAAAAAAATTTCTACAGAAGCGTATCGTGCATTTTAATATTATAAATTTAGAAGATTTCGGTTGTCCCAAACTCGATCAATTACAATCAATACATGGAACAGCCTGTCTCGCGCACCACTTATTTCCAGAAATATGTACAGATACTAGAGTACACGCTTTACGCGAGTGGGTTGTATCAGATTTTAGAGTAATCAATATGTTTCTGATAAATTACTAATTGAAAACATTATTGTTTAGCGCTTACGTAAAACAAATTAACTTTTCTGACGATTACATCACCCTGTATAGTCATAAAAAAAATTAGCGTCACCGACATGTTCTAACACGCATGAGTGCTGTTAATTACATCATTCTGTCTATTCATAAAAAAAATAACCGACTCGTCTCCTCTTCCCCGCCTACCCATCGAGCCGTGAGAAGTCAAGTCGTATCCTGTTCACACGGTTAAAAATATACGCTTACTGTACGTTATGTAGTTCCCCCTCGCCGGTTCCACCTCCACAACTACCTCCCTATTTATTCCGCTGTGCGCGAGCGTTATTCGATCAGTCCTTGAGAGACGCGTGAGACAAATATAAAATTCTTTATTTTAAAATGGCATCATTCACTGAAAAATTTGCAACTATTAGCGCAATTGAATATAAAAAAATAAAAGAATTAATAATCGGCGTAAAATATCCGATAGAAGAAATGCAGAATATAGACGCAAAGTACGGGAAAGCCGTACTCGTCACTCTCCAAGATTATAAAGACCCTAAACTAAAATATCGCGTATATCTACCTAAAAGATACGCAGGCGTTTTCGAAGATGACGAATTAAAAGATTTAGTACCGTGTTCACTGCATCCAATTTTTCGTGGAGAAAAGGATAGAGCGTACATAGTAGAAATTGTACAGTAAGACCGAATGGACATACTCACTTACCATGTATAATTTTCATTGTGAATACACATAATTGTCATTAGCTGCACGTACGATTATATATATATTAACATGTACTTAGTTGTATTTTAACTTATAATATATTGTGCTTACACATATATTTAATTTAATTTAATTATATTTAATTATCAATGTACTTACTGTATGTCTAGATAATAAAACAAGGCTTACGTGGTGTACGTTTTAGAGTAAGCCCGGATAGACATCTTCAAAATTAACAAATATATTTGTTCATAATTGTCATTGCACACGTGTACAAATAGTATTTTAAAATATAATGTGCTTACACTTATTTCATTTTGATTAAATTCAAAACAATTATTAAAACAATTACAAATAAATTATTATGCGTAATGAATTTATAAATTAAAATCTATTTTGCTTACACATAATATAATTGTATACAATTGTATTTTTATAATTGTGACTACTGTGTGTGTGTGTTTTTGTACATATTTGGCATAACATATTGCACTTATTTATTGTAACTTTTAATTATTAGTTTTACTTAGTTGTAATTCATACACAATTGTCACACATGTTTACATATTAATTTTTGTCACTACTGTGTACGTTTACATATTTTAATTTGTAATTAGTTTATTTAGATGAATAATGTACACAAATGTCATATTGTATATGTTTACATATTATGTATTTTGTACTTGTCACCACTGTTCACTATTACATAATATGTATTTTAAATTGTAATATATTTTGATTACATGTATTTTAATTAAACAGTATTGCTTTACCATTTTTATTCTATATTTATTTCAAAAATCCTTGAAAGATTAACACTAATCATCACTCAATATAGAAGCTAGAACGAATGTTGCACAATGTGCATTCATGTGTTATTACATACAACTAATTTAAAAATCAATATTATTAAACAATAATTGCTTGATTATATTATACTTTAGAAATTAAAAAATTATTTAAAAATGAAACTTACCTTGTACGAGTTCTAGTTGAGTTACTGAATGTGAATCTCGTCGAACGAAATTAAAAAATTATTTAAAAATGAAAATTATTTAAAAATGAAACTCACTTTGTACGAGTTCTAGTTAAGTTTTACCGAATGTAAGTCTCGTCGAACAATGTGATGATGTGAGCAATTCGTACAGCGTATATATACGCTATCTCAAGGATGAACGCGAAAGCAGCTGGTATCAACCAGAGCTGCTACACGTGCAGTCAAGGACAACCATTTAGCTTGGCTTTCTGTTTCGACGACAAAAAAAAAACCTAGAGCTTCTACACGTGCAGTCAAGGACAATCACTTAGCTTGGCTTTCTGTTTCACACAATGTACGGTCATCACTTCGTTCACACACACACAGCGTTAACAAATGCACAGACAGCTGGAGCCCAATTAATAATATTACATCACCAACGACTTGTGTTCTTCAAATTATTTACGACTAATAAAGCCTCAGCTCTCACGCTTTGGTAACAGATGGCTAGACAATTACATCATCACCAGCATGTGTACATATGCTCAGATAGCCGAAGCCAATTATTATTCATTACTTAATCAACAGCTCGGGTTCTGTTATTAAACAAATGGATGTACGCACGCACACGCACACACACACACACACACACGCACAACGTTAACAAATGCACAGACAGCTGGAGCCCAATTAATAATATTGCATCACCAACGACTCGCGTTCTTCAAATTATGTACGACTAATAAAGCCTCCGTTCTCACGCTTTGGTAACAGATGGGCACACAGATGGATTGATTACATCATCACCAGCATGTGTACATATTATGCTTAGATAGCCGAAGCCAATTATTATTCATTACAACTAGACATTCAATTATGCAGTGCATATCATGTGTATTTCTTACATGTACACAAACAACACTAGCCTTTTTTTTACGTTCGTGCAATATAGATTACTATAGTAATAATTATCTATGCCTAAATATATATGCATAAATGCATATATTCAATATTTACAAGTGATGATTTTAAATTTTTGCACCGAAGGACTGCGTCAAAAAGAATTTCACACTGATGATGTGCATATTTTTTATTTTTACAATATATACTTACCATAAAGGTAACACAGATTCAAATGTACAGTTCTCGAGTTGGCAACAATGCAATTCACCTCTTCACATCGACGATATCCGGACATTGGTGGCAGTGTAAATATATCTGAAACCCGTACACTATAACACATGCACGAGCCGACGATAAACCAGCACACACATGCACAACCCGACAACATCGCCACTTTCCCAACATGGCCGCTACACCGCCGACAAAATGGACGACGACCCCACCACTCCTGGCGGCGGTCAAGCCACGACGAGGCCGCGGCCAAGCCCCCGCCGGACGGCGAACAGCGAACGGCGGCCACGCCTCCGCCAATCAACGCACACATAACCCCACAAAATGGCCGACGACGACAACATGGCCGAATGCCGACAACATGGCCGACAACTTCGGTACGCCCACCGAGGTCACGTGGGACACACCACTACCCCCCCGGTCCATCCTAACCTCTGCACACAACGACACACAGCAACGGAAGTCTACCCCCACCACCACGATTTTTGAATTTCGCGCCAAAAGGGGGGCTGGACGTCACTTCCGCGGTAGAACTCTCATTCTTACCCTACTAACGTTGCAATGCCGGTGCAAGCACGAAATGAAAAATTTAATGCCATTTGAAAATAACCATTGTTTACTAATTAAAATATAACAGTGATAACATTTAATCTGTATGATTCTACTTGTATGGCCAATGTCGTGCAATCTTTAAGACTCATTGGTCTTATTAAGTAGGCAATTAATCCGGATACTTACCGGTTAAACTCTGAGAGAGGTTTCATTTAACTTATATTTTCCTGTTACGATATAGTACACTTAATAATATATTATTTTGAATTCTATCTTATTGCGTAGTATTCCGTAGGAATCATATCGTATCTTATTGTATATTCAATAGGGAAGGACCATCTTATACAGCGTGTAGCCTACGTATTATAGGCAAGTATTGGCATTAGACTTACTTCTGAAAACAAAATACGATGATGAACTCAGAATTTTTGTAACGGTTAAATTTGTAAAAAGATAGTAACAAATTTACAGACACAACTATAAAAATATCTTATAATCTAAATAACATTACTTTAATCAATTTAAATCTAAAATTAAAGATGCCATTCACAATTAAAACAGAATGTACAGAGTAGTGTCCAGAATAGACAAAAATAGTGGATCCCTTTCTGGGCCATAGGGATAGTTTTCACAACATTTTCTATAGCACCAACTGTTGTCCAGCTATGCTAAGCCCTTCTCTGAGTCCGTGCTGCCTCTCCGGCACTGTGGATAGCCGCTGCCAACCGCGGTTTCAACAACCTCTCTAACAGCTTACCAGCTACACTTAACAGGCATAGCGGCCTATAAGCCGAGTGGGAAACTGGTTTACCCTTGGTCTTCCTAAGCAGCATCAGGCGCTGCACCTCCCATATCTTAGGGAAGACTCCTTCTCTTAAGCACTGGTTGTACATGCCGAGGAACAGATGAGAGCAGGCTCTTGCAATTCACTTCATCACCACCACAGTATTACCGTCTGGTCCCGGGGACTTCTTATTTTTCATCGAACTGACAGCCAGTAAGAACTTACAGATAAGCTCCTCCTCCCTTAAGAGTGGGACTCTTCCTAGAGGGGTGGGGTATATTTCCGTGGGCCTCACTGGATGCATCGGGAAGACTGTATCCACCAAATCCTACATGCTGGGTAAGCTCCAAGTTTGCGCAAGACAATCGTATATGCTATTTACCAGGAGTGACTATCTAGTTCTTCTCTGAGTATGTCCCAATTAAGATTTATATTCCTGATGCTCATTATCTCCTAAATTCCTTTCCCTCGCTGTTGTGAACCTCCATCTAAAGCGCTAAAGCTCTCTTCGAAGGACAGCAATCAACTTGGGTCAGCAATACGTAAGTTTCTTATTTCCACGCAGATTTCTTTTTCTAGGTGTTGAGGCATCGCAGCTTTGAGTAATGAAGAGCACTGTGTTCTCCACCTTAGCCTCAGCATTCCCGTCTCCCTCCAGGAGGATTGCAGCCTCTCCTCTGTGTATCATCCAGAACAGTGTTTTCCATCCATCTTTGCTGTATTCCAACTAGGTGTATACTCATGGTGGTTAGTTACTTTTGGTAGTGTTTTCACCTAACTATAGTTAATGTACTGAAGATCACTTCCAATGTACTGATCAGTCGCATTTCAGCCTACCACACCCTACGGTATAATCTCGGATTCCAAGGTGATGTCAGGGATTGTTCCCTCGCAATCTTGTCGGCTGAAGGTCGACGTGTTCCCAACATACATCACATTGAGACCAGCCCTTGATGCCATCCTGAACTCACGCCTTTCTCTGGAGTCATTTGTCCCCATTCCGCAGAATTGGCTTTGAAATCACCATCGACTAATTTCACTCCTTCGATTTCTTTTAGAGGGTGTTCTAGTTTATCAAGCTTCTCCTGGATATCGCCTGTTTTCACGTTAGGTGAAATAGCACCCAGACATGTCCTGTTCCGTATTTTGTCTAAGTGTTCTTTAAGTTCGGGGCACAAATGACTAGTGTGCCAAAAGTGTCAGTAAACAATCTCGTTTCTGTCTTATCCCGGTACTGCTGAATGATGATCACGTCAGATTGCAGATTACTTGAATTTCATAGAGCAGAATGTTAGGTGTTTTGTTCCTATGGAGCTTCCTTGTAAATTCTTCATAGTTTACTTGACTTCTATGCTGCTTCTAGTACTTGCTTGAAGACCAAATACAACTTTATTCTCTAACCCAGGAATAGTTACGAATCAGAATTCATTTCTGTACAAAGAATGCACCTCAGAGTACAGTCATTACTCTAATGGCCCGCTTCTCCGCACTGTATACAGGCCTTGGCCTTTCCTGTCTTGTTTGCACATAACATTTGATAATGACCATAGCCAAAACATTTGCAGTATCGCGTGATGATCACTCTGCATCTCACTCTGCAGCTTACCCAACCGTCTTTATATAAAGGCTCTCAAGAAGCTCCATTTCTCCTAGTTCGCTTGTCTCAAAAAAGGCTATCTACTGCTCTCTGCTGTTAGTTCTCGTGACTGAGATTTTCATCTATTCATCAAAGTCCTTGATTTATCCTTTTTCAGCGTCCTCTACTTCTTCATAGGTTGTGAAGCCATCCAGATCCCCGACCTCCAAAGTAACATTTGAGTTAAGGCTGGCCACTGTGGCATTTATTCCGAAAATGTGCTTCAGTGCCTCACAGAAGCCTTCCCTATTTTTGGTCCCCTCCTCTAGCATCAAAATATCTCCCGACCTGGTTTGATGAATGGGCCTAATTCCGTTTGCGTCTCTTCTGCTTTTGATTAATTCATATTTCCTATAGCGCTTCCCTATATGTGTGGCCTTGGGTTGACTTTATAAGAAGTGCTTGAGGTCGCTTAGCGCGTCTTTTCTGCTCGTCTCATCAGCCTTGATCGCTGCCTCATTGCCACATATTTTTACTTCATTTTCATTCCAACATGGAAGACATTATTTCACTTCCCCTTACCTAACATGCTCGATCTCGTCTCTGTTGATAATGCCTTAGATCATTTCGTTGACTCTTAAACAGAATGGCGCCTAATCGACAGTGTGTTTGAAGCATTCTCCTCCAACGTCTTCCTGAATAAGGAATCTCATTTCTGGTCTCGATAATTGTATTTATTCGCTACCATAAACTATGTTATTTTCATAAGGAATGTAAAAAGGCTACCATAATAGCAATCCGGAAGCAGAAACACTATTCCATACCCGTCAAAAACTGGTAAAGGCCATTCACTACGACGTAGAAAGGCTGATTAGTATTTGATACGAAAAGCTGCTATTTTATTTTCCTCCCGAACTATTAACTTCACAAGGTTGATAGCTTTCTGACGAATTTAGTAATGTTACTTACATTTTTTCATAGAAAGGAACTTGCTATTCGGCAACATATAATGGAATGTTCCCCAAAATTTAGCTAGATCCCTTATGGATGGATGTTATGCATTATAGGACTAACGATCCTTCACAGATTATCGATTCCTTCACTAACTAGACTAATTACTCGATTAAATTGGCCGTCCGCTTACTCTGTTCTTGCGAATTTAGATATCTCGGTGTACATTTTGATCGTCGGTTACCTAGGGCACCAGCCCCAGACGGTTACCAAGAGCGTGTGTTTTCATTATTTCTGTGTTATGTTGGCTCATTATGATGACAAGTTTAAGCCATTGATTATTGACTATCGGTGTCTTCTTATTGATCTATAATTTCAAAACCATACATGATTTAGTCGTTCACAGTCTCTACTAAGTTAATTTTAATAATAATGCTACGCTGAGGAAGTAAATAGTACCGCATCGCTGAGTGCCAACATGGCCCTTGTCATGCCGGAGCACGCGAGGCTGTTCCTGTTTGGAGATCATTTTGCGCGGCAGAATTACCTAACGCTCTTAATTCTTCGAGATTGTTCGTGAATCTTTCAGACATTTACTCTACTACTTTATCAGACCCGCTATCTCACTAGAGCGCAAGGCGGCGGAAGTACTAATATTGTATTTATTTATACTGACGCGGCCCTGTTCAGTTACACCTCAAAAAAAAAATGGAGAAACCGAGGAAATAGAAAAGTAAGAAAGGAAATTACAGATAAGTAATAAGTGATAAATTACAGATGTTCGAAAAAAATTCTCGCCCGAGAAAAGAACTGAAATTAATGAAGGAACATAAACAATAAAGAACTTTGATGTTTATCAGCCCGGAATTTCTTGACAGGACAAAGACCGAACGTGAAAGCTTACGATCCCTTAATATTTTTTACGTTATTTGTAAAATGAAAAACCTGCGAATACAAGTAAGAGAAGAATTACAATTGGTCCGGATGAGACCAGAAAGACTGACAAAAACAATATTCGACAATGCCGATACATTTTCCCAAACATAAATCCATTGCATCAGAAAATTAAAAAGAATCTGACAGAAATAAAGTTTAAAACTATCGATATTGTAGACAGGAACATCGTTAGGTAAAATGTAAAAAATTTGGGGGCTTCAGGGAAAAGTGAAACAACAAATAAAAACTACCTGGACTGAATTAAGGCAAAGAGAACGTAATGAAAGGAGAAAAGAACAATGTAAAAACAGAAAAGCTAAAATAGAAGGAAAATCACGAAGAAGCCATTTTACGTGTGTCCATAGTCGGCCAATATCGTAAATAGTAGAATGAATGGTTTTACGACTTATTATTATTATCCTTTCATTATAAATACGTATAGTCTAATAACGCGTTAATTTTATTATAATATTTAATATTTGTAACAAGATTTTTACAAAAATTTTACGTACTTCACGTTATTTACATAACATTACTAAATTCCTGTTATATAGTGTACTTTACTAATTATCCAAATTACCGCTTGTGTTTAATTCAGCAAGTGTTATAACTAAATATAATATAATGTGCAACTATTAATACTATGTAATTGTTTAATTTAATACGTGAAATTCAATCAATAGAATTTACTATAAAACAAATTTTATTTTTTACGTCCCTGAAATCCTTTTTATATTTAAAATTATATAAGACCACACATAAATACTTGGCTTTGCATACTGAAAGTTTAGACATATTCAAAGCCTGTAGGAATTTGATAAATTTTTGTTTATAATTGAGATTACACAAGGTTAGATAATGAAAGTACAAAGAGTAAATCAGTATTAAAAAATATTAAATTTTATTACGTAAATTCATAAAATTGAATAAAACATTTTAATTATTACATAATATTTTTTACTTGTAAGTTGCAGTCTTGAAAGTTGGCAGTAGTGTGTTGGTAGGTATACTAGGCCACCAGTACGTCGGTTTCCCGCTAGAGGTCGGGGTGGTGGTGGAGGGTGATGACGTCAAGATCAGCTGATCATGACGTCACAAGTGACGTCACGAACAGATGCACTCTTGACCTACATAAACAGTCAGGTGACGTCACAGAAACAACAATGGAGTCGTTGTTTTAGGAGGCGTCTATTGTTTCAGTGTTGGAACAATGGTTTCAGTGTTTTCTTTTGTTTTCTAATACCGCCTATTGTTTCAGTAACGTCTATTGTTTCAACGATAACACTGGCTGTTGAGGTAGGTCACGATCTTGAGGTCATCCCCCCCAGTCTACTGGCCTATTATTCCTATCGTGTTGTATCGAGGGGGCGTGGCAGGCTGTGTGTGTGTGTTTTGTCATATACAGAAATACAAAGTTTAATCAATTTAAATAGTATAATTAAGAAAAATAATTGTAGATATAAAGAAAATAATATATACAAAAATAAAAAAAATGTAATAACGAAAAATAAATGCAAAACATGACCGATATCACCTTATATTAAACCAAGAACTCTGCAGTTAACTAGCTCGGGCTCTGTACGATGTGTCGCTCGCAAGTGTCGAGATCAGACTGAAGGGTTTAGCGAACGAACCTCGTGTTCTACGATGACGAGGAAATCTTGTTCTACTAACGAGCGTAATTATTGCACCATACTGTTGCGCAATAATATGATGCAACAGGTCTATCGATCGAATCGTGTCATAATGTGTCAAGGTGATATGGTGAAACAGTACTGTTCCCATAAACGGGTCGAGGATTGTGAAATACATTGCACGACGTCACGAACAGGTGCCCTCTTGACCTACTTCAACAACTCTCCACCACTCCCCCTCCCCGGCCCATCGATGGCCTCGGGTCCTCCCATTGTTGTACGCGGATGGCGGAGGGGGGTACTGTTGGCGTAGTACGTGTGTGTGTGTGTGTACGCGCGCGCGCGCGAAGGGTTTTCAAAATATTTCGCACTTGCTCATTTCGGTCTAGTTCTCGTTAATTTCGGTCTAGTTTTCGTTCGTTTCGGTCTCGGTCGGTTCGTGTTCGGGGTTCGGGCTCGGGCTCGTCCGCAAGAGGAAAAATAACAAACGTATTACCAACCAACTAAAAAGATGAAAAATATAAAAAATGTAATAAATAATGTTAGATATTATAAAAGTAATAGGTCACATACAGAAATACAATGTTTAATCAATGTAAATATTATAATTAAGAAAAATAATCGTAGATATTACAAAAAATAATATATACAAAAAAAATATTTAAAAAAAATGAAAAATAAATGTTATAGCGAAAAATAAATACAAAATATGACCTATTTCACCTTAAACCAAGAACACTGCAGTTAACTAGCTTGGGCTCTGGACGATGTGTCGCTCGCGAGTGTCGAGATAAGACTGAAGGGTTTAGCGAACGAACCTCGGGTTCTACGACGACGAGGAAATCTTATTCTACTAACGAGCGTAACTATTGTACCATACTGTTTCAGAACGATATGATGCAACAAGCAAAGCCTTGAATAAGGTTGTGCAATAATATTCTTGTGGCTATATGTTGTACAGATTTACCGCCCAGACCTCAGTTAGCAGCTGGACATGCTGCTGAAAACAAGTGGTTTCTAACCTAAAAATGTGTGTGTTATTCATATTAGTAGACTTGCTGCCTACGTCTCAGTTAGCAACCAGACACGTTGGGGAAAAATAATTCTAAGTGTGCTTTATTTCGAGTAAGTCATAGTACAGAACCATGGCGGTATACGCAACTCGTACGATCGCGCTTAACTGAAGTGTAAATACGATAAAGTATAACGATTTCGAAGACGGTGTGGACACGTTATCCGTATTGTTGGACAGAATGGTGGACGTTATTCCGGAAGACGTGCGCGCGGAATCACGCTATATGGAGGACAGTTTTAAGTGGTACTTGGCCGTACGCGTCGTATTCAAGAAATTCGTATCCGATCGCGAACTGGAGCAGACGAGAGTGTATCGTTCGCGTACGCAACTCGTTTTTTCCACGGCGGACGCTGAAGACGTAAACGAACAGTACACGGAGTGCGTGGAAAAAGTGCTCGAATCGGTTTCGAAGTTCACTCGTGAAGGTAGCGGATGGGTCGAGAACGGGATTTTGGCCGTTGAAGTGAACAAAACAAGTGACGATGTTTAAATATTGTCCTCTCGCAGGAAACCAGTTACATCCACACTCCGACAAAATTGCAAGGAAGAAAGCGTTAGTGAACGTACAGAATCTATATGACGATAAATGCTTCCTATGATCCGTTCTAGCCGGGTTAAATCCGGTCGCCTCTCACCCGCACCGCATGTCTCACTACTGGCAATACGAAAACGATCGACAACCCGGTGCCGGTGACTAAAATTAAAAAATTTGAAAGACAAAACGGGAATATTTCGGTGAACGTGTTTGGTTACAACAGCGAAATTAGCGAGTTTGGATACAGAAAAGACGAAGTGTACACTATTCGGATAATCGAGCACAAAGACAGGACGCATGTGAATCTTCTATTACTGGTCAATGACGAAGGGCTCAAACATTACTGTCTTATTAGAAACATGTCACGTCTACTGTTGCACACCACAACGAGTACTAACACTCCGGTTTTCTTCTCTAATTACTGCCTCCAACGATTTTGTGATAAAACGGATGCGAAGGAAGAGCGGAAACGGTTGAAAGAACACGATGTACTCTGCACACCGCACGGAGCGCACGTCTACTGTTGCACACCACAACGAGTACTAACACTCCGGTTTTCTTCTCTAATTACTGCCTCCAACGATTTTGTGATAAAACGGATGCGAAGGAAGCGCGGAAACGGTTGAAAGGACACGATGTACTCTGCACACCGCACGGAGTGCAAAAAGTCGAACTGCCAGCGGGAAAACACGGCCTCATATATTTTAAGGACTACACGAAGTGTCACAGAGTACCGTACACGGTTTACTCGGACTTTGAATCTTTTCTTCGCCCAGTGTCCCAATGTACGCGCGAAGAGGACAGATCGCACTGGCAGGACATCGCGCATCACGTTCCGTGCAGTTTGTGCTACGTGATCTTTGATTGGACGGGGAAAGCCGTGAAAAAACCCGTCCTGTACCGCGGCGGTAATGACGTGGTGGAGACCTTTCTCCGGACTCTTCGCAAAAACGTGAATCGACTCGAACGCGATTTCAACAGACCGCTCCGCATGGCCGAAGACAACGAACGCGATTTCCAGAACGCCACCGCCTGTCATCTGTGCAAGAAGAGTATCGAGCGCGGCGACGCGAGCGACAAAGTGCGAAACCACGATCACGTGACGGGCGAGTACCTGGGAGCCGCGCACAACGCGTGTAATTTAAACTATAACGTGCCGCAACACGTTTCCGACTTCTTACATAACTTGCGCAGCTACGATTGCCATCATCTCATTCAAGCGTTCGGGAAATTCAAACACGACGAAATCAAGTGTATAGCCACGACCAGCGAGCGGTACGTGTCCGTGTCCCTCGGCCGCCTACGGTTTCTCGATTCCGCGCAGCTTATGAACGCGTCGTTGGAAAAGTTGGTGAAGAACTTGCGAAAAGACAAATTTAAAATACTACAACAATCCACGCCAACGGACGGAAACAAAGACGAAGAAGAAGAAAGTGATGAAATGCTGGTCAGAAAGGGAGTCTACCCGTACAAGTACGTGACGGACGAAAGGAAGTTCGAAGACGTGTCTCTGCCCGCGCCGGGACACTTCTACAACCGTCTAGCCGAGACGCTCGTGTCGGAAGAAGATTACGCGCACGTGCAAGACGTGTGTGTGGACGGCTTTCGGGATGCGAACGTTAGGCGATTATCATGACCTCTACCTTAAAACCGACGTGTTGCTGTTGGCCGACGAATTCGAAAACTTTCGCGAAACCAGCCTACAATACTACGAAATCGATCCGTGCAGCGTGTACTCCGCGCCGGGACTCGCGTGGAACGCCATGTTGAAAATGACAGGGATTCGACTGGAACTACAACAAAATATAGACATGTACCTGTCAGCGGAGAGCGGGGTAAGAGGGGGTACCGCGATGGTGCCCACGAGATACGCCAAGGCCAATAACCCTTACGTACCGGACTACGATCGCGAACGCGAAAACAGTTACCTCCTCTACCTGGACTGTACAAACCTGTACGGCACCGCGTGAGACAGCTGTTACCCCACTCCGGAATCCGATGGCTGGAACGTGAAGAAACCGTCGCGTTAGATTAGAGTATGGTAGCCGCTGAAGACGAAATCGGCTACATTCTCGACGTTGATCTAGGTTATCCCCACCAGCTACACGACCTACATTCTGACTACCCGCTGGCACCGGAACGCATAAATGTCGGCGAGCACGAATTGTCCGCGTACTGCAAACGTTTCAAGTATATGAAAGACTTCAATTTGCCCACCACCGGCACTGTCGAAAAACTGATCCCCAGTCTCGAGGATAAGACAAACTATAGCGTGCACTACAGAACGTTGCAGCTGTACCTGAAACTCGGGATGGAACTGAAAGCCGTTAATCGCGTGTTAGTGTTCCGACAGAGCGCGTGGATGAAGCCGTTCATTGACTTTAACACGGAGAAACGTAAACCCGCGGTAAATGATTTCGAAAAAGACTTCTTTAAACTAATGATCAACGCAGTGTAAGGGAAATTGTTTGAAAATTTCCGGAAATGTATAGATTTCCACCTAGTCTCCAACTAACGCGAAATGGTAAAACTGAATTCTAGCCCGAAATTTGTGCACGCGAACGTGTATAACAAAGACTTGGTAGGCGTAATGATGAAAAAGAGAACGGTGTATCTCAACCGTCCGCTGTACGTAGGATGCACCGTGCTGGAAATTAGTAAACACAAAATGTACAGTTTCCACTACGAGTTTATTGTCGCGAAGTACGGACCGCGTGTGCGATAGTGTATGACCGATACGGACTCTTTGCTGTACGATATACGCACCGATAATGTGTACGAAGACATTAAGGAGAACCTAGATCTATTCAATACGTCAGAATATCCCGCAACCCATCCCTGTTATAGAGCGGTAAATAAAAAACGTTTGGGAACGTTCAAGGACGAGACGCACGCAAAACCTATCGTCGAATTCGTCGGCTTGCGCGCGAAATCGTATTCGCTACTGGTGTTGCAGGACGACGGCGAGAAAAAGGAGAAACGTGTAGCGAAAGGCGTACCGCGAGTGGCTATACAGAACCGATTGACTCACTCGGATTACAAACCCTGTTTGCTGTCACCGACGACGATGACGTCGAGTAACCGACAAACGTACACGTCCGCGCAGATCATACGCAGCGAAGACCATCGACTCTACACGGATCAGATTGTGAAACTTTCTTTATCGCGGTACGACGACAAGAGATACGTCTTGGACGACGGGCAGAGAACGTTAGCGTATGGACATTACAGAATTTGCGAGACGGAAGAGGGGGGGACGTGCGACGACGACGGTGCAACAACAACAACGGGCCAGCGTGATACGGACCGCGAACCGCGAAAGCGTGATTCGGTACGTTTGAAGAGTGTTAGTGACGGAGGAGGAGGAGGAGGAGGAGGAGGAGGAAGATATATATATATATGTATATAGGAAACGATTAACGGTATGACTGTGCACTACACAATGCTGTGTAGTTTATTATAACTGTTGCATCATATCATTGTGAAAAATTATGGTACAATACGTGTTGACAGAATGTTGTGCAATAGTTACACGCAACAGTAGAACCGGGACGGGTGGGGGGATCGTCCGTCTATATAAATGGGAACTCGTTCACCATACCGTTCACTCTTGTGTCGACAGTCGCAAGCAACGCATCACAACTGTCGAACATACTAAGCAAGCAAGCATGCTTGCAAGCAAAACGGAATCCATTGTACAGAAATTTAGGAGCGTAAGCGTTTACGAATACGTACGATTTCAGGACCTAGAAACAGGGACGAATATCCAATTCGCCTGTTACAGAACGAGACGTCGCGGTACGGACCTTCACTGACAGCTGTTATAACCGGGGGAAAGGACGGCGCGGGATTACTCAAAGTCTACCTGCCGAAACGATACGCGAAGCTGCTTACGGACGATGAACTGCAAGGCGTACAGGCGGACACGCTCTACCTACAGTACAACGGACAAAGAGATCATGTAAGGGACATTACTATTGGAAGATTGTGAAATATTGTTTGTACGTTATTTTGTAACACTTTATTATTTGTGTGTTTTATTTTTTTGACAATACATGTATTGACTAACATTATAGGCGGTATTACTTTCCCTCTCCTCGTTTCTTAACCCCCTCCACCACACTTCCCTCAACCAACATTACCACCCCTTCAATACAAGCGACACGACGAGGACAGGGGTCAGGGTTTCGTTCGTTGTCGACGGAGCAACATCTCACCGAGGATCGGCCGACCCATACAGCACGATACGGAGAGAGAAAGAGAGAGGGAATACTGATTCGCGAAGACGACTCTGACCAGAACATGACATCACGCTCAGCTGACATTACTGGCGTCATCATCGGCTGTCCAGCGTTGGTATAACTGTCCGCAACACGGGAAGTTTCAAGACAGTGACATGACGGAAGGCGAAGCGAACACATCTCAACGCAAGAGGAGAGTAAAGTTTAGCGAAAACCTGACGTCCTATCCTGTACCGTACTACCGTGAATCGCGTTTTGGTGAACTCGTAAGAAGACACAAGTATGCAACTCACGACGAAGAAGAAAAAGAACAACAACAACAACAACAACAGAAATGTGGAAACGGTTCGCAAGACGATCGCGATGGAGCTGCACAGACCGGCGAGAAGGAATTTCGTTAGACGCGCGGTGGAACTGAACGGACTGTACGACCTCTACCAAGCCGATTTGTTGGAGATAATACCGGACGCTAAGGTGAACAAAGGCTACAAGTACCTTATGGCCGTTATAAGTTCGCGTACGCCGTCCCGTTGAAAACTAAGACGGGAGCGGAATTGACGCGCGCGCTCGAACCGATACTCAAAACCAACAGAATGAAATATCTGCAAACGGACAACGGTAAAGAATACTACAACAGCGCTGTACAGTCTCTGTTGGATAAGTACAAGGTAAAGCTGTACTCGACGTTCAGTGAGAAAAAAGCGTCGATCGTGGAACGTTTCAACAGAACGTTGAAGACGCGCATGTATCGCGCGTTCAGCGAAAAAGGACATTACCGTTGGTTGGACACGTTGCCCGGACTGGTGAAAGCGTACAAAAACAGCGTGCACAGAACGATCGGTATGCAACCCAACCAGGTGAATGAAAGCAACGAGGGGATAGTGTTGGAACGTATCAAGAAGAATACACGACCACCCGGTGCGCGCGAGAGGAAACCAAAGTTCAAAGTGGGCGACCGTGTTCGCGTGAGTAAACACAAAATGACGTTCGCAAAAGAGTACACGCCCAACTGGACCAACGAAATTTTCACCGTGCACGCGGTGCAACCCACCGTTCCCGTCACTTCCGTCTCGACGATCACGTCGGTGAAGCGGTGCGTGGCTGCTTTTACGAGCACAAAATCAGCAAGTCGAGCGTCGGCAACGTTTACTTGGCTGAGAAATTGTTGCTGCGCAAAGGCAACAGGGTGCGCATACGTTGGCTCGGATTCGTTGATAAACACGAATCGTGGATACACAAGAAAGATCTGATATTAAACGCGGAAGCAACGCGTAGTGTGACACCAGTACGCGACAGTACGTTACGATGACAACATGTTATGTCGTCGGCGGTGAACAACTGCTCAATAGACTGTGGTCGAACTACGAAGAAGAAGAAGAAAATGAAAATAGTACAAGTCCGAAAATTGAAAAAAATAATATGGACTTGTCGGAAGGTTACACGAATGGCGGTGGGGCCGTAGGAGGTGGAGGAGGAGGAGCAAGGAGGAGTAGGCATGGACCACTTCTACCCGATTCTGTACGTCCTATCATCTGCGGACCGTCCGCGTGCGGAAAGAAGAACGTGATGTTCAACCTGTTGTTCGACGTGAACGGCGTACGTTTCGCAAACATGTACGTGTTTTCAAAATCGCTGTTTCAACTCAACGCCCGAAGAGAGACGTGAAGCACGTAATTATTTTCAGAGCCAATACGAACCTAATTCACTAGCGTACAAATACATGAGCATGACCGTAACGGCTGATCGTTTTGAGAAGATGCATTATACGTACGGTGTAAGATACGAAGACGGTAGATGGGTGATAGGCGATTTGCAGGTGGAAATCGATGGTAACGATGATATTGTTATCAACGGTGTTCGATACAAAGGCACGCCGGGACTTTTCGAACTGGTGTTCATGAAACGTCCGGATACTGGCGTATACAACAAGGACGATCTCGCGACTTACAAGCGTATACTGGAAGCGACTAACGCACACAAACGACACTGTTTACCGACAACGAGAGAAACGTGAACAGAGGACCAATGTATACGAAGATAATAAGTCCGTTGTTTCGAAAGACGTGTACGGGACGCGGTGGACACGTGAACAACTACATCCAAACCGGAAACGATATATACATGGAAGTAGGGAGAGGAGGAAACGATATAATCGATTACGTGCACTGGGACGATCCGAACGTACTGGTGGACAGACTGCAATTGTTGATCGAATCCTAACGCGCCCGGAACAGCGGCCACACGAACGAAATCTTCTCCATTCGTGCGAACCGATTCGTGCGAGGGACGCAGCGACCAAAGTATACGTAGACGCGAAGGCTATACCGCGGGACGTTCAATCCAACCTGTAGGTGGGGAGCCTACGGATAACGCAGTTAGCACCGCTTGTGAATAACAAGGACGCGGTAAATTTGGTATTTTTGAACGAGCACACGATGACTGTGTTGAACGGAACCTGGTTCAACGCGCAAGGGAAGACTATTGTAAACGTTGGCGATGGAAGTCGGGTAATGGACGCTGTAAACGTACATCAATTGGAGGACGCGAGGCGATACGCGAAAAGCGAAACGTACAAACTCGCAAACGTGTTCCAAAGACGATGGGAGAATATAGTTTTGTTTATCTATAAATTACACGCGCACGCAGCGCGGAGTTCACTCAACGCCGAACAGGCAGAGTTGATACACGCTAACAACGAGGAGACGAGCGAATTAATAGCGGAATTGGATAAGGCCAAAGGAGGAAAGGACAAAGCTTGGAGATCCGTTTACAAGGTCGATAAATAATAGTCATGTACGAAATACGAGGTCGTAATGTTAAAAAAAAGGGGGCGTGGTGCTATAAGAAAAGTGGTTAAAAGCGTGATACCTTTCGTCACGCAGTCAGTACCGACTCTGATCAATCAAGCGGTGGACGTGTTACCGGTGGAACTGCATCTGCCCGGATACAGGTTCTGCGGACCGGAAACTAGACTGGAGGAAAGATTGGCACGCGGTGAACGCGGAATCAACGAGTTGGACGAAGCCTGTCGTGAACACGATATCGCGTACACCACGTACAAGCAGCGACCACAGACGCGCAGCAGATCACGTGCTAGCCGGCAATTCGTGGGATCGAGTGAAGGCTTTGAACACGGGCATCGGCGAACGAACGTACGCCACTGCGGTAGCCGCAGCGATGAAAGAGAAATCGGCGTTAGGCGGCGGACTGTGCAGCGGACGTAAACGTCGTCGTCGTCGCAGCGGAGCGGTCGTCAAGCAGGAAAATGCGGCACGTACGACCGGGAGGAAGAGAATGACGACGACGAGGAGAACGACTGGATCGGGAATTCGACGTCAACGGCGACAGAGCGGAGGAAGAGGAGGAGGAGGTAACCTCAAAACGGCTTTAGGACTGTACCTGCGTCCGTACCGAAAAAACTAGTAAAAATACCCCTGCGCCCGTTGACCGATCGCGATCTGTACGTGTGCGCGAAAAAATTGAACGAAGCTTATTTCAGAGGTGTGTACACGGGCGACGCGTTACCGCGCTAGCCGCCGCGGGAGAACGAGAGCGCCGTCGTGAATCTCGACCATACCGCCGGACCGGGCACGTACTGGGTATGCTACAAGAAGCGAGGAGATCGAGTCCTGTACTTCGACGGGATCGGCAATTTACGTCCGCCGGTCGAACTGATGCGGTACTTTGGCGCGAACGTGACCGACGTGCGTTACTGGATTGTTGGATTTCACCACGTACAACTCTTTTCCGAACGTGGAGAGCGACAGAAACAACGTCTTTCCCGTACTGAAGGCCGGCGGTGGTGGTACGGGTAAATCATTAGAACTCATCGAATTACCGACCTGTGCGTACGAAATCGGTGATATCGAAACGTACCTGAAGAAAGCGCTAGTCGACCCGAAATTCAGTCTGCGCGCCAACAACAACACGCTGCAATGTGAATTTTACTGTTCTTACGAGATCGGTTTCGGTAGTACACAACACGGAATCGGCGCTATGCTGGGTTTCATGAAGACAACCAAGTTGGAAGCGTATAAATTACACACGTCGGAAACGCCCGTAAACATTAACAAAGTGAACGTTCTGTAGGTAAGGTGTAACGCCGTGCAAGACTCGTACAACGACGGACGAAGCGAGCACAATCTGCTTTCGTTCTACCCGACGGTCCAGCCGGGATTCAAGATAGTCGAAACGCTTAGCAACATCATATACCTTCCGGTGAACGTATAAAATTCACGTAACATTACCGTATCGGTACACGATCAAGACGGAGGTATCGTGAATTTTCGCGGTGAAGTCATCACCGTGCCAATCTACATAAAACGGATGTAACGATGGGTTTTTACTTCAACAATTGTTGTTTTTCTGTTGCACCGTCGTCATCGTCTGGCGCAAGCCTCGCGGAGATACAAGAGGAGCGTATGTTCGGGAAACCCGTCAGTCGGGTTACTATTTACATTTGTAGCGGTCTGAGTTGGTCACCAGTCTAAGTTGATCAAATGACGTCACTGGCTTATGACATCAGAGATAAATGAGGCCCTGGTAGCTGGTTTCCGCTGTCTCTGTGCCTGTCCAAGGTAGTGTGCGTTGTTTGTTTAATCATTCCTTGTGTTCGTTTAGACTACACATTCATACTTGAGTAATCTGTTTGCAGCAATGTACAATTCAACAAACACTTAAAGAGGCGCGCTTTGGGTGCAGTCGCAGAAGGACCTGCCGTGCTAACCTTTTCAAATTCATAATCGTTAATGCGCAGGGACAGGGCACGAGTGTTGGCACCTACAACCATATATTTGGTTTTGCTTTGGTTTATAACCAAGCCCATAGCCTTAGCGGACAACTCCAGTTCCCGAAAGGCTTCCTTTAAGCCAGATTCAGACCTACTTATGACGTCAATGTCATCGGCATAGGCCAGAAGCTGTATCTCCTTGTGAAATATGTGTCCGCTAGTTTGAATTCCTGAATCCCTGATGACCTTTTCTAGAGCTATGTTGAACAACAGACACGGTAAGGCATCTCCTTGTTTCAACCCATTCAATGTTTTTAAGGAGTTAGATAGATTTGATTGTATTCTTATTTGGCACTTAGAATTGGACATAACTACTCCAACCATACGCACCAACTTAGATGGTTATTCAACTCCTTCATTCCTTCATAGCTCTATATAGCATTTTCCGGTTGATTGAATCATATGCCGACTGGAAATCCACAAAGAGATGGTGAGTGGCCACTCCATATTCCAACGTTTTTTCTAGGATTTGCCTTAGTGTAAATATTTGGTCTGTTGTTGACCTATTCCTAGTGAATCCACATTGATATTCTTTTATGTTTTTTTCAGCGTAGGGAAGCAGCCTAGAAAATATGATGTTGGACAATACCTTATACGCTGCATTAAGTAGAGAGATGCCCCTATAATTTTTACATATGAGCGGATCACCCTTTTTATGTATTAAACACACCACCCCATTGTTCCACTCATCAGGCAATACCTCCTCCAGCCATATTCGCTCTATGAGATGGGCAAATTCCTTTATGAAATCTCCTCCTGCGCTCTTTAATAGTTCCCCTGGTACCTGCTGCCTTGTTATTTTTAAGCTTCTCTAGAGCTTCATACACCTCGTCATAGGATGGCACCAACTCCTCTCTATCATCCTCGAATTCTCCTGCTTCCTCTTCATTCTCAAATGCCTCCATCGAAGCCTCCCCAACTGAGCCTAGCAACTCTTCGAAGATGCAGGTATCGTTTGCCATAGAAAAAAATCTACACACAGATAGACAGACAGACAGACAGACACACACACACAGACACTTTTCGAAAAACGACTTTTTTTCATGTTTTGAGTGTAGTACAATCAAAATCTGCAATAATCTCGAACACGATTTTTTTTGCCATCACCATACTTCCATTTCCTTAAGGAATATGGAAGTAATAAGCGCTATTGCAACATTGTTTATAAGATACTTATTGACTTACTTGAATTTCCTATATTTCATATTTCAAACGTACACGCATATTCTGTGTAATAAATTTGTTTTTAGACCTCTATTTAAAAAAGGGGTACTACTGTATTAGCGTATACAGCTGTGAAATTAATAAAACAGCTTAAAAATTAGGAGATTAACAAAATTTCTTGTCAACTGTCGACCTTGTGGGGTGGGGTCCGGTCCCATTCCCCCCCTGTATATGCGCCCCTTCACGCTTTTAATTATTTCAGAGTAAATGTTACAGGTTTCTTACCAATTTCGCCGAACTGTGCGAGCTGATATTTTCGTGGTTGGTAGCTCCAAATTCCAGAAGCTCATCTTTAAACACGGCGAATGAAGCATTCAAATTGGATGGTCATATCGTCGCTTACTTTTATTGTCACTTCCTTCGGTCTTGTAGAATTAAACGACTATAGGATTAAAAATATTCGAATTTAACGTAAACTCACTTGAATGAAAAAATAACTTAGTTTGTGTGTTAACCATTTATTCCTTAAAGTAAATTATATGCAATCAGAAAGACAAGACTAATAGCAAAAATATTTTTGCAGTATGCAATAAACGTTATGTTTCGGCTTGCACAGAGTGGAGTATTTCGGGGATTCTCAGTACAAAATTAGTTTCTATCTGTTTCATGAAACTAAATTTATGTAACTTTCTAAGTTGCCATAATAATTAATCTTTTTAAAATTCGTTTTAACGAATTGTTTAAAGCTGTATCAATTAATTAATTTTAAACAATAAAAACGAAATTATTAATTATTTACACTATAAAAAGATGTCTTTAGTTTTCATTACACTTTATATACAGTAAGAGATAAAATAATAGTATAGTAGCCTACTTACTTTTCTGTAGACACGTAGGTATTGCTTAAACTACACCCATTCCATGAACTGAAATAACAACTTCATAATGACAACCACTTTCATTTGTAATGTATATATATTTTTGGCTTGGAATTTCACTTTTTTTTAAATTTGCTGAAGCACCTGCTGTAAATAACTGCCAGTCCCACTTCTCTCCATTTTTTGAGTTTATCTTTGTGTACACAAAAATGTTTGTATTCAAAAGTGATGCAGTTCCAAATATCTCACTTTCAGTTGCACATGTGCCTTCTTTTATCATATTTTTTAGTGACGTCCTACCTTTAAATAAATCATTGGCTCGGTTGTTGTTCAATTCATTGTCCATATAATTGACAACTATGTTTCTAACGTCCATGTGATAACCTTCACTGCCAGTAATTACGTAGGAAACTGCCCTAAACCAACAATTTCCGTCACCCACAATTTTCTTCACACCGTGTGGTTTTGCAAGTGCTAATTTATGACCGATTCTAATACATGTGCATTGTCCTTCAAAGGACAGACCCAACACTTTACACTTTTCCATTTGCCACTCTACGTCAACCGGATCATAAAAAAAAAAAATCACTTCACACCACTCACCAGAAACCTCCACATCAGATTTATCATCATTTAGATTGTAGAAAATTTTCAAGTTTTTTACATGTTCTTTCTTTTTCCTCACTTTGCCACTTTCATCTTGTAATATACAATACTCGTTTCTTAAAACTGTGTTAACTGTAAATGGTCCACTCCATGGAAGTTCAGTAAACATTAATTTATTTTTGAATTTTGTCACATTTTTTACCAAAACTCTACTCCTAGGTTTTATTTCCATTTTCTTTGTTATTGTATGTCTTTCGTCAAATTGCTTTTTCTGTTTAATCTGAGCTCTTCTGATATTTTTTAATGCTGCTTCATCAATTACTTTTTTCACTTCTAATATTTTTTGTAATTTTCTTTCCATTTCTTTATTTTCTTCGACAATATCTTCCTCTACTTCTTGAACATCCGTTGTTTTTTCAGCTACCTGAAGAGACTCCTCGTCTTCATCGGTCAAATTATCTTCATCAACAAGGTCTAATGGTAAAACTGGTTCTCTGTTGTATAACATAAAAAAAGGTGAAAATCCTGTTGTTTTGTGTCTAGATGTTCTGTACGCAAATAATACACTCTCGAGAACATCAGGCCAGTTATTAATGTTTTCCATTAAAGTTCTTTTCAGTTTATCATTTATTGTCCTATTTTGACGTTCTACT
Organism: Magicicada septendecula; assembly: GCA_034769895.1. Classification (NCBI taxonomy): domain Eukaryota; kingdom Metazoa; phylum Arthropoda; class Insecta; order Hemiptera; family Cicadidae; genus Magicicada; species Magicicada septendecula. Next base: position 955,069,742 of record CM068367.1, read on the forward strand.
AATCCATTAGCCCGTGGATGGTAGGGTGATGTTAATCTTTGTTTTGTCCCCGTCAGTCTATGCAATTCTTTAGAAACTTCATTTACAAACTCGCGACCATTATCGTTAATTTGTATTTTAGGGCAACCATGTCTACATATAATTTCATAAATAAATTTAGCCACTTCAATGCCAGTCTTATTTTTAAGGGCTTTCGCCTCAGCCCACTTTGAAAAGTAGTCTACTGCCACCACTATGTATTTTTTGCCCTGCACTTCTGGTAACTGCATAACATCTATTCCAATTTGTTCCATGACTCTCTTAGGAACAGGAATTGGCTTCATTTCGGGTACACAAGACACCCATGGAGGTGTAACTTTCTGACACACTTAACAATTTTTTACAAAATCTGTCACCTTTAATTTTATATTTTTAAAGTAGTACCGTTGTGAAAGTATGTCCACGGTGCTATTAATTCCTCAATGTGCAGACATACCAATCGCTTGTTTGCTAGTATCAGCACCTTTGTGGGCTACGCCCATCAATTTTTTTTTTTTTTTTATTATCGTCGTGAACAATTTCTATTAATTTTTCTGTACCTCTTAGCCTGTCACATTTACGATAAAACAGTTTATTGTCACGAATAACATAAAGTTTACATTGTCTCTTAAAGTTTCTACTTTGATACGATTTTGTACACTTTTCAGGAATTGCTCCAGTAATTAAAAACCTTTGTATATCCAGCGGTGTTATTCCTCCTTCGAAAACACTCATTTTAATTATCCCAACTGAGATCTGAATATGCAAACAAAATACGAACAACTGTCGAATATTAAGTAAGATACTTAAAACACTGTAAACACAATTAATAATATAACACAACAACAAAATAATAATATCGTTGATTTATAACAAAGCGATGATGTTTAAAGACACGATTTAGCCGAACGTAGTCAACCACACTTTAAAAACGTCTCAGAGCGACTGTTTTTTACTTCCATGTTCCTTAAGGAAATGGAAGTATGGTGATGGCAAAAAAATCGTGTTCGAGATTATTGCAGATTCTGATTGTACTACACTCAAAACATGAAAAAAAGTCATTTTTCGAAAAGTGTCTGTGTGTCTATGTGTCTGTAGATTTTTTTTTCTATGGCAAACGATAACAGCCGCAAATTCAAACTGAATCAAATCATTTTTTGCATACAGCCCTAAAGTGTAGAGTTCTCAAGATCTATTGATTTTGGTGAAGATCGGTTAAGGGAAAGGGGTAATTTACCTGCTACGTTTTATGTTTTAAAAGGGTATTTTCTATGGCAAACGATAAGAGCCGCGAATTCAAAAAGAATCAAATAATGTTTTGCATACAGCCCTGAAGTGTAAAGATCTCAAGACCTATTGTGTTTGGTGAAGATCGGTTATGGGAAGGGGTAGTTTACCGGCAACGTTTTATGTTTTAACAAGGGTATTTCCTATAGCAAACGATAACAGCCGCAAATTCAAACAGAATCAAATAATTTTTTGCATACAGCCCTGATTTGTAGAGTACTCAAGACTTATTGTTTTTGGTGAAGATCGGTTAAGGGGAAGGGGTAGTTTACCGGCAACGGTTTTTTTAAAATCAAGGGTAATTTATTCCTATGGCAAACGATAACAGCCGCAAATTCAAACAGAATTAACTGCTCTTTTGCAAACAGCCATAAATTGTAGAGATCTCAAGACCTATAATTTTTAGTGAAGATCGGTTAAGGGAAAGGGGTAGTTTACCGGCAACGTTTTGTTTTAACAAGGGTATTTTCTATGGCAAACGATAACAGCCGCAAATTCAAACAGAATCGAATAAATTGTTGCATACACCCCTGATTTGTAGAGTACTCAAGATCTGTTGTTTTTGGTGAAGATCGGTTAAGGGAAAGGGGTAGTTTACCTGTAACGGTTTTTTATCATGGTTAATTATTTTTTTGGCAAACGATTACAGCCGCAAATTCTAACAGAATCAATGTATTGCATTCAACCCTGTATTGTAGAGTTGACGATCAAGACCTAATGTTTTTAGTGACGATCGGTTAAGGGGAAGGGGTAGTTTACTGAGAACGTTTTATGTTTGAAAAGGGTACTTTCTATGGCAAACGATAAGAGCCGTAAATTCAAACAGAACCAAATAAGTTTTTGCATACAGCCCTGATTTGTAGAGTACTCAAGACCTATTGTTTTTGGTAAAGATCGGTTAAGGGAAAGGGGTAGTTTACCGTCCACGTTTTTTGTTTTAACAAGGGTATTATTTTATGGCAAACGATAACAGCAGAAAATTCAAACATAATCAAATAATATTTTTCATACAGCCCTGAATTGTAGAGTTCTCAAAACCTGTTAGTTTTGGTGAAGATCGTTTAAGGGAATAGGGTAGTTTACCTGCAACATTTTATGTTTTAACAAGGGTAAATTTTTTTATGACGAACGATAACTGCCGTACATTAAAACAGAATCAACTACTCTTCTGCATACCTTTTTGAATTATACAGAACTCAAAGTCTGTTGATTTTGTTGAAGATCGGTTAAGGGAAGGGGTAGTTTACCCCTTTATGTTTTAACAAGGGTTATTTTTTATATGACGAACAATAACTGCCGTAAATTCAAACAGAATCAACTACGTTTTTGCATACCTTTTTGAACTAAAGAGAACTCAAGTTCTGTTGATTTTGTTGAAGATCGGTTAAGGGAAAGGGGTAGTTTATCACCAAAGCTTTATGTTTTAAAAAGGGTAATTTTTTTTATGACGAACGATAACTGCCGCACATTCAAACAGAATCAAATATTTTTTTGCATGCATCCCTGCATTGTAGAGGACTGAAGGTCTATTGATTTTGGAGAAGATCGGTTAAGAGAAAGGGGTAGTTTACCTGAAACATTTTATGATTTAACAAGAGTAAACTACTTAATTTTTATAAATAAAGTATCCTGATAAGAAGCTCATAATAATCCACTGTCGAAACGTAGATGAAATATCTATAAATGAAGAGGTTAGGTGAACAGCGTGGGGGTAATTTTCTATTATTAAAAATTATAGTTGAAGGTGGAGGGGAGAATTTTTTATACGTGTACTATGTTATCGGCAACAAAGAAGTAGTTTTTTGTTAAAATTGGTTCCCGGGCTGTTTAGCCGTAGCCCAATGTTTTCTGTAAAACCAGACTTTTCGGCAGTGCCATCGACTGCCATCATCAGTGAAAATCGAGTGCGAAACGTGAGGTGGTATACGTTAGTGACCACAGTACTGTGGTTACGGCTGAAGCAATAAGTGGAAAGAAGTAGTTTCTATGGAAATATTTCATTTCAATAAAATCATATTTAAAATATGATTTTAAATATAAATCTTAGAACATGGAAGTCATGTATGGTTCTCCATACCGATATTTTTTTTTTTGCAATGCAATGCTTTTCCACACGTTCCAATTCGTCAACGTACATGTACACAGAGACAGCGGAAACCAGCTACCAGGGCCTCTTTATCTCTGATGTCATAAGCCAGTGACGTCATTTGATCAACTCAGACTGGTGACCAACTCAGACCGTTACAACATTGATTAATAATTGTATTTCTGTATATGACCTAACGCACGCACACACACACACACACACACACACACACACACACACACACACACACACACACACACACACACACACACACACAGCCTGCCACGCCCCCTCGATACAACATGGTAGGAATACTAGGCCAGTGGACGGCGGGGGGTGATGACCTCAAGATCGTGACCTAATTCAGCAGCCAGTTTTATCATTGAAACAATAGACGTTAATGAAACAATAGGCGGTATTAGAAAACAAAAGAAAACAATGAAACCATTGTTTAAACACTGAAAAATAGACGCTGCCTAAAACAATGACCCCATTGTTGTTTCTGTGACGTCACTGGCTGTTTATGTAGGTCAAGAGTGCATCTGTTCGTGACGTCACTTGTGTCGTCATGATCAGCTGATCGTGACGTCATCACTCTCTACCAGCACCCCGACCTCTAGCGGGAAACAGACGTAATGGTTGCCTATTATTACTACCAACACACTACTTTTGGCCACTTGAAAGTGAAACAACTGCAATTGTTTGTCTTAATTAAAATTAAAGAAGCTAAGTGACCATTTACCGTTGAGTATAGGCACGTTGAGTATAGGCAGAGTGTCATTAAAAGTAGTTCTTATTTCCTAGCTTACGACAGCGTTGAAATATGTTTCATTACACTGGTTGTGAACTGGAGAGGCTATTATTAAAATTCCCCACGAGCGCCTAACCTGTACAGCGCTGTAGTTCATAACCTTTTCTAATACTAATAACCGTCAAACTGTGTTGTCAAACACTGAAGTTTCGACACGAACTACAGAAAACTTTATTCCTTTATTTGTAGATCCTTAGAACGTTTCAGACATTGTAATTTTGTATGTTTTAGCCATCAAGCATAATTCTGTTAACTTTTCGGTGCGTTTTAATATTTAAGGTTTACTTGTTAATGATGGTATTGTGAACTAAAAACTAAAAGCAAGGAGCACATAATGAAATCCATAGTGGTCATAAAAACGAAATTATTGATGAAATGATTTCAAGCTACCTGCGTAAAGTACGAATTGCCTCCACCATCTGTATTTTCTTTTAGAATAGAGCCATACACTAAAAGTAGATTCGTGCAATCCCCCTGAAAATGTTCTCTGAAAACAACTTAAAAACCATTTCACGTGGTCCATAGTCGGCCAAAATCGAAAAGTGTAGAATATATGGTTTCAATTCTTATTATTTTCTTCTTAATTATTTTATTCTCAAGATAACCGAATAACGAGTTAATTTTATTACAACGTCTTCAGTGACAATAAAGAGTTGTATTAGCCAACTTATTAGTACAAAATGCATTGATTTTGAGATATTCTGATGATAGACATGCAGAGAAAATCGACCACGATGAAGCACGATCAAGTCGCACACTTCAAACAACGCAAAAGAAGCGGTGACCCTAAAAAAAAAAGGAAGCTGGAATCATTGACAAATTAAGTAGATGTTATGTAATAGTTCATTGCTTACTGTTATGGTGTATAATCCTTTTCACAAAGATTGACTTTTATAACGTTCAATCAAACTGCAATGCACCAAATTTACATAATTTTCCAGAAACATACAAGTTTTCATGGAATGGTATATACAAAATGATATACACAAAGTATATAGTATCAAAATGATTATTGTCGCATGTAAATACACAAAACTCTTTTACCCTACAATTGTTAGATTTTTTATTGAATGTAAGATGAAACAACAATTTTAAATGTTGATTAAGCAAGATTGTATGAGAGTTACGTACCTCACAGGCAGAAACCTATATTTTTCTGACTAATCATTTTAACGTTGGACAGACGCAGAATAAAAAAATTGAATTACTTTGTCTTTTAGTAGGTCTATTTTGTTTTTAAATTTGCCTGTATGAATGCGCGTATAAAATATTTTAATGTCCTTTTCAGCAAACAATAAGAAACTTATTACACTACGGATTATCCAGACAGTTTAAGTGCGCATACTATTCGGCTATATTATTCATTATTCGGCTTTTTTATATAACGTTTGGTTCATAAAAAGGCTATTAATCAATTGATCTGTTAATCTGATCAAACAAAAACAAGGTTTTTTGATCACTTGATGAAAATAGTATACAATAGAGCATACGGAGCTAAGTCAGACGACAAATCGGTGTTTAGGAATGGAGGGTCAGTGGAAAGTTAATATCAATGTAATTCCTTACGAGGTGAAATAATTTCTTACTAGGTGACTTTGTCATTTATGTTTGTCGTTGAACGTTATTTTGTTGGGCTTGTATATTTAAGAAAAAATGCGTAAAAATTATGTATAAAGCTAGAAAACATTAAAATAATTCATTGTCACATATTTTTTAAACATACCTTTACATTAAATGTTTTCACTACAATATCCAGATATTTTTTAATATCGTATGCAAATTTTTAGTTCTAGAAGTAGGCAGAGTAACTCGTCAAATTTGAAATAAAGGTTTCCCTCAAACGTTCAAACAAAGTGTCTCAAATACATCCACCCCACTATGCACATACAGACGGTACACAAAGTCTCAAGGATTTGCTAATTTCTTTAAACGTTGTTAACTTCTCTTTACAAGTCTAATTAAATTTTATAAGTGTCCTCTTTTACTGCTACCTATACTCGACATTGAATCTGTAAGAGTGTGAGTGAAGCCTACAAAAGTAATAATTATACAAAACCAGCACGTTTCTACAAACCGTGGCTGGCTTACTTGTATTCCAATTGTTATAACAAGTTTATTACTTCATTTTGAAACTAAGACATTTTCTGTAATTAACATATCTAATGTCTAATTGTTTATATGCGCTAACATATAGCTGCAACCATTTCTGTTGAACATCCTATTTTATGTTTCATGAATAACTCAGGTAAACACACTCAGGCACGTCTTAAAAGTAGGTTGTTACTAAGTCTGGCGAAAGAGGAAAATGTTCATTGCAATTAATATTTTTAAAATGTAATCATCACATAATTATAACATTGAAATAGAAACAACGCAATGAATGTGAATGAAAATAACTTAAATAATCGGTTACTTTTTTCAGAGAATGTAACTCATTATATTTTATTCTCACTTCGTAAGTACGCTTATACAGTACAAACAGAGTAATCATAATGATTGGATAAAACTTCCGGGCTGAAAGGCCGTGGTCGATTGCTTGATGCATTGGCGCTATACGTTTCGGCCGCACCACCGGTGGCCATCTTCAGTAGCAAAACTTGTTCGAATAGATGTACGCCGAACACGTCCCCAATGTACTGGGAACAAGCAACCATGGGAACCAGTACATTGGGGACGTGTTCGGCGTACATCTATTCGAACAAGTTTTGCTACTGAAGATGGCCACCGGTGGTGCGGCCGAAACGTATAGCGCCAATGCATCAAGCAATCGACCACGGCCTTTCAGCCCGGAAGTTTTATCCAATCATATTGACACCGGCCGTGAAAGCCTACGTACTAAGAGTAATCATAAGCTTAGGCCTACACATTATAATTCCTACATTGCCTGAATTAAATCTCTTGGTACAAGTCAGAAACAGATAGAATAAAGGCTCTTTTACTCTTTGCAGAATGTTGACTAGTCTTTAAAATGTATAAGAGCTGTTTTAAAAACAGATTTATACTACAACGGTGTCCAATAAGTACTCAGAATATGTATTTGAGTAGTTTTCGTATTACATAGATATATTATAGTTTTACTTCAATGTTTTCAAAAAAAATAGTTTGATAAAATAAAATATGTATTATATAAAAATTGTGTTTTCTAGGTGTAAAACATTTATAATTTAAATTTTATTTTTATTTACCTACTAATGAAGATAAACTAATTGATATCCGATCCATAATAATATCATGACCTCAATACGTTTTGTAACCGTACTGTGATTTAACCTAAAAAAAAATGGGTACCTTGATATTAATGCTCTAATATCAAGCGAAAAAAAGTTGTGCAGGCCACACCATTTGAATAATACAAAAACATAAAATCATGATAAAAACCTTCATTTGTCATGAAGTTATTAACTTTTAATTCCTAAAAAAAAAACAAAGTCAGCATCTCCCTTGCTGAAAACGGTGATGTGTCAGAATGTCTGTGGTTTTTGTTAAATTTGAGCATTCATTAGTTTTCATTCATTCGAAACGCCGTTTATGAAATGTACTGTGACAACATATGGTATGGTAAAAGGTGGAATATTAGAGCTGTTATATTTTGCATATACGTTCCGTTTAATTATATCTCAAATGTGAGTCTTTAATTTAACAAAACTTTGTTTTGTTTTTATTTATAAAACTGATTTATTTGACCAGTTTCTGACCAGTAACTGAAATGATCACAATTCTTGTAGGGCCATATTGAATTAGGATTGTGATTCAAGTATTTCCCATATTGAATCAAGTATGTAGGCCTAAATAACTATTTTAAAATAAAAGAATTTTTCTCTTTAAAGCAAGATGTAATAATATGTGTATATAATTTGGGTATGACACATTGTAAGGGGAAATTTCGACTAGTCGATAATGAAAAACAACAGTATTGTGGCAAAAGAAGATTATCATTTTCCTCTTAAAGAGGACAGTATTCTGAGAATTATTGAGGAAAGCTGTTGTCAAGTGGAGTCGTTTAATAACAAGACGTTTTCATAATATCAGATATATCTGAACGATAATCCTGTCACTGACAGTTGATTTCGATAGCTAACCGAGGAATTGAAAAGATGTTAACCCAGAATCAAGGTATCTTATTTTTTTACGTTGTGTTACTAAGTACCTACGAATAACGTTAAATTTATTAGATTATCAAACACAGATTCAAAAATAAAAAATAAAGTACATACTTTTGAAAACTTTTATTACAAAAGCCTTTTATTTTACAGGTAGTTTTATTTCTTTTATTTTATATTTGTAAACTTTTATTTACAGAAGCCTTTTGTAGATACGATAAAACTTTTTTAACTATTCAATCGATTTTGGTCGTATAATGTTTCGTTTAAATTTTTTGAATAAAGTAAAGCCTTCTGTAAATTCTGGAGAATTTCTGTTTAGTCATCTGAATATCTAACGTTGAATGGATGTTTCGGAACTACATACTACGCGTAAAATAGACGTCGCTCAAAATGACACATATCAGAAAATTTTGAAATTTCTATGCTATATATACATTCACTAATCTTTATACTAAATGTATGCAGTAGTGAATTCAAGTGTTTTGATGCGAATAAGTTACGTTTGATTATACTTCACTGTCTCTTCGGTGCAATGTACTGTTTGTACTGTCTCCTGTCTATTTATTTGAGAATTATCCTGTTTGTTTTCGTCTCTAATGGCCTCCATTTTTTGTACGAATTTCTAGCAATTCTCATGACTCTTGTCTATACTAAAAATATTGATCCACCTATGACTATTAAGGTAATGAGTTTATTTTAGTAGTTTAAAATGTAGTTTCAATAATGTTGCCGTAATTTAATAGTAGATTTAGAAAAGTCGACGTTTTTGCAGGATAGCCCCATTGCAAGAAGTATTTCGCAAAGGGATCTCAGTGGTGATTTGCTACCTTGAAAATTTTAGGACAGAAACACGCGCGCGTGCGCGCGCGTGCGCGCGTGTTTAGTTCGTGCAGTTTTTACTAGTTTTCTGTTAGTACGTTAACACGTTTACTAATGTAAAAAGTAAACAATACAGTTTAATGAAACAGAAAACTTTAACTGGGAAAAGTATTAAATTCATTTGAATTAAATAGGTAGGCGGTTACTAGTCAGAATATTTTCATACTATGTATAGGTATCTGCGGCATTGTTAGTACGAAACTAACAGAATATTCAAACTTCTGATGCGTTTTCCTCGTTACTGAAAACAGAGAGGCATGATAGTCCAGCTCGTTAGTATTGTTTCCAGTATAAAATTTCTGGATTTCATTCCTCACGTAACGTCATAATCAACAGCGAGAACGGTGAAGAAGTGCCGGAAAACTATATAATATGATGTCTTCATATCTGTTATATATGCGTTAAAAGACAAATGTTGTACAAGCTGCACTAAAAAGTAATCATTCTCTCGTTTATCGACACTAAATTATTTGCATGATTGGTGCAAATAATAAGGTACTCTACAAAATGTCATATATATTAATAGATGTTTTTCGTTATTTAGGTAGTAAAATAAAATTTTGAACTGTCCATTATTCACTGAATTGGTTAGCTATCCGCAGCAGTAGAACATAGTCTCGTTATATTTTATTTATGTATGTTCGTAACACTAAATTTTTTTAGTTCGTAATGTATAATTCTTTAACAAATAAGAAAAAAAAACATGAACAAACAAAAGGTACCTTTAATTGTTTATACCAAAATCAAAAGCTAACAATTGACCAATAATTTTACAATTACTGTTCTGATTTAAAATGACTGGTTAGCTTTTGATTTTGATATAAACAATTAAAGGTACCTTTTGTTTGTTAATATTTTTTTATTTTTCCGATTTGTTTTAACAACAGATAATATTTTTACAAGACCTGGTAACGCACACGTGTATTTTGTACAGCGTAAAAGAGCTCCATTGTTACACGCTAATTAAATTATTTTCATTTATTCTCTGGTGTCGTTTTTATTTTCGATGGTCAGTATTGAAAATGAAACGGGAATAGATGAAAAGAAGCACTCTATACATACATGCACGCGCATATAAACAGTATTTATAAATATGTTGGAAATTAAATTTCTGTAGTTATTGAATTTTTTCTAAATATTAACCTTTTGAGACAATAAATAAGGTTAAGAAATGAGTTAAGTAATTTTAGTTTTGTAATGGAGAACATGAAGATTATACATTGTGCAAACAATCAAAGAAACTAATAGTTAAATAAATTTACGAAATATTAAGGAAAGAAATTTATCTCTCAGAAAATACGCAGGCAGTCATAAAAATAAATTTCATGGCTCTTCAAAATGGACAACGCACTTTCGAAAATACAACGGAGCAGAGATTTGAGGTTAGGTGAAAATTCTGTTAGCTATTATAGATAAAGACAGGTTTTTTTCGGATGATCTGGAAGCAAACTATTACAGTATACATTATTTACAGAATTTGCTATTGTGATTTCTTAGTTAACTTCACTTCTCAAGTTTAAAGCTGTAGATTGTATAACTTACCTGTCTAGTATAAATTATAAATTAGAATAATTTATAGTGTTACGACATCACAGAACAATCTACGTGTTTATCGAATGTTCCAGATGAATCCAGCGGAATCTGTATGGCGTACGTGATTCTCGACGCATTGGCGAGACTTTTCTGGAAGCCGCCAACCGCGGGGACTGTGTCAAGGCCGCAATTAATTACGTCGTACACACTGGCGCTAACGCGCATTTTGGAATATTCTGGTCTGTGAGCGTTGTGTAAATACAAGGCTTCAGCGGCCTTAGTTTTCAGTTATAGTTGCGATATGTTTACAGTGCGGTTCGAGAAGTTATTATCGGGTGTTATTACTGTGTGCGTTCAAGTGGTTATTAGTGAAGTTGTGTGTTTTATAATCGGGCGGTATATTGTAATACAATTGTGTTTTAATATTAGTTGACATTTTATTGCTTGTGAACAATTTTTATTTGATTTGGTGTAAGAGACTGTGTTGTCAATTACGAACTGTTTAACTGTGAAAATTAAAGCTGGTGATCAGTGACTTAATTGGTGTCTTGTATTTTTTGTCCACTGTACCTACGACGATCAAGTACACCGTCCTAACAGTGGTGTCACAACTGGGATAGAACCGTTAACGGTGAAAACAGTGGACACTTTGCACAAGACGAGCGAAATTTATAATTAATCCTAAACAATGAATGCCAGTCTGATGATGGAAGCTTCAAATTGCTGCTGCGGCAGACACACGAACAACAAAAACTAGAACGACAAAAAGAGGCAGAAGAAGCAGAAAAACGACAAGATGAGAAACTGGATGCGAGACAGAAAACCCTCCTGCTGAAAGCAGAGGAACGGAAGCGTGAAACAGAAGACATCAAAGCATTAATACAGGAGCAGAAACAGATGCAAGAGCATAGTACCGCAGAATTGGGTCTCCTACGAGGTGAAATTAATAAAAAAGTTACTAAAATATCGGAGGTACAAGAATCAATTACATTAAAAATAGCTGAAGTAGAAAAATCTGTCTCGAGTGTTGAAGAATCGATGTCCACAAAAATATCTGTCATAAAAGAATCTGTGTCAAATAAAATATCTGCAGTAGAAAACTCAATGGCAAACATAAGATAATAAATTAGAAATGAAGTTGAGCAGTGCCTGAAGATGCAACCAAAACAATTTTCTGAACAGACTGTACCAAAAGGTAAAGACAGAAAAAGACAGAAAATAAGTTAATAGAGAAAGTCACTTTGCCTGCAGTGGGGACAGTTCATGTCAAAGCTACAACCTTTGACGGAAGCAGTCACTGAGCAACGTACCTCCGCCAATTTGAAGCTGCTCCATGCGCACGTAATTGGACAGAGGAAGACAAGGCAGTCTCACTCGTTCTTGCATTAAAAGGACCTGCGGCAGAATTACTACAGAAAGTGCCACCTGACAGCCAAAACACCTATGCCGAATTGATAAAAGCTTTAGAATTACGGTATGGTGATAAACATTTGGGAAATTTGTACTACGCTCAGTTGAGAACAAGACGACAACGTTCCGGGGAGAGTCTTCAAGAGTTTAAAGCAAGTATCGACAGATTGATTAGATTGGCCTATCCTGAAACACCAGAAGATTTTCAAAAAAGGATTGCGGTGCAGACATTTATTGATGGAGTCGGAGATTGTGAACTTCAACAAGTGTTACGAATGGCAAGACACCGAAACAGCTCAGAAGCTCTTGCTCACGGCCTAGAGTTTGAAGCTGCCAAGTCAGCGTCCCGCTACATTAATGGGTTTCTGATATCACATTGCAGTCAGAAGATGTATGATGGGTGCAGAAAAACAATGTTGTCGGACAAACAATTCAGAAGTTCAGGAGAGTCGCAAAGATTTGAACAATTGGATAAAGACAGAAGCCGAAGTGTTACAAGTGTGGAAAACGTGGTCATCTACAGGTAGACTGTTGGGAAAAGAAGATACCGAGAGAAGAAAAAGAGAGTGATCGCACCAATTGGAGAAGTAAAGCCCGAGAACAGCACACAGTTTCCACACTACATAAGACCAGTGGAAACTTGATTGTTATTGGATTTGCGGAAGGTAAACCAACATCATTTACAGTTGACACGGGCGCAACAGTATCCATTGTGCGCCCTGACTTAGTCAGCAACCGCCAGCCTCTAATTAGCTCTTGTACAATACAGACAGTGACTGGAAGCCCCGTCAAGGTGATAGGAAAGGTACACGTAGTGTACGCCTGGGTCTTCTCGAGTTTAGCCACCAAATGCTCGTTGTAGACATTATCGATGAAGTGATTCTTGGCACGGACGTTATGAATGTCTACGGATTCGTTGTGGACTTAAGAGAGAATGTCCTGAGGGTCGGCCAAGAGAAGATAAAGCTTTGCATTACTAAAATGACAGGGTCTACCAACCATTCGATTAAGCAAGTGGCATTGGCCGACGAAAAAGTCAGCAGGTCTTGTCAAGAGGAACCCTCCCTATTGCAAGCGCATATGGAGGAAAAACTAGCAGAGGAAATACAAATAAGTGTAAGACAAGAGAAGTGATTGGAAAGCCAAGTATGGGTGTCGAGACAAGACTCTTGCTTGTTCCTGAGTTAATGGAAGCATCCGGGGAAAAGTTGCTTAAGATGAAGTTACGCACGAGGTTGTTGACGAGAAGCAAACAGACTTGGAACAGCCAGTGGTGTTTAGGTCATCAGTACATGACGGGAGTGATTCCAGTAAAACTAGTGGTTGAACGGAAGACTCGCATTCCTAGGAACTTGATTTCCGGGTCACTCGAGACTGAATTCGAAGAACCGGAGAATTATTTTTCGCAAGGACGTCCACCTAGATCGCCTGGTCGAGTATTACTTCAGAGACAGTTTAGCCGTTCGGGACAGTTTAGGCTTAAGGAGGGGACAGTGTTACGACATCACAGAACAATCTACGTGTTTATCGAAAGTTCCAGATGACTCCAGCGGAATCTGTATGGCGTACGTGATTCTCGACGCATTCGCGGACTTTTCTGGAAGCCGCCGGCCGAGCGGACTGTGTCAAGGCCGCAAATAATTACGTCGTACACACTGGCGCTAATGCGCATTTTGGAATATTCTGGTCTGTGAGCGTTGTATAAATACAAGGCGTCACCGGCCTTATTTTTAAGTTATATTTGCTGTATATTTACAATGCGGTTCGAGAAGTTATTATCAGGCGATATTACTGTGTGCGTTCAATTGGTTATTAGTGAAATGCTGTGTTTTATAAGGGGGCTGTATAATGTAATACAATAGGGTTTAATAGTAGTTGATATTTTATTGCTTGTGAACAATTTTTATTTGATTTGTTGCAAGAACTGTGTTGTTAACTACGAACTGTTTAACTGTGAAAATTAAATCTGGTGATTAGTGACTTAATTGGTGTCTTGTATTTTTTTCCCACTGTACCTACGACGATCAAGTAGACCGTCGTAACAATATATTTGTTAGAGTAAGCAACTTTAAGACCTAAGATAAAAGAAAACAAGCGTTTGAAACCTCTGGGTTTTTTCAAGAGGTATTGGAAACTGTATTTTTAAACACAGGGTACTAAGATTCTTCCCAGAGGTACTAGTTCAATGGACATTATGTAGGTAAATTTTATAAGAATTCGTATAATATTACCGAAATTGTGAATTTGAGGTGCACAAAATTTAGAATATTTATGAGACGGTAGTTGAAAGCCACAAAGATACTGACAAATTATCAGTAAATGCAACAAACAAGATGGAGCGATGACAAGTAGCCCCCCCCTCTCTCTCTCTCTCTCTCTCTCTTCCCTCATCCTGTCTTCATTAAATTGTGCGTATAATACCGTAACGTTAAACTAACTATAAAGACATGTTGCTCTTGAAAATATAGATATGTGATCTAGTCTATATTTTTGTGACAGATCTCAGAACTAGTGTATGATCACTCAAAAGTTCATCGTGTCCTTTCGTTTTCATAAATCAATCTACGTGGTTTATTTGCCCATTTAATTCTATTTTCAATTTCATAATCCTTATTTTTATAATGAAATTTACGGGAGCTTAATACAATCAAAATTACCAAGCTGCATAAACAATAGCTTCATAATGACAACTTTGTACTGGCTGCTTTTAACGTACAAAAGAAGTGCCGTAGACAGGCTCTTTATTAGAAAAAAAAGATTAAATTACACAATCACTGCAAGTTCTGGTTTTAAGACTTTCCTTTAACTATCATTAAAATTAAAAATACATTTTTAACAACTACCCCTGCAATGGCGAAAGTTATCACTTTCTCTTTTTTAATTTATTTGAACTAAAATGTACAAAGTTTGATGCTTAATCAAAATTTTAAAGTAGTATTATTATTAAGCTCATACTTTATGTCTAGTAAAAGTTATTTTCTGGAACACTATATTTATGTTACGTATTTAAAAGAGTAAAAATTATTATTTATAAAACAATGAAATGTTTTCTAATTAAGCATTTCGTTATTCACAAAAAACCTATTTAACGTTAGCTATTCACTAAGTATGTAATATTCTATTGGAATAAATTTTCAATTTTATTACCCGGCTTAAATGTTACAAATATAAATCCCATGTGTACATGAGCATATACAGCAATATAGTCATGATAAAGAAGGCCTATCTAATTAATTTTAGAAGAATTTAAAATTTCATATACAGGTAGGCCTACACAGTACACGTTAGCAGTCCAAAAGAGTGATTAACTTATAAAATTCAGGCGATTAAATGATTGTTCTTTGTGGACTTTTCAGCTTGTTATACTAAAATGTAATCATCAATTAGATTTTTATTATATTTCTATATTACGTTAAATAACATGCTTTAAAGTTTTAGTTTCTAAACAAACATTTTAGCGAGATACAAAAAAAAATTATGAATGATTGTAATTGGTTCCATACCGAAGTATTATGGTTTAATGGTGGAGCTGCACACACAGATTTGGCATCTTTTATTATCACTTTTTTTGTTTAAAGTTTCAAGTCTGACCATTCCGTGGAAAGGCTTTTTGTATTGTATTTCTTTTAAAGGTTCTATAAAGAATAGATTTGTATTTTCTGTAGTTTATTTTCTGTTCAGAACATACATTATGTGGGATACTTTATGCCCGTTCTCATCTATTTTATTAAATATATGGCATGTATGCAGGATGAAGAGTGCACAGGCCTAGTACTACGCGATATAATTGAAGATTTATCCTATCCAATTTGCTGTATTATATTCCGATCTTCGTTGTATACTACGTTAGGATAAATGGAGGGATGTGTGTAATGGGTAGGTACGTTTTTTTGGCTAAAGAAGTGTTACAGCTTAATTCTTATACATTAACTAGACATTCGTATCTTCTTTTTTGTTTTTATTTGATTAGTTTTGGGTTGAAAATTTGTTGTTAATTACTAGCTAGCGGAGCTTCTAAATTTTTATTTAAGCTTTCGATTATGTGGTGCATTAATTAAAAACAATATGGTTCAGATGTATACTCACTGTCTTCTATGGTGAATCATTTTAAAGACAAACATTTCCGATTTTTTTGACGTATCATGGTGGTTCCTGAATTGTCATATGTTAACAGTGTCTCGGGTAGTCCACAGAATGCTGTTGAGGAGTCAGATTTAAATATAAGTAGTTAGGTTTGTGCGGTCGTTGTGGCAGAGTTATTTAATGGCATAATACATTGTTGATTTGATAAAATATACCAGTTTATGGTAGCGTGAATCCTGTTAGCTCACACAGTTGGTACTGCCTAGAACCAGTACCACTTCCGTAAACAGTAAATTCGTCCTACTTGCGATCACACTTATGAACAGTACTTGTAACAAGTGTTTAAAATATTTGTAAATTTTCCCATATGTTCATTATGGTGCCTTTCATTAGTGTCGTGATGGTTATGTTTGAGAAATCATGTCCTGTGTTTATTGCATGTCTGGCAAAATTAGACTAACATATTTTTGGTTTTTTGTATGTGTTTAGAGGTTCAAAATAGCGGTTTTTTTTTTGTCCTAAGTAACATTTATTGGATATTGGCATTCAATTTTGTGTATATCATTGGTTGTTGTAGGCCCTATTATCGTTGTTCTATGGGTTATTTAGTTTTTGTCAATTATTTTTATTTGTTTTGTATGTTATTTTAATGTTTGTGTTTTTAAATAGTTTTGATAGGTCTGTCATTTTATTATTTATGTATGTGAATTTGGTACATTGTTCATTGTTTTTATTATTTAAGTGTTGTTTATTTTTATCATTTCTTAAATATTTAGTTTTTATTTTATATTTGATTTTATTTTCTATTTTGTGTATAGTGTTTACCAAATTGCTGATAAAAATGGGTACAATAAAAACTCATCATTAAAGAGACATAACTTCCGCACATCAGGTACAAACAGATAACCCGTCTCTCTTGTTTGTTCGCAAGTGGAAAGTACCGTTACACATCAAAAATAAATTACCTATCTACCTAAGTGTTCGTAAGTCAAACTAGCTGCAAAGTGGTACTGCTCGCAACTGAGGGGACACCGTGCCTGTCTACTTGAATTTACATTTGTGTGGGTTGCTGCCATTATTGAATAAGTGCATACGAAACTTCATTATTTTAAATAAATTTGAGCTTAATTTATTTCATTATTTTTTACGCTTGTGGTAAGGACATATTCTGGTGTTGTATAACGTTCGACGAAATATATTGGAGTTAATTATAAATACCAGTCAGAAACGCTCAAACACAGAACATCCACGCACAAAGGTACACATATTAAGAACGTCTATATTTTGTAGCACATCAACGTGAGTACTTTTTTACCAACGCACAAAAGTTTACAGAAAATTATACTATATGCTACCCATAGATCCGTACAGTTCAACGTCCCAAGGGCAAGTCATATTGTTAATAAAAACAACAACAAATATAATCAGCATCATTACTATTCACGATATTACATGCCGGTAGGATACGAGCGCTGGGACGATCCGAACGTACTGGTGGACAGACTGCAATTGTTGATCGAATCCTAACGCGCCCGGAACAGCGGCCACACGAACGAAATCTTCTCCATTCGTGCGAACCGATTCGTGCGAGGGACGCAGCGACCAAAGTATACGTAGACGCGAAGGCTATACCGCGGGACGTTCAATCCAACCTGTAGGTGGGGAGCCTACGGATAACGCAGTTAGCACCGCTTGTGAATAACAAGGACGCGGTAAATTTGGTATTTTTGAACGAGCACACGATGACTGTGTTGAACGGAACCTGGTTCAACGCGCAAGGGAAGACTATTGTAAACGTTGGCGATGGAAGTCGGGTAATGGACGCTGTAAACGTACATCAATTGGAGGACGCGAGGCGATCCGCGAAAAGCGAAACGTACAAACTCGCAAACGTGTTCCAAAGACGATGGGAGAATATAGTTTTGTTTATCTATAAATTACACGCGCACGCAGCGCGGAGTTCACTCAACGCCGAACAGGCAGAGTTGATACACGCTAACAACGAGGAGACGAGCGAATTAATAGCGGAATTGGATAAGGCCAAAGGAGGAAAGGACAAAGCTTGGAGATCCGTTTACAAGGTCGATAAATAATAGTCATGTACGAAATACGAGGTCGTAATGTTAAAAAAAAGGGGGCGTGGTGCTATAAGAAAAGTGGTTAAAAGCGTGATACCTTTCGTCACGCAGTCAGTACCGACTCTGATCAATCAAGCGGTGGACGTGTTACCGGTGGAACTGCATCTGCCCGGATACAGGTTCTGCGGACCGGAAACTAGACTGGAGGAAAGATTGGCACGCGGTGAACGCGGAATCAACGAGTTGGACGAAGCCTGTCGTGAACACGATATCGCGTACACCACGTACAAGCAGCGACCACAGACGCGCAGCAGATCACGTGCTAGCCGGCAATTCGTGGGATCGAGTGAAGGCTTTGAACACGGGCATCGGCGAACGAACGTACGCCACTGCGGTAGCCGCAGCGATGAAAGAGAAATCGGCGTTAGGCGGCGGACTGTGCAGCGGACGTAAACGTCGTCGTCGTCGCAGCGGAGCGGTCGTCAAGCAGGAAAATGCGGCACGTACGACCGGGAGGAAGAGAATGACGACGACGAGGAGAACGACTGGATCGGGAATTCGACGTCAACGGCGACAGAGCGGAGGAAGAGGAGGAGGAGGTAACCTCAAAACGGCTTTAGGACTGTACCTGCGTCCGTACCGAAAAAACTAGTAAAAATACCCCTGCGCCCGTTGACCGATCGCGATCTGTACGTGTGCGCGAAAAAATTGAACGAAGCTTATTTCAGAGGTGTGTACACGGGCGACGCGTTACCGCGCTAGCCGCCGCGGGAGAACGAGAGCGCCGTCGTGAATCTCGACCATACCGCCGGACCGGGCACGTACTGGGTATGCTACAAGAAGCGAGGAGATCGAGTCCTGTACTTCGACGGGATCGGCAATTTACGTCCGCCGGTCGAACTGATGCGGTACTTTGGCGCGAACGTGACCGACGTGCGTTACTGGATTGTTGGATTTCACCACGTACAACTCTTTTCCGAACGTGGAGAGCGACAGAAACAACGTCTTTCCCGTACTGAAGGCCGGCGGTGGTGGTACGGGTAAATCATTAGAACTCATCGAATTACCGACCTGTGCGTACGAAATCGGTGATATCGAAACGTACCTGAAGAAAGCGCTAGTCGACCCGAAATTCAGTCTGCGCGCCAACAACAACACGCTGCAATGTGAATTTTACTGTTCTTACGAGATCGGTTTCGGTAGTACACAACACGGAATCGGCGCTATGCTGGGTTTCATGAAGACAACCAAGTTGGAAGCGTATAAATTACACACGTCGGAAACGCCCGTAAACATTAACAAAGTGAACGTTCTGTAGGTAAGGTGTAACGCCGTGCAAGACTCGTACAACGACGGACGAAGCGAGCACAATCTGCTTTCGTTCTACCCGACGGTCCAGCCGGGATTCAAGATAGTCGAAACGCTTAGCAACATCATATACCTTCCGGTGAACGTATAAAATTCACGTAACATTACCGTATCGGTACACGATCAAGACGGAGGTATCGTGAATTTTCGCGGTGAAGTCATCACCGTGCCAATCTACATAAAACGGATGTAACGATGGGTTTTTACTTCAACAATTGTTGTTTTTCTGTTGCACCGTCGTCATCGTCTGGCGCAAGCCTCGCGGAGATACAAGAGGAGCGTATGTTCGGGAAACCCGTCAGTCGGGTTACTATTTACATTTGTAGCGGTCTGAGTTGGTCACCAGTCTAAGTTGATCAAATGACGTCACTGGCTTATGACATCAGAGATAAATGAGGCCCTGGTAGCTGGTTTCCGCTGTCTCTGTGCCTGTCCAAGGTAGTGTGCGTTGTTTGTTTAATCATTCCTTGTGTTCGTTTAGACTACACATTCATACTTGAGTAATCTGTTTGCAGCAATGTACAATTCAACAAACACTTAAAGAGGCGCGCTTTGGGTGCAGTCGCAGAAGGACCTGCCGTGCTAACCTTTTCAAATTCATAATCGTTAATGCGCAGGGACAGGGCACGAGTGTTGGCACCTACAACCATATATTTGGTTTTGCTTTGGTTTATAACCAAGCCCATAGCCTTAGCGGACAACTCCAGTTCCCGAAAGGCTTCCTTTAAGCCAGATTCAGACCTACTTATGACGTCAATGTCATCGGCATAGGCCAGAAGCTGTATCTCCTTGTGAAATATGTGTCCGCTAGTTTGAATTCCTGAATCCCTGATGACCTTTTCTAGAGCTATGTTGAACAACAGACACGGTAAGGCATCTCCTTGTTTCAACCCATTCAATGTTTTTAAGGAGTTAGATAGATTTGATTGTATTCTTATTTGGCACTTAGAATTGGACATAACTACTCCAACCATACGCACCAACTTAGATGGTTATTCAACTCCTTCATTCCTTCATAGCTCTATATAGCATTTTCCGGTTGATTGAATCATATGCCGACTGGAAATCCACAAAGAGATGGTGAGTGGCCACTCCATATTCCAACGTTTTTTCTAGGATTTGCCTTAGTGTAAATATTTGGTCTGTTGTTGACCTATTCCTAGTGAATCCACATTGATATTCTTTTATGTTTTTTTCAGCGTAGGGAAGCAGCCTAGAAAATATGATGTTGGACAATACCTTATACGCTGCATTAAGTAGAGAGATGCCCCTATAATTTTTACATATGAGCGGATCACCCTTTTTATGTATTAAACACACCACCCCATTGTTCCACTCATCAGGCAATACCTCCTCCAGCCATATTCGCTCTATGAGATGGGCAAATTCCTTATGAAATCTCCTCCTGCGCTCTTTAATAGTTCCCCTGGTACCTGCTGCCTTGTTATTTTTAGCTTCTCTAGAGCTTCATACACCTCGTCATAGGATGGCACCAACTCCTCTCTATCATCCTCGAATTCTCCTGCTTCCTCTTCATTCTCAAATGCCTCCATCGAAGCCTCCCCAACTGAGCCTAGCAAACTCTTCGAAGATGCAGGTATCGTTTGCCATAGAAAAAAATCTACACACAGATAGACAGACAGACAGACAGACACACACACACCACAGACACTTTTCGAAAAACCGACTTTTTTTCATGTTTTGAGTGTAGTACAATCAAAATCTGCAATAATCTCGAACACGATTTTTTTTGCCATCACCATACTTCCATTTCCTTAAGGAATATGGAAGTAATAAGCGCTATTGCAACATTGTTTATAAGATACTTATTGACTTACTTGAATTTCCTATATTTCATATTTCAAACGTACACGCATATTCTGTGTAATAAATTTGTTTTTAGACCTCTATTTAAAAAAGGGTACTACTGTATTAGCGTATACAGCTGTGAAATTAATAAAACAGCTTAAAAATTAGGAGATTAACAAAATTTCTTGTCAACTGTCGACCTTGTGGGGGTGGGGTCCGGTCCCATTCCCCCCCTGTATATGCGCCCCTTCACGCTTTAATTATTTCAGAGTAAATGTTACAGGTTTCTTACCAATTTCGCCGAACTGTGCGAGCTGATATTTTCGTGGTTGGTAGCTCCAAATTCCAGAAGCTCATCTTTAAACACGGCGAATGAAGCATTCAAATTGGATGGTCATATCGTCGCTTACTTTTATTGTCACTTCCTTCGGTCTTGTAGAATTAAACGACTATAGGATTAAAAATATTCGAATTTAACGTAAACTCACTTGAATGAAAAAATAACTTAGTTTGTGTGTTAACCATTTATTCCTTAAAGTAATTATATGCAATCAGAAAGACAAGACTAATAGCAAAAATATTTTTGCAGTATGCAATAAACGTTATGTTTCGGCTTGCACAGAGTGGAGTATTTCGGGGATTCTCAGTACAAAATTAGTTTCTATCTGTTTCATGAAACTAAATTTATGTAACTTTCTAAGTTGCCATAATAATTAATCTTTTTAAAATTCGTTTTAACGAATTGTTTAAAGCTGTATCAATTAATTAATTTTAAACAATAAAAACGAAATTATTAATTATTTACACTATAAAAAGATGTCTTTAGTTTTCATTACACTTTATATACAGTAAGAGATAAAATAAATAGTATAGTAGCCTACTTACTTTTCTGTAGACACGTAGGTATTGCTTAAACTACACCCATTCCATGAACTGAAATAACAACTTCATAATGACAACCACTTTCATTTGTAATGTATATATATTTTTGGCTTGGAATTTCACTTTTTTTTAAATTTGCTGAAGCACCTGCTGTAAATAACTGCCAGTCCCACTTCTCTCCATTTTTTGAGTTTATCTTTGTGTACACAAAAATGTTTGTATTCAAAAGTGATGCAGTTCCAAATATCTCACTTTCAGTTGCACATGTGCCTTCTTTTATCATATTTTTTAGTGACGTCCTACCTTTAAATAAATCATTGGCTCGGTTGTTGTTCAATTCATTGTCCATATAATTGACAACTATGTTTCTAACGTCCATGTGATAACCTTCACTGCCAGTAATTACGTAGGAAACTGCCCTAAACCAACAATTTCCGTCACCCACAATTTTCTTCACACCGTGTGGTTTTGCAAGTGCTAATTTATGACCGATTCTAATACATGTGCATTGTCCTTCAAAGGACAGACCCAACACTTTACACTTTTCCATTTGCCACTCTACGTCAACCGGATCATAAAAAAAAAAAATCACTTCACACCACTCACCAGAAACCTCCACATCAGATTTATCATCATTTAGATTGTAGAAAATTTTCAAGTTTTTTACATGTTCTTTCTTTTTCCTCACTTTGCCACTTTCATCTTGTAATATACAATACTCGTTTCTTAAAACTGTGTTAACTGTAAATGGTCCACTCCATGGAAGTTCAGTAAACATTAATTTATTTTTGAATTTTGTCACATTTTTTACCAAAACTCTACTCCTAGGTTTTATTTCCATTTTCTTTGTTATTGTATGTCTTTCGTCAAATTGCTTTTTCTGTTTAATCTGAGCTCTTCTGATATTTTTTAATGCTGCTTCATCAATTACTTTTTTCACTTCTAATATTTTTTGTAATTTTCTTTCCATTTCTTTATTTTCTTCGACAATATCTTCCTCTACTTCTTGAACATCCGTTGTTTTTTCAGCTACCTGAAGAGACTCCTCGTCTTCATCGGTCAAATTATCTTCATCAACAAGGTCTAATGGTAAAACTGGTTCTCTGTTGTATAACATAAAAAAAGGTGAAAATCCTGTTGTTTTGTGTCTAGATGTTCTGTACGCAAATAATACACTCTCGAGAACATCAGGCCAGTTATTAATGTTTTCCATTAAAGTTCTTTTCAGTTTATCATTTATTGTCCTATTTTGACGTTCTACTAATCCATTAGCCCGTGGATGGTAGGGTGATGTTAATCTTTGTTTTGTCCCCGTCAGTCTATGCAATTCTTTAGAAACTTCATTTACAAACTCGCGACCATTATCGTTAATTTGTATTTTAGGGCAACCATGTCTACATATAATTTCATAAATAAATTTAGCCACTTCAATGCCAGTCTTATTTTTAAGGGCTTTCGCCTCAGCCCACTTTGAAAAGTAGTCTACTGCCACCACTATGTATTTTTTGCCCTGCACTTCTGGTAACTGCATAACATCTATTCCAATTTGTTCCATGACTCTCTTAGGAACAGGAATTGGCTTCATTTCGGGTACACAAGACACCCATGGAGGTGTAACTTTCTGACACACTTAACAATTTTTTACAAAATCTGTCACCTTTAATTTTATATTTTTAAAGTAGTACCGTTGTGAAAGTATGTCCACGGTGCTATTAATTCCTCAATGTGCAGACATACCAATCGCTTGTTTGCTAGTATCAGCACCTTTGTGGGCTACGCCCATCAATTTTTTTTTTTTTTTTATTATCGTCGTGAACAATTTCTATTAATTTTTCTGTACCTCTTAGCCTGTCACATTTACGATAAAACAGTTTATTGTCACGAATAACATAAAGTTTACATTGTCTCTTAAAGTTTCTACTTTGATACGATTTTGTACACTTTTCAGGAATTGCTCCAGTAATTAAAAACCTTTGTATATCCAGCGGTGTTATTCCTCCTTCGAAAACACTCATTTTAATTATCCCAACTGAGATCTGAATATGCAAACAAAATACGAACAACTGTCGAATATTAAGTAAGATACTTAAAACACTGTAAACACAATTAATAATATAACACAACAACAAAATAATAATATCGTTGATTTATAACAAAGCGATGATGTTTAAAGACACGATTTAGCCGAACGTAGTCAACCACACTTTAAAAACGTCTCAGAGCGACTGTTTTTTACTTCCATGTTCCTTAAGGAAATGGAAGTATGGTGATGGCAAAAAAATCGTGTTCGAGATTATTGCAGATTCTGATTGTACTACACTCAAAACATGAAAAAAAGTCATTTTTCGAAAAGTGTCTGTGTGTCTATGTGTCTGTAGATTTTTTTTTCTATGGCAAACGATAACAGCCGCAAATTCAAACTGAATCAAATCATTTTTTGCATACAGCCCTAAAGTGTAGAGTTCTCAAGATCTATTGATTTTGGTGAAGATCGGTTAAGGGAAAGGGGTAATTTACCTGCTACGTTTTATGTTTTAAAAGGGTATTTTCTATGGCAAACGATAAGAGCCGCGAATTCAAAAAGAATCAAATAATGTTTTGCATACAGCCCTGAAGTGTAAAGATCTCAAGACCTATTGTGTTTGGTGAAGATCGGTTATGGGAAGGGGTAGTTTACCGGCAACGTTTTATGTTTTAACAAGGGTATTTCCTATAGCAAACGATAACAGCCGCAAATTCAAACAGAATCAAATAATTTTTTGCATACAGCCCTGATTTGTAGAGTACTCAAGACTTATTGTTTTTGGTGAAGATCGGTTAAGGGGAAGGGGTAGTTTACCGGCAACGGTTTTTTTAAAATCAAGGGTACTTTATTCCTATGGCAAACGATAACAGCCGCAAATTCAAACAGAATTAACTGCTCTTTTGCAAACAGCCATAAATTGTAGAGATCTCAAGACCTATAATTTTTAGTGAAGATCGGTTAAGGGAAAGGGGTAGTTTACCGGCAACGTTTTGTTTTAACAAGGGTATTTTCTATGGCAAACGATAACAGCCGCAAATTCAAACAGAATCGAATAAATTGTTGCATACACCCCTGATTTGTAGAGTACTCAAGATCTGTTGTTTTTGGTGAAGATCGGTTAAGGGAAAGGGGTAGTTTACCTGTAACGGTTTTTTATCATGGTTAATTATTTTTTTGGCAAACGATTACAGCCGCAAATTCTAACAGAATCAATGTATTGCATTCAACCCTGTATTGTAGAGTTGACGATCAAGACCTAATGTTTTTAGTGACGATCGGTTAAGGGGAAGGGGTAGTTTACTGAGAACGTTTTATGTTTGAAAAGGGTACTTTCTATGGCAAACGATAAGAGCCGTAAATTCAAACAGAACCAAATAAGTTTTTGCATACAGCCCTGATTTGTAGAGTACTCAAGACCTATTGTTTTTGGTAAAGATCGGTTAAGGGAAAGGGGTAGTTTACCGTCCACGTTTTTTGTTTTAACAAGGGTATTATTTTATGGCAAACGATAACAGCAGAAAATTCAAACATAATCAAATAATATTTTTCATACAGCCCTGAATTGTAGAGTTCTCAAAACCTGTTAGTTTTGGTGAAGATCGTTTAAGGGAATAGGGTAGTTTACCTGCAACATTTTATGTTTTAACAAGGGTAAATTTTTTTATGACGAACGATAACTGCCGTACATTAAAACAGAATCAACTACTCTTCTGCATACCTTTTTGAATTATACAGAACTCAAAGTCTGTTGATTTTGTTGAAGATCGGTTAAGGGAAGGGGTAGTTTACCCCTTTATGTTTTAACAAGGGTTATTTTTTATATGACGAACAATAACTGCCGTAAATTCAAACAGAATCAACTACGTTTTTGCATACCTTTTTGAACTAAAGAGAACTCAAGTTCTGTTGATTTTGTTGAAGATCGGTTAAGGGAAAGGGGTAGTTTATCACCAAAGCTTTATGTTTTAAAAAGGGTAATTTTTTTTATGACGAACGATAACTGCCGCACATTCAAACAGAATCAAATATTTTTTTGCATGCATCCCTGCATTGTAGAGGACTGAAGGTCTATTGATTTTGGAGAAGATCGGTTAAGAGAAAGGGGTAGTTTACCTGAAACATTTTATGATTTAACAAGAGTAAACTACTTAATTTTTATAAATAAAGTATCCTGATAAGAAGCTCATAATAATCCACTGTCGAAACGTAGATGAAATATCTATAAATGAAGAGGTTAGGTGAACAGCGTGGGGGTAATTTTCTATTATTAAAAATTATAGTTGAAGGTGGAGGGGAGAATTTTTTATACGTGTACTATGTTATCGGCAACAAAGAAGTAGTTTTTTGTTAAAATTGGTTCCCGGGCTGTTTAGCCGTAGCCCAATGTTTTCTGTAAAACCAGACTTTTCGGCAGTGCCATCGACTGCCATCATCAGTGAAAATCGAGTGCGAAACGTGAGGTGGTATACGTTAGTGACCACAGTACTGTGGTTACGGCTGAAGCAATAAGTGGAAAGAAGTAGTTTCTATGGAAATATTTCATTTCAATAAAATCATATTTAAAATATGATTTTAAATATAAATCTTAGAACATGGAAGTCATGTATGGTTCTCCATACCGATATTTTTTTTTTTGCAATGCAATGCTTTTCCACACGTTCCAATTCGTCAACGTACATGTACACAGAGACAGCGGAAACCAGCTACCAGGGCCTCTTTATCTCTGATGTCATAAGCCAGTGACGTCATTTGATCAACTCAGACTGGTGACCAACTCAGACCGTTACAACATTGATTAATAATTGTATTTCTGTATATGACCTAACGCACGCACACACACACACACACACACACACACACACACAGCCTGCCACGCCCCCTCGATACAACATGGTAGGAATACTAGGCCAGTGGACGGCGGGGGGTGATGACCTCAAGATCGTGACCTAATTCAGCAGCCAGTTTTATCATTGAAACAATAGACGTTAATGAAACAATAGGCGGTATTAGAAAACAAAAGAAAACAATGAAACCATTGTTTAAACACTGAAAAATAGACGCTGCCTAAAACAATGACCCCATTGTTGTTTCTGTGACGTCACTGGCTGTTTATGTAGGTCAAGAGTGCATCTGTTCGTGACGTCACTTGTGTCGTCATGATCAGCTGATCGTGACGTCATCACTCTCTACCAGCACCCCGACCTCTAGCGGGAAACAGACGTAATGGTTGCCTATTATTACTACCAACACACTACTTTTGGCCACTTGAAAGTGAAACAACTGCAATTGTTTGTCTTAATTAAAATTAAAGAAGCTAAGTGACCATTTACCGTTGAGTATAGGCACGTTGAGTATAGGCAGAGTGTCATTAAAAGTAGTTCTTATTTCCTAGCTTACGACAGCGTTGAAATATGTTTCATTACACTGGTTGTGAACTGGAGAGGCTATTATTAAAATTCCCCACGAGCGCCTAACCTGTACAGCGCTGTAGTTCATAACCTTTTCTAATACTAATAACCGTCAAACTGTGTTGTCAAACACTGAAGTTTCGACACGAACTACAGAAAACTTTATTCCTTTATTTGTAGATCCTTAGAACGTTTCAGACATTGTAATTTTGTATGTTTTAGCCATCAAGCATAATTCTGTTAACTTTTCGGTGCGTTTTAATATTTAAGGTTTACTTGTTAATGATGGTATTGTGAACTAAAAACTAAAAGCAAGGAGCACATAATGAAATCCATAGTGGTCATAAAAACGAAATTATTGATGAAATGATTTCAAGCTACCTGCGTAAAGTACGAATTGCCTCCACCATCTGTATTTTCTTTTAGAATAGAGCCATACACTAAAAGTAGATTCGTGCAATCCCCCTGAAAATGTTCTCTGAAAACAACTTAAAAACCATTTCACGTGGTCCATAGTCGGCCAAAA
Source organism: Magicicada septendecula (assembly GCA_034769895.1). Taxonomy (NCBI): domain Eukaryota; kingdom Metazoa; phylum Arthropoda; class Insecta; order Hemiptera; family Cicadidae; genus Magicicada; species Magicicada septendecula. The sequence continues at coordinate 955,098,048 of CM068367.1, forward strand.
TCGAAAAGTGTAGAATATATGGTTTCAATTCTTATTATTTTCTTCTTAATTATTTTATTCTCAAGATAACCGAATAACGAGTTAATTTTATTACAACGTCTTCAGTGACAATAAAGAGTTGTATTAGCCAACTTATTAGTACAAAATGCATTGATTTTGAGATATTCTGATGATAGACATGCAGAGAAAATCGACCACGATGAAGCACGATCAAGTCGCACACTTCAAACAACGCAAAAGAAGCGGTGACCCTAAAAAAAAAAGGAAGCTGGAATCATTGACAAATTAAGTAGATGTTATGTAATAGTTCATTGCTTACTGTTATGGTGTATAATCCTTTTCACAAAGATTGACTTTTATAACGTTCAATCAAACTGCAATGCACCAAATTTACATAATTTTCCAGAAACATACAAGTTTTCATGGAATGGTATATACAAAATGATATACACAAAGTATATAGTATCAAAATGATTATTGTCGCATGTAAATACACAAAACTCTTTTACCCTACAATTGTTAGATTTTTTATTGAATGTAAGATGAAACAACAATTTTAAATGTTGATTAAGCAAGATTGTATGAGAGTTACGTACCTCACAGGCAGAAACCTATATTTTTCTGACTAATCATTTTAACGTTGGACAGACGCAGAATAAAAAAATTGAATTACTTTGTCTTTTAGTAGGTCTATTTTGTTTTTAAATTTGCCTGTATGAATGCGCGTATAAAATATTTTAATGTCCTTTTCAGCAAACAATAAGAAACTTATTACACTACGGATTATCCAGACAGTTTAAGTGCGCATACTATTCGGCTATATTATTCATTATTCGGCTTTTTTATATAACGTTTGGTTCATAAAAAGGCTATTAATCAATTGATCTGTTAATCTGATCAAACAAAAACAAGGTTTTTTGATCACTTGATGAAAATAGTATACAATAGAGCATACGGAGCTAAGTCAGACGACAAATCGGTGTTTAGGAATGGAGGGTCAGTGGAAAGTTAATATCAATGTAATTCCTTACGAGGTGAAATAATTTCTTACTAGGTGACTTTGTCATTTATGTTTGTCGTTGAACGTTATTTTGTTGGGCTTGTATATTTAAGAAAAAATGCGTAAAAATTATGTATAAAGCTAGAAAACATTAAAATAATTCATTGTCACATATTTTTTAAACATACCTTTACATTAAATGTTTTCACTACAATATCCAGATATTTTTTAATATCGTATGCAAATTTTTAGTTCTAGAAGTAGGCAGAGTAACTCGTCAAATTTGAAATAAAGGTTTCCCTCAAACGTTCAAACAAAGTGTCTCAAATACATCCACCCCACTATGCACATACAGACGGTACACAAAGTCTCAAGGATTTGCTAATTTCTTTAAACGTTGTTAACTTCTCTTTACAAGTCTAATTAAATTTTATAAGTGTCCTCTTTTACTGCTACCTATACTCGACATTGAATCTGTAAGAGTGTGAGTGAAGCCTACAAAAGTAATAATTATACAAAACCAGCACGTTTCTACAAACCGTGGCTGGCTTACTTGTATTCCAATTGTTATAACAAGTTTATTACTTCATTTTGAAACTAAGACATTTTCTGTAATTAACATATCTAATGTCTAATTGTTTATATGCGCTAACATATAGCTGCAACCATTTCTGTTGAACATCCTATTTTATGTTTCATGAATAACTCAGGTAAACACACTCAGGCACGTCTTAAAAGTAGGTTGTTACTAAGTCTGGCGAAAGAGGAAAATGTTCATTGCAATTAATATTTTTAAAATGTAATCATCACATAATTATAACATTGAAATAGAAACAACGCAATGAATGTGAATGAAAATAACTTAAATAATCGGTTACTTTTTTCAGAGAATGTAACTCATTATATTTTATTCTCACTTCGTAAGTACGCTTATACAGTACAAACAGAGTAATCATAATGATTGGATAAAACTTCCGGGCTGAAAGGCCGTGGTCGATTGCTTGATGCATTGGCGCTATACGTTTCGGCCGCACCACCGGTGGCCATCTTCAGTAGCAAAACTTGTTCGAATAGATGTACGCCGAACACGTCCCCAATGTACTGGGAACAAGCAACCATGGGAACCAGTACATTGGGGACGTGTTCGGCGTACATCTATTCGAACAAGTTTTGCTACTGAAGATGGCCACCGGTGGTGCGGCCGAAACGTATAGCGCCAATGCATCAAGCAATCGACCACGGCCTTTCAGCCCGGAAGTTTTATCCAATCATATTGACACCGGCCGTGAAAGCCTACGTACTAAGAGTAATCATAAGCTTAGGCCTACACATTATAATTCCTACATTGCCTGAATTAAATCTCTTGGTACAAGTCAGAAACAGATAGAATAAAGGCTCTTTTACTCTTTGCAGAATGTTGACTAGTCTTTAAAATGTATAAGAGCTGTTTTAAAAACAGATTTATACTACAACGGTGTCCAATAAGTACTCAGAATATGTATTTGAGTAGTTTTCGTATTACATAGATATATTATAGTTTTACTTCAATGTTTTCAAAAAAAATAGTTTGATAAAATAAAATATGTATTATATAAAAATTGTGTTTTCTAGGTGTAAAACATTTATAATTTAAATTTTATTTTTATTTACCTACTAATGAAGATAAACTAATTGATATCCGATCCATAATAATATCATGACCTCAATACGTTTTGTAACCGTACTGTGATTTAACCTAAAAAAAAATGGGTACCTTGATATTAATGCTCTAATATCAAGCGAAAAAAAGTTGTGCAGGCCACACCATTTGAATAATACAAAAACATAAAATCATGATAAAAACCTTCATTTGTCATGAAGTTATTAACTTTTAATTCCTAAAAAAAAAACAAAGTCAGCATCTCCCTTGCTGAAAACGGTGATGTGTCAGAATGTCTGTGGTTTTTGTTAAATTTGAGCATTCATTAGTTTTCATTCATTCGAAACGCCGTTTATGAAATGTACTGTGACAACATATGGTATGGTAAAAGGTGGAATATTAGAGCTGTTATATTTTGCATATACGTTCCGTTTAATTATATCTCAAATGTGAGTCTTTAATTTAACAAAACTTTGTTTTGTTTTTATTTATAAAACTGATTTATTTGACCAGTTTCTGACCAGTAACTGAAATGATCACAATTCTTGTAGGGCCATATTGAATTAGGATTGTGATTCAAGTATTTCCCATATTGAATCAAGTATGTAGGCCTAAATAACTATTTTAAAATAAAAGAATTTTTCTCTTTAAAGCAAGATGTAATAATATGTGTATATAATTTGGGTATGACACATTGTAAGGGGAAATTTCGACTAGTCGATAATGAAAAACAACAGTATTGTGGCAAAAGAAGATTATCATTTTCCTCTTAAAGAGGACAGTATTCTGAGAATTATTGAGGAAAGCTGTTGTCAAGTGGAGTCGTTTAATAACAAGACGTTTTCATAATATCAGATATATCTGAACGATAATCCTGTCACTGACAGTTGATTTCGATAGCTAACCGAGGAATTGAAAAGATGTTAACCCAGAATCAAGGTATCTTATTTTTTTACGTTGTGTTACTAAGTACCTACGAATAACGTTAAATTTATTAGATTATCAAACACAGATTCAAAAATAAAAAATAAAGTACATACTTTTGAAAACTTTTATTACAAAAGCCTTTTATTTTACAGGTAGTTTTATTTCTTTTATTTTATATTTGTAAACTTTTATTTACAGAAGCCTTTTGTAGATACGATAAAACTTTTTTAACTATTCAATCGATTTTGGTCGTATAATGTTTCGTTTAAATTTTTTGAATAAAGTAAAGCCTTCTGTAAATTCTGGAGAATTTCTGTTTAGTCATCTGAATATCTAACGTTGAATGGATGTTTCGGAACTACATACTACGCGTAAAATAGACGTCGCTCAAAATGACACATATCAGAAAATTTTGAAATTTCTATGCTATATATACATTCACTAATCTTTATACTAAATGTATGCAGTAGTGAATTCAAGTGTTTTGATGCGAATAAGTTACGTTTGATTATACTTCACTGTCTCTTCGGTGCAATGTACTGTTTGTACTGTCTCCTGTCTATTTATTTGAGAATTATCCTGTTTGTTTTCGTCTCTAATGGCCTCCATTTTTTGTACGAATTTCTAGCAATTCTCATGACTCTTGTCTATACTAAAAATATTGATCCACCTATGACTATTAAGGTAATGAGTTTATTTTAGTAGTTTAAAATGTAGTTTCAATAATGTTGCCGTAATTTAATAGTAGATTTAGAAAAGTCGACGTTTTTGCAGGATAGCCCCATTGCAAGAAGTATTTCGCAAAGGGATCTCAGTGGTGATTTGCTACCTTGAAAATTTTAGGACAGAAACACGCGCGCGTGCGCGCGCGTGCGCGCGTGTTTAGTTCGTGCAGTTTTTACTAGTTTTCTGTTAGTACGTTAACACGTTTACTAATGTAAAAAGTAAACAATACAGTTTAATGAAACAGAAAACTTTAACTGGGAAAAGTATTAAATTCATTTGAATTAAATAGGTAGGCGGTTACTAGTCAGAATATTTTCATACTATGTATAGGTATCTGCGGCATTGTTAGTACGAAACTAACAGAATATTCAAACTTCTGATGCGTTTTCCTCGTTACTGAAAACAGAGAGGCATGATAGTCCAGCTCGTTAGTATTGTTTCCAGTATAAAATTTCTGGATTTCATTCCTCACGTAACGTCATAATCAACAGCGAGAACGGTGAAGAAGTGCCGGAAAACTATATAATATGATGTCTTCATATCTGTTATATATGCGTTAAAAGACAAATGTTGTACAAGCTGCACTAAAAAGTAATCATTCTCTCGTTTATCGACACTAAATTATTTGCATGATTGGTGCAAATAATAAGGTACTCTACAAAATGTCATATATATTAATAGATGTTTTTCGTTATTTAGGTAGTAAAATAAAATTTTGAACTGTCCATTATTCACTGAATTGGTTAGCTATCCGCAGCAGTAGAACATAGTCTCGTTATATTTTATTTATGTATGTTCGTAACACTAAATTTTTTTAGTTCGTAATGTATAATTCTTTAACAAATAAGAAAAAAAAACATGAACAAACAAAAGGTACCTTTAATTGTTTATACCAAAATCAAAAGCTAACAATTGACCAATAATTTTACAATTACTGTTCTGATTTAAAATGACTGGTTAGCTTTTGATTTTGATATAAACAATTAAAGGTACCTTTTGTTTGTTAATATTTTTTTATTTTTCCGATTTGTTTTAACAACAGATAATATTTTTACAAGACCTGGTAACGCACACGTGTATTTTGTACAGCGTAAAAGAGCTCCATTGTTACACGCTAATTAAATTATTTTCATTTATTCTCTGGTGTCGTTTTTATTTTCGATGGTCAGTATTGAAAATGAAACGGGAATAGATGAAAAGAAGCACTCTATACATACATGCACGCGCATATAAACAGTATTTATAAATATGTTGGAAATTAAATTTCTGTAGTTATTGAATTTTTTCTAAATATTAACCTTTTGAGACAATAAATAAGGTTAAGAAATGAGTTAAGTAATTTTAGTTTTGTAATGGAGAACATGAAGATTATACATTGTGCAAACAATCAAAGAAACTAATAGTTAAATAAATTTACGAAATATTAAGGAAAGAAATTTATCTCTCAGAAAATACGCAGGCAGTCATAAAAATAAATTTCATGGCTCTTCAAAATGGACAACGCACTTTCGAAAATACAACGGAGCAGAGATTTGAGGTTAGGTGAAAATTCTGTTAGCTATTATAGATAAAGACAGGTTTTTTTCGGATGATCTGGAAGCAAACTATTACAGTATACATTATTTACAGAATTTGCTATTGTGATTTCTTAGTTAACTTCACTTCTCAAGTTTAAAGCTGTAGATTGTATAACTTACCTGTCTAGTATAAATTATAAATTAGAATAATTTATAGTGTTACGACATCACAGAACAATCTACGTGTTTATCGAATGTTCCAGATGAATCCAGCGGAATCTGTATGGCGTACGTGATTCTCGACGCATTGGCGAGACTTTTCTGGAAGCCGCCAACCGCGGGGACTGTGTCAAGGCCGCAATTAATTACGTCGTACACACTGGCGCTAACGCGCATTTTGGAATATTCTGGTCTGTGAGCGTTGTGTAAATACAAGGCTTCAGCGGCCTTAGTTTTCAGTTATAGTTGCGATATGTTTACAGTGCGGTTCGAGAAGTTATTATCGGGTGTTATTACTGTGTGCGTTCAAGTGGTTATTAGTGAAGTTGTGTGTTTTATAATCGGGCGGTATATTGTAATACAATTGTGTTTTAATATTAGTTGACATTTTATTGCTTGTGAACAATTTTTATTTGATTTGGTGTAAGAGACTGTGTTGTCAATTACGAACTGTTTAACTGTGAAAATTAAAGCTGGTGATCAGTGACTTAATTGGTGTCTTGTATTTTTTGTCCACTGTACCTACGACGATCAAGTACACCGTCCTAACAGTGGTGTCACAACTGGGATAGAACCGTTAACGGTGAAAACAGTGGACACTTTGCACAAGACGAGCGAAATTTATAATTAATCCTAAACAATGAATGCCAGTCTGATGATGGAAGCTTCAAATTGCTGCTGCGGCAGACACACGAACAACAAAAACTAGAACGACAAAAAGAGGCAGAAGAAGCAGAAAAACGACAAGATGAGAAACTGGATGCGAGACAGAAAACCCTCCTGCTGAAAGCAGAGGAACGGAAGCGTGAAACAGAAGACATCAAAGCATTAATACAGGAGCAGAAACAGATGCAAGAGCATAGTACCGCAGAATTGGGTCTCCTACGAGGTGAAATTAATAAAAAAGTTACTAAAATATCGGAGGTACAAGAATCAATTACATTAAAAATAGCTGAAGTAGAAAAATCTGTCTCGAGTGTTGAAGAATCGATGTCCACAAAAATATCTGTCATAAAAGAATCTGTGTCAAATAAAATATCTGCAGTAGAAAACTCAATGGCAAACATAAGATAATAAATTAGAAATGAAGTTGAGCAGTGCCTGAAGATGCAACCAAAACAATTTTCTGAACAGACTGTACCAAAAGGTAAAGACAGAAAAAGACAGAAAATAAGTTAATAGAGAAAGTCACTTTGCCTGCAGTGGGGACAGTTCATGTCAAAGCTACAACCTTTGACGGAAGCAGTCACTGAGCAACGTACCTCCGCCAATTTGAAGCTGCTCCATGCGCACGTAATTGGACAGAGGAAGACAAGGCAGTCTCACTCGTTCTTGCATTAAAAGGACCTGCGGCAGAATTACTACAGAAAGTGCCACCTGACAGCCAAAACACCTATGCCGAATTGATAAAAGCTTTAGAATTACGGTATGGTGATAAACATTTGGGAAATTTGTACTACGCTCAGTTGAGAACAAGACGACAACGTTCCGGGGAGAGTCTTCAAGAGTTTAAAGCAAGTATCGACAGATTGATTAGATTGGCCTATCCTGAAACACCAGAAGATTTTCAAAAAAGGATTGCGGTGCAGACATTTATTGATGGAGTCGGAGATTGTGAACTTCAACAAGTGTTACGAATGGCAAGACACCGAAACAGCTCAGAAGCTCTTGCTCACGGCCTAGAGTTTGAAGCTGCCAAGTCAGCGTCCCGCTACATTAATGGGTTTCTGATATCACATTGCAGTCAGAAGATGTATGATGGGTGCAGAAAAACAATGTTGTCGGACAAACAATTCAGAAGTTCAGGAGAGTCGCAAAGATTTGAACAATTGGATAAAGACAGAAGCCGAAGTGTTACAAGTGTGGAAAACGTGGTCATCTACAGGTAGACTGTTGGGAAAAGAAGATACCGAGAGAAGAAAAAGAGAGTGATCGCACCAATTGGAGAAGTAAAGCCCGAGAACAGCACACAGTTTCCACACTACATAAGACCAGTGGAAACTTGATTGTTATTGGATTTGCGGAAGGTAAACCAACATCATTTACAGTTGACACGGGCGCAACAGTATCCATTGTGCGCCCTGACTTAGTCAGCAACCGCCAGCCTCTAATTAGCTCTTGTACAATACAGACAGTGACTGGAAGCCCCGTCAAGGTGATAGGAAAGGTACACGTAGTGTACGCCTGGGTCTTCTCGAGTTTAGCCACCAAATGCTCGTTGTAGACATTATCGATGAAGTGATTCTTGGCACGGACGTTATGAATGTCTACGGATTCGTTGTGGACTTAAGAGAGAATGTCCTGAGGGTCGGCCAAGAGAAGATAAAGCTTTGCATTACTAAAATGACAGGGTCTACCAACCATTCGATTAAGCAAGTGGCATTGGCCGACGAAAAAGTCAGCAGGTCTTGTCAAGAGGAACCCTCCCTATTGCAAGCGCATATGGAGGAAAAACTAGCAGAGGAAATACAAATAAGTGTAAGACAAGAGAAGTGATTGGAAAGCCAAGTATGGGTGTCGAGACAAGACTCTTGCTTGTTCCTGAGTTAATGGAAGCATCCGGGGAAAAGTTGCTTAAGATGAAGTTACGCACGAGGTTGTTGACGAGAAGCAAACAGACTTGGAACAGCCAGTGGTGTTTAGGTCATCAGTACATGACGGGAGTGATTCCAGTAAAACTAGTGGTTGAACGGAAGACTCGCATTCCTAGGAACTTGATTTCCGGGTCACTCGAGACTGAATTCGAAGAACCGGAGAATTATTTTTCGCAAGGACGTCCACCTAGATCGCCTGGTCGAGTATTACTTCAGAGACAGTTTAGCCGTTCGGGACAGTTTAGGCTTAAGGAGGGGACAGTGTTACGACATCACAGAACAATCTACGTGTTTATCGAAAGTTCCAGATGACTCCAGCGGAATCTGTATGGCGTACGTGATTCTCGACGCATTCGCGGACTTTTCTGGAAGCCGCCGGCCGAGCGGACTGTGTCAAGGCCGCAAATAATTACGTCGTACACACTGGCGCTAATGCGCATTTTGGAATATTCTGGTCTGTGAGCGTTGTATAAATACAAGGCGTCACCGGCCTTATTTTTAAGTTATATTTGCTGTATATTTACAATGCGGTTCGAGAAGTTATTATCAGGCGATATTACTGTGTGCGTTCAATTGGTTATTAGTGAAATGCTGTGTTTTATAAGGGGGCTGTATAATGTAATACAATAGGGTTTAATAGTAGTTGATATTTTATTGCTTGTGAACAATTTTTATTTGATTTGTTGCAAGAACTGTGTTGTTAACTACGAACTGTTTAACTGTGAAAATTAAATCTGGTGATTAGTGACTTAATTGGTGTCTTGTATTTTTTTCCCACTGTACCTACGACGATCAAGTAGACCGTCGTAACAATATATTTGTTAGAGTAAGCAACTTTAAGACCTAAGATAAAAGAAAACAAGCGTTTGAAACCTCTGGGTTTTTTCAAGAGGTATTGGAAACTGTATTTTTAAACACAGGGTACTAAGATTCTTCCCAGAGGTACTAGTTCAATGGACATTATGTAGGTAAATTTTATAAGAATTCGTATAATATTACCGAAATTGTGAATTTGAGGTGCACAAAATTTAGAATATTTATGAGACGGTAGTTGAAAGCCACAAAGATACTGACAAATTATCAGTAAATGCAACAAACAAGATGGAGCGATGACAAGTAGCCCCCCCCTCTCTCTCTCTCTCTCTCTCTCTCTTCCCTCATCCTGTCTTCATTAAATTGTGCGTATAATACCGTAACGTTAAACTAACTATAAAGACATGTTGCTCTTGAAAATATAGATATGTGATCTAGTCTATATTTTTGTGACAGATCTCAGAACTAGTGTATGATCACTCAAAAGTTCATCGTGTCCTTTCGTTTTCATAAATCAATCTACGTGGTTTATTTGCCCATTTAATTCTATTTTCAATTTCATAATCCTTATTTTTATAATGAAATTTACGGGAGCTTAATACAATCAAAATTACCAAGCTGCATAAACAATAGCTTCATAATGACAACTTTGTACTGGCTGCTTTTAACGTACAAAAGAAGTGCCGTAGACAGGCTCTTTATTAGAAAAAAAAGATTAAATTACACAATCACTGCAAGTTCTGGTTTTAAGACTTTCCTTTAACTATCATTAAAATTAAAAATACATTTTTAACAACTACCCCTGCAATGGCGAAAGTTATCACTTTCTCTTTTTTAATTTATTTGAACTAAAATGTACAAAGTTTGATGCTTAATCAAAATTTTAAAGTAGTATTATTATTAAGCTCATACTTTATGTCTAGTAAAAGTTATTTTCTGGAACACTATATTTATGTTACGTATTTAAAAGAGTAAAAATTATTATTTATAAAACAATGAAATGTTTTCTAATTAAGCATTTCGTTATTCACAAAAAACCTATTTAACGTTAGCTATTCACTAAGTATGTAATATTCTATTGGAATAAATTTTCAATTTTATTACCCGGCTTAAATGTTACAAATATAAATCCCATGTGTACATGAGCATATACAGCAATATAGTCATGATAAAGAAGGCCTATCTAATTAATTTTAGAAGAATTTAAAATTTCATATACAGGTAGGCCTACACAGTACACGTTAGCAGTCCAAAAGAGTGATTAACTTATAAAATTCAGGCGATTAAATGATTGTTCTTTGTGGACTTTTCAGCTTGTTATACTAAAATGTAATCATCAATTAGATTTTTATTATATTTCTATATTACGTTAAATAACATGCTTTAAAGTTTTAGTTTCTAAACAAACATTTTAGCGAGATACAAAAAAAAATTATGAATGATTGTAATTGGTTCCATACCGAAGTATTATGGTTTAATGGTGGAGCTGCACACACAGATTTGGCATCTTTTATTATCACTTTTTTTGTTTAAAGTTTCAAGTCTGACCATTCCGTGAAAAGGCTTTTTGTATTGTATTTCTTTTAAAGGTTCTATAAAGAATAGATTTGTATTTTCTGTAGTTTATTTTCTGTTCAGAACATACATTATGTGGGATACTTTATGCCCGTTCTCATCTATTTTATTAAATATATGGCATGTATGCAGGATGAAGAGTGCACAGGCCTAGTACTACGCGATATAATTGAAGATTTATCCTATCCAATTTGCTGTATTATATTCCGATCTTCGTTGTATACTACGTTAGGATAAATGGAGGGATGTGTGTAATGGGTAGGTACGTTTTTTTGGCTAAAGAAGTGTTACAGCTTAATTCTTATACATTAACTAGACATTCGTATCTTCTTTTTTGTTTTTATTTGATTAGTTTTGGGTTGAAAATTTGTTGTTAATTACTAGCTAGCGGAGCTTCTAAATTTTTATTTAAGCTTTCGATTATGTGGTGCATTAATTAAAAACAATATGGTTCAGATGTATACTCACTGTCTTCTATGGTGAATCATTTTAAAGACAAACATTTCCGATTTTTTTGACGTATCATGGTGGTTCCTGAATTGTCATATGTTAACAGTGTCTCGGGTAGTCCACAGAATGCTGTTGAGGAGTCAGATTTAAATATAAGTAGTTAGGTTTGTGCGGTCGTTGTGGCAGAGTTATTTAATGGCATAATACATTGTTGATTTGATAAAATATACCAGTTTATGGTAGCGTGAATCCTGTTAGCTCACACAGTTGGTACTGCCTAGAACCAGTACCACTTCCGTAAACAGTAAATTCGTCCTACTTGCGATCACACTTATGAACAGTACTTGTAACAAGTGTTTAAAATATTTGTAAATTTTCCCATATGTTCATTATGGTGCCTTTCATTAGTGTCGTGATGGTTATGTTTGAGAAATCATGTCCTGTGTTTATTGCATGTCTGGCAAAATTAGACTAACATATTTTTGGTTTTTTGTATGTGTTTAGAGGTTCAAAATAGCGGTTTTTTTTTTGTCCTAAGTAACATTTATTGGATATTGGCATTCAATTTTGTGTATATCATTGGTTGTTGTAGGCCCTATTATCGTTGTTCTATGGGTTATTTAGTTTTTGTCAATTATTTTTATTTGTTTTGTATGTTATTTTAATGTTTGTGTTTTTAAATAGTTTTGATAGGTCTGTCATTTTATTATTTATGTATGTGAATTTGGTACATTGTTCATTGTTTTTATTATTTAAGTGTTGTTTATTTTTATCATTTCTTAAATATTTAGTTTTTATTTTATATTTGATTTTATTTTCTATTTTGTGTATAGTGTTTACCAAATTGCTGATAAAAATGGGTACAATAAAAACTCATCATTAAAGAGACATAACTTCCGCACATCAGGTACAAACAGATAACCCGTCTCTCTTGTTTGTTCGCAAGTGGAAAGTACCGTTACACATCAAAAATAAATTACCTATCTACCTAAGTGTTCGTAAGTCAAACTAGCTGCAAAGTGGTACTGCTCGCAACTGAGGGGACACCGTGCCTGTCTACTTGAATTTACATTTGTGTGGGTTGCTGCCATTATTGAATAAGTGCATACGAAACTTCATTATTTTAAATAAATTTGAGCTTAATTTATTTCATTATTTTTTACGCTTGTGGTAAGGACATATTCTGGTGTTGTATAACGTTCGACGAAATATATTGGAGTTAATTATAAATACCAGTCAGAAACGCTCAAACACAGAACATCCACGCACAAAGGTACACATATTAAGAACGTCTATATTTTGTAGCACATCAACGTGAGTACTTTTTTACCAACGCACAAAAGTTTACAGAAAATTATACTATATGCTACCCATAGATCCGTACAGTTCAACGTCCCAAGGGCAAGTCATATTGTTAATAAAAACAACAACAAATATAATCAGCATCATTACTATTCACGATATTACATGCCGGTAGGATACTTACAAAAAATGTTTAACGTGAACAATGAGTTCAACGGCTGCAGCCACTACAGCAGTAATAAACACATCCAGTTGAGTTGCTGTTAATCTTGACGGAGCAAACAAGAGTTTGTGAGTTGACTTCTACTGAAATTCAGAAGCGTAAAGCAGAATCTTTTAAAACGTTACTTCCGTCCACATTACGTAGAACTCTTCTGCTACGCTTCCAGTTTGCAATTTAGCCCAATTCATTTCTGTTCTCAGATGAAAACATACGTTATATTAAATTACTTTACAAGATACTTACCAGGTTGCATAACCAGGCATCTCGGGTCACCAGTAGGAAATTACTAATGCTTTATAGCCTACTACACCTTAGCTTTATGTTTCACTTCACTAATTGGTGGGCACCTCACTGAATTCCTCATGGTTTCATTTCTCATGTGTTCAGATTTATACTCCATTACTAGTTTTTCAATTCCATGTAAGTCTGCTACACGAGCTACGTAAATGATTTATATCAGTCATATAAAACCTGATCAAACGAATAGTTAGTTTAATGTACACACTAGTGTTAACAACTGTTAAAACTGTGAGTGTGAGATCACCAGATAGCTGACTATATCTTTATCAGAGTAAGTATTCATATGGACCTAAAACGTTCATCTTATTATCTGCTTCGGAATAATGTTACAATATGTGTATGGCGTAGGAAATAAAGTCCCACACTGCACTGGTGTTCTGTTGTAAAAATTGACCTGTGTTTATTTTCAAACATTCAGTAAATTTCAGTGTCGGTTTCGGTGTGAAATATTAATATTCTTCCACATTATCTTTTACTACAGGCTGACAGACGATATGAGTTGTTTTCACTATTGTGAATCGTGAGTGTGAGAACTGTTTCTTGCTATTTTCTAAACAATCATCTTCACGTAATTCACATTCGGTCAACAATCTGCTAGCAATGTTTATTCCTGTTGTCAGGTGTTAACAAAACTGCTCGAAGCATACGTGACAAGAATGTACACTGCATCCTCAGTATTCGTGTCTCATGTTTAGCCACGTGGTGTCCGCAGCCAGACGTTGCCATGGTGACTCTTGAGCACAGAAAACTCCCTTGTTTGGGTTAACTAGAAATGCATTTCCACTGTTTCTACTAGGTCAGTTACAATTGAAAACACTCTATTTTACACTTAATATGTTTAAAATACTAAAACGCAATGTTTACAAGACACATTGTTTTTACCATTAATATTGTTTTATTACTTTTCCGTAGTAACTGTTAACAGTGAAACCACCCTGATATTCTGGTAGTAAGTTTTCAATATCTAGTATTCAAGCTTTCTTAATTTTTGTATTGTTTTCTATGAGAATAAATCATATGAATTGATTACGAACATGGAGTTACGAAGAACGCAAGCCTGTGTAGATGTAAATTCTAATAAAATTATCGTAGTCGGAACGAAAATATCCCGAGAAGAAATAAAGATAAGCAGTATACAGATGAAGATGGTGAAAGCGATGATGTTAATATTTTAGTATAAACGTTCTACCCAGATAATTTGCTGATGATGTTCGAGGAGACAATACAAGTTATTCGTGCTTACATCCTTACATTATTACTAAGAAGAAATACTACTTTGTTAAGCCAGGTTCTATCTTTCTATCAGATTGTTATGAACAGTCTACATAAAATTTACAATAAATTTTAAGCGTTATTAGAAATTGTCAGTTTCCGATATTTGTGAAGGAAAAACATACTTCTGTAATGCTTTAAAATAATTTTAATGACCCTGGAACATTGCTGAACAAGGAAACATTTTCGTTGTGTACTGGCTTATGAAATAATATAAGATCAAAATCTGTTACTCTGAATTATTGCCATTATTAAAAATAGTCATTGTTGTCATAATATTTATGGTACTAACAGGTAGTGGGTTACTGGTGTTGTTGCATTTCATCGTTAGAATAATATTCAGATCCGTACAACTACCCGTCCACCATCAGCGTATTATACATAAGTGTTTTATTTATTTTTGTTATACAAATTTTTAAACGTACTGTTAGCTTCGTTCTCTCTGAATTTTTTGTTTGTGAGTTCGCGTTAATCCAAATATCCTGTCAAGTGCTTCGATTGTTTGGCAATCTTGATTTTTGTTAAATTTTCTTAACTTGGCCATAATTGATTTTTCCGTTTCCTGATATACCCTCATGTTTACTGCCTCATTTGCTTCTGTATCTAATTTCCTGTGTTCCAGATTTCTTAAATAGTTCTAGAACGTTAATTTGTAACCCTTTTTGCCTTCTCTATTGGACATCCACAGTCGCTTGAATAAAAGATTTATTTATTCTCTTCCTTTCCTGTACTAACAAATTCCTTGTTTTATTATAACTTGTTTTAATCTTTTCTATACTTACCTTAAAGCGTGTACTTTTCGTTACTTGTCTCCAATTTTCTTATGAGCGTCAATTAATTAATTTGCGCAAACATTGTTTGTGCTTGTGATTTTATTTTTTGAACTTTTTAAATCTGTCTTTAACCTTCATTTACTGAAATTCAAATCGGAAGTGTCAAATTAGAGATTTCAATAAAAACACTCATTTCTTTATCAGTTACTGGTAAGATGTCACTCCGTAGATCCGTAGTATTTCATTCTGAAGATAGTGACGGCTCTATTCCACAGAAGGTAACCGTCACTATCGCAATTTGGAATTTCAGAGTCCTGCTCAATTTATGTGCTGGCCCACGGCGGAGCTGGGACAATTCTCTGCCCGAAGAGAATTTGCCCATTACAGATTCAATTTCATATATCGAGATATAATATACAACACGTTGAACATTGTTAATAAGTTACTTTGAAGCAGTATTAGCATTGCCTACACGACTTATATTGTTACAACGGATCATCGTTTTTGAACAGTGGAAGTACAAAACTGAACACAGAGAATTCGCTATTTAGAACTTTAATTAACTTACACTTTAAATAAATAAAACAACAATAAACACTCCTACACAACAATCCTGCAAGCTTTCGATTGTCTAACACAGTATAGTAACGCACAATAAATGACACTTAATTAACAGCGTCGCATTAAATAATACAAGTCACTAATTCGATATGTACTCCATACACAATAACTCACGTGGATGAATAGAATAATCGACCACAACCTGAATGGTCTGTAACGCCCTAGACCGTTTGTAACGGGCTAGGGCGTTGTGTGTTCATGCAGCTCACTCAACTCGTGCAAAACACGAGTTACATATCACTTCAGTGTATTAATACTGTACGGCTCCAAAGTTCCTGAGAATAAGCCTAACGTATGTGAAAATTAAGAATATAAACTAATTAAAGTACCTCGGAGATACAGTACAGGCTATTTGTCTAGATATAAAAGCCAATAAAGCAAGATCTTAAAAAATGGAATTTGCTAATCAGCTAATTGAGACCAGAATACTTGTACCTTATAAAACCAGAGTGCTTGTACACAGCAGAATGTTTAGCTCTTAATAATAAAGAAGAAACCAAGGAATTAAAACAAAAAATAAGGTACTGAGATTGAAATACTTAGTCCAATGGGTGAAAACAGTAAAGAACTCTATTTGGAAAATGAAAAAAACTTTCGGATAAAATTAGGAAAATTAGGACCACATTCTACAGATGTTTGGTCTACATGATGCCAAGAAGTCCGACAAAAATCCTAAACCACAAATCCGTTGGTTTCAAGAAGTAAATAGGATTTCACAGAAATAAAGTTTACAAAGGGCGTTGTGGACAGAGACATCTTTAGGAAAAAGGCTAATGAATTTGGAGGGATTTTAAAGAAAATGTACATAATAAAGATGAGATAAAAGGAGGAAAATCATAAAGAAGTTATTTCCCGTGGTCTTTAGTTAGCCAAAATATAAGAAAGATGAAGATAGATTAACGTTATTTAATATTATGTAATATTATACAAACATTAAGGCGTTGATTGTTTACTGGCTTTATTAGCGTTCTACTTTACGGTACATGCCATAGATATTTATAAAATAACTTGAAATGTATATGACTTAATAAACTGCAGGGCATAGCGCACAGTTCGAGTTGAAGCATTAATTTACGTGGATACGAACGCTGCGTCTCGCTCGTATACGTTCGTGGTTGTCGCTAATAACACTTGTTTTTCCGTATACTACCAAACGTTTCGCCCATACTACTATGAAACATTTTCAATGGCTCGACTGAGACAAAACACTAATTCTTGACCCACGCCTATTTATAAAAATAAACCTCCGCTCAACAGTCCGTTAAGGACCAAGGCGTACCGCGCGGCTTTTGTGTTAGTGTGACGGTGTATGGCTAGTGCTACGCGCCACCAGCCGCTAGTTGCGGTATTCACAGCCAGGAGGCGGCGCTGTTATCTCAGCGCCTACTCATTTTGCCTCACGACGCTGAGTGCACGCCGTACGGAGCCTCCGCCGGGAATTGAACCCGGGACCACGAGCGCATCAATCGCCCGCGTTAGCCACTAGACCACCTGGAGGCTACGCCTATTTATACATTGAATATATATTTTGCCCTGTCCACAAGTGAAAACAAGCCCGCAGTTTATAACAATTACAATAAATTATTTTAGAAATTTACACAAAAAATATTTAACCAAAATAAAATTTAATCATTCTTACAACATACGTTTATTACACTATAACTCTACTGTCACCTTATTTAAAACAGGTTTCCAAACTCCTGGCAAATTTTAAACTTCATCTCCGTTAAAATAGTTATTTTTTATAATTTAATAATAAGAATTTAACACTAATAATAGAGAGACGAAAGAAATTTAACTGCAAGAAGACCTTTAACAGAAAATGTCTGCGTAGCTACGCTATAAGAGAATAATACTGTAATTTGCTGCTCGTGTTAAAGAGTAAGACAACGATATTCAGACAGTAAAACATTTTGTTGAAAAAATACAATTAGAAACATTCGTCTGTAGATGTTTTTCAGGAACTTATAACAAAAATTTACAATTTTCAGGAACTAAATTAACAGGAAGTAATAATATATGTAACTATATTATTAGAAATTATTTTCTCGACAGTATATAGTTTTGAAAGTGTTAGAAACCAAGACATTAATTTAATAATAATACTGAGATAATGTGAGAGCGAAATATTTATAATCAGACATGATATTCATAACGCTGAATTATTTCAGTACTAACAGGAATGCTTTATATCGTTCTACATCTGTGTGTGTGTGTGTGTGTGTGCGTGTGTGTGTGTGTCTAAATATATTGCAACCGTACAAATGTATAGGGTACTGTGCATTGTATAATTAATTAAGATAATTAATATAATTAAATAAATATTCCATATTGTTAATAATAATAATAATAATTCAGCTTTCAATCTGAGCTTTATAGGGAACAACCAAATTTCATGCTTGGACACGTTGATCACGCCACGCCCCTCTGTCTGTGTGTACACATGTATTTTACATGTGTGTGTGAGACCAGTTGATTCCTGTAAAGCGTCACCCCTAAATGAACGCTATTAATTATATCAATTATTTAAATTGTAAAGGTGTGTGCATAATATCACAAAACCAAATACGCCACAGTGTGTATAAAATAAATACACACGTGAGTACAAAAATTAGTGCGAAAATAATAAAAAGTGCGAATATAGTGAAAATAAATATAAATAAAACTTATATTAAATAAGATAAGGAAAAAGATTTATACACAGTGAACACATAATAATTACCGACAAGATGAATATCGGGTAATTTGCAAAAGACTTCGCATGTTGCGAAGACAAGCGAAATAAATGTGAAAATAATCGTGTTTAGAAAGGGACGCCAACGACAGACTGATACCTGCAGAGGATTGTCGGAACATGATTGTTGCGCCCTAGGGTATAAATACTCGAGACACACCGACTTATTTCTCTTTCTCGTTTAATTACCTTGGCAGCCGGAGTGGGCTCTGCCCAACGACGACAACTCTTTTCGATCAACCACAGCGGCAGCCGGAGGCTCTCCACGACTACTCATCACTTTCGTGAGAACACCTGCAGCCAGAGGCCATGACGGAATACGAGGGAGCAGCCAAATACATGGAATAGAGTCCAGCGTACGGAATGAGGCAACGGACTACGAAGAGGATCTGAAGGACAAGGATCAAGGACTCCAGGACTGCACGACTACAGAGGAGCATCCAGGATCGAGGACCTAGGACCGAAGAGGTTACGCTGGGCATTACCGCTACAACTAAGGTGAAACGAAACCATGTATTTGTAAAAACAAAGACTCAAGTAAAGACAATTAACTATGTAAAAAGAAAGACAACATAATTCAAAGTGGAATTAATAATTTTTGAAAATGTAAATGTTTATTTGTGTAGTAGTTTATAGTAATGTTTAAACATATGAAAGTATAATTTTGAATAAATAATTTAATCAATGATATTTGAATTAATTTGAAAATAAATAGTAAATTTTGTTTAAAACAAATAAATGCATATGCAATAATAAAAAAAAATAGATTATTATAAAGTGATCGGATAATTTAATAGTTATCATAGAAATGAGCAAGTCGAGAGCAGTATTATATAATAACAAATGTTTATTGTGGTATAAGAGTGTAGGCCTATATTATGTTCTATGTATAATACGAGGTATTACTTATATGTTAGTAACAAGATTTTTACTACGGCTACGCACATGCGAATAATAATGATATTTTAAATCGCAAAAGAATTGACAATTTTTAATTAATAAATTTTTAAACGGCTCTAAACAATTTCACGTTGTGTTATTATTATTACGATTACACCTGTCATAGTTTTATAGCGTAAGTAATGTTGCAAAATAAATGGCTCACAAAAACGTGGGGCTTCACAAATACTTAACGTTATAATATATATCGGATACAAATAACCTTACGTTCTGCAGTTCTGCATACACAGGCCTACTTTGCTTTGAAGTAAATAGACATATAATAACCTGTATATTAGCCCATAAAGGGTAAATGTGATGTGCTATTGACGACACATCGCGTAATTTTACTTCACACGCTTTGATTATCGTGAACGCATTTAAATTTTAATTTACATAATTATGAAATTATTAATGTTTAATAAACTGAGTGAAAGTGATTCTTCTGAAAAGCAACCACTTCCTATGGAATGATATGTAGTGTTTTTTATCTTCACAATTTATAGTGGTTTGTTTCCTGCGGTTGTTGGTTACAATGGTTCATTTAGCTTGACCGTCTTGACTTAGTGCTTCCAAAGCGTTTTAGGTTTTACGCTTTCTGCACCCCTTACACGTAATTCACTGGACGGATAATTTTGTTGTTTGCAGGTCGCTTAGCAAGAGTATCGGCTTTCCTCAATAACATTTTACAGTTTTGCTACATTTTGGCAACTGAACGCGTGTAAACTCAATATTGTCTGGATATTATGCCACTGTTCGTTATATCTGCGTTGAGTTGCGCTGTGTACACGTAACTGTTCATGATAGACTCTATTCTTGTATTGTTCTAGACATATTAATTACTAAATGTGATGTAGGAACACTGACGTTGAATACAGAATTATTTGGGTGTATGATATAAATACGCTTATCTATAGAAGTTAGTTTCCCGAGCCAGGAACAACAAAAATACTAGACAGTTGAACAGAAGCGTACAATTCTTATTATTTTTTTAATTTTCGTTACAAACACTGGACTTTTCAGAAAGTTCTTCTTAAGCATGCCATTTTTTACAATACGTATGACTATAATATACTCTTGGAATGATAATGTACTCTGTGCCAATATAATATTGAAGAAGGTAAGTTGAATTTTGTACGTTCTTATACAGTGATTAAATTAAAGCTGGATATTTGCAGTTTTCATCCCCTCCTTTTTCCTGAAATCTCCTGAACCCTATGATAGAAAATCTTAACTCGCTGTCCTCTGTCATCCTGTATTCTTGTCGCTCTTCCTGACTGTTGTTAGGATCCCTCCGACGGATATTTACCCTTTGCTTAATTAGGCAGCCACAATCGCTGAAAATATCGCGCAGTTTGGCTGTTCCTATACTTAATAATGGCTTTACGAGTTGAACTTGTGTCTCCTACGCGACTCCGAGGTATCAGTCGTAACTGAACATACACACGCACGCATTACGCATGATTGATCTGCAAACGTCTAACAGAGTCACGTCGTGTTTCAGAAACGTGTATACTAAAATTTTGTTAGCAAATAAAATAGTCCCAACTTCTGTCCGATCTAAAAATTTTCAAAATGCCTTCTAACGTGTAGGCCTTCTATAACCATGTTATAGAAATGTCTGACTTCCGGTTCGGGATCATTCAAAACTACAATTCTATAATTACTAATTAAATTGTATTGTATCCACAAATAGGCCTACATAACATTCCATGGCACAGACGTTTTCAAAGTCATTACAAAGTAGTTTAAGTCATTCGTATCTTAATATCGTATTAATTCTAAGTCCATAACTTAATGACAATACGTTCGTATTCGTTCGCACCTTCGTCGCATATAACTTCTGTTTTAACCAATAAAAAGTAAGATCTGTTTTTATTATATATTTGGTAAAGTCCTTGTCATATTGTAGTATGTGTGTTTGCGTGTCTGTGTCGGTGAAACACTATAATGGAACATTTCAAACTGGTGACAACCAAATGTAAAAAATTGAAACATTTCAGCCCAGCATGTCATCCTTCTCTATTCATACAAACACAAATATTTATGTTTGAGCACACAGATTTATATTTACGTAGCGAACAGCAAAATTATACCTTTTCTTTTAATGTTATGGAAAAAACCCTTTACACTATAAATACAAGAAACATGTATTAATAATTATTACGTACATTATTATACTGAGATATAGACCTACTATTACGCAGGAATTTTAAAATTAAAAAAATAGAATAAAATTAGAATGAAAATGAAAACATAACTACATGTACGAGTTTTAGAACCAAGATTATACACCGTAGTTATATAGTGATAGGCCTATATTATAGTTCCGTGTAATAAAAATAAAATATAGGAAACGCTGTTAGTGACTGTGTACTTTAGGCCAAGAATAGATGAAAGTCTGTTAAATGTTATTTGAAGAAGGCATAAAATATAACATTGTAAGTGGCTGCTGAATAAAAAATAGAGTAGTATTCCAATCGCTGCTAGTAACGTGTGACTAGTGTATATTAATGTATTGAAAGTAACCTACATTACTGTCTCAAATACAACACTTCCACTGGTAACATCTTAACCGTACTTATTATACGTGAATAATTCAAAATAATTTATTATGTGATTTTTAGTAATTACATAATATAACGTCCCCCAAAGTACTGGAGAGGATGAGTAATGCCTTATGGTCTCATTCCTTGATGAAGGGAAATATCCAGCCGCACCTCCAAATGGTGGGGGATAGGCAAAACCTATGGGTGGCTAACGCGGCTCTGGAGAGCCCGTGGGGTGAGAAATTGCGCCTAAAGATGGATGACCTCCCATTGGTCAAAGACGTAGGATGTGGGAGGCAAGGAGAAACCACCACATTAAAGATCCTTATGGATATCTCAACAAGGAAAACTGGTCTCTTTAGTCTGGTAAAACAGCCAGTTTATGGGAGAACACCCGGACAGAAAATCGGGCTGGACGTTAAGCCTGAAGGTGGCAGCTTCACCATACGTCTTACCCTGCGATATGCTAGTAACATATCCAGGGGACATATTCACTACTAAATTGCCTCAAATAAGGAATAGCCGGACGGATCAAAAGTTGTTGACCACAGCTGTGAATAAAAGGAAAAACCGACTTGGTATTGCGGAATACTTTCAAATTGGCGTATGGAATGTAAGAGGACTTGCACATAAGAAAATGGAACTTCAACGGGAACTTAATTTAATGGATGTAGATATTGCCATCATTCCTGAGACTAAGAAGAAGCTTAACGGTTCGACCGAAATGGCGGACTATATATTAATATACAGTTGTGTAGCTGCTGGGAAGCGTGCAGCTGCAGGAGTAGCAGTAATGATAAAGAAGCGGTTTTAAAACAGGATTCATAGTTACCAGTTTGTAAATGAGCGTATATTAACAGTACGGTACAAAACCTTAAGGGGGTACACAACACTTGTAGCTGTATATATCCAAGAAAATGGTCGCAGAGAAGACTCAGACGAATTTTACAGGATCTTACAGAAAGTTGTCAATAATATACACATGACTGATTATGTGATAATATCAGGTGATTTCAATGCACGTGTTGGAAACTCCCCTATAAGAAATATCATGGGATGTCAAGGCGAAAGAATGTAAAATGGAAATGGACGATGCCTCATCGATTTTGCCACATTCAACAATTTTAGGATACCCAACACATTTTTCCCGCAGAAATACATAAATATACTTGGATATCGTTCAATAATTATCTTTTAGTTGATGGGAAATTAGGAGATTTATTGGAGGATACTAGGGTTGTTAGAGGATGTGACGTTGAGTCTGACCATTTTCTTCTCATATCAAAAATTAGTATTCCAGGTAGGTGGAGAAAGGCTCGATCTACAGAGCGCCAGTGCTCCAAACAAACTTGTAAAGTACACTTGCTCCAAGATGAAAGTATAAGATACCTGTATCAGACCCGGTTGAGTCATTTTGCACAACAAAAACCCATCAGTAGCAATATAAATCAAGAATGGGGTAACTTCAGAGATCTCATCATATCACAAGCAGCATTTGAAGCATCGGGGACGAGACGTAAAAAGTATAGAAACCGAGGCCTACAGGTATGAGATGACGATATTAGACAACAATAGATGCTAAAAAGCAGGCTTACTTGAAACATCTAACTTGAAACATTGCTCAGACAAGGTGAATATAAGCGCTGCTGTGCCATTGCCAAAACAGAAGTTAGGAAAATCAAACGAAGTCCATGGGATAAATATGTAAGTGATATAGAACAAGATGTACATGGCAGGCAGGACAAGGCTTACAAACTATTAAGGCATTTAAATCGAACGGAAATGTATAACCTGAAGGTCAGTAATATCTCAGAACAACAATGGCTTGAATACTGTGAGCAACTATGGACCAAGGATCAACTGGAAGAAACAAACTTTGCTGATATCAGTGACTGTCTAGACCCAATAACAATGGATGAATTGTTAGCTGGTCTACACCGCTGTAAGAATAGAAAAGCACAAGGTACTGATGGGCTGAACGTGCACATCATGGGCTGAACGTGGAGCTTATAAAGTGTGCACCAGCCTTGCTGGATGATTGTTTGATGCAGTTCATTAATCTTTGCTGGACCACTGGTCATGTTCCTGATAATTGGCGGATTGCAAAGGTAATTCCTATATTCAAAAAAGTTATCGTAATGACTGCCGGAACTACAGAGGAGTCAGCCTTCTTAATACTTCATATAAATTATATATGCATCTACATTTCGAACACGACTGAATGCGATAACGGAGACCATACTTTCAGAGCCCCAGAACTGTTTTAGGAAGGGCAGATCATGTTTAGATTGCATATCTAGCAGATCATGGGCAGATTATGTTTTCAATAATCCAGCTCATTGAAAAGCGTAGAGATTATCAGCTGCCCACATACATTGCTTTCATCGACTTCGAGAAGGCTTTTGACAGAGTGAATCGGAGCAAACTATGGGCAGTAATGGCAAGGAAAGGGATCCCATAACATCTAATTAGAGCAATACAGAGTCTTTATGTGGAGAATAATATCTTAATAGAAGCAGGGAAACCGAGAACTGCTTCTAGAGTTGGCCTGATCAATTGTGGGGTACGACAAGGGTGTCTATTATCACCTTCTCTTTTTAATTTATATATTGACGATGCCATACAAAACTGGCAGATGTGTCTTCCAGACCATTTTATGATTTGTCACGCTACAATTGACACTTTGTTATTTGGGGACGATCAGGCTATTCTGTCGGACTCTGAAAACAGATTGCAGATGGGTATACATTTGTTAAATGGAATCTGCAAAGATTCTGGATTGAAGATATCCACAATTAAAACCAAGGTAATGCCTTTTTGTGGAACTGATCCCGTAAGGGCAAAATTGTTGAAGATGGTACTGTCCTAGAACAAGTTAACAGTTTTGAATACCTGGGCTACAGTGCGTCTTATTATGCAAGCAACGACGTGGTGCATAAGTTGCATAAGTTCGACCTTATGTGCGGGACCATCAGGCAAACCCTTAAGTTAGCAAGTAAAGGAACACGCCTAAAATTCTAAAAGGTGATGGCTCTTCCCACAATTCATTATGGGTCTGAGAATTGGACTTTAACAAAAGGCCAGCCTAGTCGCATCCAAGCGGCTGAAATGAGATTTCTCAGGCACGTGGCAGGGTATACTCTCCATTATCATAGAAGAAACACAGACATATGGCAAGAACTGAAAATTATGAGTATACTCGACAGAATCGTCCAGTATCGGCAGAATTGGTGAGAGCATCTTTGCCGAATGGATGATTGCCGCATCCCCAAACAAGTATGGAACTCTAAGCCGAGGGGACGGAGAGGTGTGGGACGTCCGAGGAAGCGCTGGAGTGACCAGCTGTAATATTTGCCTATTTGAGACCGGAACAAACCATTGATGGTTTAAACCTTGAGGATGATGATGACATAATATAGCTATTACCGTTTCTACGAAAGAGCTAAGTTTTCTTGGTTAATTTGTCTATTGTATCAGTAGCAGTTTTATAGAAAGTCAAGCGTATGTAACACTTACATGTTGCAGAATAACAATGTGTTTGGTAAAACTGAAAAAAATATGAAAAACAGTAAACGGATTTCGGCGATTTATGGAAAGTTAATTATGTCATTTAATGTCCTATTGGTGGTTAAAATATTAAAATTTGATATTTACATCGTCAAGCTGAAATTATGGATAATCGAAACATATTCAATCTTACTCGTAACTCTTTTAATTCACCATTCGTAGAAAAAACAAAAATTACAACCGTTATAAAGACATTGACATTTTTTACAAATCGTTTATTAAAACTGTTTCTTAGAATTGTTGGACTTTCAGGTTTTAAAATCCAAATCGATTTATTATGTAGAAAGGAAGAAATTAAGTTACCTTTGGTTTAAAAGGCATCCTGTAGTCTGACAATCCGGCTGAATTGTCAGTTGGCTTTATTAAACTCCAACAAACATTTCACCATCCCCCTTTATATTTCATAGTGTCAAGCTACAGCGTGGTATAATTCCACACACGCACAGACGCACACACGGATTGTAATCACATTAATTCGTCTGAAGCATGGGTAAAAAGACTTTCACCTGGACCGATTGGCGAAATATTTTTTCAGAGATTATTTACTATTTTGCGATTATATACAGATACAAATTGATCTGAAGTGAATAACAATAAGACTCTAATATTCTTCATACTCATTTTTTGCAATACAAAAAGCTATTTAATATAATATTATCAAAGTCTGATAGCTATTTCTTTGGCTGACCTATAAACTAATTTAGTTATTGTTTTAAGACTGTCTAGTGTTTATTAACGTTGGTTGTAGTCGATCTAGAACTCCAAAACGGCTGATTCTTGTTCTGTAAGAGTGTTATCTGATGCATTGGTGTTTTATGTAGAGAACAATTTTTTACTTGGAGAATTTTATTTATTTATTCAAGCACTCATTATTATATTCATCATTAGTATCATTCCTGCAGTTAATTTTTAACATTTGCTTTAATTCTTTAAAGCTATTATTTTATTACTTAAAATAGGTGACCTTTTAAAAATAAGAAATCATTTTTATTCTCAATTTAAAAATTTAATTTAGGAACTAATTTAAAAATAGATAGGAACAATGTTTTAAAATTGGTTTTTTGGCAATTTGATCTAGGGGATGCGTATGGGATAATCCTAGTTGAGCAAAATATGCGTTATTTTTGCACTTTTTTTCGTTGTTATTCCTTTAACTCCATTCAAGGTCATGTTGCTGTACGTGTTGATACAGTTTACGTTTTCTGCAGCTGAACAGCAAATCTACGCGCGCATTCACTTTGTTCGTTAGGATTGCCATAAACAAGCAAACCCTATACAGAACATTACGTAGCAAGTGGTTGATGAGGAGAGGAGGAATTGTGCGTATTTGGGTAAAATGACACAAGAATTTCCTGCGATGACGTAGTTTGTTAATTTATTATAAAGGTGATATTCCATTTTGTAATTTAGACTTTCATAGCGTAACACGGATATATTCACATGATATAATTTACATTCATTAAGATATAATCTTGTAATCAGTAACACATTTTTATGAATTTATATTATTTTTTAGAATTCATCCCTTTTGCCTCAATATATAATGGCTCTCACGTTAAAATTGCAAGGACGAATATAAACGTATAAATTTGTAAATTATACATTCTGACTTAATACATTCCAAGTAAAATATAATTTACAGAGGAAACAAACATTCTATCAGTAAATGCCGATGTTAGTTTTTAAAAGGAATTGTTCATTTTTTCTGCTGTTTTAATTGTATAATAAAGTTGTTGGGCTGTCAGCAGTAAAACTGTCGTCTTATTTTAAAGCAACCGATACGAGTACGATCATTTGTAATAGTAGGCGGTAAAGAACGACAATGATTTGTTAATATTTATTTATTTTTTTTTTACTCTACGATTTCATTCATATTTGCTAAAAGCTTAAATTTTAATTGAAAAAATAATGTTCCTTTTATTAGAATTGTTTAGTTTTTCTAACAAGCTGGTACGCAAAGTGACTGCACGACATTCATACTTATCAGGCTTATTAAGAAGTGTTGGTCCAGAGGTAGGAAAGTGAAATATTCGTATTTTTGTTCTATTTAAGTAAATGTTCGTGATTACGACAAATGACGTCAATGCAAAATAATAGAAGCTTCTGACGTCAAACAGAAGCATTAATGTAGTTCCAAGGCTACAAATAATTTGAATTCAACGCTTTTACTTAAGTTAAGGCATTTTTAAGCCGCCTAAATTACCATATTTTTGAGTTTTTAAATTAGTGTGTCTTGATTTATGTAAACATTTCCAAATTTATAAACACTTCGTAGGTATTTAAGATTATCGTACTGTCTATAGACAGCCAAATTTAAATACTACCATATTACGAGTTCGAACTCTTTTAAGAATATTAGTCTTACTAGTCCTAACAACGTTAAGTGGCCCTAATGAGAGATATTAATGGTTGATTGTAATAATGGGATTGTTCTTCTAATAACACTTGTATGTCACGTTGTATCATAATGAAAAAAACAATGTCAACAAAAAAGTGATTGGAATTTACTGTAATATTTCTAAAGCAGAGATTAAGTATTTTAATCTACGGTGAAAGCGTTGAATTTAAAAAGGAAAAAAACTGGGCGATTATGTAGTTATTAGGCCTATTAAAGCACCAGATGGGTTCACAGCCTGTCAGATGGGACTTCCAATTTAAATTTTCCTGCAAAATATTCATCTTACTAAATTTAGTTGTTTGCCAAGTTAATTTCTTTATAGGCCTACTCAGTTCAGTTTCGTTAATCAATGGCTACAGTAGAAGTGAGAGACGAAAACAATTACCCGCATCACTGCATATAGGCTAATGCTCCTTGTGTTTGAAAATAATATATAGTTAATTAACTAATAACTAATAAAATATGAACAAGAAAAATCACTGACTTACTAACATTTTTTAAACAAAATTAAACATTGAAATAAAACATGTAAATTTAAAATATTTCCTTTTTTAAGAAGCTTAAACTATTTTACACATCACACAGGAAGAATACACAAACAACAAATACAAAAACACATACATGAAAACAATTATGAAAATAATTTAATTATCTGGGTGTCTCACATAAAATATTGAACTTGAATCATTACTTTTTGATTCATTATCCAGTGATCAACATACACCCAATAACCTACGTGGGAACGGCAGAGTCATCACCGTCATCATCATCATCACAATCATCATTCAGGAACAGCACACAACAATAGCTTCTGTTACTGTACATACTCCTGTTACATACTGAAAATAATATATAATTTGCATTTTACAAATAATATATTTATATAAGTACTATTTATGTGTATTACATAAAATAGATAAGGTTTATTCCTAATAGTTTAATAAACACAATATTTTCTTCAGTTTAAGAAATATCGGTTATTGTGTATCGCTTTTAATTAAAAAGAAAAGGTAGGATCATCAAATATTAAAACTACATACTAAATATTGAAATTTGTGTACTTACACTATAAACATTTATGTGATTATTTTTTCTTTTATTTTTCATATTTCAATGTCTTTATACTTTGTTTATAAAACAAATTTTGGTCATTCTTGACTTAAATTTACTGGTATGTTACCTTTGCGAAGCTATTGTTGTGTGCTGCTCCTGAATGATGATAATGAAGGTTATTATTCAACTTCTGCCGTTCCCACGTAGGTTGTTAAGTGAATCTTGATCACTGCATGATGATGATTGTGGTGCACCCACGTCGATAGTTGTGTGTGTTACTTTCCTGCCTGATGATGCTGTTGATGAAGCTTCTATGTCGAGAATCAGAGCGACATAGTGGTCCCCATGGTAATTACTAACGTCTCTTACCCGTTCAAAATTTCCGAGGTATTTTTAGCCTATTCTGTTATAAATCGACAAGTCAGATTTTGCTGGATGCCCTACGATACTTGTTAAATTTGTTCTGACCTGCATAGCATAAGGGTTACATAAAGAATTTTCTTATTTATACAATGCGTTCCTCTACATATTTTACAATAATAGCTTCCTCTATAACATCTTACCTACGTTATAACGTCGGGAACCAGTGCGTAATTGCCTCAGATCAATTGCACGGGCTGCCATAGTCTTAATCAACTTCTTATGAAGATTTTAACAAGCAGTAGTAGTTAGAAAGAAAGGAATGTTGTTGGGGTGTTTGATGATTTATTCACTCAGTATTTTGTGTTAAGTTATGACATCTCTTTATTAGGTGCTATCCTTTATAGTTCTACATGGATTTTTTACCATAAGGTTTTCTACATAAACGTTTACAAAATATTTTCTGAAAAGGTGGCCACAACAAAAGTATTGTTATGTGCTAGCTTTTCCACGGATCCGGGATATTAAATTGGTTTGTAAGTTAAGTTATTATAATATTTGAAAGGGGGGGCCATTTGAAGAATGGACTTAATTTAACCTCTAGTATCTGAAAAGCTTTATACTCCAAGCACTAATTACTATTACAAATAATTTTAGTCGTATGACATAATACAATTTACAAAGTGACAATAATTAAAGTCTTTTATATAGTTTATTAAACTGTCTTTTGCAAACATTTGTTTTAATGACATTTAACCACGGAAGACAAGTCTCCGTGTCACATGTGATATTGTGAAATTTACTCCGTGTCCTGGTCCTTCGTCCTTGGGGTGTCCACAAATGGTTGAAGGTTATGGTAGTTTATTTTCCGGGTGAAGTTCCTGAAGAGAACCTGGTAATTATGAAGCTGTTATGCTGTTCTATGATGTGTGGTAACTAAGCATCTTTAGTAGTACAACTCGAGTGAAAGTTCTTGTTTCCCACAGAAGTTCACGTCACATAGTTATTTATAAAATGTTCTCACTTTTGGTACATTGTACCTTTTTAATTTAAACAAAAATTTGAGATCTTACACATAGTCAATAGAGATGTCATCCCTCTCACTTATTTATTCCATTTAATTTAATAGATTACATTTTCCTTTATAAAACACTACTTTACTGATACTTTCCTTTACACGTTGTTACATCTGCACTTTTAAATTAAAATATCTTAGTACTTCGGGGCATGGTTCAAGGGTGTAGTGTTTGCTACGAGAGCGCTCCATCTCGACTGCATTATTATTATGTCAGGGCAGGTAAGTTAACTGCGCGGAGTTTACGCATCACAACAAAATAGTTCCACCTTTATTCGCTATTTACGGTATTTAGAGTTTGACCTTTTAATTATCCAAAGCAATGCTTTACTTCAGAATTAAATAGTATACTACTGTATCATTGTTTATTTATTTGAATAATTTCAAGATTTACCAGTATTATTTGTTTAGTAAAAGAATGTGTATGCAGGTTAATTCCAGTTAATGCATGTCAGTGCATGGTAAATTATTAACTAGTTTCCCTATCTTTACACTCGCATTCCTTTTGTCATTTAAAACTCTTTTTTAAATATTATTTTGAGTTAATCAAGGGATGTAATATTAATTTTAATGTGCGATTTAAAAATAAATTTTACTCCATATTACGTTTCCTGTTTTAAAATCGTCACATACTCCGCCGCTTGAAGATGACACTGGGTGGGTATTCTACGGGTTATTAGGTCAGCAAGGTACTGGGAGTATGCTTGGGATTACTGTGTGAAATTTTCTTAGTACTCGTTATCTTTCTTTCTTTCGTGAAGTTCCCTTTCTCTCGTTTCTTAACTGCTAATTTAATTTTATTTTTTACTACTAATTTCCCGCAACTTCACAATATCGTGGCCCGACTGATTTCATTAGCATACTCTAACTCAATTAGTTAGTTTTCTGCTCTTTCTTTAACCCTTTCAGTACGGCGTCATTGTGACTGTGTTACGTACTTATCTCTATATCTCTTAATTATACTTTTGTAATCTAAATTTGATCCCATACTCAACCTTAGATTCTTTCTTAATTCTAATTTCTTACGCTACTGTGACAAGTGGAATTTCACGAAGAGGAATCTTTATTTTCTATTAAACGATCAGCTGTTACAAACTAAGCAAGAGGGGACAAATACTTTACACTAGACGCATTGTTTTACACACAGGGGTGGTGGCTATTGTTTACCTAGGCAGCAGTTCATAACAATAGGGGTGGATTACTACAATTCTAAACACGATTATCTCCTGCATGAACGAGTTTGTCGTTTACTGACAAGCTTACTTAATGACTATTCAAAACAGGTCACATGCTGGTGGTTTACGCTTTTTAAATAATTTTTTATTATTATTTTGCTTTTTCCTTATATTACTACTACACTTTTATTACACGTTAGTTTCTTTAAGATACTACCAAGATTTTTATTTGAAAGACTTATTATTTATTTATATATTTATTTATTTTTTTTTATTTAAGAAACGGTTATATATTTATTTATTATTTTGACTCGGTTGTTTACTTAGGGAAGCATTATTCCATAAAATTAATTAGTACACTAGTTTTATTTAATTCGAGTTAAATTTACTTTGTTTAAAAGTTGTTGTTACTGGCCACAATACGACACACACTTATTATAACAATAGAACAAAAGAGGAGGTGGGGTATTGTCTATCTCGACTTTGCAGAGGATGGCAAATACAATTCCGTACAGGCGAGAACAGGATATTTACAGGTCTGATTTTGTTGACAAACCGACACGTTGATGAATGAAATTTTTCGACAAGTACGTACATGGTTTTGTATACATGTGTCGTTATGTTAATATGAGTTTACAGATATTAAATTCAAAATTAAAGTTACCTATATACTATTTATTTTATTTATTATTTATTTTATTTTATTTTAAATTAGTGAAATATTTTAAAGTAACTGAGTGAATTGATAACAGAGTGGCACCTGGTATATGTGTCACTATCTTGCACAAATATGAATTTTGGTTACTTTATGTGTACCACGATGCACACAACTATTTTAACTAACAGTAGCAGAGTCGCGCATTTTATAAGGTCTTACCTACGTTATAACGTCGGGAACCAGTGCGTAATTGCCTCAGATCAATTGCACGGGCTGCCATAGTCTTAATCAACTTCTTATGAAGATTTTAACAAGCAGTAGTAGTTAGAAAGAAAGGAATGTTGTTGGGGTGTTTGATGATTTATTCACTCAGTATTTTGTGTTAAGTTATGACATATCTTTATTAGGTGCTATCCTTTATAGTTCTACATGGATTTTTTACCATAAGGTTTTCTACATAAACGTTTACAAAATATTTTCTGAAAAGGTGGCCACAACAAAAGTATTGTTATGTGCTAGCTTTTCCACGGATCCGGGATATTAAATTGGTTTGTAAGTTAAGTTATTATACTATTTGAAAGGGGGGGCCATTTGAAGAATGGACTTAATTTAACCTCTAGTATCTGAAAAGCTTTATACTCCAAGCACTAATTACTATTACAAATAATTTTAGTCGTATGACATAATACAATTTACAAAGTGACAATAATTAAAGTCTTTTATATAGTTTATTAAACTGTCTTTTGCAAACATTTGTTTTAATGACATTTAACCACGGAAGACAAGTCTCCGTGTCACATGTCATATTGTGAAGTTTACTCCGTGTCCTGGTCCTTCGTCCTTGGGGTGTCCACAAATGGTTGAAGGTTATGGTAGTTTACTTTCCGGGTGAAGTTCCTGAAGAGATCCTGGTAATTATGAAGCTGTTATGCTGTTCTATGATGTGTGGTAATTAAGCATCTTTAGTAGTACAACTCGAGTGAAAGTTCTTGTTTCCCACAGAAGTTCACGTCACATCGTTATTTATAAAATGTTCTCACTTTTGGTACATTGTACCTTTTTAATTTAAACAAACATTTGAGATCTTACACATAGTCAATAGAGATGTCATCCCTCTCACTTATTTATTCCATTTAATTTAATGGATTACATTTTTTTTTATAAAACACTACTTTACTGATACTTTCCTTTACACGTTGTTATATCTGCACTTTTAAATTAAAATATCTTAGTACTTCGGGACATGGTTCAAGTATGTAGTGTTTGCTACGAGAGCGCTCCAACTCGACTGCATTATTATTATGTCAGGGCAGGTAAGTTAACTGCGCGGAGTTTACGCATCACAACAAAATAGTTCCACCTTTATTCGCTATTTACGGTATTTAGAGTTTGACCTTTTAATTATCCAAAGCTATGCTTTACTTCAGAATTAAATAGTATACTACTGTATCATTGTTTATTTATTTGAATAATTTCAAGATTTACCAGTATTATTTGTTTAGTAAAAGAATGTGTATGCAGGTTAATTCCAGTTAATGTATGTCAGTGCATGGTAAATTATTAACTAGTTTCCCTATCTTTACACTCGCATTCCTTTTGTCATTTAAAACTCTTTTTTAAATCTTATTTTGAGTTAATCAAGGGATGTAATATTAATTTTAATGTGCGATTTAAAAATAAATTTTACTCCATATTACGTTTCCTGTTTTAAAATCGGCACATACTCCGCCGCTTGAAGATGACACTGGGTGGGTATTCTACGGGTTATTAGGTCAGCAAGGTACTGGGAGTATGCTTGGGATTACTGTGTGAAATTTTCTTAGTACTCGTTTTCTTTCTTTCTTTCGTGAAGTTCCCTTTCTCTCGTTTCTTAACTGCTAATTTAATTTTATTTCTTACTACTAATTTCCCGCAACTTCACAATATCGTGGCCCAACTGATTTCATTAGCATACTCTAACTCAATTAGTTAGTTTTCTGCTCTTTCTTTAACCCTTTTCAGTACGGCGTCATTGTGACTGTGTTACGTACTTATCTCTATATCTCTTAATTATACTTTTGTAATCTAAATTTGATCCCATACTCAACCTTAGATTCTTTCTTAATTCTAATTTCTTACGCTACTGTGACAAGTGGAATTTCACGAAGAGGAATCTTTATTTTCTATTATACGATCAGCTGTTACAAACTAAGCAAGAGGGGACAAATACTTTACACTAGACGCATTGTTTTACACACAGGGGTGGTGGCTATTGTTTACCTAGGCAGCAGTTCATAACAATAGGGGTGGATTACTACAATTCTAAACACGATTATCTCCTGCATGAACGAGTTTGTCGTTTACTGACAAGCTTACTTAATGACTATTCAAAACAGGTCACATGCTGGTGGTTTACGCTTTTTAAATAATTTTTTATTATTATTTTGCTTTTTCCTTATATTACTACTACACTTTTATTACACGTTAGTTTCTTTAAGATACTACCAAGATTTTTATTTGAAAGACTTATTATTTATTTATATATTTATTTATTTTTTTTTATTTAAGAAACGGTTATATATTTATTTATTATTTTGACTCGGTTGTTTACTTAGGGAAGCATTATTCCATAAAATTAATTAGTACACTAGTTTTATTTAATTCGAGTTAAATTTACTTTGTTTAAAAGTTGTTGTTACTGGCCACAATACGACACACACTTATTATAACAATAGAACAAAAGAGGAGGTGGGGTATTGTCTATCTCGACTTTGCAGAGGATGGCAAATACAATTCCGTACAGGCGAGAACAGGATATTTACAGGTCTGATTTTGTTGACAAACCGACACGTTGATGAATGAAATTTTTCGACAAGTACGTACATGGTTTTGTATACATGTGTCGTTATGTTAATATGAGTTTACAGATATTAAATTCAAAATTAAAGTTACCTATATACTATTTATTTTATTTATTATTTATTTTATTTTATTTTAAATTAGTGAAATATTTTAAAGTAACTGAGTGAATTGATCAACAGAGTGGCACCTGGTATATGTGTCACTATCTTGCACAAATATGAATTTTGGTTACTTTATGTGTACCACGATGCACACAACTATTTTAACTAACAGTAGCAGAGTCGCGCATTTTATAAGGTCTTACCTACGTTATAACGTCGGGAACCAGTGCGTAATTGCCTCAGATCAATTGCACGGGCTGCCATAGTCTTAATCAACTTCTTATGAAGATTTTAACAAGCAGTAGTAGTTAGAAAGAAAGGAATGTTGTTGGGGTGTTTGATGATTTATTCACTCAGTATTTTGTGTTAAGTTATGACATATCTTTATTAGGTGCTATCCTTTATAGTTCTACATGGATTTTTTACCATAAGGTTTTCTACATAAACGTTTACAAAATATTTTCTGAAAAGGTGGCCACAACAAAAGTATTGTTATGTGCTAGCTTTTCCACGGATCCGGGATATTAAATTGGTTTGTAAGTTAAGTTATTATACTATTTGAAAGGGGGGGCCATTTGAAGAATGGACTTAATTTAACCTCTAGTATCTGAAAAGCTTTATACTCCAAGCACTAATTACTATTACAAATAATTTTAGTCGTATGACATAATACAATTTACAAAGTGACAATAATTAAAGTCTTTTATATAGTTTATTAAACTGTCTTTTGCAAACATTTGTTTTAATGACATTTAACCACGGAAGACAAGTCTCCGTGTCACATGTCATATTGTGAAGTTTACTCCGTGTCCTGGTCCTTCGTCCTTGGGGTGTCCACAAATGGTTGAAGGTTATGGTAGTTTATTTTCCGGGTGAAGTTCCTGAAGAGATCCTGGTAATTATGAAGCTGTTATGCTGTTCTATGATGTGTGGTAATTAAGCATCTTTAGTAGTACAACTCGAGTGAAAGTTCTTGTTTCCCACAGAAGTTCACGTCACATCGTTATTTATAAAATGTTCTCACTTTTGGTACATTGTACCTTTTTAATTTAAACAAACATTTGAGATCTTACACATAGTCAATAGAGATGTCATCCCTCTCACTTATTTATTCCATTTAATTTAATGGATTACATTTTTTTTTATAAAACACTACTTTACTGATACTTTCCTTTACACGTTGTTATATCTGCACTTTTAAATTAAAATATCTTAGTACTTCGGGACATGGTTCAAGTATGTAGTGTTTGCTACGAGAGCGCTCCAACTCGACTGCATTATTATTATGTCAGGGCAGGTAAGTTAACTGCGCGGAGTTTACGCATCACAACAAAATAGTTCCACCTTTATTCGCTATTTACGGTATTTAGAGTTTGACCTTTTAATTATCCAAAGCTATGCTTTACTTCAGAATTAAATAGTATACTACTGTATCATTGTTTATTTATTTGAATAATTTCAAGATTTACCAGTATTATTTGTTTAGTAAAAGAATGTGTATGCAGGTTAATTCCAGTTAATGTATGTCAGTGCATGGTAAATTATTAACTAGTTTCCCTATCTTTACACTCGCATTCCTTTTGTCATTTAAAACTCTTTTTTAAATCTTATTTTGAGTTAATCAAGGGATGTAATATTAATTTTAATGTGCGATTTAAAAATAAATTTTACTCCATATTACGTTTCCTGTTTTAAAATCGGCACATACTCCGCCGCTTGAAGATGACACTGGGTGGGTATTCTACGGGTTATTAGGTCAGCAAGGTACTGGGAGTATGCTTGGGATTACTGTGTGAAATTTTCTTAGTACTCGTTTTCTTTCTTTCTTTCGTGAAGTTCCCTTTCTCTCGTTTCTTAACTGCTAATTTAATTTTATTTCTTACTACTAATTTCCCGCAACTTCATAATATCGTGGCCCAACTGATTTCATTAGCATACTCTAACTCAATTAGTTAGTTTTCTGCTCTTTCTTTAACCCTTTTCAGTACGGCGTCATTGTGACTGTGTTACGTACTTATCTCTATATCTCTTAATTATACTTTTGTAATCTAAATTTGATCCCATACTCAACCTTAGATTCTTTCTTAATTCTAATTTCTTACGCTACTGTGACAAGTGGAATTTCACGAAGAGGAATCTTTATTTTCTATTAAACGATCAGCTGTTACAAACTAAGCAAGAGGGGACAAATACTTTACACTAGACGCATTGTTTTACACACAGGGGTGGTGGCTATTGTTTACCTAGGCAGCAGTTCATAACAATAGGGGTGGATTACTACAATTCTAAACACGATTATCTCCTGCATGAACGAGTTTGTCGTTTACTGACAAGCTTACTTAATGACTATTCAAAACAGGTCACATGCTGGTGGTTTACGCTTTTTAAATAATTTTTTATTATTATTTTGCTTTTTCCTTATATTACTACTACACTTTTATTACACGTTAGTTTCTTTAAGATACTACCAAGATTTTTATTTGAAAGACTTATTATTTATTTATATATTTATTTATTTTTTTTATTTAAGAAACGGTTATATATTTATTTATTTTTTTGACTCGGTTGTTTACTTAGGGAAGCATTATTCCATAAAATTAATTAGTATACTAGTTTTATTTAATTCGAGTTAATTTTACTTTGTTTAAAAGTTGTTGTTACTGGCCACAATACGACACACACTTATTATAACAATAGAACAAAAGAGGAGGTGGGGTATTGTCTATCTCGACTTTGCAGAGGATGGCAAATACAATTCCGTACAGGCGAGAACAGGATATTTACAGGTCTGATTTTGTTGACAAACCGACACGTTGATGAATGAAATTTTTCGACAAGTACGTACATGGTTTTGTATACATGTGTCGTTATGTTAATATGAGTTTACAGATATTAAATTCAAAATTAAAGTTACCTATATACTATTTATTTTATTTATTATTTTTATTTTATTTTATTTTAAATTAGTGAAATATTTTAAAGTAACTGAGTGAATTGATCAACAGAGTGGCACCTGGTATATGTGTCACTATCTTGCACAATTATTAATTTTGGTTACTTTATGTGTACCACGATGCACAAAACTATTTTAACTAACAGTAGCAGAGTCGCGCATTTTATAAGGTCTTACCTACGTTATAACGTCGGGAACCAGTGCGTAATTGCCTCAGATCAATTGCACGGGCTGCCATAGTCTTAATCAACTTCTTATGAAGATTTTAACAAGCAGTAGTAGTTAGAAAGAAAGGAATGTTGTTGGGGTGTTTGATGATTTATTCACTCAGTATTTTGTGTTAAGTTATGACATATCTTTATTAGGTGCTATCCTTTATAGTTCTACATGGATATTTTACCGTAAGGTTTTCTACATAAACGTTTACAAAATATTTTCTGAAAAGGTGGCCACAACAAAAGTATTGTTATGTGCTAGCTTTTCCACGGATCCGGGATATTAAATTGGTTTGTAAGTTAAGTTATTATACTATTTGAAAGGGGGGGCCATTTGAAGAATGGATTTAATTTAACCTCTAGTATCTGAAAAGCTTTATACTCCAAGCACTAATTACTATTACAAATAATTTTAGTCGTATGACATAATACAATTTACAAAGTGACAATAATTAAAGTATTTTATATAGTTTATTAAACTGTCTTTTGCAAACATTTGTTTTAATGACATTTAACCACGGAAGACAAGTCTCCGTGTCACATGTGATATTGTGAAGTTTACTCCGTGTCCTGGTCCTTCGTCCTTGGGGTGCCACAAATGGTTGAAGGTTATGGTAGTTTACTTTCCGGGTGAAGTTCCTGAAGAGATCCTGGTAATTATGAAGCTGTTATGCTGTTCTATGATGTGTGGTAATTAAGCATCTTTAGTAGTACAACTCGAGTGAAAGTTCTTGTTTCCCACAGAAGTTCACGTCACATCGTTATTTATAAAATGTTCTCACTTTTGGTACATTGTACCTTTTTAATTTAAACAAACATTTGAGATCTTACACATAGTCAATAGAGATGTCATCCCTCTCACTTATTTATTCCATTTAATTTAATGGATTACATTTTTTTTTATAAAACACTACTTTACTGATACTTTCCTTTACACGTTGTTATATCTGCACTTTTAAATTAAAATATCTTAGTACTTCGGGACATGGTTCAAGTATGTAGTGTTTGCTACGAGAGCGCTCCAACTCGACTGCATTATTATTATGTCAGGGCAGGTAAGTTAACTGCGCGGAGTTTACGCATCACAACAAAATAGTTCCACCTTTATTCGCTATTTACGGTATTTAGAGTTTGACCTTTTAATTATCCAAAGCAATGCTTTACTTCAGAATTAAATAGTATACTACTGTATCATTGTTTATTTATTTGAATAATTTCAAGATTTACCAGTATTATTTGTTTAGTAAAAGAATGTGTATGCAGGTTAATTCCAGTTAATGTATGTCAGTGCATGGTAAATTATTAACTAGTTTCCCTATCTTTACACTCGCATTCCTTTTGTCATTTAAAACTCTTTTTTAAATATTATTTTGAGTTAATCAAGGGATGTAATATTAATTTTAATGTGCGATTTAAAAATAAATTTTACTCCATATTACGTTTCCTGTTTTAAAATCGGCACATACTCCGCCGCTTGAAGATGACACTGGGTGGGTATTCTACGGGTTATTAGGTCAGCAAGGTACTGGGAGTATGCTTGGGATTACTGTGTGAAATTTTCTTAGTACTCGTTTTCTTTCTTTCTTTCGTGAAGTTCCCTTTCTCTCGTTTCTTAACTGCTAATTTAATTTTATTTCTTACTACTAATTTCCCGCAACTTCACAATATCGTGGCCCGACTGATTTCATTAGCATACTCTAACTCAATTAGTTAGTTTTCTGCTCTTTCTTTAACCCTTTTCAGTACGGCGTCATTGTGACTGTGTTACGTACTTATCTCTATATCTCTTAATTATACTTTTGTAATCTAAAGTTGATCCCATACTCAACCTTAGATTCTTTCTTAATTCTAATTTCTTACGCTACTGTGACAAGTGGAATTTCACGAAGAGGAATCTTTATTTTCTATTAAACGATCAGCTGTTACAATCTAAGGAAGAGGGGACAAATACTTTACACTAGACGCATTGTTTTACACACAGGGGTGGTGGCTATTGTTTACCTAGGCAGCAGTTCATAACAATAGGGGTGAATTACTACAATTCTAAACACGATTATCTCCTGCATGAACGAGTTTGTCGTTTACTGACAAGCTTACTTAATGACTATTCAAAACAGGTCACATGCTGGTGGTTTACGCTTTTTAAATAATTTTTTATTATTATTTTGCTTTTTCCTTATATTACTACTACACTTTTATTACACGTTAGTTTCTTTAAGATACTACCAAGATTTTTATTTGAAAAACTTATTATTTATTTATATATTTATTTATTTTTTTATTTAAAAAACGGTTATATATTTATTTATTTTTTTGACTCGGTTGTTTACTTAGGGAAGCACTATTCCATGAAATCAATTAGTACACAGGTTTTATTTAATTCGAGTTAATTTTACTTTCTTTAAAGTTGTTGCTACTGGCCACAATGCGACACACACTTATTATAACAATAGAACAAAAGAGGAGGTGGGGTATTGTCTATCTCGACTTTGCAGAGAGTGGCAAATATAATTCCGTACAGGCGAGAACAGGATATTTACAGGTCTGATTTTGTTGACAAACCGACACGTTGATGAATGAAATTTTTCGACAAGTACGTACATGGTTTTGTATACATGTGTCGTTATGTTAATATGAGTTTACAGATATTAAATTCAAAATTAAAGTTACCTATATACTATTTATTTTATTTATTATTTTTATTTTATTTTATTTTAAATTAGTGAAATATTTTAAAGTAACTGAGTGAATTGATCAACAGAGTGGCACCTGGTATATGTGTCACTATCTTGCACAATTATTAATTTTGGTTACTTTATGTGTACCACGATGCACAAAACTATTTTAACTGACAGTAGCAGA
The DNA here is from genome assembly GCA_034769895.1 of Magicicada septendecula. Lineage (NCBI taxonomy): Eukaryota > Metazoa > Arthropoda > Insecta > Hemiptera > Cicadidae > Magicicada > Magicicada septendecula. Next base: position 955,139,479 of record CM068367.1, read on the forward strand.
GTCGCGCATTTTATAAGGTCTTACCTACGTTATAACGTCGGGAACCAGTGCGTAATTGCCTCAGATCAATTGCACGGGCTGCCATAGTCTTAATCAACTTCTTATGAAGATTTTAACAAGCAGTAGTAGTTAGAAAGAAAGGAATGTTGTTGGGGTGTTTGATGATTTATTCACTCAGTATTTTGTGGTAAGTTATGACATATCTTTATTAGGTGCTATCCTTTATAGTTCTACATGGATTTTTTACCATAAGGTTTTCTACATAAACGTTTACAAAATATTTTCTGAAAAGGTGGCCACAACAAAAGTATTGTTATGTGCTAGCTTTTCCACGGATCCGGGATATTAAATTGGTTTGTAAGTTAAGTTATTATACTATTTGAAAGGGGGGCCATTTAAAGAATGGACTTAATTTAACCTCTAGTATCTGAAAAGCTTTATACTCCAAGCACTAATTACTATTACAAATAATTTTAGTCGTATGACATAATACAATTTACAAAGTGACAATAATTAAAGTCTTTTATATAGTTTATTAAACTGTCTTTTGCAAACATTTGTTTTAATGACATTTAACCACGGAAGACAAGTCTCCGTGTCACATGTGATATTGTGAAGTTTACTCCGTGTCCTGGTCCTTCGTCCTTGGGGTGTCCACAAATGGTTGAAGGTTATGGTAGTTTACTTTCCGGGTGAAGTTCCTGAAGAGATCCTGGTAATTATGAAGCTGTTATGCTGTTCTATGATGTGTGGTAATTAAGCATCTTTAGTAGTACAACTCGAGTGAAAGTTCTTGTTTCCCACAGAAGTTCACGTCACATCGTTATTTATAAAATGTTCTCACTTTTGGTACATTGTACCTTTTTAATTTAAACAAACATTTGAGATCTTACACATAGTCAATAGAGATGTCATCCCTCTCACTTATTTATTCCATTTAATTTAATGGATTACATTTTTTTTTATAAAACACTACTTTACTGATACTTTCCTTTACACGTTGTTATATCTGCACTTTTAAATTAAAATATCTTAGTACTTCGTGACATGGTTCAAGTATGTAGTGTTTGCTACGAGAGCGCTCCAACTCGACTGCATTATTATTATGTCAGGGCAGGTAAGTTAACTGCGCGGAGTTTACGCATCACAACATAATAGTTCCACCTTTATTCGCTATTTACGGTATTTAGAGTTTGACCTTTTAATTATCCAAAGCTATGCTTTACTTCAGAATTAAATAGTATACTACTGTATCATTGTTTATTTATTTGAATAATTTCAAGATTTACCAGTATTATTTGTTTAGTAAAAGAATGTGTATGCAGGTTAATTCCAGTTAATGTATGTCAGTGCATGGTAAATTATTAACTAGTTTCCCTATCTTTACACTCGCATTCCTTTTGTCATTTAAAACTCTTTTTTAAATATTATTTTGAGTTAATCAAGGGATGTAATATTAATTTTAATGTGCTATTTAAAAAAAAATTTTACTCCATATTACGTTTCCTGTTTTAAAATCGGCACATACTCCGCCGCTTGAAGATGACACTGGGTGGGTATTCTACGGGTTATTAGGTCAGCAAGGTACTGGGAGTATGCTTGGGATTACTGTGTGAAATTTTCTTAGTACTCGTTTTCTTTCTTTCTTTCGTGAAGTTCCCTTTCTCTCGTTTCTTAACTGCTAATTTAATTTTATTTCTTACTACTAATTTCCCGCAACTTCACAATATCGTGGCCCAACTGATTTCATTAGCATACTCTAACTCAATTAGTTAGTTTTCTGCTCTCTCTTTAACCCTTTTCAGTACGGCGCCATTGTGACTGTGTTACGTACTTATCTCTATATCTCTTAATTATACTTTTGTAATCTAAAGTTGATCCCATACTCAACCTTAGATTCTTTCTTAATTCTAATTTCTTACGCTACTGTGACAAGTGGAATTTCACGAAGAGGAATCTTTATTTTCTATTAAACGATCAGCTGTTACAAACTAAGCAAGAGGGGACAAATACTTTACACTAGACGCATTGTTTTACACACAGGGGTGGTGGCTATTGTTTACCTAGGCAGCAGTTCATAACAATAGGGGTGGATTACTACAATTCTAAACACGATTATCTCCTGCATGAACGAGTTTGTCGTTTACTGACAAGCTTACTTAATGACTATTCAAAACAGGTCACATGCTGGTGGTTCACGCTTTTTAAATAATTTTTTATTATTATTTTGCTTTTTCCTTATATTACTACTACACTTTTATTACACGTTAGTTTCTTTAAGATACTACCAAGATTTTTATTTGAAAGATTTATTATTTATTTATATATTTATTTATTTTTTTATTTAAGAAACGGTTATATATTTATTTATTTTTTTGACTCGGTTGTTTACTTAGGGAAGCACTATTCCATAAAATCAATTAGTACACAGGTTTTATTTAATTCGAGTTAATTTTACTTTGTTTAAAGTTGTTGTTACTGGCCACAATGCGACACACACTTATTATAACAATAGAACAAAAGAGGAGGTGGGGTATTGTCTATCTCGACTTTGCAGAGAGTGGCAAATACAATTCCGTACAGGCGAGAACAGGATATTTACAGGTCTGATTTTGTTGACAAACCGACACGTTGATGAATGAAATTTTTCGACAAGTACGTACATGGTTTTGTATACATGTGTCGTTATGTTAATATGAGTTTACAGATATTAAATTCACAATTAAAGTTACCTATATACTATTTATTTTATTTATTATTTTTATTTTATTTTATTTTAAATTAGTGAAATATTTTAAAGTAACTGAGTGAATTGATCAACAGAGTGGCACCTGGTATATGTGTCACTATCTTGCACAAATATTAATTTTGGTTACTTTATGTGTACCACGATGCACACAAGTATTTTAACTAACAGTAGCAGAGTCGCGCATTTTATAAGGTCTTACCTACGTTATAACGTCGGGAACCAGTGCGTAATTGCCTCAGATCAATTGCACGGGCTGCCATAGTCTTAATCAACTTCTTATGAAGATTTTAACAAGCAGTAGTAGTTAGAAAGAAAGGAATGTTGTTGGGGTGTTTGATGATTTATTCACTCAGTATTTTGTGTTAAGTTATGACATATCTTTATTAGGTGCTATCCTTTATAGTTCTACATGGATTTTTTACCATAAGGTTTTCTACATAAACGTTTACAAAATATTTTCTTTCTGAAAAGGTGGCCACAACAAAAGTATTGTTATGTGCTAGCTTTTCCACGGATCCGGGATATTAAATTGGTTTGTAAGTTAAGTTATTATACTATTTGAAAGGGGGGGCCATTTGAAGAATGGACTTAATTTAACCTCTAGTATCTGAAAAGCTTTATACTCCAAGCACTAATTACTATTACAAATAATTTTAGTCGTATGACATAATACAATTTACAAAGTGACAATAATTAAAGTCTTTTATATAGTTTATTAAACTGTCTTTTGCAAACATTTGTTTTAATGACATTTAACCACGGAAGACAAGTCTCCGTGTCACATGTGATATTGTGAAGTTTACTCCGTGTCCTGGTCCTTCGTCCTTGGGGTGTCCACAAATGGTTGAAGGTTATGGTAGTTTACTTTCCGGGTGAAGTTCCTGAAGAGATCCTGGTAATTATGAAGCTGTTATGCTGTTCTATGATGTGTGGTAATTAAGCATCTTTAGTAGTACAACTCGAGTGAAAGTTCTTGTTTCCCACAGAAGTTCACGTCACATCGTTATTTATAAAATGTTCTCACTTTTGGTACATTGTACCTTTTTAATTTAAACAAACATTTGAGATCTTACACATAGTCAATAGAGATGTCATCCCTCTCACTTATTTATTCCATTTAATTTAATGGATTACATTTTTTTTTATAAAACACTACTTTACTGATACTTTCCTTTACACGTTGTTATATCTGCACTTTTAAATTAAAAATCTTAGTACTTCGGGACATGGTTCAAGTATGTATTGTTTGCTACGAGAGCGCTCCAACTCGACTGCATTATTATTATGTCAGGGCAGGTAAGTTAACTGCGCGGAGTTTACGCATCACAACAAAATAGTTCCACCTTTATTCGCTATTTACGGTATTTAGAGTTTGACCTTTTAATTATCCAAAGCTATGCTTTACTTCAGAATTAAATAGTATACTACTGTATCATTGTTTATTTATTTGAATAATTTCAAGATTTACCAGTATTATTTGTTTAGTAAAAGAATGTGTATGCAGGTTAATTCCAGTTAATGTATGTCAGTGCATGGTAAATTATTAACTAGTTTCCCTATCTTTACACTCGCATTCCTTTTGTCATTTAAAACTCTTTTTTAAATATTATTTTGAGTTAATCAAGGGATGTAATATTCATTTTAATGTGCGATTTAAAAATAAATTTTACTCCATATTACGTTTCCTGTTTTAAAATCGGCACATACTCCGCCGCTTGAAGGTGACACTGGGTGGGTATTCTACGGGTTATTAGGTCAGCAAGGTACTGGGAGTATGCTTGGGATTACTGTGTGAAATTTTCTTAGTACTCGTTTTCTTTCTTTCTTTCGTGAAGTTCCCTTTCTCTCGTTTCTTAACTGCTAATTTAATTTTATTTCTTACTACTAATTTCCCGCAACTTCACAATATCGTGGCCCAACTGATTTCATTAGCATACTCTAACTCAATTAGTTAGTTTTCTGCTCTCTCTTTAACCCTTTTCAGTACGGCGCCATTGTGACTGTGTTACGTACTTATCTCTATATCTCTTAATTATACTTTTGTAATCTAAAGTTGATCCCATACTCAACCTTAGATTCTTTCTTAATTCTAATTTCTTACGCTACTGTGACAAGTGGAATTTCACGAAGAGGAATCTTTATTTTCTATTAAACGATCAGCTGTTACAAACTAAGCAAGAGGGGACAAATACTTTACACTAGACGCATTGTTTTACACACAGGGGTGGTGGCTATTGTTTACCTAGGCAGCAGTTCATAACAATAGGGGTGGATTACTACAATTCTAAACACGATTATCTCCTGCATGAACGAGTTTGTCGTTTACTGACAAGCTTACTTAATGACTATTCAAAACAGGTCACATGCTGGTGGTTCACGCTTTTTAAATAATTTTTTATTATTATTTTGCTTTTTCCTTATATTACTACTACACTTTTATTACACGTTAGTTTCTTTACGATACTACCAAGATTTTTATTTGAAAGACTTATTATTTATTTATATATTTATTTATTTTTTTATTTAAGAAACGGTTATATATTTATTTATTTTTTTGACTCGGTTGTTTACTTAGGGAAGCACTATTCCATAAAATCAATTAGTACACAGGTTTTATTTAATTCGAGTTAATTTTACTTTGTTTAAAGTTGTTGTTACTGGCCACAATGCGACACACACTTATTATAACAATAGAACAAAAGAGGAGGTGGGGTATTGTCTATCTCGACTTTGCAGAGAGTGGCAAATACAATTCCGTACAGGCGAGAACAGGATATTTACAGGTCTGATTTTGTTGACAAACCGACACGTTGATGAATGAAATTTTTCGACAAGTACGTACATGGTTTTGTATACATGTGTCGTTATGTTAATATGAGTTTACAGATATTAAATTCACAATTAAAGTTACCTATATACTATTTATTTTATTTATTATTTTTATTTTATTTTATTTTAAATTAGTGAAATATTTTAAAGTAACTGAGTGAATTGATCAACAGAGTGGCACCTGGTATATGTGTCACTATCTTGCACAAATATTAATTTTGGTTACTTTATGTGTACCACGATGCACACAAGTATTTTAACTAACAGTAGCAGAGTCGCGCATTTTATAAGGTCTTACCTACGTTATAACGTCGGGAACCAGTGCGTAATTGCCTCAGATCAATTGCACGGGCTGCCATAGTCTTAATCAACTTCTTATGAAGATTTTAACAAGCAGTAGTAGTTAGAAAGAAAGGAATGTTGTTGGGGTGTTTGATGATTTATTCACTCAGTATTTTGTGTTAAGTTATGACATATCTTTATTAGGTGCTATCCTTTATAGTTCTACATGGATTTTTTACCATAAGGTTTTCTACATAAACGTTTACAAAATATTTTCTTTCTGAAAAGGTGGCCACAACAAAAGTATTGTTATGTGCTAGCTTTTCCACGGATCCGGGATATTAAATTGGTTTGTAAGTTAAGTTATTATACTATTTGAAAGGGGGGGCCATTTGAAGAATGGACTTAATTTAACCTCTAGTATCTGAAAAGCTTTATACTCCAAGCACTAATTACTATTACAAATAATTTTAGTCGTATGACATAATACAATTTACAAAGTGACAATAATTAAAGTCTTTTATATAGTTTATTAAACTGTCTTTTGCAAACATTTGTTTTAATGACATTTAACCACGGAAGACAAGTCTCCGTGTCACATGTGATATTGTGAAGTTTACTCCGTGTCCTGGTCCTTCGTCCTTGGGGTGTCCACAAATGGTTGAAGGTTATGGTAGTTTACTTTCCGGGTGAAGTTCCTGAAGAGATCCTGGTAATTATGAAGCTGTTATGCTGTTCTATGATGTGTGGTAATTAAGCATCTTTAGTAGTACAACTCGAGTGAAAGTTCTTGTTTCCCACAGAAGTTCACGTCACATCGTTATTTATAAAATGTTCTCACTTTTGGTACATTGTACCTTTTTAATTTAAACAAACATTTGAGATCTTACACATAGTCAATAGAGATGTCATCCCTCTCACTTATTTATTCCATTTAATTTAATGGATTACATTTTTTTTTATAAAACACTACTTTACTGATACTTTCCTTTACACGTTGTAATATCTGCACTTTTAAATTAAAATATCTTAGTACTTCGGGACATGGTTCAAGTATGTAGTGTTTGCTACGAGAGCGCTCCAACTCGACTGCATTATTATTATGTCAGGGCAGGTAAGTTAACTGCGCGGAGTTTACGCATCACAACAAAATAGTTCCACCTTTATTCGCTATTTACGGTATTTAGAGTTTGACCTTTTAATTATCCAAAGCTATGCTTTACTTCAGAATTAAATAGTATACTACTGTATCATTGTTTATTTATTTGAATAATTTCAAGATTTACCAGTATTATTTGTTTAGTAAAAGAATGTGTATGCAGGTTAATTCCAGTTAATGTATGTCAGTGCATGGTAAATTATTAACTAGTTTCCCTATTTTTACACTCGCATTCCTTTTGTCATTTAAAACTCTTTTTTAAATATTATTTTGAGTTAATCAAGGGATGTAATATTAATTTTAATGTGCTATTTAAAAATAAATTTTACTCCATATTACGTTTCCTGTTTTAAAATCGGCACATACTCCGCCGCTTGAAGATGACACTGGGTGGGTATTCTACGGGTTATTAGGTCAGCAAGGTACTGGGAGTATGCTTGGGATTACTGTGTGAAATTTTCTTAGTACTCGTTTTCTTTCTTTCTTTCGTGAAGTTCCCTTTCTCTCGTTTCTTAACTGCTAATTTAATTTTATTTCTTACTACTAATTTCCCGCAACTTCACAATATCGTGGCCCAACTGATTTCATTAGCATACTCTAACTCAATTAGTTAGTTTTCTGCTCTCTCTTTAACCCTTTTCAGTACGGCGCCATTGTGACTGTGTTACGTACTTATCTCTATATCTCTTAATTATACTTTTGTAATCTAAAGTTGATCCCATACTCAACCTTAGATTCTTTCTTAATTCTAATTTCTTACGCTACTGTGACAAGTGGAATTTCACGAAGAGGAATCTTTATTTTCTATTAAACGATCAGCTGTTACAAACTAAGCAAGAGGGGACAAATACTTTACACTAGACGCATTGTTTTACACACAGCGGTGGTGGCTATTGTTTACCTAGGCAGCAGTTCATAACAATAGGGTTGGATTACTACAATTCTAAACACGATTATCTCCTGCATGAACGAGTTTGTCGTTTACTGACAAGCTTACTTAATGACTATTCAAAACAGGTCACATGCTGGTGGTTCACGCTTTTTAAATAATTTTTTATTATTATTTTGCTTTTTCCTTATATTACTACTACACTTTTATTACACGTTAGTTTCTTTAAGATACTACCAAGATTTTTATTTGAAAGACTTATTATTTATTTATATATTTATTTATTTTTTTATTTAAGAAACGGTTATATATTTATTTATTTTTTTGACTCGGTTGTTTACTTAGGGAAGCACTATTCCATAAAATCAATTAGTACACAGGTTTTATTTAATTCGAGTTAATTTTACTTTGTTTAAAGTTGTTGTTACTGGCCACAATGCGACACACACTTATTATAACAATAGAACAAAAGAGGAGGTGGGGTATTGTCTATCTCGACTTTGCAGAGAGTGGCAAATACAATTCCGTACAGGCGAGAACAGGATATTTACAGGTCTGATTTTGTTGACAAACCGACACGTTGATGAATGAAATTTTTCGACAAGTACGTACATGGTTTTGTATACATGTGTCGTTATGTTAATATGAGTTTACAGATATTAAATTCACAATTAAAGTTACCTATATACTATTTATTTTATTTATTATTTTTATTTTATTTTATTTTAAATTAGTGAAATATTTTAAAGTAACTGAGTGAATTGATCAACAGAGTGGCACCTGGTATATGTGTCACTATCTTGCACAAATATTAATTTTGGTTACTTTATGTGTACCACGATGCACACAAGTATTTTAACTAACAGTAGCAGAGTCGCGCATTTTATAAGGTCTTACCTACGTTATAACGTCGGGAACCAGTGCGTAATTGCCTCAGATCAATTGCACGGGCTGCCATAGTCTTAATCAACTTCTTATGAAGATTTTAACAAGCAGTAGTAGTTAGAAAGAAAGGAATGTTGTTGGGGTGTTTGATGATTTATTCACTCAGTATTTTGTGTTAAGTTATGACATATCTTTATTAGGTGCTATCCTTTATAGTTCTACATGGATTTTTTACCATAAGGTTTTCTACATAAACGTTTACAAAATATTTTCTTTCTGAAAAGGTGGCCACAACAAAAGTATTGTTATGTGCTAGCTTTTCCACGGATCCGGGATATTAAATTGGTTTGTAAGTTAAGTTATTATACTATTTGAAAGGGGGGGCCATTTGAAGAATGGACTTAATTTAACCTCTAGTATCTGAAAAGCTTTATACTCCAAGCACTAATTACTATTACAAATAATTTTAGTCGTATGACATAATACAATTTACAAAGTGACAATAATTAAAGTCTTTTATATAGTTTATTAAACTGTCTTTTGCAAACATTTGTTTTAATGACATTTAACCACGGAAGACAAGTCTCCGTGTCACATGTGATATTGTGAAGTTTACTCCGTGTCCTGGTCCTTCGTCCTTGGGGTGTCCACAAATGGTTGAAGGTTATGGGAGTTTACTTTCCGGGTGAAGTTCCTGAAGAGATCCTGGTAATTATGAAGCTGTTATGCTTTTCTATGATGTGTGGTAATTAAGCATCTTTAGTAGTACAACTCGAGTGAAAGTTCTTGTTTCCCACAGAAGTTCACGTCACATCGTTATTTATAAAATGTTCTCACTTTTGGTACATTGTACCTTTTTAATTTAAACAAACATTTGAGATCTTACACATAGTCAATAGAGATGTCATCCCTCTCACTTATTTATTCCATTTAATTTAATGGATTACATTTTTTTTTATAAAACACTACTTTACTGATACTTTCCTTTACACGTTGTTATATCTGCACTTTTAAATTAAAAATCTTAGTACTTCGGGACATGGTTCAAGTATGTAGTGTTTGCTACGAGAGCGCTCCAACTCGACTGCATTATTATTATGTCAGGGCAGGTAAGTTAACTGCGCGGAGTTTACGCATCACAACAAAATAGTTCCACCTTTATTCGCTATTTACGGTATTTAGAGTTTGACCTTTTAATTATCCAAAGCTATGCTTTACTTCAGAATTAAATAGTATACTACTGTATCATTGTTTATTTATTTGAATAATTTCAAGATTTACCAGTATTATTTGTTTAGTAAAAGAATGTGTATGCAGGTTAATTCCAGTTAATGTATGTCAGTGCATGGTAAATTATTAACTAGTTTCCCTATCTTTACACTCGCATTCCTTTTGTCATTTAAAACTCTTTTTTAAATATTATTTTGAGTTAATCAAGGGATGTAATATTAATTTTAATGTGCGATTTAAAAATAAATTTTACTCCATATTACGTTTCCTGTTTTAAAATCGGCACATACTCCGCCGCTTGAAGATGACACTGGGTGGGTATTCTACGGGTTATTAGGTCAGCAAGGTACTGGGAGTATGCTTGGGATTACTGTGTGAAATTTTCTTAGTACTCGTTTTCTTTCTTTCTTTCGTGAAGTTCCCTTTCTCTCGTTTCTTAACTGCTAATTTAATTTTATTTCTTACTACTAATTTCCCGCAACTTCACAATATCGTGGCCCAACTGATTTCATTAGCATACTCTAACTCAATTAGTTAGTTTTCTGCTCTTTCTTTAACCCTTTTCAGTACGGCGTCATTGTGACTGTGTTACGTACTTATCTCTATATCTCTTAATTATACTTTTGTAATCTAAATTTAATCCCATACTCAACCTTAGATTCTTTCTTAATTCTAATTTCTTACGCTACTGTGACAAGTGGAATTTCACGAAGAGGAATCTTTATTTTCTATTAAACGATCAGCTGTTACAAACTAAGCAAGAGGGGACAAATACTTTACACTAGACGCATTGTTTTACACACAGGGGTGGTGGCTATTGTTTACCTAGGCAGCAGTTCATAACAATAGGGGTGGATTACTACAATTCTAAACACGATTATCTCCTGCATGAACGAGTTTGTCGTTTACTGACAAGCTTACTTAATGACTATTCAAAACAGGTCACATGCTGGTGGTTTACGCTTTTTAAATAATTTTTTATTATTATTTTGCTTTTTCCTTATATTACTACTACACTTTTATTACACGTTAGTTTCTTTAAGATACTACCAAGATTTTTATTTGAAAGACTTATTATTTATTTATATATTTATTTATTTTTTTTTATTTAAGAAACGGTTATATATTTATTTATTTTCTTGACTCGGTTGTTTACTTAGGGAAGCATTATTCCATAAAATTAATTAGTATACTAGTTTTATTTAATTCGAGTTAATTTTACTTCTTTTAAATTTGTTGTTACTGGCCACAATACGACACACACTTATTATAACAATAGAACAAAAGAGGAGGTGGGGTATTGTCTATCTCGACTTTGCAGAGGATGGCAAATACAATTCCGTACAGGCGAGAACAGGATATTTACAGGTCTGATTTTGTTGACAAACCGACACGTTGATGAATGAAATTTTTCGACAAGTACGTACATGGTTTTGTATACATGTGTCGTTATGTTAATATGAGTTTACAGATATTAAATTCAAAATTAAAGTTACCTATATACTATTTATTTTATTTATTATTTTTATTTTATTTTATTTTAAATTAGTGAAATATTTTAAAGTAACTGAGTGAATTGATCAACAGAGTGGCACCTGGTATATGTGTCACTATCTTGCACAATTATTAATTTTGGTTACTTTATGTGTACCACGATGCACACAACTATTTTAACTAACAGTAGCAGAGTCGCGCATTTTATAAGGTCTTACCTACGTTATAACGTCGGGAACCAGTGCGTAATTGCCTCAGATCAATTGCACGGGCTGCCATAGTCTTAATCAACTTCTTATGAAGATTTTAACAAGCAGTAGTAGTTAGAAAGAAAGGAATGTTGTTGGGGTGTTTGATGATTTATTCACTCAGTATTTTGTGTTAAGTTATGACATATCTTTATTAGGTGCTATCCTTTATAGTTCTACATGGATATTTTACCGTAAGGTTTTCTACATAAACGTTTACAAAATATTTTCTGAAAAGGTGGCCACAACAAAAGTATTGTTATGTGCTAGCTTTTCCACGGATCCGGGATATTAAATTGGTTTGTAAGTTAAGTTATTATACTATTTGAAAGGGGGGGCCATTTGAAGAATGGACTTAATTTAACCTCTAGTATCTGAAAAGCTTTATACTCCAAGCACTAATTACTATTACAAATAATTTTAGTCGTATGACATAATACAATTTACAAAGTGACAATAATTAAAGTCTTTTATATAGTTTATTAAACTGTCTTTTGCAAACATTTGTTTTAATGACATTTAACCACGGAAGACAAGTCTCCGTGTCACATGTGATATTGTGAAGTTTACTCCGTGTCCTGGTCCTTCGTCCTTGGGGTGTCCACAAATGGTTGAAGGTTATGGTAGTTTACTTTCCGGGTGAAGTTCCTGAAGAGATCCTGGTAATTATGAAGCTGTTATGCTGTTCTATGATGTGTGGTAATTAAGCATCTTTAGTAGTACAACTCGAGTGAAAGTTCTTGTTTCCCACAGAAGTTCACGTCACATCGTTATTTATAAAATGTTCTCACTTTTGGTACATTGTACCTTTTTAATTTAAACAAACATTTGAGATCTTACACATAGTCAATAGAGATGTCATCCCTCTCACTTATTTATTCCATTTAATTTAATGGATTACATTTTTTTTTATAAAACACTACTTTACTGATACTTTCCTTTACACGTTGTTATATCTGCACTTTTAAATTAAAAATCTTAGTACTTCGGGACATGGTTCAAGTATGTAGTGTTTGCTACGAGAGCGCTCCAACTCGACTGCATTATTATTATGTCAGGGCAGGTAAGTTAACTGCGCGGAGTTTACGCATCACAACAAAATAGTTCCACCTTTATTCGCTATTTACGGTATTTAGAGTTTGACCTTTTAATTATCCAAAGCAATGCTTTACTTCAGAATTAAATAGTATACTACTGTATCATTGTTTATTTATTTGAATAATTTCAAGATTTACCAGTATTATTTGTTTAGTAAAAGAATGTGTATGCAGGTTAATTCCAGTTAATGTATGTCAGTGCATGGTAAATTATTAACTAGTTTCCCTATCTTTACACTCGCATTCCTTTTGTCATTTAAAACTCTTTTTTAAATATTATTTTGAGTTAATCAAGGGATGTAATATTAATTTTAATGTGCGATTTAAAAATAAATTTTACTCCATATTACGTTTCCTGTTTTAAAATCGGCACATACTCCGCCGCTTGAAGATGACACTGGGTGGGTATTCTACGGGTTATTAGGTCAGCAAGGTACTGGGAGTATGCTTGGGATTACTGTGTGAAATTTTCTTAGTACTCGTTTTCTTTCTTTCTTTCGTGAAGTTCCCTTTCTCTAGTTTCTTAACTGCTAATTTAATTTTATTTCTTACTACTAATTTCCCGCAACTTCACAATATCGTGGCCCAACTGATTTCATTAGCATACTCTAACTCAATTAGTTAGTTTTCTGCTCTTTCTTTAACCCTTTTCAGTACGGCGTCATTGTGACTGTGTTACGTACTTATCTCTATATCTCTTAATTATACTTTTGTAATCTAAAGTTGATCCCATACTCAACCTTAGATTCTTTCTTAATTCTAATTTCTTACGCTACTGTGACAAGTGGAATTTCACGAAGAGGAATCTTTATTTTCTATTAAACGATCAGCTGTTACAATCTAAGGAAGAGGGGACAAATACTTTACACTAGACGCATTGTTTTACACACAGGGGTGGTGGCTATTGTTTACCTAGGCAGCAGTTCATAACAATAGGGGTGGATTACTACAATTCTAAACACGATTATCTCCTGCATGAACGAGTTTGTCGTTTACTGACAAGCTTACTTAATGACTATTCAAAACAGGTCACATGCTGGTGGTTTACGCTTTTTAAATAATTTTTTATTATTATTTTGCTTTTTCCTTATATTACTACTACACTTTTATTACACGTTAGTTTCTTTAAGATACTACCAAGATTTTTATTTGAAAAACTTATTATTTATTTATATATTTATTTATTTTTTTATTTAAAAAACGGTTATATATTTATTTATTTTTTTGACTCGGTTGTTTACTTAGGGAAGCACTATTCCATGAAATCAATTAGTACACAGGTTTTATTTAATTCGAGTTAACTTTACTTTCTTTAAAGTTGTTGCTACTGGCCACAATGCGACACACACTTATTATAACAATAGAACAAAAGAGGAGGTGGGGTATTGTCTATCTCGACTTTGCAGAGAGTGGCAAATATAATTCCGTACAGGCGAGAACAGGATATTTACAGGTCTGATTTTGTTGACAAACCGACACGTTGACGAATGAAATTTTTCGACAAGTACGTACATGGTTTTGTATACATGTGTCGTTATGTTAATATGAGTTTACAGATATTAAATTCACAATTAAAGTTACCTATATACTATTTATTTTATTTATTATTTTTATTTTATTTTATTTTAAATTAGTGAAATATTTTAAAGTAACTGAGTGAATTGATCAACAGAGTGGCACCTGGTATATGTGTCACTATCTTGCACAATTATTAATTTTGGTTACTTTATGTGTACCACGATGCACAAAACTATTTTAACTGACAGTAGCAGAGTCGCGCATTTTATAAGGTCTTACCTACGTTATAACGTCGGGAACCAGTGCGTAATTGCCTCAGATCAATTGCACGGGCTGCCATAGTCTTAATCAACTTCTTATGAAAATTTTAACAAGCAGTAGTAGTTAGAAAGAAAGGAATGTTGTTGGGGTGTTTGATGATTTATTCACTCAGTATTTTGTGGTAAGTTATGACATATCTTTATTAGGTGCTATCCTTTATAGTTCTACATGGATTTTTTACCATAAGGTTTTCTACATAAACGTTTACAAAATATTTTCTGAAAAGGTGGCCACAACAAAAGTATTGTTATGTGCTAGCTTTTCCACGGATCCGGGATATTAAATTGGTTTGTAAGTTAAGTTATTATACTATTTGAAAGGGGGGGCCATTTGAAGAATGGACTTAATTTAACCTCTAGTATCTGAAAAGCTTTATACTCCAAGCACTAATTACTATTACAAATAATTTTAGTCGTATGACATAATACAATTTACAAAGTGACAATAATTAAAGTCTTTTATATAGTTTATTAAACTGTCTTTTGCAAACATTTGTTTTAATGACATTTAACCACGGAAGACAAGTCTCCGTGTCACATGTGATATTGTGAAGTTTACTCCGTGTCCTGGTCCTTCGTCCTTGGGGTGTCCACAAATGGTTGAAGGTTATGGTAGTTTACTTTCCGGGTGAAGTTCCTGAAGAGATCCTGGTAATTATGAAGCTGTTATGCTGTTCTATGATGTGTGGTAATTAAGCATCTTTAGTAGTACAACTCGAGTGAAAGTTCTTGTTTCCCACAGAAGTTCACGTCACATCGTTATTTATAAAATGTTCTCACTTTTGGTACATTGTACCTTTTTAATTTAAACAAACATTTGAGATCTTACACATAGTCAATAGAGATGTCATCCCTCTCACTTATTTATTCCATTTAATTTAATGGATTACATTTTTTTTTATAAAACACTAGCTTTACTGATACTTTCCTTTACACGTTGTTATATCTGCACTTTTAAATTAAAATATCTTAGTACTTCGGGACATGGTTCAAGTATGTAGTGTTTGCTACGAGAGCGCTCCAACTCGACTGCATTATTATTATGTCAGGGCAGGTAAGTTAACTGCGCGGAGTTTACGCATCACAACAAAATAGTTCCACCTTTATTCGCTATTTACGGTATTTATAGTTTGACCTTTTAATTATCCAAAGCAATGCTTTACTTCAGAATTAAATAGTATACTACTGTAACATTGATTATTTATTTGAATAATTTCAAGATTTACCAGTATTTTTTGTTTAGTAAAAGAATGTGTATGCAGGTTAATTCCAGTTAATGTATGTCAGTGCATGGTAAATTATTAACTAGTTTCCCTATCTTTACACTCGCATTCCTTTTGTCATTTAAAACTCTTTTTTAAATATTATTTTGAGTTAATCAAGGGATGTAATATTAATTTTAATGTGCTATTTAAAAATAAATTTTACTCCATATTACGTT
Source organism: Magicicada septendecula (assembly GCA_034769895.1). Taxonomy (NCBI): domain Eukaryota; kingdom Metazoa; phylum Arthropoda; class Insecta; order Hemiptera; family Cicadidae; genus Magicicada; species Magicicada septendecula. Next base: position 955,155,620 of record CM068367.1, read on the forward strand.
TCCTGTTTTAAAATCGGCACATACTCCGCCGCTTGAAGATGACACTGGGTGGGTATTCTACGGGTTATTAGGTCAGCAAGGTACTGGGAGTATGCTTGGGATTACTGTGTGAAATTTTCTTAGTACTCGTTTTCTTTCTTTCTTTCGTGAAGTTCCCTTTCTCTCGTTTCTTAACTGCTAATTTAATTTTATTTCTTACTACTAATTTCCCGCAACTTCACAATATCGTGGCCCAACTGATTTCATTAGCATACTCTAACTCAATTAGTTAGTTTTCTGCTCTTTCTTTAACCCTTTTCAGTACGGCGCCATTGTGACTGTGTTACGTACTTATCTCTATATCTCTTAATTATACTTTTGTAATCTAAAGTTGATCCCATACTCAACCTTAGATTCTTTCTTAATTCTAATTTCTTACGCTACTGTGACAAGTGGAATTTCACGAAGAGGAATCTTTATTTTCTATTAAACGATCAGCTGTTACAAACTAAGCAAGAGGGGACAAATACTTTACACTAGACGCATTGTTTTACACACAGGGGTGGTGGCTATTGTTTACCTAGGCAGCAGTTCATAACAATAGGGGTGGATTACTACAATTCTAAACACGATTATCTCCTGCATGAACGAGTTTGTCGTTTACTGACAAGCTTACTTAATGACTATTCAAAACAGGTCACATGCTGGTGGTTCACGCTTTTTAAATAATTTTTTATTATTATTTTGCTTTTTCCTTATATTACTACTACACTTTTATTACACGTTAGTTTCTTTAAGATACTACCAAGATTTTTATTTGAAAGACTTATTATTTATTTATATATTTATTTATTTTTTTATTTAAGAAACGGTTATATATTTATTTATTTTTTTGACTCGGTTGTTTACTTAGGGAAGCACTATTCCATAAAATCAATTAGTACACAGGTTTTATTTAATTCGAGTTAATTTTACTTTGTTTAAAGTTGTTGTTACTGGCCACAATGCGACACACACTTATTATAACAATAGAACAAAAGAGGAGGTGGGGTATTGTCTATCTCGACTTTGCAGAGAGTGGCAAATACAATTCCGTACAGGCGAGAACAGGATATTTACAGGTCTGATTTTGTTGACAAACCGACACGTTGATGAATGAAATTTTTCGACAAGTACGTACATGGTTTTGTATACATGTGTCGTTACGTTAATATGAGTTTACAGATATTAAATTCACAATTAAAGTTACCTATATACTATTTATTTTATTTATTATTTTTATTTTATTTTATTTTAAATTAGTGAAATATTTTAAAGTAACTGAGTGAATTGATCAACAGAGTGGCACCTGGTATATGTGTCACTATCTTGCACAATTATTAATTTTGGTTACTTTATGTGTACCACGATGCACAAAACTATTTTAACTAACAGTAGCAGAGTCGCGCATTTTATAACGTCTTACCTACGTTATAACGTCGGGAACTAGTGCGTAATTGCCTCAGATCAATTGCACGGGCTGCCATAGTCTTAATCAACTTCTTATGAAGATTTTAACAAGCAGTAGTAGTTAGAAAGAAAGGAATGTTGTTGGGGTGTTTGATGATTTATTCACTCAGTATTTTGTGGTAAGTTATGACATATCTTTATTAGGTGCTATCCTTTATAGTTCTACATGGATTTTTTACCATAAGGTTTTCTACATAAACGTTTACAAAATATTTTCTGAAAAGGTGGCCACAACAAAAGTATTGTTATGTGCTAGCTTTTCCACGGATCCGGGATATTAAATTGGTTTGTAAGTTAAGTTATTATACTATTTGAAAGGGGGGGCCATTTGAAGAATGGACTTAATTTAACCTCTAGTATCTGAAAAGCTTTATACTCCAAGCACTAATTACTATTACAAATAATTTTAGTCGTATGACATAATACAATTTACAAAGTGACAATAATTAAAGTCTTTTATATAGTTTATTAAACTGTCTTTTGCAAACATTTGTTTTAATGACATTTAACCACGGAAGACAAGTCTCCGTGTCACATGTGATATTGTGAAGTTTACTCCGTGTCCTGGTCCTTCGTCCTTGGGGTGTCCACAAATGGTTGAAGGTTATGGTAGTTTACTTTCCGGGTGAAGTTCCTGAAGAGATCCTGGTAATTATGAAGCTGTTATGCTGTTCTATGATGTGTGGTAATTAAGCATCTTTAGTAGTACAACTCGAGTGAAAGTTCTTGTTTCCCACAGAAGTTCACGTCACATCGTTATTTATAAAATGTTCTCACTTTTGGTACATTGTACCTTTTTAATTTAAACAAACATTTGAGATCTTACACATAGTCAATAGAGATGTCATCCCTCTCACTTATTTATTCCATTTAATTTAATGGATTACATTTTTTTTTATAAAACACTACTTTACTGATACTTTCCTTTACACGTTGTTATATCTGCACTTTTAAATTAAAATATCTTAGTACTTCGGGACATGGTTCAAGTATGTAGTGTTTGCTACGAGAGCGCTCCAACTCGACTGCATTATTATTATGTCAGGGCAGGTAAGTTAACTGCGCGGAGTTTACGCATCACAACAAAATAGTTCCACCTTTATTCGCTATTTACGTTATTTAGAGTTTGACCTTTTAATTATCCAAAGCAATGCTTTACTTCAGAATTAAATAGTATACTACTGTATCATTGTTTATTTATTTGAATAATTTCAAGATTTACCAGTATTATTTGTTTAGTAAAAGAATGTGTATGCAGGTTAATTCCAGTTAATGTATGTCAGTGCATGGTAAATTATTAACTAGTTTCCCTATCTTTACACTCGCATTCCTTTTGTCATTTAAAACTCTTTTTTAAATCTTATTTTGAGTTAATCAAGGGATGTAATATTAATTTTAATGTGCGATTTAAAAATAAATTTTACTCCATATTACGTTTCCTGTTTTAAAATCGGCACATACTCCGCCGCTTGAAGATGACACTGGGTGGGTATTCTACGGGTTATTAGGTCAGCAAGGTACTGGGAGTATGCTTGGGATTACTGTGTGAAATTTTCTTAGTACTCGTTTTCTTTCTTTCTTTCGTGAAGTTCCCTTTCTCTCGTTTCTTAACTGCTAATTTAATTTTATTTCTTACTACTAATTTCCCGCAACTTCACAATATCGTGGCCCAACTGATTTCATTAGCATACTCTAACTCAATTAGTTAGTTTTCTGCTCTTTCTTTAACCCTTTTCAGTACGGCGCCATTGTGACTGAGTTACGTACTTATCTCTATATCTCTTAATTATACTTTTGTAATCTAAAGTTGATCCCATACTCAACCTTAGATTCTTTCTTAATTCTAATTTCTTACGCTACTGTGACAAGTGGAATTTCACGAAGAGGAATCTTTATTTTTTATTAAACGATCAGCTGTTACAAACTAAGCAAGAGGGGACAAATACTTTACACTAGACGCCTTGTTTTACACACAGGGGTGGTGGCTATTGTTTACCTAGGCAGCAGTTCATAACAATAGGGGTGGATTACTACAATTCTAAACACGATTATCTCCTGCATGAACGAGTTTGTCGTTTACTGACAAGCTTACTTATTGACTATTCAAAACAGGTCACATGCTGGTGGTTTACGCTTTTTAAATAATTTTTTATTATTATTTTGCTTTTTCCTTATATTACTACTACACTTTTATTACACGTTAGTTTCTTTAAGATACTACCAAGATTTTTATTTGAAAGACTTATTATTTAATTATATATTTATTTATTTTTTTATTTAAGAAACGGTTATATATTTATTTATTTTTTTTACTCGGTTGTTTACTTAGGTAAGCACTATTCCATAAAATCAATTAGTACACAGATTTTATTTAATTCGAGTTAATTTTACTTTGTTTAAAGTTGTTGTTACTGGCCACAATGCGACACACACTTATTATAACAATAGAACAAAAGAGGAGGTGGGGTATTGTCTATCTCGACTTTGCAGAGAGTGGCAAATACAATTCCGTACAGGCGAGAACAGGATATTTACAGGTCTGATTTTGTTGACAAACCGACACGTTGAAGAATGAAATTTTTCGACAAGTACGTACATGGTTTTGTATACATGTGTCGTTATGTTAATATGAGTTTACAGATATTAAATTCACAATTAAAGTTACCTATATACTATTTATTTTATTTATTATTTTTATTTTATTTTATTTTAAATTAGTGAAATATTTTAAAGTAACTGAGTGAATTGATCAACAGAGTGGCACCTGGTATATGTGTCACTATCTTGCACAATTATTAATTTTGGTTACTTTATGTGTACCACGATGCACAAAACTATTTTAACTAACAGTAGCAGAGTCGCGCATTTTATAACGTCTTACCTACGTTATAACGTCGGGAACCAGTGCGTAATTGCCTCAGATCAATTGCACGGGCTGCCATAGTCTTAATCAACTTCTTATGAAGATTTTAACAAGCAGTAGTAGTTAGAAAGAAAGGAATGTTGTTGGGGTGTTTGATGATTTATTCACTCAGTATTTTGTGTTAAGTTATGACATATCTTTATTAGGTGCTATCCTTTATAGTTCTACATGGATATTTTACCGTAAGGTTTTCTACATAAACGTTTACAAAATATTTTCTGAAAAGGTGGCCACAACAAAAGTATTGTTATGTGCTAGCTTTTCCACGGATCCGGGATATTAAATTGGTTTGTAAGTTAAGTTATTATACTATTTGAAAGGGGGGGCCATTTGAAGAATGGACTTAATTTAACCTCTAGTATCTGAAAAGCTTTATACTCCAAGCACTAATTACTATTACAAATAATTTTAGTCGTATGACATAATACAATTTACAAAGTGACAATAATTAAAGTCTTTCATATAGTTTATTAAACTGTCTTTTGCAAACATTTGTTTTAATGACATTTAACCACGGAAGACAAGTCTCCGTGTCACATGTGATATTGTGAAGTTTACTCCGTGTCCTGGTCCTTCGTCCTTGGGGTGTCCACAAATGGTTGAAGGTTATGGTAGTTTACTTTCCGGGTGAAGTTCCTGAAGAGATCCTGGTAATTATGAAGCTGTTATGCTGTTCTATGATGTGTGGTAATTAAGCATCTTTAGTAGTACAACTCGAGTGAAAGTTCTTGTTTCCCACAGAAGTTCACGTCACATCGTTATTTATAAAATGTTCTCACTTTTGGTACATTGTACCTTTTTAATTTAAACAAACATTTGAGATCTTACACATAGTCAATAGAGATGTCATCCCTCTCACTTATTTATTCCATTTAATTTAATGGATTACATTTTTTTTTATAAAACACTACTTTACTGATACTTTCCTTTACACGTTGTTATATCTGCACTTTTAAATTAAAATATCTTAGTACTTCGGGACATGGTTCAAGTATGTAGTGTTTGCTACGAGAGCGCTCCAACTCGACTGCATTATTATTATGTCAGGGCAGGTAAGTTAACTGCGCGGAGTTTACGCATCACAACAAAATAGTTCCACCTTTATTCGCTATTTACGGTATTTAGAGTTTGACCTTTTAATTATCCAAAGCAATGCTTTACTTCAGAATTAAATAGTATACTACTGTAGCATTGTTTATTTATTTGAATAATTTCAAGATTTACCAGTATTATTTGTTTAGTAAAAGAATGTGTATGCAGGTTAATTCCAGTTAATGTATGTCAGTGCATGGTAAATTATTAACTTGTTTCCCTATCTTTACACTCGCATTCCTTTTGTCATTTAAAACTCTTTTTTAAATCTTATTTTGAGTTAATCAAGGGATGTAATATTAATTTTAATGTGCGATTTAAAAGTAAATTTTACTCCATATTACGTTTCCTGTTTTAAAATCGGCACATACTCCGCCGCTTGAAGATGACACTGGGTGGGTATTCTACGGGTTATTAGGTCAGCAAGGTACTGGGAGTATGCTTGGGATTACTGTGTGAAATTTTCTTAGTACTCGTTTTCTTTCTTTCTTTCGTGAAGTTCCCTTTCTCTCGTTTCTTAACTGCTAATTTAATTTTATTTCTTACTACTAATTTCCCGCAACTTCACAATATCGTGGCCCAACTGATTTCATTAGCATACTCTAACTCAATTAGTTAGTTTTCTGCTCTTTCTTTAACCCTTTTCAGTACGGCGCCATTGTGACTGTGTTACGTACTTATCTCTATATCTCTTAATTATACTTTTGTAATCTAAAGTTGATCCCATACTCAACCTTAGATTCTTTCTTAATTCTAATTTCTTACGCTACTGTGACAAGTGGAATTTCACGAAGAGGAATCTTTATTTTCTATTAAATGATCAGCTGTTACAAACTAAGCAAGAGGGGACAAATACTTTACACTAGACGCATTGTTTTACACACAGGGGTGGTGGCTATTGTTTACCTAGGCAGCAGTTCATAACAATAGGGGTGGATTACTACAATTCTAAACACGATTATCTCCTGCATGAACGAGTTTGTCGTTTACTGACAAGCTTACTTAATGACTATTCAAAACAGGTCACATGCTGGTGGTTCACGCTTTTTAAATAATTTTTTATTATTATTTTGCTTTTTCCTTATATTACTACTACACTTTTATTACACGTTAGTTTCTTTAAGATACTACCAAGATTTTTATTTGAAAGACTTATTATTTATTTATATATTTATTTATTTTTTTATTTAAGAAACGGTTATATATTTATTTATTTTTTTGACTCGGTTGTTTACTTAGGGAAGCACTATTCCATAAAATCAATTAGTACACAGGTTTTATTTAATTCGAGTTAATTTTACTTTGTTTAAAGTTGTTGTTACTGGCCACAATGCGACACACACTTATTATAACAATAGAACAAAAGAGGAGGTGGGGTATTGTCTATCTCGACTTTGCAGAGAGTGGCAAATACAATTCCGTACAGGCGAGAACAGGATATTTACAGGTCTGATTTTGTTGACAAACCGACGCGTTGATGAATGAAATTTTTCGACAAGTACGTACATGGTTTTGTATACGTGTGTCGTTATGTTAATATGAGTTTACACATATAAATTCACAATTAATGTTACGTATATACTATTTATTTTATTTATTATTTTTATTTTATTTTTTTTTAAATTAGTGAAATATTTTAAAGTAACTGAGTGAATTGATAAACAGAGTGGCACCTGGTGTATGTTTCACCATCTTGCACAATTATTAATTTTGGTTACTTTATGTGTACCACGATGCACACAACTATTTTAACTAACAGTAGCAGAGTCGCGCATTTTATAACGTCTTACCTACGTTATAACGTCGGGAACCAGTGCGTAATTGCCTCAGATCAATTGCACGGGCTGCCATAGTCTTAATCAACTTCTTATGAAGATTTTAACAAGCAGTAGTAGTTAGAAGAAAGGAATGTTGTTGGGGTGTTTGATGATTTATTCACTCAGTATTTTGTGTTAAGTTATGACATCTCTTTATTAGGTGCTATCCTTTATAGTTCTACATGGATTTTTTACCATAAGGTTTTCTACATAAACGTTAAAAAAATATTTTCTGAAAAGGTGGCCACAACAAAAGTATTGTTATGTGCTAGCTTTTCCACGGATCCGGGATATTAAATTGGTTTGTAAGTTAAGTTATTATACTATTTGAAAGGGGGGGCCATTTGAAGAATGGACTTAATTTAACCTCTAGTATCTGAAAAGCTTTATACTCCAAGCACTAATTACTACTACAAATTATTTTATTCGTATGACATAATACAATTTACAAAGTGACAATAATTAAAGTCTTTTATATAGTTTATTAAACTGTCTTTTGCAAACATTTGTTTTAATGACATTTAACCACGGAAGACAAGTCTCCGTGTCACATGTGATATTGTGAAGTTTACTCCGTGTCCTGGTCCTTCGTCCTTGGGGTGTCCACAAATGTTTGAAGGTTATGGTAGTTTACTTTCCGGGTGAAGTTCCTGAAGAGATCCTGGTAATTATGAAGCTGTTATGCTGTTCTATGATGTGTGGTAACTAAGCATCTTTAGTAGTACAACTCGAGTGAAAGTTCTTGTTTCCCACAGAAGTTCACGTCACATCGTTATTTATAAAATGTTCTCACTTTTGGTACATTGTACCTTTTTAATTTAAACAAACATTTGAGATCTTACACATAGTCAATAGAGATGTCATCCCTCTCACTTATTTATTCCATTTAATTTAATAGATTACATTTTTCTTTATAAAACACTACTTTACTGATACTTCCCTTTACACGTTGTTATATCTGCACTTTTAAAGTAAAATACTTTAGTACTTCGGGACATGGTTCAAGGGTGTAGTGTTTGCTACGAGAGCGCTTAATCTCGACTGCATTATTATTATGTCAGGGCAGGTAAGTTAACTGCGCGGAGTTTACGCATCACAACAAAATAGTTCCACCTTTATTCGCTATTTACGGTATTTAGAGTTTGACCTTTTAATTATCCAAAGCAATGCTTTACTTCAGAATTGAATAGTATACTACTGTATCATTGTTTATTTATTTGAATAATTTCAAGTTTTACCAGTATTATTTGTTTAGTAAAAGAATGTGTAAGCAGGTTAATTCCAGTTAATGCATGTCAGTGCATGGTAAATTATTAACTAGTTTCCCAATCTTTACACTCGCATTCCTTTTGTCATTTAAACTCTTTATTAAATATTATTTTGAGTTAATCAAGGGATGTAATATTAATTTTAATGTGCGATTTAAAAATAAATTTTACTCCATATTACGTTTCCTGTTTTAAAATCGGCACATACTCCGCCGCTTGAAGATGACACTGGGTGGGTATTCTACGGGTTATTAGGTCAGCAAGGTACTGGGAGTATGCTTGGGATTACTGTGTGAAATTTTCTTAGTACTCGTTATCTTTCTTTCATTCGTAAAGTTCCCTTTCTCTCGTTTCTTAACTGCTAATTTAATTTTATTTCTTACTACTAATTTCCCGCAACTTCACAATATCGTGGCCCAACTGATTTCATTAGCATACTCTAACTCAATTAGTTAGTTTTCTGCTCTTTCTTTAACCCTTTTCAGTACGGCGCCATTGTGACTGTGTTACGTACTTATCTCTATATCTCTTAATTATACTTTTGTAATCTAAAGTTGATCCCATACTCAACCTTAGATTCTTTCTTAATTCTAATTTCTTACGCGACTGAGACAAGTGGAATTTCACGAAGAGGAATCTTTATTTTCTATTAAACGATCAGCTGTTACAAACTAAGCAAGAGGGGACAAATACTTTACACTAGACGCATTGTTTTACACACAGGGGTGGTGGCTATTGTTTACCTAGGCAGCAGTTCATAACAATAGGGGTGGATTACTACAATTCTAAACACGATTATCTCCTGCATGAACGAGTTTGTCGTTTACTGACAAGCTTACTTAATGACTATTCAAAACAGGTCACATGCTGGTGGTTTACGCTTTTTAAATAATTTTTTATTATTATTTTGCTTTTTCCTTATATTACTACTACACTTTTATTACACGTTAGTTTCTTTAAGATACTACCAATATTTTTATTTGAAAGGCTTATTATTTATTTATATTTTTATTTATTTTTTTATTTAAGAAACGGTTATAAATTTATTTATTTTTTTGACTCGGTTGTTTACTTAGGGAAGCACTATTCCATAAAATTAATTAGTGCACAGGTTTTATTTAATTCGAGGTAATTTTACTTTGTTTAAAATTTGTTGTTACTGGCCACAATACGACACACACTTATTATAACAATAGAACAAAAGAGGAGGTGGGGTATTGTCTATCTCGACATTGCAGAGGGTGGCAAATACAATTCCGTACAGGCGAGAACAGGATATTTGCAGGTCTGTTTTTTTGACAAACCGACACGTTGATGAATGAAATTTTTCGACAACTACGTACATGGTTTTTTTACATGTGTCGTTATGTTAATATGAGTTTACAGATATTAAATTCACAATTAAAGTTACCTATATACTATTTATTTTATTTATTATTTTTATTTTATTTTATTTTAAATTAGTGAAATATTTTAAAGTAACTGAGTGAATTGATCAACAGAGTGGCACCTGGTATATGTGTCACTATCTTGCACAATTATTAATTTTGGTTACTTTATGTGTACCACGATGCACAAAACTATTTCAACTAACAGTAGCAGAGTCGCGCATTATATAAAGTCTTACCTACGTTATAACGTCGGGAACCAGTGCGTAATTGCCTCAGATCAATTGCACGGGCTGCCATAGTCTTAATCAACTTCTTATGAAGATTTTAACAAGCAGTAGTAGTTAGAAAGAAAGTAATGTTGTTGGGGTGTTTGATGATTTATTCACTCAGTATTTTGTGGTAAGTTATGACATATCTTTATTAGGTGCTATCCTTTATAGTTCTACATGGATTTTTTACCATAAGGTTTTCTACATAAACGTTTACAAAATATTTTCTGAAAAGGTGGCCACAACAAAAGTATTGTTATGTGCTAGCTTTTCCACGGATCCGGGATATTAAATTAGTTTGTAAGTTAAATTATTATACTATTTGAAAGGGGGGGCCATTTGAAGAATGGACTTAATTTAACCTCTAGTATCTGAAAAGCTTTATACTCCAAGCACTAATTACTATTACAAATAATTTTAGTCGTATGACATAATACAATTTACAAAGTGACAATAATTAAAGTCTTTTATATAGTTTATTAAACTGTCTTTTGCAAACATTTGTTTTAATGACATTTAACCACGGAAGACAAGTCTCCGTGTCACATGTCATATTGTGAAGTTTACTCCGTGTCCTGGTCCTTCGTCCTTGGGGTGTCCACAAATGGTTGAAGGTTATGGTAGTTTACTTTCCGGGTGAAGTTCCTGAAGAGATCCTGGTAATTATGAAGCTGTTATGCTGTTCTATGCTGTGTGGTAATTAAGCATCTTTAGTAGTACAACTCGAGTGAAAGTTCTTGTTTCCCACAGAAGTTCACGTCACATCGTTATTTATAAAATGTTCTCACTTTTGGTACATTGTACCTTTTTAATTTAAACAAACATTTGAGATCTTACACATAGTCAATAGAGATGTCATCCCTCTCACTTATTTATTCCATTTAATTTAATGGATTACATTTTTTTTTATAAAACACTACTTTACTGATACTTTCCTTTACACGTTGTTATATCTGCACTTTTAAATTAAAATATCTTAGTACTTCGGGACATGGTTCAAGTATGTAGTGTTTGCTACGAGAGCGCTCCAACTCGACTGCATTATTATTATGTCAGGGCAGGTAAGTTAACTGCGCGGAGTTTACGCATCACAACAAAATAGTTCCACCTTTATTCGCTATTTACGGTATTTAGAGTTTGACCTTTTAATTATCCAAAGCAATGCTTTACTTCAGAATTAAATAGTATACTACTGTATCATTGATTATTTATTTGAATAATTTCAAGATTTACCAGTATTATTTGTTTAGTAAAAGAATGTGTATGCAGGTTAATTCCAGTTAATGTATGTCAGTGCATGGTAAATTATTAACTAGTTTCCCAATCTGTACACTCGAATTCCTTTTGTCATTTAAAACTCTTTTTTAAATATTATTTTGAGTTAATCAAGGGATGTAATATTCATTTTAATGTGCGATTTAAAAATAAATTTTACTCCATATTACGTTTCCTGTTTTAAAATCGGCACATACTCCGCCGCTTGTAGATGACACTGGGTGGGTATTCTACGGGTTATTAGGTCAGCAAGGTACTGGGAGTATGCTTGGGATTACTGTGTGAAATTTTCTTAGTACTCGTTATCTTTCTTTCATTCGTAAAGTTCCCTTTCTCTCGTTTCTTAACTGCTAATTTAATTTTATTTCTTACTACTAATTTCCCGCAACTTCACAATATCGTGGCCCAACTGATTTCATTAGCATACTCTAACTCAATTAGTTAGTTTTCTGCTCTTTCTTTAACCCTTTTCAGTACGGCGCCATTGTGACTGTGTTACGTACTTATCTCTATATCTCTTAATTATACTTTTGTAATCTAAAGTTGATCCCATACTCAACCTTAGATTCTTTCTTAATTCTAATTTCTTACGCTACTGTGACAAGTGGAATTTCACGAAGAGGAATCTTTATTTTCTATTAAACGATCAGCTGTTACAAACTAAGCAAGAGGGGACAAATACTTTACACTAGACGCATTGTTTTACACACAGGGGTGGTGGCTATTGTTTACCTAGGCAGCAGTTCATAACAATAGGGGTGGATTACTACAATTCTAAACACGATTATCTCCTGCATGAACGAGTTTGTCGTTTACTGACAAGCTTATTTAATGACTATTCAAAACAGGTCACATGCTGGTGGTTTACGCTTTTTCAATAATTTTTTATTATTATTTTGCTTTTTCCTTATATTACTACTACACTTTTATTACACGTTAGTTTCTTTAAGATACTACCAAGATTTTTATTTGAAAGACTTATTATTTATTTATATATTTATTTATTTTTTTATTTAAGAAACGGTTATATATTTATTTATTTTTTTGACTCGGTTGTTTACTTAGGTAAGCACTATTCCATAAAATCAATTAGTACACAGATTTTATTTAATTCGAGTTAATTTTACTTTGTTTAAAGTTGTTGTTACTGGCCACAATGCGACACACACTTATTATAACAATAGAACAAAAGAGGAGGTGGGGTATTGTCTATCTCGACTTTGCAGAGAGTGGCAAATACAATTCCGTACAGGCGAGAACAGGATATTTACAGGTCTGATTTTGTTGACAAACCGACACGTTGAAGAATGAAATTTTTCGACAAGTACGTACATGGTTTTGTATACATGTGTCGTTATGTTAATATGAGTTTACAGATATTAAATTCACAATTAAAGTTACCTATATACTATTTATTTTATTTATTATTTTTATTTTATTTTATTTTAAATTAGTGAAATATTTTAAAGTAACTGAGTGAATTGATCAACAGAGTGGCACCTGGTATATGTGTCACTATCTTGCACAATTATTAATTTTGGTTACTTTATGTGTACCACGATGCACAAAACTATTTTAACTAACAGTAGCAGAGTCGCGCATTTTATAACGTCTTACCTACGTTATAACGTCGGGAACCAGTGCGTAATTGCCTCAGATCAATTGCACGGGCTGCCATAGTCTTAATCAACTTCTTATGAAGATTTTAACAAGCAGTAGTAGTTAGAAAGAAAGGAATGTTGTTGGGGTGTTTGATGATTTATTCACTCAGTATTTTGTGTTAAGTTATGACATATCTTTATTAGGTGCTATCCTTTATAGTTCTACATGGATATTTTACCGTAAGGTTTTCTACATAAACGTTTACAAAATATTTTCTGAAAAGGTGGCCACAACAAAAGTATTGTTATGTGCTAGCTTTTCCACGGATCCGGAATATTAAATTGGTTTGTAAGTTAAGTTATTATACTATTTGAAAGGGGGGGCCATTTGAAGAATGGACTTAATTTAACCTCTAGTATCTGAAAAGCTTTATACTCCAAGCACTAATTACTATTACAAATAATTTTAGTCGTATGACATAATACAATTTACAAAGTGACAATAATTAAAGTCTTTCATATAGTTTATTAAACTGTCTTTTGCAAACATTTGTTTTAATGACATTTAACCACGGAAGACAAGTCTCCGTGTCACATGTCATATTGTGAAGTTTACTCCGTGTCCTGGTCCTTCGTCCTTGGGGTGTCCACAAATGGTTGAAGGTTATGGTAGTTTACTTTCCGGGTGAAGTTCCTGAAGAGATCCTGGTAATTATGAAGCTGTTATGCTGTTCTATGATGTGTGGTAATTAAGCATCTTTAGTAGTACAACTCGAGTGAAAGTTCTTGTTTCCCACAGAAGTTCACGTCACATCGTTATTTATAAAATGTTCTCACTTTTGGTACATTGTACCTTTTTAATTTAAACAAACATTTGAGATCTTACACATAGTCAATAGAGATGTCATCCCTCTCACTTATTTATTCCATTTAATTTAATGGATTACATTTTTTTTTATAAAACACTACTTTACTGATACTTTCCTTTACACGTTGTTATATCTGCACTTTTAAATTAAAATATCTTAGTACTTCGGGACATGGTTCAAGTATGTAGTGTTTGCTACGAGAGCGCTCCAACTCGACTGCATTATTATTATGTCAGGGCAGGTAAGTTAACTGCGCGGAGTTTACGCATCACAACAAAATAGTTCCACCTTTATTCGCTATTTACGGTATTTAGAGTTTGACCTTTTAATTATCCAAAGCAATGCTTTACTTCAGAATTAAATAGTATACTACTGTAGCATTGTTTATTTATTTGAATAATTTCAAGATTTACCAGTATTATTTGTTTAGTAAAAGAATGTGTATGCAGGTTAATTCCAGTTAATGTATGTCAGTGCATGGTAAATTATTAACTTGTTTCCCTATCTTTACACTCGCATTCCTTTTGTCATTTAAAACTCTTTTTTAAATCTTATTTTGAGTTAATCAAGGGATGTAATATTAATTTTAATGTGCGATTTAAAAGTAAATTTTACTCCATATTACGTTTCCTGTTTTAAAATCGGCACATACTCCGCCGCTTGAAGATGACACTGGGTGGGTATTCTACGGGTTATTAGGTCAGCAAGGTACTGGGAGTATGCTTGGGATTACTGTGTGAAATTTTCTTAGTACTCGTTTTCTTTCTTTCTTTCGTGAAGTTCCCTTTCTCTCGTTTCTTAACTGCTAATTTAATTTTATTTCTTACTACTAATTTCCCGCAACTTCACAATATCGTGGCCCAACTGATTTCATTAGCATACTCTAACTCAATTAGTTAGTTTTCTGCTCTTTCTTTAACCCTTTTCAGTACGGCGCCATTGTGACTGTGTTACGTACTTATCTCTATATCTCTTAATTATACTTTTGTAATCTAAAGTTGATCCCATACTCAACCTTAGATTCTTTCTTAATTCTAATTTCTTACGCTACTGTGACAAGTGGAATTTCACGAAGAGGAATCTTTATTTTCTATTAAATGATCAGCTGTTACAAACTAAGCAAGAGGGGACAAATACTTTACACTAGACGCATTGTTTTACACACAGGGGTGGTGGCTATTGTTTACCTAGGCAGCAGTTCATAACAATAGGGGTGGATTACTACAATTCTAAACACGATTATCTCCTGCATGAACGAGTTTGTCGTTTACTGACAAGCTTACTTAATGACTATTCAAAACAGGTCACATGCTGGTGGTTTACGCTTTTTAAATAATTTTTTATTATTATTTTGCTTTTTCCTTATATTACTACTACACTTTTATTACACGTTAGTTTCTTTAAGATACTACCAAGATTTTTATTTGAAAGACTTATTATTTATTTATATATTTATTTATTTTTTTATTTAAGAAACGGTTATATATTTATTTATTTTTTTGACTCGGTTGTTTACTTAGGGAAGCATTATTCCATAAAATTAATTAGTGCACTGGTTTTATTTAATTCGAGTTAATTTTACTTTGTTTAAAATTTGTTGTTACTGGCCACAATACGACACACACTTATTATAACAATAGAACAAAAGAGGAGGTGGGGTATTGTCTATCTCGACTTTGCAGAGGGTGGCAAATACAATTCCGTACAAGCGAGAACAGGATATTTACAGGTCTGATTTTGTTGACAAACCGACGCGTTGATGAATGAAATTTTTCGACAAGTACGTACATGGTTTTGTATACGTGTGTCGTTATGTTAATATGAGTTTACACATATAAATTCACAATTAATGTTACGTATATACTATTTATTTTATTTATTATTTTTATTTTTTTTTTTTTAAATTAGTGAAATATTTTAAAGTAACTGAGTGAATTGATAAACAGAGTGGCACCTGGTGTATGTTTCACCATCTTGCACAATTATTAATTTTGGTTACTTTATGTGTACCACGATGCACACAACTATTTTAACTAACAGTAGCAGAGTCGCGCATTTTATAACGTCTTACCTACGTTATAACGTCGGGAACCAGTGCGTAATTGCCTCAGATCAATTGCACGGGCTGCCATAGTCTTAATCAACTTCTTATGAAGATTTTAACAAGCAGTAGTAGTTAGAAGAAAGGAATGTTGTTGGGGTGTTTGATGATTTATTCACTCAGTATTTTGTGTTAAGTTATGACATCTCTTTATTAGGTGCTATCCTTTATAGTTCTACATGGATTTTTTACCATAAGGTTTTCTACATAAACGTTAAAAAAATATTTTCTGAAAAGGTGGCCACAACAAAAGTATTGTTATGTGCTAGCTTTTCCACGGATCCGGGATATTAAATTGGTTTGTAAGTTAAGTTATTATACTATTTGAAAGGGGGGGCCATTTGAAGAATGGACTTAATTTAACCTCTAGTATCTGAAAAGCTTTATACTCCAAGCACTAATTACTACTACAAATTATTTTATTCGTATGACATAATACAATTTACAAAGTGACAATAATTAAAGTCTTTTATATAGTTTATTAAACTGTCTTTTGCAAACATTTGTTTTAATGACATTTAACCACGGAAGACAAGTCTCCGTGTCACATGTGATATTGTGAAGTTTACTCCGTGTCCTGGTCCTTCGTCCTTGGGGTGTCCACAAATGTTTGAAGGTTATGGTAGTTTACTTTCCGGGTGAAGTTCCTGAAGAGATCCTGGTAATTATGAAGCTGTTATGCTGTTCTATGATGTGTGGTAACTAAGCATCTTTAGTAGTACAACTCGAGTGAAAGTTCTTGTTTCCCACAGAAGTTCACGTCACATCGTTATTTATAAAATGTTCTCACTTTTGGTACATTGTACCTTTTTAATTTAAACAAACATTTGAGATCTTACACATAGTCAATAGAGATGTCATCCCTCTCACTTATTTATTCCATTTAATTTAATAGATTACATTTTTCTTTATAAAACACTACTTTACTGATACTTCCCTTTACACGTTGTTATATCTGCACTTTTAAAGTAAAATACTTTAGTACTTCGGGACATGGTTCAAGGGTGTAGTGTTTGCTACGAGAGCGCTTAATCTCGACTGCATTATTATTATGTCAGGGCAGGTAAGTTAACTGCGCGGAGTTTACGCATCACAACAAAATAGTTCCACCTTTATTCGCTATTTACGGTATTTAGAGTTTGACCTTTTAATTATCCAAAGCAATGCTTTACTTCAGAATTGAATAGTATACTACTGTATCATTGTTTATTTATTTGAATAATTTCAAGTTTTACCAGTATTATTTGTTTAGTAAAAGAATGTGTAAGCAGGTTAATTCCAGTTAATGCATGTCAGTGCATGGTAAATTATTAACTAGTTTCCCAATCTTTACACTCGCATTCCTTTTGTCATTTAAACTCTTTATTAAATATTATTTTGAGTTAATCAAGGGATGTAATATTAATTTTAATGTGCGATTTAAAAATAAATTTTACTCCATATTACGTTTCCTGTTTTAAAATCGGCACATACTCCGCCGCTTGAAGATGACACTGGGTGGGTATTCTACGGGTTATTAGGTCAGCAAGGTACTGGGAGTATGCTTGGGATTACTGTGTGAAATTTTCTTAGTACTCGTTATCTTTCTTTCATTCGTAAAGTTCCCTTTCTCTCGTTTCTTAACTGCTAATTTAATTTTATTTCTTACTACTAATTTCCCGCAACTTCACAATATCGTGGCCCAACTGATTTCATTAGCATACTCTAACTCAATTAGTTAGTTTTCTGCTCTTTCTTTAACCCTTTTCAGTACGGCGCCATTGTGACTGTGTTACGTACTTATCTCTATATCTCTTAATTATACTTTTGTAATCTAAAGTTGATCCCATACTCAACCTTAGATTCTTTCTTAATTCTAATTTCTTACGCGACTGAGACAAGTGGAATTTCACGAAGAGGAATCTTTATTTTCTATTAAACGATCAGCTGTTACAAACTAAGCAAGAGGGGACAAATACTTTACACTAGACGCATTGTTTTACACACAGGGGTGGTGGCTATTGTTTACCTAGGCAGCAGTTCATAACAATAGGGGTGGATTACTACAATTCTAAACACGATTATCTCCTGCATGAACGAGTTTGTCGTTTACTGACAAGCTTTCTTAATGACTATTCAAAACAGGTCACATGCTGGTGGTTTACGCTTTTTAAATAATTTTTTATTATTATTTTGCTTTTTCCTTATATTACTACTACACTTTTATTACACGTTAGTTTCTTTAAGATACTACCAATATTTTTATTTGAAAGGCTTATTATTTATTTATATTTTTATTTATTTTTTTATTTAAGAAACGGTTATAAATTTATTTATTTTTTTGACTCGGTTGTTTACTTAGGGAAGCACTATTCCATAAAATTAATTAGTGCACAGGTTTTATTTAATTCGAGTTAATTTTACTTTGTTTAAAATTTGTTGTTACTGGCCACAATACGACACACACTTATTATAACAATAGAACAAAAGAGGAGGTGGGGTATTGTCTATCTCGACATTGCAGAGGGTGGCAAATACAATTCCGTACAGGCGAGAACAGGATATTTGCAGGTCTGTTTTTTTGACAAACCGACACGTTGATGAATGAAATTTTTCGACAACTACGTACATGGTTTTTTTACATGTGTCGTTATGTTAATATGAGTTTACAGATATTAAATTCACAATTAAAGTTACCTATATACTATTTATTTTATTTATTATTTTTATTTTATTTTATTTTAAATTAGTGAAATATTTTAAAGTAACTGAGTGAATTGATCAACAGAGTGGCACCTGGTATATGTGTCACTATCTTGCACAATTATTAATTTTGGTTACTTTATGTGTACCACGATGCACAAAACTATTTCAACTAACAGTAGCAGAGTCGCGCATTATATAAAGTCTTACCTACGTTATAACGTCGGGAACCAGTGCGTAATTGCCTCAGATCAATTGCACGGGCTGCCATAGTCTTAATCAACTTCTTATGAAGATTTTAACAAGCAGTAGTAGTTAGAAAGAAAGTAATGTTGTTGGGGTGTTTGATGATTTATTCACTCAGTATTTTGTGGTAAGTTATGACATATCTTTATTAGGTGCTATCCTTTATAGTTCTACATGGATTTTTTACCATAAGGTTTTCTACATAAACGTTTACAAAATATTTTCTGAAAAGGTGGCCACAACAAAAGTATTGTTATGTGCTAGCTTTTCCACGGATCCGGGATATTAAATTAGTTTGTAAGTTAAATTATTATACTATTTGAAAGGGGGGGCCATTTGAAGAATGGACTTAATTTAACCTCTAGTATCTGAAAAGCTTTATACTCCAAGCACTAATTACTATTACAAATAATTTTAGTCGTATGACATAATACAATTTACAAAGTGACAATAATTAAAGTCTTTTATATAGTTTATTAAACTGTCTTTTGCAAACATTTGTTTTAATGACATTTAACCACGGAAGACAAGTCTCCGTGTCACATGTCATATTGTGAAGTTTACTCCGTGTCCTGGTCCTTCGTCCTTGGGGTGTCCACAAATGGTTGAAGGTTATGGTAGTTTACTTTCCGGGTGAAGTTCCTGAAGAGATCCTGGTAATTATGAAGCTGTTATGCTGTTCTATGCTGTGTGGTAATTAAGCATCTTTAGTAGTACAACTCGAGTGAAAGTTCTTGTTTCCCACAGAAGTTCACGTCACATCGTTATTTATAAAATGTTCTCACTTTTGGTACATTGTACCTTTTTAATTTAAACAAACATTTGAGATCTTACACATAGTCAATAGAGATGTCATCCCTCTCACTTATTTATTCCATTTAATTTAATGGATTACATTTTTTTTTATAAAACACTACTTTACTGATACTTTCCTTTACACGTTGTTATATCTGCACTTTTAAATTAAAATATCTTAGTACTTCGGGACATGGTTCAAGTATGTAGTGTTTGCTACGAGAGCGCTCCAACTCGACTGCATTATTATTATGTCAGGGCAGGTAAGTTAACTGCGCGGAGTTTACGCATCACAACAAAATAGTTCCACCTTTATTCGCTATTTACGGTATTTAGAGTTTGACCTTTTAATTATCCAAAGCAATGCTTTACTTCAGAATTAAATAGTATACTACTGTATCATTGATTATTTATTTGAATAATTTCAAGATTTACCAGTATTATTTGTTTAGTAAAAGAATGTGTATGCAGGTTAATTCCAGTTAATGTATGTCAGTGCATGGTAAATTATTAACTAGTTTCCCAATCTGTACACTCGAATTCCTTTTGTCATTTAAAACTCTTTTTTAAATATTATTTTGAGTTAATCAAGGGATGTAATATTCATTTTAATGTGCGATTTAAAAATAAATTTTACTCCATATTACGTTTCCTGTTTTAAAATCGGCACATACTCCGCCGCTTGTAGATGACACTGGGTGGGTATTCTACGGGTTATTAGGTCAGCAAGGTACTGGGAGTATGCTTGGGATTACTGTGTGAAATTTTCTTAGTACTCGTTATCTTTCTTTCATTCGTAAAGTTCCCTTTCTCTCGTGTCTTAACTGCTAATTTAATTTTACTTCTTACTACTAATTTCCCGCAACTTCACAATATCGTGGCCCAACTGATTTCATTAGCATACTCTAACTCAATTAGTTAGTTTTCTGCTCTTTCTTTAACCCTTTTCAGTACGGCGCCATTGTGACTGTGTTACGTACTTATCTCTATATCTCTTAATTATACTTTTGTAATCTAAAGTTGATCCCATACTCAACCTTAGATTCTTTCTTAATTCTAATTTCTTACGCTACTGTGACAAGTGGAATTTCACGAAGAGGAATCTTTATTTTCTATTAAACGATCAGCTGTTACAAACTAAGCAAGAGGGGACAAATACTTTACACTAGACGCATTGTTTTACACACAGGGGTGGTGGCTATTGTTTACCTAGGCAGCAGTTCATAACAATAGGGGTGGATTACTACAATTCTAAACACGATTATCTCCTGCATGAACGAGTTTGTCGTTTACTGACAAGCTTATTTAATGACTATTCAAAACAGGTCACATGCTGGTGGTTTACGCTTTTTAAATAATTTTTTATTATTATTTTGCTTTTTCCTTATATTACTACTACACTTTTATTACACGTTAGTTTCTTTAAGATACTACCAAGATTTTTATTTGAAAGACTTATTATTTATTTATATATTTATTTATTTTTTTATTTAAGAAACGGTTATATATTTATTTATTTTTTTGACTCGGTTGTTTACTTAGGGAAGCACTATTCCATAAAATTAATTAGTGCACAGGTTTTATTTAATTCGAGTTAATTTTACTTTGTTTAAAATTTGTTGTTACTGGCCACAATACGACACACACTTATTATAACAATAGAACAAAAGAGGAGGTGGGGTATTGTCTATCTCGACTTTGCAGAGGGTGGCAAATACAATTCCGTACAAGCGAGAACAGGATATTTACAGGTCTGATTTTGTTGACAAACCGACACGTTGATGAATGAAATTTTTCGACAAGTACGTACATGGTTTTGTATACGTGTGTCGTTATGTTAATATGAGTTTACACATATTAAATTCACAATTAATGTTCCGTATATACTATTTATTTTATTTATTATTTTTATTTTATTTTTTTTTAATTAGTGAAATATTTTAAAGTAACTGAGTGAATTGATCAACAGAGTGGCACCTGGTGTATGTTTCACCATCTTGCACAATTATTAATTTTGGTTACTTTATGTGTACCACGATGCACACAACTATTTTAACTAACAGTAGCAGAGTCGCGCATTTTATAACGTCTTACCTACGTTATAACGTCGGGAACCAGTGCGTAATTGCCTCAGATCAATTGCACGGGCTGCCATAGTCTTAATCAACTTCTTATGAAGATTTTAACAAGCAGTAGTAGTTAGAAGAAAGGAATGTTGTTGGGGTGTTTGATGATTTATTCACTCAGTATTTTGTGTTAAGTTATGACATCTCTTTATTAGGTGCTATCCTTTATAGTTCTACATGGATTTTTTACCATAAGGTTTTCTACATAAACGTTTACAAAATATTTTCTGAAAAGGTGGCCACAACAAAAGTATTGTTATGTGCTAGCTTTTCCACGGATCCGGGATATTAAATTGGTTTGTAAGTTAAGTTATTATACTATTTGAAAGGGGGGGCCATTTGAAGAATGGACTTAATTTAACCTCTAGTATCTGAAAAGCTTTATACTCCAAGCACTAATTACTACTACAAATTATTTTATTCGTATGACATAATACAATTTACAAAGTGACAATAATTAAAGTCTTTTATATAGTTTATTAAACTGTCTTTTGCAAACATTTGTTTTAATGACATTTAACCACGGAAGACAAGTCTCCGTGTCACATGTGATATTGTGAAGTTTACTCCGTGTCCTGGTCCTTCGACCTTGGGGTGTTCACAAATGGTTGAAGGTTATGGTAGTTTACTTTCCGGGTGAAGTTTCTGAAGAGATCCTGGTAATTATGAAGCTGTTATGCTGTTCTATGATGTGTGGTAACTAAGCATCTTTAGTAGTACAACTCGAGTGAAAGTTCTTGTTTCCCACAGAAGTTCACGTCACATCGTTATTTATAAAATGTTATCACTTTTGGTACATTGTACCTTTTTAATTTAAACAAACATTTGAGATCTTACACATAGTCAATAGAGATGTCATCCCTCTCACTTATTTATTCCATTTAATTTAATGGATTACATTTTTTTTTATAAAACACTACTTTACTGATACTTTCCTTTACACGTTGTTATATCTGCACTTTTAAATTAAAATATCTTAGTACTTCGGGACATGGTTCAAGTATGTAGTGTTTGCTACGAGAGCGCTCCAACTCGACTGCATTATTATTATGTCAGGGCAGGTAAGTTAACTGCGCGGAGTTTACGCATCACAACAAAATAGTTCCACCTTTATTCGCTATTTACGGTATTTAGAGTTTGACCTTTTAATTATCCAAAGCAATGCTTTACTTCAGAATTAAATAGTATACTACTGTATCATTGATTATTTATTTGAATAATTTCAAGATTTACCAGTATTATTTGTTTAGTAAAAGAATGTGTATGCAGGTTAATTCCAGTTAATGTATGTCAGTGCATGGTAAATTATTAACTAGTTTCCCAATCTGTACACTCGAATTCCTTTTGTCATTTAAAACTCTTTTTTAAATATTATTTTGAGTTAATCAAGGGATGTAATATTCATTTTAATGTGCGATTTAAAAATAAATTTTACTCCATATTACGTTTCCTGTTTTAAAATCGGCACATACTCCGCCGCTTGTAGATGACACTGGGTGGGTATTCTACGGGTTATTAGGTCAGCAAGGTACTGGGAGTATGCTTGGGATTACTGTGTGAAATTTTCTTAGTACTCGTTATCTTTCTTTCATTCGTAAAGTTCCCTTTCTCTCGTTTCTTAACTGCTAATTTAATTTTATTTCTTACTACTAATTTCCCGCAACTTCACAATATCGTGGCCCAACTGATTTCATTAGCATACTCTAACTCAATTAGTTAGTTTTCTGCTCTTTCTTTAACACTTTTCAGTACGGCGCCATTGTGACTGTGTTACGTACTTATCTCTATATCTCTTAATTATACTTTTGTAATCTAAAGTTGATCCCATACTCAACCTTAGATTCTTTCTTAATTCTAATTTCTTACGCTACTGTGACAAGTGGAATTTCACGAAGAGGAATCTTTATTTTCTATTAAACGATCAGCTGTTACAAACTAAGCAAGAGGGGACAAATACTTTACACTAGACGCATTGTTTTACACACAGGGGTGGTGGCTATTGTTTACCTAGGCAGCAGTTCATAACAATAGGGGTGGATTACTACAATTCTAAACACGATTATCTCCTGCATGAACGAGTTTGTCGTTTACTGACAAGCTTATTTAATGACTATTCAAAACAGGTCACATGCTGGTGGTTTACGCTTTTTAAATAATTTTTTATTATTATTTTGCTTTTTCCTTATATTACTACTACACTTTTATTACACGTTAGTTTCTTTAAGATACTACCAAGATTTTTATTTGAAAGACTTATTATTTATTTATATATTTATTTATTTTTTTATTTAAGAAACGGTTATATATTTATTTATTTTTTTGACTCGGTTGTTTACTTAGGGAAGCACTATTCCATAAAATTAATTAGTGCACAGGTTTTATTTAATTCGAGTTAATTTTACTTTGTTTAAAATTTGTTGTTACTGGCCACAATACGACACACACTTATTATAACAATAGAACAAAAGAGGAGGTGGGGTATTGTCTATCTCGACTTTGCAGAGGGTGGCAAATACAATTCCGTACAAGCGAGAACAGGATATTTACAGGTCTGATTTTGTTGACAAACCGACACGTTGATGAATGAAATTTTTCGACAAGTACGTACATGGTTTTGTATACGTGTGTCGTTATGTTAATATGAGTTTACACATATTAAATTCACAATTAATGTTCCGTATATACTATTTATTTTATTTATTATTTTTATTTTATTTTTTTTTAATTAGTGAAATATTTTAAAGTAACTGAGTGAATTGATCAACAGATTGGCACCTGGTGTATGTTTCACCATCTTGCACAATTATTAATTTTGGTTACTTTATGTGTACCACGATGCACACAACTATTTTAACTAACAGTAGCAGAGTCGCGCATTTTATAACGTCTTACCTACGTTATAACGTCGGGAACCAGTGCGTAATTGCCTCAGATCAATTGCACGGGCTGCCATAGTCTTAATCAACTTCTTATGAAGATTTTAACAAGCAGTAGTAGTTAGAAGAAAGGAATGTTGTTGGGGTGTTTGATGATTTATTCACTCAGTATTTTGTGTTAAGTTATGACATCTCTTTATTAGGTGCTATCCTTTATAGTTCTACATGGATTTTTTACCATAAGGTTTTCTACATAAACGTTTACAAAATATTTTCTGAAAAGGTGGCCACAACAAAAGTATTGTTATGTGCTAGCTTTTCCACGGATCCGGGATATTAAATTGGTTTGTAAGTTAAGTTATTATACTATTTGAAAGGGGGGGCCATTTGAAGAATGGACTTAATTTAACCTCTAGTATCTGAAAAGCTTTATACTCCAAGCACTAATTACTACTACAAATTATTTTATTCGTATGACATAATACAATTTACAAAGTGACAATAATTAAAGTCTTTTATATAGTTTATTAAACTGTCTTTTGCAAACATTTGTTTTAATGACATTTAACCACGGAAGACAAGTCTCCGTGTCACATGTGATATTGTGAAGTTTACTCCGTGTCCTGGTCCTTCGACCTTGGGGTGTTCACAAATGGTTGAAGGTTATGGTAGTTTACTTTCCGGGTGAAGTTTCTGAAGAGATCCTGGTAATTATGAAGCTGTTATGCTGTTCTATGATGTGTGGTAACTAAGCATCTTTAGTAGTACAACTCGAGTGAAAGTTCTTGTTTCCCACAGAAGTTCACGTCACATCGTTATTTATAAAATGTTATCACTTTTGGTACATTGTACCTTTTTAATTTAAACAAACATTTGAGATCTTACACATAGTCAATAGAGATGTCATCCCTCTCACTTATTTATTCCATTTAATTTAATGGATTACATTTTTTTTTATAAAACACTACTTTACTGATACTTTCCTTTACACGTTGTTATATCTGCACTTTTAAATTAAAATATCTTAGTACTTCGGGACATGGTTCAAGTATGTAGTGTTTGCTACGAGAGCGCTCCAACTCGACTGCATTATTATTATGTCAGGGCAGGTAAGTTAACTGCGCGGAGTTTACGCATCACAACAAAATAGTTCCACCTTTATTCGCTATTTACGGTATTTAGAGTTTGACCTTTTAATTATCCAAAGCAATGCTTTACTTCAGAATTAAATAGTATACTACTGTATCATTGATTATTTATTTGAATAATTTCAAGATTTACCAGTATTATTTGTTTAGTAAAAGAATGTGTATGCAGGTTAATTCCAGTTAATGTATGTCAGTGCATGGTAAATTATTAACTAGTTTCCCAATCTGTACACTCGAATTCCTTTTGTCATTTAAAACTCTTTTTTAAATATTATTTTGAGTTAATCAAGGGATGTAATA
Source organism: Magicicada septendecula (assembly GCA_034769895.1). Taxonomy (NCBI): domain Eukaryota; kingdom Metazoa; phylum Arthropoda; class Insecta; order Hemiptera; family Cicadidae; genus Magicicada; species Magicicada septendecula. The sequence continues at coordinate 955,181,887 of CM068367.1, forward strand.
TTCATTTTAATGTGCGATTTAAAAATAAATTTTACTCCATATTACGTTTCCTGTTTTAAAATCGGCACATACTCCGCCGCTTGTAGATGACACTGGGTGGGTATTCTACGGGTTATTAGGTCAGCAAGGTACTGGGAGTATGCTTGGGATTACTGTGTGAAATTTTCTTAGTACTCGTTATCTTTCTTTCATTCGTAAAGTTCCCTTTCTCTCGTTTCTTAACTGCTAATTTAATTTTATTTCTTACTACTAATTTCCCGCAACTTCACAATATCGTGGCCCAACTGATTTCATTAGCATACTCTAACTCAATTAGTTAGTTTTCTGCTCTTTCTTTAACCCTTTTCAGTACGGCGCCATTGTGACTGTGTTACGTACTTATCTCTATATCTCTTAATTATACTTTTGTAATCTAAAGTTGATCCCATACTCAACCTTAGATTCTTTCTTAATTCTAATTTCTTACGCTACTGTGACAAGTGGAATTTCACGAAGAGGAATCTTTATTTTCTATTAAACGATCAGCTGTTACAAACTAAGCAAGAGGGGACAAATACTTTACACTAGACGCATTGTTTTACACACAGGGGTGGTGGCTATTGTTTACCTAGGCAGCAGTTCATAACAATAGGGGTGGATTACTACAATTCTAAACACGATTATCTCCTGCATGAACGAGTTTGTCGTTTACTGACAAGCTTATTTAATGACTATTCAAAACAGGTCACATGCTGGTGGTTTACGCTTTTTAAATAATTTTTTATTATTATTTTGCTTTTTCCTTATATTACTACTACACTTTTATTACACGTTAGTTTCTTTAAGATACTACCAAGATTTTTATTTGAAAGACTTATTATTTATTTATATATTTATTTATTTTTTTATTTAAGAAACGGTTATATATTTATTTATTTTTTTGACTCGGTTGTTTACTTAGGGAAGCACTATTCCATAAAATTAATTAGTGCACAGGTTTTATTTAATTCGAGTTAATTTTACTTTGTTTAAAATTTGTTGTTACTGGCCACAATACGACACACACTTATTATAACAATAGAACAAAAGAGGAGGTGGGGTATTGTCTATCTCGACTTTGCAGAGGGTGGCAAATACAATTCCGTACAAGCGAGAACAGGATATTTACAGGTCTGATTTTGTTGACAAACCGACACGTTGATGAATGAAATTTTTCGACAAGTACGTACATGGTTTTGTATACGTGTGTCGTTATGTTAATATGAGTTTACACATATTAAATTCACAATTAATGTTCCGTATATACTATTTATTTTATTTATTATTTTTATTTTATTTTTTTTTAATTAGTGAAATATTTTAAAGTAACTGAGTGAATTGATCAACAGAGTGGCACCTGGTGTATGTTTCACCATCTTGCACAATTATTAATTTTGGTTACTTTATGTGTACCACGATGCACACAACTATTTTAACTAACAGTAGCAGAGTCGCGCATTTTATAACGTCTTACCTACGTTATAACGTCGGGAACCAGTGCGTAATTGCCTCAGATCAATTGCACGGGCTGCCATAGTCTTAATCAACTTCTTATGAAGATTTTAACAAGCAGTAGTAGTTAGAAGAAAGGAATGTTGTTGGGGTGTTTGATGATTTATTCACTCAGTATTTTGTGTTAAGTTATGACATCTCTTTATTAGGTGCTATCCTTTATAGTTCTACATGGATTTTTTACCATAAGGTTTTCTACATAAACGTTTACAAAATATTTTCTGAAAAGGTGGCCACAACAAAAGTATTGTTATGTGCTAGCTTTTCCACGGATCCGGGATATTAAATTGGTTTGTAAGTTAAGTTATTATACTATTTGAAAGGGGGGGCCATTTGAAGAATGGACTTAATTTAACCTCTAGTATCTGAAAAGCTTTATACTCCAAGCACTAATTACTACTACAAATTATTTTATTCGTATGACATAATACAATTTACAAAGTGACAATAATTAAAGTCTTTTATATAGTTTATTAAACTGTCTTTTGCAAACATTTGTTTTAATGACATTTAACCACGGAAGACAAGTCTCCGTGTCACATGTGATATTGTGAAGTTTACTCCGTGTCCTGGTCCTTCGACCTTGGGGTGTTCACAAATGGTTGAAGGTTATGGTAGTTTACTTTCCGGGTGAAGTTTCTGAAGAGATCCTGGTAATTATGAAGCTGTTATGCTGTTCTATGATGTGTGGTAACTAAGCATCTTTAGTAGTACAACTCGAGTGAAAGTTCTTGTTTCCCACAGAAGTTCACGTCACATCGTTATTTATAAAATGTTATCACTTTTGGTACATTGTACCTTTTTAATTTAAACAAACATTTGAGATCTTACACATAGTCAATAGAGATGTCATCCCTCTCACTTATTTATTCCATTTAATTTAATGGATTACATTTTTTTTTATAAAACACTACTTTACTGATACTTTCCTTTACACGTTGTTATATCTGCACTTTTAAATTAAAATATCTTAGTACTTCGGGACATGGTTCAAGTATGTAGTGTTTGCTACGAGAGCGCTCCAACTCGACTGCATTATTATTATGTCAGGGCAGGTAAGTTAACTGCGCGGAGTTTACGCATCACAACAAAATAGTTCCACCTTTATTCGCTATTTACGGTATTTAGAGTTTGACCTTTTAATTATCCAAAGCAATGCTTTACTTCAGAATTAAATAGTATACTACTGTATCATTGATTATTTATTTGAATAATTTCAAGATTTACCAGTATTATTTGTTTAGTAAAAGAATGTGTATGCAGGTTAATTCCAGTTAATGTATGTCAGTGCATGGTAAATTATTAACTAGTTTCCCAATCTGTACACTCGAATTCCTTTTGTCATTTAAAACTCTTTTTTAAATATTATTTTGAGTTAATCAAGGGATGTAATATTCATTTTAATGTGCGATTTAAAAATAAATTTTACTCCATATTACGTTTCCTGTTTTAAAATCGGCACATACTCCGCCGCTTGTAGATGACACTGGGTGGGTATTCTACGGGTTATTAGGTCAGCAAGGTACTGGGAGTATGCTTGGGATTACTGTGTGAAATTTTCTTAGTACTCGTTATCTTTCTTTCATTCGTAAAGTTCCCTTTCTCTCGTTTCTTAACTGCTAATTTAATTTTATTTCTTACTACTAATTTCCCGCAACTTCACAATATCGTGGCCCAACTGATTTCATTAGCATACTCTAACTCAATTAGTTAGTTTTCTGCTCTTTCTTTAACCCTTTTCAGTACGGCGCCATTGTGACTGTGTTACGTACTTATCTCTATATCTCTTAATTATACTTTTGTAATCTAAAGTTGATCCCATACTCAACCTTAGATTCTTTCTTAATTCTAATTTCTTACGCTACTGTGACAAGTGGAATTTCACGAAGAGGAATCTTTATTTTCTATTAAACGATCAGCTGTTACAAACTAAGCAAGAGGGGACAAATACTTTACACTAGACGCATTGTTTTACACACAGGGGTGGTGGCTATTGTTTACCTAGGCAGCAGTTCATAACAATAGGGGTGGATTACTACAATTCTAAACACGATTATCTCCTGCATGAACGAGTTTGTCGTTTACTGACAAGCTTATTTAATGACTATTCAAAACAGGTCACATGCTGGTGGTTTACGCTTTTTAAATAATTTTTTATTATTATTTTGCTTTTTCCTTATATTACTACTACACTTTTATTACACGTTAGTTTCTTTAAGATACTACCAAGATTTTTATTTGAAAGACTTATTATTTATTTATATATTTATTTATTTTTTTATTTAAGAAACGGTTATATATTTATTTATTTTTTTGACTCGGTTGTTTACTTAGGGAAGCACTATTCCATAAAATTAATTAGTGCACAGGTTTTATTTAATTCGAGTTAATTTTACTTTGTTTAAAATTTGTTGTTACTGGCCACAATACGACACACACTTATTATAACAATAGAACAAAAGAGGAGGTGGGGTATTGTCTATCTCGACTTTGCAGAGGGTGGCAAATACAATTCCGTACAAGCGAGAACAGGATATTTACAGGTCTGATTTTGTTGACAAACCGACACGTTGATGAATGAAATTTTTCGACAAGTACGTACATGGTTTTGTATACGTGTGTCGTTATGTTAATATGAGTTTACACATATTAAATTCACAATTAATGTTCCGTATATACTATTTATTTTATTTATTATTTTTATTTTATTTTTTTTTAATTAGTGAAATATTTTAAAGTAACTGAGTGAATTGATCAACAGAGTGGCACCTGGTGTATGTTTCACCATCTTGCACAATTATTAATTTTGGTTACTTTATGTGTACCACGATGCACACAACTATTTTAACTAACAGTAGCAGAGTCGCGCATTTTATAACGTCTTACCTACGTTATAACGTCGGGAACCAGTGCGTAATTGCCTCAGATCAATTGCACGGGCTGCCATAGTCTTAATCAACTTCTTATGAAGATTTTAACAAGCAGTAGTAGTTAGAAGAAAGGAATGTTGTTGGGGTGTTTGATGATTTATTCACTCAGTATTTTGTGTTAAGTTATGACATCTCTTTATTAGGTGCTATCCTTTATAGTTCTACATGGATTTTTTACCATAAGGTTTTCTACATAAACGTTTACAAAATATTTTCTGAAAAGGTGGCCACAACAAAAGTATTGTTATGTGCTAGCTTTTCCACGGATCCGGGATATTAAATTGGTTTGTAAGTTAAGTTATTATACTATTTGAAAGGGGGGGCCATTTGAAGAATGGACTTAATTTAACCTCTAGTATCTGAAAAGCTTTATACTCCAAGCACTAATTACTACTACAAATTATTTTATTCGTATGACATAATACAATTTACAAAGTGACAATAATTAAAGTCTTTTATATAGTTTATTAAACTGTCTTTTGCAAACATTTGTTTTAATGACATTTAACCACGGAAGACAAGTCTCCGTGTCACATGTGATATTGTGAAGTTTACTCCGTGTCCTGGTCCTTCGACCTTGGGGTGTTCACAAATGGTTGAAGGTTATGGTAGTTTACTTTCCGGGTGAAGTTTCTGAAGAGATCCTGGTAATTATGAAGCTGTTATGCTGTTCTATGATGTGTGGTAACTAAGCATCTTTAGTAGTACAACTCGAGTGAAAGTTCTTGTTTCCCACAGAAGTTCACGTCACATCGTTATTTATAAAATGTTCTCACTTTTGGTACATTGTACCTTTTTAATTTAAACAAACATTTGAGATCTTACACATAGTCAATAGAGATGTCATCCCTCTCACTTATTTATTCCATTTAATTTAATGGATTACATTTTTTTTTATAAAACACTACTTTACTGATACTTTCCTTTACACGTTGTTATATCTGCACTTTTAAATTAAAATATCTTAGTACTTCGGGACATGGTTCAAGTATGTAGTGTTTGCTACGAGAGCGCTCCAACTCGACTGCATTATTATTATGTCAGGGCAGGTAAGTTAACTGCGCGGAGTTTACGCATCACAACAAAATAGTTCCACCTTTATTCGCTATTTACGGTATTTAGAGTTTGACCTTTTAATTATCCAAAGCAATGCTTTACTTCAGAATTAAATAGTATACTACTGTATCATTGATTATTTATTTGAATAATTTCAAGATTTACCAGTATTATTTGTTTAGTAAAAGAATGTGTATGCAGGTTAATTCCAGTTAATGTATGTCAGTGCATGGTAAATTATTAACTAGTTTCCCAATCTGTACACTCGAATTCCTTTTGTCATTTAAAACTCTTTTTTAAATATTATTTTGAGTTAATCAAGGGATGTAATATTCATTTTAATGTGCGATTTAAAAATAAATTTTACTCCATATTACGTTTCCTGTTTTAAAATCGGCACATACTCCGCCGCTTGTAGATGACACTGGGTGGGTATTCTACGGGTTATTAGGTCAGCAAGGTACTGGGAGTATGCTTGGGATTACTGTGTGAAATTTTCTTAGTACTCGTTATCTTTCTTTCATTCGTAAAGTTCCCTTTCTCTCGTTTCTTAACTGCTAATTTAATTTTATTTCTTACTACTAATTTCCCGCAACTTCACAATATCGTGGCCCAACTGATTTCATTAGCATACTCTAACTCAATTAGTTAGTTTTCTGCTCTTTCTTTAACCCTTTTCAGTACGGCGCCATTGTGACTGTGTTACGTACTTATCTCTATATCTCTTAATTATACTTTTGTAATCTAAAGTTGATCCCATACTCAACCTTAGATTCTTTCTTAATTCTAATTTCTTACGCTACTGTGACAAGTGGAATTTCACGAAGAGGAATCTTTATTTTCTATTAAACGATCAGCTGTTACAAACTAAGCAAGAGGGGACAAATACTTTACACTAGACGCATTGTTTTACACACAGGGGTGGTGGCTATTGTTTACCTAGGCAGCAGTTCATAACAATAGGGGTGGATTACTACAATTCTAAACACGATTATCTCCTGCATGAACGAGTTTGTCGTTTACTGACAAGCTTATTTAATGACTATTCAAAACAGGTCACATGCTGGTGGTTTACGCTTTTTAAATAATTTTTTATTATTATTTTGCTTTTTCCTTATATTACTACTACACTTTTATTACACGTTAGTTTCTTTAAGATACTACCAAGATTTTTATTTGAAAGACTTATTATTTATTTATATATTTATTATTTTTTTATTTAAGAAACGGTTATATATTTATTTATTTTTTTGACTCGGTTGTTTACTTAGGGAAGCACTATTCCATAAAATTAATTAGTGCACAGGTTTTATTTAATTCGAGTTAATTTTACTTTGTTTAAAATTTGTTGTTACTGGCCACAATACGACACACACTTATTATAACAATAGAACAAAAGAGGAGGTGGGGTATTGTCTATCTCGACTTTGCAGAGGGTGGCAAATACAATTCCGTACAAGCGAGAACAGGATATTTACAGGTCTGATTTTGTTGACAAACCGACACGTTGATGAATGAAATTTTTCGACAAGTACGTACATGGTTTTGTATACGTGTGTCGTTATGTTAATATGAGTTTACACATATTAAATTCACAATTAATGTTCCGTATATACTATTTATTTTATTTATTATTTTTATTTTATTTTTTTTTAAATAGTGAAATATTTTAAAGTAACTGAGTGAATTGATCAACAGAGTGGCACCTGGTGTATGTTTCACCATCTTGCACAATTATTAATTTTGGTTACTTTATGTGTACCACGATGCACACAACTATTTTAACTAACAGTAGCAGAGTCGCGCATTTTATAACGTCTTACCTACGTTATAACGTCGGGAACCAGTGCGTAATTGCCTCAGATCAATTGCACGGGCTGCCATAGTCTTAATCAACTTCTTATGAAGATTTTAACAAGCAGTAGTAGTTAGAAGAAAGGAATGTTGTTGGGGTGTTTGATGATTTATTCACTCAGTATTTTGTGTTAAGTTATGACATCTCTTTATTAGGTGCTATCCTTTATAGTTCTACATGGATTTTTTACCATAAGGTTTTCTACATAAACGTTTACAAAATATTTTCTGAAAAGGTGGCCACAACAAAAGTATTGTTATGTGCTAGCTTTTCCACGGATCCGGGATATTAAATTGGTTTGTAAGTTAAGTTATTATACTATTTGAAAGGGGGGGGCCATTTGAAGAATGGACTTAATTTAACCTCTAGTATCTGAAAAGCTTTATACTCCAAGCACTAATTACTACTACAAATTATTTTATTCGTATGACATAATACAATTTACAAAGTGACAATAATTAAAGTCTTTTATATAGTTTATTAAACTGTCTTTTGCAAACATTTGTTTTAATGACATTTAACCACGGAAGACAAGTCTCCGTGTCACATGTGATATTGTGAAGTTTACTCCGTGTCCTGGTCCTTCGACCTTGGGGTGTTCACAAATGGTTGAAGGTTATGGTAGTTTACTTTCCGGGTGAAGTTTCTGAAGAGATCCTGGTAATTATGAAGCTGTTATGCTGTTCTATGATGTGTGGTAACTAAGCATCTTTAGTAGTACAACTCGAGTGAAAGTTCTTGTTTCCCACAGAAGTTCACGTCACATCGTTATTTATAAAATGTTCTCACTTTTGGTACATTGTACCTTTTTAATTTAAACAAACATTTGAGATCTTACACATAGTCAATAGAGATGTCATCCCTCTCACTTATTTATTCCATTTAATTTAATAGATTACATTTTTCTTTATAAAACACTACTTTACTGATACTTTCCTTTACACGTTGTTATATCTGCACTTTTAAATTAAAATATCTTAGTACTTCGGGACATGGTTCAAGTATGTAGTGTTTGCTACGAGAGCGCTCCAACTCGACTGCATTATTATTATGTCAGGGCAGGTAAGTTAACTGCGCGGAGTTTACGCATCACAACAAAATAGTTCCACCTTTATTCGCTATTTACGGTATTTAGAGTTTGACCTTTTAATTATCCAAAGCAATGCTTTACTTCAGAATTGAATAGTATAATACTGTATCATTGTTTATTTATTTGAATTATTTCAAGTTTTACCAGTATTATTTGTTTAGTAAAAGAATGTGTAAGCAGGTTAATTCCAGTTAATGCATGTCAGTGCATGGTAAATTATTAACTAGTTTCCCTATCTTTACACTCGCATTCCTTTTGTCATTTAAACTCTTTATTAAATATTATTTTGAGTTAATCAAGGGATGTAATATTAATTTTAATGTGCGATTTAAAAATAAATTTTACTCCATATTACGTTTCCTGTTTTAAAATCGGCACATACTCCGCCGCTTGAAGATGACACTGGGTGGGTATTCTACGGGTTATTAGGTCAGCAAGGTACTGGGAGTATGCTTAGGATTACTGTGTGAAATTTTCTTAGTACTCGTTTTCTTTCTTTCATTCGTAAAGTTCCCTTTCTCTCGTTTCTTAACTGCTAATTTAATTTTATTTCTTACTACTAATTTCCCGCAACTTCACAATATCGTGGCCCAACTGATTTCATTAGCATACTCTAACTCAATTAGTTAGTTTTCTGCTCTTTCTTTAACACTTTTCAGTACGGCGCCATTGTGACTGTGTTACGTACTTATCTCTATATCTCTTAATTGTACTTTTGTAATCTAAAGTTGATCCCATACTCAACCTTAGATTCTTTCTTAATTCTAATTTCTTACGCGACTGAGACAAGTGGAATTTCACGAAGAGGAATCTTTCTTTTCTATTAAACGATCAGCTGTTACAAACTAAGCAAGAGGGGACAAATACTTTACACTAGACGCATTGTTTTACACACAGGGGTGGTGGCTATTGTTTACCTAGGCAGCAGTTCATAACAATAGGGGTGGCTTACTACAATTCTAAACACGATTATCACCTGCATGAACGAGTTTGTCGTTTACTGACAAGCTTACTTAATGACTATTCAAAACAGGTCACATGCTGGTGGTTTACGCTTTTTAAATAATTTTTTATTATTATTTTGCTTTTTCCTTATATTACTACTACACTTTTATTACACGTTAGTTTCTTTAAGATACTACCAAGATTTTTATTTGAAAGACTTATTATTTATTTATATATTTATTTATTTTTTTTATTTAAGAAACGGTTATATATTTATTTATTTTTTGACTCGGTTGTTTACTTAGGGAAGCATTATTCCATAAAATTAATTAGTATGCTAGTTTTATTTAATTCGAGTTAATTTTACTTCTTTTAAATTTGTTGTTACTGGCCACAATACGACACACACTTATTATAACAATAGAACAAAAGAGGAGGTGGGGTATTGTCTATCTCGACTTTGCAGAGGGTGGCAAATACAATTCCGTACAGGCGAGAACAGGATATTTACAGGTCTGATTTTGTTGACAAACCGACACGTTGATGAATGAAATTTTTCGACAAGTACGTACATGGTTTTGTATACGTGTGTCGTTATGTTAATATGAGTTTACAGATATTAAATTCACAATTAAAGTTACCTATATACTATTTATTTTATTTATTATTTTTATTTTATTTTATTTTAAATTAGTGAAATATTTTAAAGTAACTGAGTGAATTGATCAACAGAGTGGCACCTGGTGTATGTTTCACCATCTTGCACAATTATTAATTTTGGTTACTTTATGTGTACCACGATGCACACAACTATTTTAACTAACAGTAGCAGAGTCGCGCATTTTATAACGTCTTACCTACGTTATAACGTCGGGAACCAGTGCGTAATTGCCTCAGATCAATTGCACGGGCTGCCATAGTCTTAATCAACTTCTTATGAAGATTTTAACAAGCAGTAGTAGTTAGAAGAAAGGAATGTTGTTGGGGTGTTTGATGATTTATTCACTCAGTATTTTGTGTTAAGTTATGACATCTCTTTATTAGGTGCTATCCTTTATAGTTCTACATTGATTTTTTACCATAAGGTTTTCTACATAAACGTTTACAAAATATTTTCTGAAAAGGTGGCCACAACAAAAGTATTGTTATGTGCTAGCTTTTCCACGGATCCGGGATATTAAATTGGTTTGTAAGTTAAGTTATTATACTATTTGAAAGGGGGGGCCATTTGAAGAATGGACTTAATTTAACCTCTAGTATCTGAAAAGCTTTATACTCCAAGCACTAATTACTACTACAAATTATTTTATTCGTATGACATAATACAATTTACAAAGTGACAATAATTAAAGTCTTTTATATAGTTTATTAAACTGTCTTTTGCAAACATTTGTTTTAATGACATTTAACCACGGAAGACAAGTCTCCGTGTCACATGTCATATTGTGAAGTTTACTCCGTGTCCTGGTCCTTCGTCCTTGGGGTGTCCACAAATGGTTGAAGGTTATGGTAGTTTACTTTCCGGGTGAAGTTCCTGAAGAGATCCTGGTAATTATGAAGCTGTTATGCTGTTCTATGATGTGTGGTAACTAAGCATCTTTAGTAGTACAACTCGAGTGAAAGTTCTTGTTTCCCACAGAAGTTCACGTCACATCGTTATTTATAAAATGTTCTCACTTTTGGTACATTGTACCTTTTTAATTTAAACAAACATTTGAGATCTTACACATAGTCAATAGAGATGTCATCCCTCTCACTTATTTATTCCATTTAATTTAATAGATTACATTTTTCTTTATAAAACACTACTTTACTGATACTTCCCTTTACACGTTGTTATATCTGCACTTTTAAATTAAAATACTTTAGTACTTCGGGACATGGTTCAAGGGTGTAGTGTTTGCTACGAGAGCGCTCCATCTCGACTGCATTATTATTATGTCAGGGCAGGTAAGTTAACTGCGCGGAGTTTATGCATCACAACAAAATAGTTCCACCTTTATTCGCTATTTACGTTATTTAGAGTTTGACCTTTTAATTATCCAAAGCAATGCTTTACTTCAGAATTAAATAGTATACTACTGTATCATTGTTTATTTATTTGAATAATTTTAAGTTTTACCAGTATTATTTGTTTAGTAAAAGAATGTGTAAGCAGGTTAATTCCAGTTAATGCATGTCAGTGCATGGTAAATTATTAACTAGTTTCCCCATCTTTACACTCGCATTCCTTTTGTCATTTAAACTCTTTATTAAATATTATTTTGAGTTAATCAAGGGATGTAATATTAATTTTAATGTGCGATTTAAAAATAAATTTTACTCCATATTACGTTTCCTGTTTTAAAATCGGCACATACTCCGCCGCTTGAAGATGACACTGGGTGGGTATTCTACGGGTTATTAGGTCAGCAAGGTACTGGGAGTATGCTTGGGATTACTGTGTGAAATTTTCTTAGTACTCGTTTTCTTTCTTTCATTCGTAAAGTTCCCTTTCTCTCGTTTCTTAACTGCTAATTTAATTTTATTTCTTACTACTAATTTCCCGCAACTTCACAATATCGTGGCCCAACTGATTTCATTAGCATACTCTAACTCAATTAGTTAGTTTTCTGCTCTTTCTTTAACCCTTTTCAGTACGGCGCCATTGTGACTGTGTTATGTACTTATCTCTATATCTCTTAATTATACTTTTGTAATCTAAAGTTGATCCCATACTCAACCTTAGATTCTTTCTTAATTCTAATTTCTTACGCGACTGAGACAATTGGAATTTCACGAGGATGAATCTTTATTTTCTATTAAACGATCAGCTGTTACAAACTAAGCAAGAGGGGACAAATACTTTACACTAGACGCATTGTTTTACACACGGGGGTGGTGGCTATTGTTTACCTAGGCAGCAGTTCATAACAATAGGGGTGGCTTACTACAATTCTAAACACGATTATCTCCTGCATGAACGAGTTTGTCGTTTACTGACAAGCTTACTTAATGACTATTCAAAACAGGTCACATGCTGGTGGTTTACGCTTTTTAAATAATTTTTTATTATTATTTTGCTTTTTCCTTATATTACTACTACACTTTTATTACACTTTAGTTTCTTTAAGATACTACCAAGATTTTTATTTGAAAGACTTATTATTTATTTATATATTTATTTATTTTTTTTTATTTAAGAAACGGTTATATATTTATTTATTTTTTTGACTCGGTTGTTTACTTAGGAAAGCATTATTCCATAAAATTAATTAGTACACTGGTTTTATTTAATTCGAGTTAATTTTACTTTGTTTAAAAGTTGTTGTTACTGGCCACAATACGACACACACTTATTATAACAATAGAACAAAAGAGGAGGTGGGGTATTGTCTATCTCGACTTTGCAGAGGGTGGCAAATACAATTCCGTACAGGCGAGAACAGGATATTTACAGGTCTGATTTTGTTGACAAACCGACACGTTGATGAATGAAATTTTTCGACAAGTACGTACATGGTTTTGTATACGTGTGTCGTTATGTTAATATGAGTTTACAGATATTAAATTCACAATTAAAGTTACCTATATACTATTTATTTTATTTATTATTTTTATTTTATTTTATTTTAAATTAGTGAAATATTTTAAAGTAACTGAGTGAATTGATCAACAGAGTGGCACCTGGTATATGTGTCACTATCTTGCACAAATATTAATTTTGGTTACTTTATGTGTACCACGATGCACACAGCTATTTTAACTAACAGTAGCAGAGTCGCGCATTTTATTACGTCTTACCTACGTTATAACGTCGGGAACCAGTGCGTAATTGCCTCAGATCAATTGCACGGGCTGCCATAGTCTTAATCAACTTCTTATGAAGATTTTAACAAGCAGTAGTAGTTAGAAAGAAAGGAATGTTGTTGGGGTGTTTGATGATTTATTCACTCAGTATATTGTGTTAAGTTATGACATCTCTTTATTAGGTGCTATCCTTTATAGTTCTACATGGATTTTTTACCATAAGGTTTTCTACATAAACGTTTACAAAATATTTTCTGAAAAGGTGGCCACAACAAAAGTATTCTTATGTGCTAGCTTTTCCACGGATCCGGGATATTAAATTGGTTTGTAAGTTAAGATATTATACTATTTGAAAGGGGGGGCCATTTGAAGAATGGACTTAATTTAACCTCTAGTATCTGAAAAGCTTTATACTCCAAGCACTAATTACTATTACAAATAATTTTAGTCGTATGACATAATACAATTTACAAAGTGACAATAATTAAAGTCTTTTATATAGTTTATTAAACTGTCTTTTGCAAACATTTGTTTTAATGACATTTAACCACGGAAGACAAGTCTCCGTGTCACATGTCATATTGTGAAGTTTACTCCGTGTGCTGGTCCTTCGTCCTTGGGGTGTCCACAAATGGTTGAAGGTTATGGTAGTTTACTTTCCGGGTGAAGTTCCTGAAGAGATCCTGGTAATTATGAAGCTGTTATGCTGTTCTATGATGTGTGGTAACTAAGCATCTTTAGTAGTACAACTCGAGTGAAAGTTCTTGTTTCCCACAGAAGTTCACGTCACATCGTTATTTATAAAATGTTCTCACTTTTGGTACATTGTACCTTTTTAATTTAAACAAACATTTGAGACCTTACACATAGTCAATAGAGATGTCATCCCTCTCACTTATTTATTCCATTTAATTTAATAGATTACATTTTTCTTTATAAAACACTACTTTACTGATACTTCCCTTTACACGTTGTTATATCTGCACTTTTAAATTAAAATACTTTAGTACTTCGGGACATGGTTCAAGGGTGTAGTGTTTGCTACGAGAGCGCTCCATCTCGACTGCATTATTATTATGTCAGGGCAGGTAAGTTAACTGCGCGGAGTTTACGCATCACAACAAAATAGTTCCACCTTTATTCGCTATTTACGTTATTTAGAGTTTGACCTTTTAATTATCCAAAGCAATGCTTTACTTCAGAATTAAATAGTATACTACTGTATCATTGTTTATTTATTTGAATAATTTCAAGTTTTACCAGTATTATTTGTTTAGTAAAAGAATGTGTAAGCAGGTTAATTCCAGTTAATGCATGTCAGTGCATGGTAAATTATTAACTAGTTTCCCCATCTTTACACTCGCATTCCTTTTGTCATTTAAACTCTTTATTAAATATTATTTTGAGTTAATCAAGGGATGTAATATTAATTTTAATGTGCGATTTAAAAATAAATTTTACTCCATATTACGTTTCCTGTTTTAAAATCGGCACATACTCCGCCGCTTGAAGATGACACTGGGTGGGTATTCTACGGGTTATTAGGTCAGCAAGGTACTGGGAGTATGCTTGGGATTACTGTGTGAAATTTTCTTAGTACTCGTTTTCTTTCTTTCATTCGTAAAGTTCCCTTTCTCTCGTTTCTTAACTGCTAATTTAATTTTATTTCTTACTACTAATTTCCCGCAACTTCACAATATCGTGGCCCAACTGATTTCATTAGCATACTCTAACTCAATTAGTTAGTTTTCTGCTCTTTCTTTAACCCTTTTCAGTACGGCGCCATTGTGACTGTGTTACGTACTTATCTCTATATCTCTTAATTATACTTTTGTAATCTAAAGTTGATCCCATACTCAACCTTAGATTCTTTCTTAATTCTAATTTCTTACGCGACTGAGACAAGTGGAATTTCACGAAGAGGAATCTTTATTTTCTATTAAACGATCAGCTGTTACAAACTAAGCAAGAGGGGACAAATACTTTACACTAGACGCATTGTTTTACACACAGGGGTGGTGGCTATTGTTTACCTAGGCAGCAGTTCATAACAATAGGGGTGGCTTACTACAATTCTAAACACGATTATCTCCTGCATGAACGAGTTTGTCGTTTACTGACAAGCTTACTTAATGACTATTCAAAACAGGTCACATGCTGGTGGTTTACGCTTTTTAAATAATTTTTTATTATTATTTTGCTTTTTCCTTATATTACTACTACACTTTTATTACACGTTAGTTTCTTTAAGATACTACCAAGATTTTTATTTGAAAGACTTATTATTTATTTATATATTTATTTTTTTTTTTTTATTTAAGAAACGGTTATATATTTATTTATTTTTTTGACTCGGTTGTTTACTTAGGAAAGCATTATTCCATAAAATTAATTAGTACACTGGTTTTATTTAATTCGAGTTAATTTTACTTTGTTTAAAAGTTGTTGTTACTGGCCACAATACGACACACACTTATTATAACAATAGAACAAAAGAGGAGGTGGGGTATTGTCTATCTCGACTTTGCAGAGGGTGGCAAATACAATTCCGTACAGGCGAGAACAGGATATTTACAGGTCTGATTTTGTTGACAAACCGACACGTTGATGAATGAAATTTTTCGACAAGTACGTACATGGTTTTGTATACGTGTGTCGTTATGTTAATATGAGTTTACAGATATTAAATTCACAATTAAAGTTACCTATATACTATTTATTTTATTTATTATTTTTATTTTATTTTATTTTAAATTAGTGAAATATTTTAAAGTAACTGAGTGAATTGATCAACAGAGTGGCACCTGGTATATGTGTCACTATCTTGCACAAATATTAATTTTGGTTACTTTATGTGTACCACGATGCACACAGCTATTTTAACTAACAGTAGCAGAGTCGCGCATTTTATTACGTCTTACCTACGTTATAACGTCGGGAACCAGTGCGTAATTGCCTCAGATCAATTGCACGGGCTGCCATAGTCTTAATCAACTTCTTATGAAGATTTTAACAAGCAGTAGTAGTTAGAAAGAAAGGAATGTTGTTGGGGTGTTTGATGATTTATTCACTCAGTATATTGTGTTAAGTTATGACATCTCTTTATTAGGTGCTATCCTTTATAGTTCTACATGGATTTTTTACCATAAGGTTTTCTACATAAACGTTTACAAAATATTTTCTGAAAAGGTGGCCACAACAAAAGTATTCTTATGTGCTAGCTTTTCCACGGATCCGGGATATTAAATTGGTTTGTAAGTTAAGTTATTATACTATTTGAAAGGGGGGGCCATTTGAAGAATGGACTTAATTTAACCTCTAGTATCTGAAAAGCTTTATACTCCAAGCACTAATTACTATTACAAATAATTTTAGCCGTATGACATAATACAATTTACAAAGTGACAATAATTAAAGTCTTTTATACAGTTTATTAAACTGTCTTTTGCAAACATTTGTTTTAATGACATTTAACCACGGAAGACAAGTCTCCGTGTCACATGTCATATTGTGAAGTTTACTCCGTGTCCTGGTCCTTCGTCCTTGGGGTGTCCACAAATGGTTGAAGGTTATGGTAGTTTACTTTCCGGGTGAAGTTCCTGAAGAGATCCTGGTAATTATGAAGCTGTTATACTGTTCTATGATGTGTGGTAATTAAGCATCTTTAGTAGTACAACTCGAGTGAAAGTTCTTGTTTCCCACAGAAGTTCACGTCACATCGTTATTTATAAAATGTTCTCACTTTTGGTACATTGTACCTTTTTAATTTAAACAAACATTTGAGATCTTACACATAGTCAATAGAGATGTCATCCCTCTCACTTATTTATTCCATTTAATTTAATAGATTACATTTTTCTTTATAAAACACTACTTTACTGATACTTTCCTTTACACGTTGTTATATCTGCACTTTTAAATTAAAATACATTAGTACTTCGGGACATGGTTCAAGGGTGTAGTGTTTGCTACGAGAGCGCTCCATCTCGACTGCATTATTATTATGTCAGGGCAGGTAAGTTAACTGCGCGGAGTTTACGCATCACAACAAAATAGTTCCACCTTTATTCGCTATTTACGTTATTTAGAGTTTGACCTTTTAATTATCCAAAGCAATGCTTTACTTCAGAATTAAATAGTATACTACTGTATCATTGTTTATTTATTTGAATAATTTCAAGTTTTACCAGTATTATTTGTTTAGTAAAAGAATGTGTATGCAGGTTAATTCCAGTTAATGTATGTCAGTGCATGGTAAATTATTAACTAGTTTCCCAATCTTTACACTCGCATTCCTTTTGTCATTTAAACTCTTTATTAAATATTATTTTGAGTTAATCAAGGGATGTAATATTAATTTTAATGTGCGATTTAAAAATAAATTTTACTCCATATTACGTTTCCTGTTTTAAAATCGGCACATACTCCGCCGCTTGAAGATGACACTGGGTGGGTATTCTACGGGTTATTAGGTCAGCAAGGTACTGGGAGTATGCTTGGGATTACTGTGTGAAATTTTCTTAGTACTCGTTTTCTTTCTTTCATTCGTAAAGTTCCCTTTCTCTCGTTTCTTAACTGCTAATTTAATTTTATTTCTTACTACTAATTTCCCGCAACTTCACAATATCGTGGCCCAACTGATTTCATTAGCATACTCTAACTCAATTAGTTAGTTTTCTGCTCTTTCTTTAACCCTTTTCAGTACGGCGCCATTGTGACTGTGTTACGTACTTATCTCTATATCTCTTAATTATACTTTTGTAATCTAAAGTTGATCCCATACTCAACCTTAGATTCTTTCTTAATTCTAATTTCTTACGCGACTGAGACAAGTGGAATTTCACGAAGAGGAATCTTTATTTTCTATTAAACGATCAGCTGTTACAAACTAAGCAAGAGGGGACAAATACATTACACTAGACGCATTGTTTTACACACAGGGGTGGTGGCTATTGTTTACCTAGGCAGCAGTTCATAACAATAGGTGTGGCTTACTACAATTCTAAACACGATTATCTCCTGCATGAACGAGTTTGTCGTTTACTGACAAGCTTACTTAATGACTATTCAAAACAGGTCACATGCTGGTGGTTTACGCTTTTTAAATAATTTTTTATTATTATTTTGCTTTTTCCTTATATTACTACTACACTTTTATTACACGTTAGTTTCTTTAAGATACTACCAAGATTTTTATTTGAAAGACTTATTATTTATTTATATATTTATTTATTTTTTTATTTAAGAAACGGTTATATATTTATTTATTTTTTTGACTCGGTTGTTTACTTAGGGAAGCATTATTCCATAAAATTAATTAGTGCACTGATTTTATTTAATTCGAGTTAATTTTACTTTGTTTAAAATTTGTTGTTACTGGCCACAATACGACACACACTTATTATAACAATAGAACAAAAGAGGAGGTGGGGTATTGTCAATCTCGACATTGCAGAGGGTGGCAAATACAATTCCGTACAAGCGAGAACAGGATATTTACAGGTCTGATTTTGTTGACAAACCGACACGTTGATGAATGAAATTTTTCGACAAGTACGTACATGGTTTTGTATACGTGTGTCGTTATGTTAATATGAGTTTACAGATATTAAATTCACAATTAAAGTTACCTATATACTATTTATTTTATTTATTATTTTTATTTTATTTTATTTTAAATTAGTGAAATATTTTAAAGTAACTGAGTGAATTGATCAACAGAGTGGCACCTGGTATATGTTTCACCATCTTGCACAATTATTAATTTTTGTTACTTTATGTGTACCACGATGCACACAACTATTTTAACTAACAGTAGCAGAGTCGCGCATTTTATAACGTCTTACCTACGTTATAACGTCGGGAACCAGTGCGTAATTGCCTCAGATCAATTGCACGGGCTGCCATAGTCTTAATCAACTTCTTATGAAGATTTTAACAAGCAGTAGTAGTTAGAAGAAAGGAATGTTGTTGGGGTGTTTGATGATTTATTCACTCAGTATTTTGTGTTAAGTTATGACATGTCTTTATTATGTGCTATCCTTTAGAGTTCTACATGGATTTTTTACCATAAGGTTTTCTACATAAACGTTTACAAAATATTTTCTGAAAAGGTGGCCACAACAAAAGTATTGTTATGTGCTAGCTTTTCCACGGATCCGGGATATTAAATTGGTTTGTAAGTTAAGTTATTATACTATTTGAAAGGGGGGGCCATTTGAAGAATGGACTTAATTTAACCTCTAGTATCTGAAAAGCTTTATACTCCAAGCACTAATTACTACTACAAATTATTTTGTTCGTATGACATAATACAATTTACAAAGTGACAATAATTAAAGTCTTTTATATAGTTTATTAAACTGTCTTTTGCAAACATTTGTTTTAATGACATTTAACCACGGAAGACAAGTCTCCGTGTCACATGTGATATTGTGAAGTTTACTCCGTGTCCTGGACCTTCGTCCTTGGGGTGTCCACAAATGGTTGAAGGTTATGGTAGTTTACTTTCCGGGTGAAGTTCCTGAAGAGATCCTGGTAATTATGAAGCTGTTATGCTGTTCTATGATGTGTGGTAACTAAGCATCTTTAGTAGTACAACTCGAGTGAAAGTTCTTGTTTCCCACAGAAGTTCACGTCACATCGTTATTTATAAAATGTTCTCACTTTTGGTACATTGTACCTTTTTAATTTAAACAAACATTTGAGATCTTACACATAGTCAATAGAGATGTCATCCCTCTCACTTATTTATTCCATTTAATTTAATAGATTACATTTTTCTTTATAAAACACTACTTTACTGATACTTTCCTTTACACGTTGTTATATCTGCACTTTTAAATTAAAATACATTAGTACTTCGGGACATGGTTCAAGGGTGTAGTGTTTGCTACGAGAGCGCTCCATCTCGACTGCATTATTATTATGTCAGGGCAGGTAAGTTAACTGCGCGGAGTTTACGCATCACAACAAAATAGTTCCACCTTTATTCGCTATTTACGTTATTTAGAGTTTGACCTTTTAATTATCCAAAGCAATGCTTTACTTCAGAATTAAATAGTATACTACTGTATCATTGTTTATTTATTTGAATAATTTCAAGTTTTACCAGTATTATTTGTTTAGTAAAAGAATGTGTATGCAGGTTAATTCCAGTTAATGTATGTCAGTGCATGGTAAATTATTAACTACTTTCCCCATCTTTACACTCGCATTCCTTTTGTCATTTAAACTCTTTATTAAATATTATTTTGAGTTAATCAAGGGATGTAATATTAATTTTAATGTGCGATTTAAAAATAAATTTTACTCCATATTACGTTTCCTGTTTTAAAATCGGCACATACTCCGCCGCTTGAAGATGACACTGGGTGGGTATTCTACTGGTTATTAGGTCAGCAAGGTACTGGGAGTATGCTTGGGATTACTGTGTGAAATTTTCTTAGTACTCGTTTTCTTTCTTTCATTCGTAAAGTTCCCTTTCTCTCGTTTCTTAACTGCTAATTTAATTTTATTTCTTACTACTAATTTCCCGCAACTTCACAATATCGTGGCCCAACTGATTTCATTAGCATACTCTAACTCAATTAGTTAGTTTTCTGCTCTTTCTTTAACCCTTTTCAGTACGGCGCCATTGTGACTGTGTTACGTACTTATCTCTATATCTCTTAATTATACTTTTGTAATCTAAAGTTGATCCCATACTCAACCTTAGATTCTTTCTTAATTCTAATTTCTTACGCGACTGAGACAAGTGGAATTTCACGAAGAGGAATCTTTATTTTCTATTAAACGATCAGCTGTTACAAACTAAGCAAGAGGGGACAAATACTTTACACTAGACGCATTGTTTTACACACAGGGGTGGTGGCTATTGTTTACCTAGGCAGCAGTTCATAACAATAAGGGTGGCTTACTACAATTCTAAACACGATTATCTCCTGCATGAACGAGTTTGTCGTTTACTGACAAGCTTACTTAATGACTATTCAAAACAGGTCACATGCTGGTGGTTTACGCTTTTTAAATAATTTTTTATTATTATTTTGCTTTTTCCTTATATTACTACTACACTTTTATTACACGTTAGTTTCTTTAAGATACTACCAAGATTTTTATTTGAAAGACTTATTATTTATTTATATATTTATTTTTTTTTTTTATTTAAGAAACGGTTATATATTTATTTATTTTTTTGACTCGGTTGTTTACTTAGGAAAGCATTATTCCATAAAATTAATTAGTACACTGGTTTTATTTAATTCGAGTTAATTTTACTTTGTTTAAAAGTTGTTGTTACTGGCCACAATACGACACACACTTATTATAACAATAGAACAAAAGAGGAGGTGGGGTATTGTCTATCTCGACTTTGCAGAGGGTGGCAAATACAATTCCGTACAGGCGAGAACAGGATATTTACAGGTCTGATTTTGTTGACAAACCGACACGTTGATGAATGAAATTTTTCGACAAGTACGTACATGGTTTTGTATACGTGTGTCGTTATGTTAATATGAGTTTACAGATATTAAATTCACAATTAAAGTTACCTATATACTATTTATTTTATTTATTATTTTTATTTTATTTTATTTTAAATTAGTGAAATATTTTAAAGTAACTGAGTGAATTGATCAACAGAGTGGCACCTGGTATATGTGTCACTATCTTGCACAAATATTAATTTTGGTTACTTTATGTGTACCACGATGCACACAGCTATTTTAACTAACAGTAGCAGAGTCGCGCATTTTATTACGTCTTACCTACGTTATAACGTTGGGAACCAGTGCGTAATTGCCTCAGATCAATTGCACGGGCTGCCATAGTCTTAATCAACTTCTTATGAAGATTTTAACAAGCAGTAGTAGTTAGAAAGAAAGGAATGTTGTTGGGGTGTTTGATGATTTATTCACTCAGTATATTGTGTTAAGTTATGACATCTCTTTATTAGGTGCTATCCTTTATAGTTCTACATGTATTTTTTACCATAAGGTTTTCTACATAAACGTTTACAAAATATTTTCTGAAAAGGTAGCCACAACAAAAGTATTCTTATGTGCTAGCTTTTCCACGGATCCGGGATATTAAATTGGTTTGTAAGTTAAGTTATTATACTATTTGAAAGGGGGGGGCCATTTGAAGAATGGACTTAATTTAACCTCTAGTATCTGAAAAGCTTTATACTCCAAGCACTAATTACTATTACAAATAATTTTAGTCGTATGACATAATACAATTTACAAAGTGACAATAATTAAAGTCTTTTATATAGTTTATTAAACTGTCTTTTGCAAACATTTGTTTTAATGACATTTAACCACGGAAGACAAGTCTGCGTGTCACATGTCATATTGTGAAGTTTACTCCGTGTCCTGGTCCTTCGTCCTTGGGGTGTCCACAAATGGTTGAAGGTTATGGTAGTTTACTTTCCGGGTGAAATTCCTGAAGAGATCCTGGTAATTATGAAGCTGTTATACTGTTCTATGATGTGTGGTAATTAAGCATCTTTAGTAGTACAACTCGAGTGAAAGTTCTTGTTTCCCACAGAAGTTCACGTCACATCGTTATTTATAAAATGTTCTCACTTTTGGTACATTGTACCTTTTTAATTTAAACAAACATTTGAGATCTTACACATAGTCAATAGAGATGTCATCCCTCTCACTTATTTATTCCATTTAATTTAATAGATTACATTTTTCTTTATAAAACACTACTTTACTGATACTTTCCTTTACACGTTGTTATATCTGCACTTTTAAATTAAAATACATTAGTACTTCGGGACATGGTTCAAGGGTGTAGTGTTTGCTACGAGAGCGCTCCATCTCGACTGCATTATTATTATGTCAGGGCAGGTAAGTTAACTGCGCGGAGTTTACGCATCACAACAAAATAGTTCCACCTTTATTCGCTATTTACGTTATTTAGAGTTTGACCTTTTAATTATCCAAAGCAATTCTTTACTTCAGAATTAAATAGTATACTACTGTATCATTGTTTATTTATTTGAATAATTTCAAGTTTTACCAGTATTATTTGTTTAGTAAAAGAATGTGTATGCAGGTTAATTCCAGTTAATGTATGTCAGTGCATGGTAAATTATTAACTAGTTTCCCCATCTTTACACTCCCATTCCTTTTGTCATTTAAACTCTTTATTAAATATTATTTTGAGTTAATCAAGGGATGTAATATTAATTTTAATGTGCGATTTAAAAATAAATTTTACTCCATATTACGTTTCCTGTTTTAAAATCGGCACATACTCCGCCGCTTGAAGATGACACTGGGTGGGTATTCTACGGGTTATTAGGTCAGCAAGGTACTGGGAGTATGCTTGGGATTACTGTGTGAAATTTTCTTAGTACTCGTTTTCTTTCTTTCATTCGTAAAGTTCCCTTTCTCTCGTTTCTTAACTGCTAATTTAATTTTATTTCTTACTACTAATTTCCCGCAACTTCACAATATCGTGGCCCAACTGATTTCATTAGCATACTCTAACTCAATTAGTTAGTTTTCTGCTCTTTCTTTAACCCTTTTCAGTACGGCGCCATTGTGACTGTGTTACGTACTTATCTCTATATCTCTTAATTATACTTTTGTAATCTAAAGTTGATCCCATACTCAACCTTAGATTCTTTCTTAATTCTAATTTCTTACGCGACTGAGACAAGTGGAATTTCACGAAGAGGAATCTTTATTTTCTATTAAACGATCAGCTGTTACAAACTAAGCAAGAGGGGACAAATACATTACACTAGACGCATTGTTTTACACACAGGGGTGGTGGCTATTGTTTACCTAGGCAGCAGTTCATAACAATAGGTGTGGCTTAATACAATTCTAAACACGATTATCTCCTGCATGAACG
Source organism: Magicicada septendecula (assembly GCA_034769895.1). Classification (NCBI taxonomy): domain Eukaryota; kingdom Metazoa; phylum Arthropoda; class Insecta; order Hemiptera; family Cicadidae; genus Magicicada; species Magicicada septendecula. The sequence goes on from CM068367.1 coordinate 955,205,963, forward strand.
AGTTTGTCGTTTACTGACAAGCTTACTTAATGACTATTCAAAACAGGTCACATGCTGGTGGTTTACGCTTTTTAAATAATTTTTTATTATTATTTTGCTTTTTCCTTATATTACTACTACACTTTTATTACATGTTAGTTTCTTTAAGATACTACCAAGATTTTTATTTGAAAGACTTATTATTTATTTATATATTTATTTTTTTTTTTTTATTTAAGAAACGGTTATATATTTATTTATTTTTTTGACTCGGTTGTTTACTTAGGGAAGCATTATTCCATAAAATTAATTAGTACACTGGTTTTATTTAATTCGATTTAATTTTACTTTGTTTAAAAGTTGTTGTTACTGGCCACAATACGACACACACTTATTATAACAATAGAACAAAAGAGGAGGTGGGGTATTGTCTATCTCGACTTTGCAGAGGGTGGCAAATACAATTCCGTACAGGCGAGAACAGGATATTTACAGGTCTGATTTTGTTGACAAAACGACACGTTGATGAATGAAATTTTTCGACAAGTACGTACATGGTTTTGTATACGTGTGTCGTTATGTTAATATGAGTTTACAGATATTAAATTCACAATTAAAGTTACCTATATACTATTTATTTTATTTATTATTTTTATTGTATTTTATTTTAAATTAGTGAAATATTTTAATGTAACTGAGTGAATTGATCAACAGAGTGGCACCTGGTATATGTTTCACCATCTTGCACAATTATTAATTTTGGTTACTTTATGTGTACCACGATGCACACAACTATTTTAACTAACAGTAGCAGAGTCGCGCATTTTATAACGTCTTACCTACGTTATAACGTCGGGAACCAGTGCGTAATTGCCTCAGATCAATTGCACGGGCTGCCATAGTCTTAATCAACTTCTTATGAAGATTTTAACAAGCAGTAGTAGTTAGAAGAAAGGAATGTTGTTGGGGTGTTTGATGATTTATTCACTCAGTATTTTGTGTTAAGTTATGACATCTCTTTATTAGGTGCTATCCTTTATAGTTCTACATGGATTTTTTACCATAAGGTTTTCTACATAAACGTTTACAAAATATTTTCTGAAAAGGTGGCCACAACAAAAGTATTGTTATGTGCTAGCTTTTCCACGGATCCGGGATATTAAATTGGTTTGTAAGTTAAGTTATTATACTATTTGAAAGGGGGGGCCATTTGAAGAATGGACTTAATTTAACCTCTAGTATCTGAAAAGCTTTATACTCCAAGCACTAATTACTACTACAAATTATTTTATTCGTATGACATAATACAATTTACAAAGTGACAATAATTAAAGTCTTTTATATAGTTTATTAAACTGTCTTTTGCAAACATTTGTTTTAATGACATTTAACCACGGAAGACAAGTCTCCGTGTCACATGTGATATTGTGAAGTTTACTCCGTGTCCTGGACCTTCGTCCTTGGGGTGTCCACAAATGGTTGAAGGTTATGGTAGTTTACTTTCCGGGTGAAGTTCCTGAAGAGATCCTGGTAATTATGAAGCTGTTATGCTGTTCTATGGTGTGTGGTAACTAAGCATCTTTAGTAGTACAACTCGAGTGAAAGTTCTTGTTTCCCACAGAAGTTCACGTCACATCGTTATTTATAAAATGTTCTCACTTTTGGTACATTGTACCTTTTTAATTTAAACAAACATTTGAGATCTTACACATAGTCAATAGAGATGTCATCCCTCTCACTTATTTATTCCATTTAATTTAATAGATTACATTTTCCTTTATAAAACACTACTTTACTGATACTTTCCTTTACACGTTGTTATATCTGCACTTTTAAATTAAAATACCTTAGTACTTCGGGACATGGTTCAAGGGTGTAGTGTTTGCTACGAGAGCGCTCCATCTCGACTGCATTATTATTATGTCAGGGCAGGTAAGTTAACTGCGCGGAGTTTACGCATCACAACAAAATAGTTCCACCTTTATTCGCTATTTACGTTATTTAGAGTTTGACCTTTTAATTATCCAAAGCAATGCTTTACTTCAGAATTAAATAGTATGCTACTGTATCATTGTTTATTTATTTGAATAATTTCAAGTTTTACCAGTATTATTTGTTTAGTAAAAGAATGTGTATGCAGGTTAATTCCAGTTAATGCATGTCAGTGCATGGTAAATTATTAACTAGTTTCCCCATCTTTACACTCGCATTCCTTTTGTCATTTAAACTCTTTATTAAATATTATTTTGAGTTAATCAAGGGATGTAATATTAATTTTAATGTGCGATTTAAAAATAAATTTTACTCCATATTACGTTTCCTGTTTTAAAATCGGCACATACTCCGCCGCTTGAAGATGACACTGGGTGGGTATTCTACGGGTTATTAGGTCAGCAAGGTACTGGGAGTATGCTTGGGATTACTGTGTGAAATTTTCTTAGTACTCGTTTTCTTTCTTTCATTCGTAAAGTTCCCTTTCTCTCGTTTCTTAACTGCTAATTTAATTTTATTTCTTACTACTAATTTCCCGCAACTTCACAATATCGTGGCCCAACTGATTTCATTAGCATACTCTAACTCAATTAGTTAGTTTTCTGCTCTTTCTTTAACCCTTTTCAGTACGGCGCCATTGTGACTGTGTTACGTACTTATCTCTATATCTCTTAATTATACTTTTGTAATCTAAAGTTGATCCCATACTCAACCTTAGATTCTTTCTTAATTCTAATTTCTTACGCGACTGAGACAAGTGGAATTTCACGAAGAGGAATCTTTATTTTCTATTAAACGATCAGCTGTTACAAACTAAGCAAGAGGGGACAAATACTTTACACTAGACGCATTGTTTTACACACAGGGGTGGTGGCTATTGTTTACCTAGGCAGCAGTTTATAACAATAGGGGTGGCTTACTACAATTCTAAACACGATTTTCTCCTGCATGAACGAGTTTGTCGTTTACTGACAAGCTTACTTAATGACTATTCAAAACAGGTCACATGCTGGTGGTTTACGCTTTTTAAATAATTTTTTATTATTATTTTGCTTTTTCCTTATATTACTACTACACTTTTATTACACGTTAGTTTCTTTAAGATACTACCAAGATTTTTATTTGAAAGACTTATTATTTATTTATATATTTATTTATTTTTTTATTTAAGAAACGGTTATATATTTATTTATTTTTTTGACTCGGTTGTTTACTTAGGGAAGCATTATTCCATAAAATTAATTAGTGCACTGGTTTTATTTAATTCGAGTTAATTTTACTTTGTTTAAAATTTGTTGTTACTGGCCACAATACGACACACACTTATTATAACAATAGAACAAAAGAGGAGGTGGGGTATTGTCTATCTCGACATTGCAGAGGGTTTCAAATACAATTCCGTACAAGCGAGAACAGGATATTTACAGGTCTGATTTTGTTGACAAACCGACACGTTGATGAATGAAATTTTTCGACAAGTACGTACATGGTTTTGTATACGTGTGTCGTTATGTTAATATGAGTTTACAGATATTAAATTCACAATTAAAGTTACCTATATACTATTTATTTTATTTATTATTTTTATTTTATTTTATTTTAAATTAGTGAAATATTTTAAAGTAACTGAGTGAATTGATCAACAGAGTGGCACCTGGTATATGTTTCACCATCTTGCACAATTATTAATTTTGGTTACTTTATGTGTACCACGATGCACACAACTATTTTAACTAACAGTAGCAGAGTCGCGCATTTTATAACGTCTTACCTACGTTATAACGTCGGGAACCAGTGCGTAATTGCCTCAGATCAATTGCACGGGCTGCCATAGTCTTAATCAACTTCTTATGAAGATTTTAACAAGCAGTAGTAGTTAGAAAGAAAGGAATGTTGTTGGGGTGTTTGATGATTTATTCACTCAGTATATTGTGTTAAGTTATGACATCTCTTTATTAGGTGCTATCCTTTATAGTTCTACATGTATTTTTTACCATAAGGTTTTCTACATAAACGTTTACAAAATATTTTCTGAAAAGGTGGCCACAACAAAAGTATTCTTATGTGCTAGCTTTTCCACGGATCCGGGATATTAAATTGGTTTGTAAGTTAAGTTATTATACTATTTGAAAGGGGGGGGCCATTTGAAGAATGGACTTAATTTAACCTCTAGTATCTGAAAAGCTTTATACTCCAAGCACTAATTACTATTACAAATAATTTTAGTCGTATGACATAATACAATTTACAAAGTGACAATAATTAAAGTCTTTTATATAGTTTATTAAACTGTCTTTTGCAAACATTTGTTTTAATGACATTTAACCACGGAAGACAAGTCTGCGTGTCACATGTCATATTGTGAAGTTTACTCCGTGTCCTGGTCCTTCGTCCTTGGGGTGTCCACAAATGGTTGAAGGTTATGGTAGTTTACTTTCCGGGTGAAGTTCCTGAAGAGATCCTGGTAATTATGAAGCTGTTATACTGTTCTATGATGTGTGGTAATTAAGCATCTTTAGTAGTACAACTCGAGTGAAAGTTCTTGTTTCCCACAGAAGTTCACGTCACATCGTTATTTATAAAATGTTCTCACTTTTGGTACATTGTACCTTTTTAATTTAAACAAACATTTGAGATCTTACACATAGTCAATAGAGATGTCATCCCTCTCACTTATTTATTCCATTTAATTTAATAGATTACATTTTTCTTTATAAAACACTACTTTACTGATACTTTCCTTTACACGTTGTTATATCTGCACTTTTAAATTAAAATACATTAGTACTTCGGGACATGGTTCAAGGGTGTAGTGTTTGCTACGAGAGCGCTCCATCTCGACTGCATTATTATTATGTCAGGGCAGGTAAGTTAACTGCGCGGAGTTTACGCATCACAACAAAATAGTTCCACCTTTATTCGCTATTTACGTTATTTAGAGTTTGACCTTTTAATTATCCAAAGCAATTCTTTACTTCAGAATTAAATAGTATACTACTGTATCATTGTTTATTTATTTGAATAATTTCAAGTTTTACCAGTATTATTTGTTTAGTAAAAGAATGTGTATGCAGGTTAATTCCAGTTAATGTATGTCAGTGCATGGTAAATTATTAACTAGTTTCCCCATCTTTACACTCGCATTCCTTTTGTCATTTAAACTCTTTATTAAATATTATTTTGAGTTAATCAAGGGATGTAATATTAATTTTAATGTGCGATTTAAAAATAAATTTTACTCCATATTACGTTTCCTGTTTTAAAATCGGCACATACTCCGCCGCTTGAAGATGACACTGGGTGGGTATTCTACGGGTTATTAGGTCAGCAAGGTACTGGGAGTATGCTTGGGATTACTGTGTGAAATTTTCTTAGTACTCGTTTTCTTTCTTTCATTCGTAAAGTTCCCTTTCTCTCGTTTCTTAACTGCTAATTTAATTTTATTTCTTACTACTAATTTCCCGCAACTTCACAATATCGTGGCCCAACTGATTTCATTAGCATACTCTAACTCAATTAGTTAGTTTTCTGCTCTTTCTTTAACCCTTTTCAGTACGGCGCCATTGTGACTGTGTTACGTACTTATCTCTATATCTCTTAATTATACTTTTGTAATCTAAAGTTGATCCCATACTCAACCTTAGATTCTTTCTTAATTCTAATTTCTTACGCGACTGAGACAAGTGGAATTTCACGAAGAGGAATCTTTATTTTCTATTAAACGATCAGCTGTTACAAACTAAGCAAGAGGGGACAAATACATTACACTAGACGCATTGTTTTACACACAGGGGTGGTGGCTATTGTTTACCTAGGCAGCAGTTCATAACAATAGGTGTGGCTTACTACAATTCTAAACACGATTATCTCCTGCATGAACGAGTTTGTCGTTTACTGACAAGCTTACTTAATGACTATTCAAAACAGGTCACATGCTGGTGGTTTACGCTTTTTAAATAATTTTTTATTATTATTTTGCTTTTTCCTTATATTACTACTACACTTTTATTACATGTTAGTTTCTTTAAGATACTACCAAGATTTTTATTTGAAAGACTTATTATTTATTTATATATTTATTTTTTTTTTTTTATTTAAGAAACGGTTATATATTTATTTATTTTTTTGACTCGGTTGTTTACTTAGGGAAGCATTATTCCATAAAATTAATTAGTACACTGGTTTTATTTAATTTGATTTAATTTTACTTTGTTTAAAAGTTGTTGTTACTGGCCACAATACGACACACACTTATTATAACAATAGAACAAAAGAGGAGGTGGGGTATTGTCTATCTCGACTTTGCAGAGGGTGGCAAATACAATTCCGTACAGGCGAGAACAGGATATTTACAGGTCTGATTTTGTTGACAAAACGACACGTTGATGAATGAAATTTTTCGACAAGTACGTACATGGTTTTGTATACGTGTGTCGTTATGTTAATATGAGTTTACAGATATTAAATTCACAATTAAAGTTACCTATATACTATTTATTTTATTTATTATTTTTATTGTATTTTATTTTAAATTAGTGAAATATTTTAATGTAACTGAGTGAATTGATCAACAGAGTGGCACCTGGTATATGTTTCACCATCTTGCACAATTATTAATTTTGGTTACTTTATGTGTACCACGATGCACACAACTATTTTAACTAACAGTAGCAGAGTCGCGCATTTTATAACGTCTTACCTACGTTATAACGTCGGGAACCAGTGCGTAATTGCCTCAGATCAATTGCACGGGCTGCCATAGTCTTAATCAACTTCTTATGAAGATTTTAACAAGCAGTAGTAGTTAGAAGAAAGGAATGTTGTTGGGGTGTTTGATGATTTATTCACTCAGTATTTTGTGTTAAGTTATGACATCTCTTTATTAGGTGCTATCCTTTATAGTTCTACATGGATTTTTTACCATAAGGTTTTCTACATAAACGTTTACAAAATATTTTCTGAAAAGGTGGCCACAACAAAAGTATTGTTATGTGCTAGCTTTTCCACGGATCCGGGATATTAAATTGGTTTGTAAGTTAAGTTATTATACTATTTGAAAGGGGGGGCCATTTGAAGAATGGACTTAATTTAACCTCTAGTATCTGAAAAGCTTTATACTCCAAGCACTAATTACTACTACAAATTATTTTATTCGTATGACATAATACAATTTACAAAGTGACAATAATTAAAGTCTTTTATATAGTTTATTAAACTGTCTTTTGCAAACATTTGTTTTAATGACATTTAACCACGGAAGACAAGTCTCCGTGTCACATGTGATATTGTGAAGTTTACTCCGTGTCCTGGACCTTCGTCCTTGGGGTGTCCACAAATGGTTGAAGGTTATGGTAGTTTACTTTCCGGGTGAAGTTCCTGAAGAGATCCTGGTAATTATGAAGCTGTTATGCTGTTCTATGGTGTGTGGTAACTAAGCATCTTTAGTAGTACAACTCGAGTGAAAGTTCTTGTTTCCCACAGAAGTTCACGTCACATCGTTATTTATAAAATGTTCTCACTTTTGGTACATTGTACCTTTTTAATTTAAACAAACATTTGAGATCTTACACATAGTCAATAGAGATGTCATCCCTCTCACTTATTTATTCCATTTAATTTAATAGATTACATTTTCCTTTATAAAACACTACTTTACTGATACTTTCCTTTACACGTTGTTATATCTGCACTTTTAAATTAAAATACCTTAGTACTTCGGGACATGGTTCAAGGGTGTAGTGTTTGCTACGAGAGCGCTCCATCTCGACTGCATTATTATTATGTCAGGGCAGGTAAGTTAACTGCGCGGAGTTTACGCATCACAACAAAATAGTTCCACCTTTATTCGCTATTTACGTTATTTAGAGTTTGACCTTTTAATTATCCAAAGCAATGCTTTACTTCAGAATTAAATAGTATGCTACTGTATCATTGTTTATTTATTTGAATAATTTCAAGTTTTACCAGTATTATTTGTTTAGTAAAAGAATGTGTATGCAGGTTAATTCCAGTTAATGCATGTCAGTGCATGGTAAATTATTAACTAGTTTCCCCATCTTTACACTCGCATTCCTTTTGTCATTTAAACTCTTTATTAAATATTATTTTGAGTTAATCAAGGGATGTAATATTAATTTTAATGTGCGATTTAAAAATAAATTTTACTCCATATTACGTTTCCTGTTTTAAAATCGGCACATACTCCGCCGCTTGAAGATGACACTGGGTGGGTATTCTACGGGTTATTAGGTCAGCAAGGTACTGGGAGTATGCTTGGGATTACTGTGTGAAATTTTCTTAGTACTCGTTTTCTTTCTTTCATTCGTAAAGTTCCCTTTCTCTCGTTTCTTAACTGCTAATTTAATTTTATTTCTTACTACTAATTTCCCGCAACTTCACAATATCGTGGCCCAACTGATTTCATTAGCATACTCTAACTCAATTAGTTAGTTTTCTGCTCTTTCTTTAACCCTTTTCAGTACGGCGCCATTGTGACTGTGTTACGTACTTATCTCTATATCTCTTAATTATACTTTTGTAATCTAAAGTTGATCCCATACTCAACCTTAGATTCTTTCTTAATTCTAATTTCTTACGCGACTGAGACAAGTGGAATTTCACGAAGAGGAATCTTTATTTTCTATTAAACGATCAGCTGTTACAAACTAAGCAAGAGGGGACAAATACTTTACACTAGACGCATTGTTTTACACACAGGGGTGGTGGCTATTGTTTACCTAGGCAGCAGTTTATAACAATAGGGGTGGCTTACTACAATTCTAAACACGATTTTCTCCTGCATGAACGAGTTTGTCGTTTACTGACAAGCTTACTTAATGACTATTCAAAACAGGTCACATGCTGGTGGTTTACGCTTTTTAAATAATTTTTTATTATTATTTTGCTTTTTCCTTATATTACTACTACACTTTTATTACACGTTAGTTTCTTTAAGATACTACCAAGATTTTTATTTGAAAGACTTATTATTTATTTATATATTTATTTATTTTTTTATTTAAGAAACGGTTATATATTTATTTATTTTTTTGACTCGGTTGTTTACTTAGGGAAGCATTATTCCATAAAATTAATTAGTGCACTGGTTTTATTTAATTCGAGTTAATTTTACTTTGTTTAAAATTTGTTGTTACTGGCCACAATACGACACACACTTATTATAACAATAGAACAAAAGAGGAGGTGGGGTATTGTCTATCTCGACATTGCAGAGGGTGGCAAATACAATTCCGTACAAGCGAGAACAGGATATTTACAGGTCTGATTTTGTTGACAAACCGACACGTTGATGAATGAAATTTTTCGACAAGTACGTACATGGTTTTGTATACGTGTGTCGTTATGTTAATATGAGTTTACAGATATTAAATTCACAATTAAAGTTACCTATATACTATTTATTTTATTTATTATTTTTATTTTATTTTATTTTAAATTAGTGAAATATTTTAAAGTAACTGAGTGAATTGATCAACAGAGTGGCACCTGGTATATGTTTCACCATCTTGCACAATTATTAATTTTGGTTACTTTATGTGTACCACGATGCACACAACTATTTTAACTAACAGTAGCAGAGTCGCGCATTTTATAACGTCTTACCTACGTTATAACGTCGGGAACCAGTGCGTAATTGCCTCAGATCAATTGCACGGGCTGCCATAGTCTTAATCAACTTCTTATGAAGATTTTAACAAGCAGTAGTAGTTAGAAGAAAGGAATGTTGTTGGGGTGTTTGATGATTTATTCACTCAGTATTTTGTGTTAAGTTATGACATCTCTTTATTAGGTGCTAACCTTTAGAGTTCTACATGGATTTTTTACCATAAGGTTTTCTACATAAACGTTTACAAAATATTTTCTGAAAAGGTGGCCACAACAAAAGTATTGTTATGTGCTAGCTTTTCCACGGATCCGGGATATTAAATTGGTTTGTAAGTTAAGTTATTATACTATTTGAAAGGGGGGGCCATTTGAAGAATGGACTTAATTTAACCTCTAGTATCTGAAAAGCTTTATACTCCAAGCACTAATTACTACTACAAATTATTTTATTCGTATGACATAATACAATTTACAAAGTGACAATAATTAAAGTCTTTTATATAGTTTATTAAACTGTCTTTTGCAAACATTTGTTTTAATGACATTTAACCACGGAAGACAAGTCTCCGTGTCACATGTGATATTGTGAAGTTTACTCCGTGTCCTGGACCTTCGTCCTTGGGGTGTCCACAAATGGTTGAAGGTTATGGTAGTTTACTTTCCGGGTGAAGTTCCTGAAGAGATCCTGGTAATTATGAAGCTGTTATGCTGTTCTATGATGTGTGGTAACTAAGCATCTTTAGTAGTACAACTCGAGTGAAAGTTCTTGTTTCCCACAGAAGTTCACGTCACATCGTTATTTATAAAATGTTCTCACTTTTGGTACATTGTACCTTTTTAATTTAAACAAACATTTGAGATCTTACACATAGTCAATAGAGATGTCATCCCTCTCACTTATTTATTCCATTTAATTTAATAGATTACATTTTTCTTTATAAAACACTACTTTACTGATACTTTCCTTTACACGTTGTTATATCTGCACTTTTAAATTAAAATACCTTAGTACTTCGGGACATGGTTCAAGGGTGTAGTGTTCGCTACTAGAGCGCTCCATCTCGACTGCATTATTATTATGTCAGGGCAGGTAAGTTAACTGCGCGGAGTTTACGCATCACAACAAAATAGTTCCACCTTTATTCGCTATTTACGTTATTTAGAGTTTGACCTTTTAATTATCTAAAGCAATGCTTTACTTCAGAATTAAATAGTATACTACTGTATCATTGTTTATTTATTTGAATAATTTCAAGTTTTACCAGTATTATTTGTTTAGTAAAAGAATGTGTATGCAGGTTAATTCCAGTTAATGTATGTCAGTGCATGGTAAATTATTAACTAGTTTCCCCATCTTTACACTCGCATTCCTTTTGTCATTTAAACTCTTTATTAAATATTATTTTGAGTTAATCAAGGGATGTAATATTAATTTTAATGTGCGATTTAAAAATAAATTTTACTCCATATTACGTTTCCTATTTTAAAATCGGCACATACTCCGCCGCTTGAAGATGACACTGGGTGGGTATTCTCTGGGTTATTAGGTCAGCAAGGTACTGGGAGTATGCTTGGGATTGCTGTGTGAAATTTTCTTAGTACTCGTTTTCTTTCTTTCATTCGTAAAGTTCCCTTTCTCTCGTTTCTTAACTGCTAATTTAATTTTATTTCTTACTACTAATTTCCCGCAACTTCACAATATCGTGGCCCAACTGATTTCATTAGCATACTCTAACTCAATTAGTTAGTTTTCTGCTCTTTCTTTAACCCTTTTCAGTACGGCGCCATTGTGACTGTGTTACGTACTTATCTCTATATCTCTTAATTAAACTTTTGTAATCTAAAGTTGATCCCATACTCAACCTTAGATTCTTTCTTAATTCTAATTTCTTACGCGACTGAGACAAGTGGAATTTCAGGAAGAGGAATCTTTATTTTCTATTAAACGATCAGCTGTTACAAACTAAGCAAGAGGGGACAAATACTTTACACTAGACGCATTGTTTTACACACAGGGGTGGTGGCTATTGTTTACCTAGGCAGCAGTTTATAACAATAGGGGTGGCTTACTACAATTCTAAACACGATTATCTCCTGCATGAACGAGTTTGTCGTTTACTGACAAGCTTACTTAATGACTATTCAAAACAGGTCACATGCTGGTGGTTTACGCTTTTTAAATAATTTTTTATTATTATTTTGCTTTTTCCTTATATTACTACTACACTTTTATTACATGTTAGTTTCTTTAAGATACTACCAAGATTTTTATTTGAAAGACTTATTATTTATTTATATATTTATTTTTTTTTTTTATTTAAGAAACGGTTATATATTTATTTATTTTTTTGACTCGGTTGTTTACTTAGGGAAGCATTATTCCATAAAATTAATTAGTACACTGGTTTTATTTAATTCGAGTTAATTTTACTTTGTTTAAAAGTTGTTGTTACTGGCCACAATACGACACACACTTATTATAACAATAGATCAAAAGAGGAGGTGGGGTATTGTCTATCTCGACTTTGCAGAGGGTGGCAAATACAATTCCGTACAGGCGAGAACAGGATATTTACAGGTCTGATTTTGTTGACAAACCGACACGTTGATTAATGAAATTTTTCGACAAGTACGTACATGGTTTTGTATACGTGTGTCGTTATGTTAATATGAGTTTACAGATATTAAATTCACAATTAAAGTTACCTATATACTATTTATTTTATTTATTATTTTTATTGTATTTTATTTTAAATTAGTGAAATATTTTAATGTAACTGAGTGAATTGATCAACAGAGTGGCACCTGGTATATGTTTCACCATCTTGCACAATTATTAATTTTGGTTACTTTATGTGTACCACGATGCACACAACTATTTTAACTAACAGTAGCAGAGTCGCGCATTTTATAACGTCTTACCTACGTTATAACGTCGGGAACCAGTGCGTAATTGCCTCAGATCAATTGCACGGGCTGCCATAGTCTTAATCAACTTCTTATGAAGATTTTAACAAGCAGTAGTAGTTAGAAGAAAGGAATGTTGTTGGGGTGTTTGATGATTTATTCACTCAGTATTTTGTGTTAAGTTATGACATCTCTTTATTAGGTGCTATCCTTTATAGTTCTACATGGATTTTTTACCATAAGGTTTTCTACATAAACGTTTACAAAATATTTTCTGAAAAGGTGGCCACAACAAAAGTATTGTTATGTGCTAGCTTTTCCACGGATCCGGGATATTAAATTGGTTTGTAAGTTAAGTTATTATACTATTTGAAAGGGGGGGCCATTTGAAAAATGGACTTAATTTAACCTCTAGTATCTGAAAAGCTTTATACTCCAAGCACTAATTACTACTACAAATTATTTTATTCGTATGACATAATACAATTTACAAAGTGACAATAATTAAAGTCTTTTATATAGTTTATTAAACTGTCTTTTGCAAACATTTGTTTTAATGACATTTAACCACGGAAGACAAGTCTCCGTGTCACATGTGATATTGTGAAGTTTACTCCGTGTCCTGGTCCTTCGTCCTTGGGGTGTCCACAAATGGCTGAAGGTTATGGTAGTTTACTTTCCGGGTGAAGTTCCTGAAGAGATCCTGGTAATTATGAAGCTGTTATGCTGTTCTATGGTGTGTGGTAACTAAGCATCTTTAGTAGTACAACTCGAGTGAAAGTTCTTGTTTCCCACAGAAGTTCACGTCACATCGTTATTTATAAAATGTTCTCACTTTTGGTACATTGTACCTTTTTAATTTAAACAAACATTTGAGATCTTACACATAGTCAACAGAGATGTCATCCCTCTCACTTATTTATTCCATTTAATTTAATAGATTACATTTTCCTTTATAAAACACAACTTTACTGATACTTTCCTTTACACGTTGTTATATCTGCACTTTTAAATTAAAATACATTAGTACTTCGGGACATGGTTCAAGGGTGTAGTGTTTGCTACGAGAGCGCTCCATCTCGACTGCATTATTATTATGTCAGGGCAGGTAAGTTAACTGCGCGGAGTTTACGCATCACAACAAAATAGTTCCACCTTTATTCGCTATTTACGTTATTTAGAGTTTGACCTTTTAATTATCCAAAGCAATGCTTTACTTCAGAATTAAATAGTATACTACTGTATCATTGTTTATTTATTTGAATAATTTCAAGTTTTACCAGTATTATTTGTTTAGTAAAAGAATGTGTATGCAGGTTAATTCCAGTTAATGCATGTCAGTGCATGGTAAATTATTAACTAGTTTCCCCATCTTTACACTCGCATTCCTTTTGTCATTTAAACTCTTTATTAAATATTATTTTGAGTTAATCAAGGGATGTAATATTAATTTTAATGTGCGATTTAAAAATAAATTTTACTCCATATTACGTTTCCTGTTTTAAAATCGGCACATACTCCGCCGCTTGAAGATGACACTGGGTGGGTATTCTACGGGTTATTAGGTCAGCAAGGTACTGGGAGTATGCTTGGGATTACTGTGTGAAATTTTCTTAGTACTCGTTTTCTTTCTTTCATTCGTAAAGTTCCCTTTCTCTCGTTTCTTAACTGCTAATTTAATTTTATTTCTTACTACTAATTTCCCGCAACTTCACAATATCGTGGCCCAACTGATTTCATTAGCATACTCTAACTCAATTAGTTAGTTTTCTGCTCTTTCTTTAACCCTTTTCAGTACGGCGCCATTGTGACTGTGTTACGTACTTATCTCTATATCTCTTAATTATACTTTTGTAATCTAAAGTTGATCCCATACTCAACCTTAGATTCTTTCTTAATTCTAATTTCTTACGCGACTGAGACAAGTGGAATTTCACGAAGAGGAATCTTTATTTTCTATTAAACGATCAGCTGTTACAAACTAAGCAAGAGGGGACAAATACTTTACACTAGACGCATTGTTTTACACACAAGGGTGGTGGCTATTGTTTACCTAGGCAGCAGTTTATAACAATAGGGGTGGCTTACTACAATTCTAAACACGATTTTCTCCTGCATGAACGAGTTTGTCGTTTACTGACAAGCTTACTTAATGACTATTCAAAACAGGTCACATGCTGGTGGTTTAGCTTTTTAAATAATTTTTTATTATTATTTTGCTTTTTCCTTATATTACTACTACACTTTTATTACACGTTAGTTTCTTTAAGATACTACCAAGATTTTTATTTGAAAGACTTATTATTTATTTATTTTTTTTTATTTAAGAAACGGTTATATATTTATTTATTTTTTTGACTCGGTTGTTTACTTAGGGAAGCATTATTCCATAAAATTAATTAGTACACTGGTTTTATTTAATTCGAGTTAATTTTACTTTGTTTAAAAGTTGTTGTTACTGGCCACAATACGACACACACTTATTATAACAATAGAACAAAAGAGGAGGTGGGGTATTGTCTATCTCGACTTTGCAGAGGGTGGAAAATACAATTCCGTACAGGCGAGAACAGGATATTTACAGGTCTGATTTTGTTGACAAACCGACACGTTGATGAATGAAATTTTTCGACAAGTACGTACATGGTTTTGTATACATGTGTCGTTATGTTAATATGAGTTTACAGGTATTAAATTCACAATTAAAGTTACCTATATACTATTTATTTTATTTATTATTTTTATTTTATTTTATTTTAAATTAGTGAAATATTTTAAAGTAACTGAGTGAATTGATCAACAGAGTGGCACCTGGTATATGTGTCACTATCTTGCACAATTATTAATTTTGGTTACTTTATGTGTACCACGATGCACACAAATATTTTAACTAACAGTAGCAGAGTCGCGCATTTTATAACGTCTTACCTACGTTATAACGTCGGGAACCAGTGCGTAATTGCCTCAGATCAATTGCACGGGCTGCCATAGTCTTAATCAACTTCTTATGAAGATTTTAACAAGCAGTAGTAGTTAGAAAGAAAGGAATGTTGTTGGGGTGTTTGATGATTTATTCACTCAGTATTTTGTGTTAAGTTATGACATCTCTTTATTAGGTGCTATCCTTTATAGTTCTACATGGATTTTTTACCATAAGGTTTTCTACATAAACGTTTACAAAATATTTTCTGAAAAGGTGGCCACAACAAAAGTATTGTTATGTGCTAGCTTTTCCACGGATCCGGGATATTAAATTGGTTTGTAAGTTAAGTTATTATACTATTTGAAAGGGGGGGCCATTTGAAGAATGGACTTAATTTAACCTCTAGTATCTGAAAAGCTTTATACTCCAAGCACTAATTACTATTACAAATAATTTTAGTCGTATGACATAATACAATTTACAAAGTGACAATAATTAAAGTCTTTTATATAGTTTATTAAACTGTCTTTTGCAAACATTTGTTTTAATGATATTTAACCACGGAAGACAAGTCTCCGTGTCACATGTGATATTGTGAAGTTTACTCCGTGTCCTGGTCCTTCGTCCTTGGGGTGTCCACAAATGGCTGAAGGTTATGGTAGTTTTGCTTTCCGGGTGAAGTTCCTGAAGAGATCCTGGTAATTATGAAGCTGTTATG
Source organism: Magicicada septendecula (assembly GCA_034769895.1). Classification (NCBI taxonomy): domain Eukaryota; kingdom Metazoa; phylum Arthropoda; class Insecta; order Hemiptera; family Cicadidae; genus Magicicada; species Magicicada septendecula. Next base: position 955,222,108 of record CM068367.1, read on the forward strand.
CTGTTCTATGGTGTGTGGTAACTAAGCATCTTTAGTAGTACAACTCGAGTGAAAGTTCTTGTTTCCCACAGAAGTTCACGTCACATCGTTATTTATAAAATGTTCTCACTTTTGGTACATTGCACCTTTTTAATTTAAACAAACATTTGAGATCTTACATATAGTCAATAGAGATGTCATCCCTCTCACTTATTTATTCCATTTAATTTAATAGATTTCATTTTTATTTATAAAACACTACTTTACTGATACTTTCCTTTATACGTTGTTATATCTGCACTTTTAAATTAAAATACCTTAGTACTTCAGGGCATGGTTCAAGGGTGTAGTGTTTACTACGAGAGCGCTCCATCTCGACTGCATTATTATTATGTCAGGGCAGGTAAGTTAACTGCGCTGAGTTTACGCATCACAACAAAATAGTTCCACCTTTATTCGCTATTTACGGTATTTAGAATTTGACCTTTTAATTATCCAAAACAATGCTTTACTTCAGAATTAAATAGCATACTACTGTATCATTGTTTATTTATTTGAATAATTTCAATTTTTACGAGTATTATTTGTTTAGTAAAAGAATGTGTATGCAGGTTAATTCCAGTGAATGCATGTCAGTGCATGGTAAATTATTAACTAGTTTCCCTATCTTTACGCTCGCATTCCTTTTGTCATTTAAAACTCTTTATTAAATTCTATTTTGAGTTAATCAAGAGATGTAATATTAATTTTAATGTGCCACTTAAAAATAAATTTTACTCCATATTACGTTTCCTATTTTAAAGTCGTCACACTTCTTCTTCGTCACGGCTTAGACTGTTTAGTCTGTTCTGGCTCCAAACTGGTGTGACCATATCTTCTTGGGTCTATTCGTTTTTATATTTTGAGAGCTTACAGCCTAAATAGTTAAATTTCGAAACTTGTAACATGATAGCTTCATAAAAAATAAAAACTTAATTCGTGAATAATGTATGCAAAATAGCAAGTTTATGAAATGGATAATTTAACTTATTTCAAAACAATATATTCATATTCTAAGCGTAATCCATAAACGCTACAATAGGAAAAACACAGACTATTTAGAAAACAGTGTTTTATTCGTTTTTCTTTTTACATAGACATACTTAAAGCTGTAGACCAATTGATATAATCATATTCAGTAAATGTTCATATGCATCGCGTATTGTTGACAGTCTTCTAATTTTTGTTTTTAATATGGCGCTCCCATTTAGACCAACAATTAGTGTTGCTTCAATGGTCGCATTGTATGTAAAGGTTTCTGTGCTCCTATAGGTTTCAATTTTAGAGTTTCGATCATTTTCTTCCTCCTTCCACGATCTGAAACACTTCTTGTAACAATATATACATGCATGTATATCAATTTATAATGTGTACGTACATAGTATGTGTTTGTGTGTGTGTTGGGGTCGTACTCCACATTCGGGGACAGCAAATTTAAATGAAAATTATGGAAAGAACCTAAGTATAAATATATATATATATATATATATATATATATATATATGGAAACACGCCATAAGGAAACTGGTATCTTACAAACAAACCAGAAAAATTATGAATCACTTCGCGATCACTTTTTCAAGAGCTATATCCAGCAAGCATTCCACGAACGATATCCAGCAGAAGTATACATTAAAGATACATATCGAAGATATTCATCGCACAGAAAACTATAAGATAGTTAGGGAGATGAGTGTAAGACAGCTAGGGGATAAACTGACGGGTACCGGGAGAGTATTATAATAAAACAACGTTACAGTCATACGTAAGTGTACATTACAAAAATAGTGTCTAAAATTTTGGCGTAGAAAATTATTATATGTACGAAAAAAATGTTTTCAGGATAATATTAGTCAGCTTAAAGTTTTATAAGAGCAAACTTATGATGTTGACAACATACAGACATCCAAAAGTGTATACAAATATCAAGAAAATTGATCAATTTTTAATTTTTATAAGTGCAAAACTATTCTCTTGTAAAAAGAAACCAACTGTTTTTTTTTTACAAAATAGTTGGTAATTACTATTAAAAATAACTTATAGTTAGAAATTACATAAATGACGGAACGTATAATAGATCACAAACTATTTAATTTTTATTAATTTATTAAATTGTTTAATTTTCTCATTTTACGGAGTATGAAAAAAATATACAAACATAATATAACAGAACAGTGCAAACACAGATGCTGAGATGTTATTCTAGTTGCAGTATATTTACTCTAATTGCACTTGTGTTTTATCGCTTGCCCACTGAATACAATATAAATTTTATTTTCCTTGAAAATGTATTGTTGAAAGTTTAAATTAAACTTCATGCAGTTTCATACTTCAATAAAATGTTATTGCTACGAGCATTAGTATACATTATTTTAAACTTTAGTAAAGTCAGTAATGGTACGGGTGTTTGTGTTAACTGATAGTTATAAAAAATTATTTTAGCCGAACGACTGCACGTTATATATATATTTGAATAATTATAGTTGCACCTGTCACTTTGCGTGTTCTGTGTTTCAACACACATGCAGGCGCACGTACGCAAACACTGTTACTCTTTCTATAAGCCTAGACGCTGTAGCATCACGAGATAATACAAAAAAGGAAACTCAATTTAATCATCAAAATTTATAGTAAAAGTAAACAAATAGATAAATATTATGTAACTGAATGAGGAATGCAATAAAGAATGAGTAATCAAATGAGAACAACCAAAAATAATTATATAAGGAAGAATTAAAATAACTAAAACCATAAACCATGAATAAAAAATATGTATTTTACAGATGCATGAATAAATTTAAAACAGGAATTAGCCTTGTAAACATACATAGTAAATAACTTTACAAATAGACATAATAAAGGACTAGACTCGACTGTGTCTTTGACATACTAATTACCCAATAGATTAGGGAAGTGATTTTGTATATTGCGACAGTACAATCATATGCTGTACTGTGTATGTAATAGATTATATAAATATTTAAATTAAATTAATAAGTATGGAATAAATAAGCAGGTCTGAGATTGAAAGCTGAGTTGCTGTTAAAAATACGCCATATAGCCATGCAGGAACTGACCTGCACGATGACGCGATTACCGCTGAGAGTGTGTACAGTAGTAAATAATGTGTGTTAGTGAGGCCGGTTCGAGCATGTAAGTTTGCAATCTCACCCTAAATAGGTGTTAAATTATAGTTTTTATGTAATTATAAGAAAACCATAAATGGTAGAAAAAATTCAAAGACTCCTAAATATGTATAAAATTAATACACATGTGTAGTGAGAAAACGACGTGAAAAGGACGTGCAGTGCGAATTCAGTGCGATTTTAAGAGCGTAGTAATTACACGAATTATGCGATTACGATCGTAATTACATTGAACATGTGTAATTAAATTATCCATCGTTAGAGCACCCTGTAGTGCACAGTAGACATTGCCATTGGCAGAAATGTGCGAAAATATGAAATTGGACGATAGTGAGAGAACTGACGCCACCAAGCAATTTCTGACAGGCTGAATTCTGTCCCAACACGTGTGGTACGATGCTCGAATATAAATAAGGGCACGGAGGAAACCAAGTTCTTCTCAATCAGTCTTCAGGAGCGGCGGGACGCTATGTCCAGTATCGACGCGAATTTTAAATTTTATTAATTAAACAGTAAAGACGGATGAACGCAATGTTCATATAAGTATCAAACATTAACTCTTAGTCTGAGTACGAATACGATTATAGAACGTACTTGACGATGTCGACACACAAAGGTCCGTCACTCAAAACAAGCTACGAGGTTACGTCATGTAGAGGAACTCTATATTGAACAGCAGAAGCGTCTGATAGAGCAACAGCAGCTGATGCAGAGCAACATATCACTCTACACTACAGCAACCATGAGGGACGAGTAACTGGAGGAGGACAAGTGGAACCGGGGGAAAGTGCAGTGAACTCCATCAGAAGAGGACCTACGTTTCAACGGAGGACATGGGTACGATCTACAGAATCGAGGTGACAAATAATAAATTTGTAATTTGTAAATGAGAGACTAAAGACATTGAAAAGACACTTTGAAATTTAAAAATAAATAAGAGTTTTGTAAAATGTAGAGATAGAGATAAGAGAATCTAATTTAAATTCGATAAATATTTTCTTTCATGATTAACAATATTAATTTAGTCAATTTAAATTTTATCAATGATTAAGATGTATGCAATGCATAAAGTAACGTAGTTGGAAGTTATATAAAGAGAATAAAACAAAACTGCAGTAAAGCACACAGTCAGACTGAGCAGTCGAGATTTAAGATAACAAATAAATGTTTAGAATGTACTTTTGTTACTATAGAAGATAAGATTTATTTTATGATAAATGTACTGAAACAATTGAACGTTTACGCAAACAATAATGAATACTTATGGCAAAATAAATGAGATTTTTTTTAAACACGCTTGTGATTTATGAATAAATTATGAAAACTCGACACAATTCAATCAATGACTACTCTTATTACCACTACACCCAAACCCCATTAATTGTTACACTTTACCAGTAATGTTATATAAATTGTGGAACTACACAAATTAATTGTACTTAAATTTCTAATTTGTAGTGTTACAATATTTTAGTGCAATGTTGTAGTATGTAAGTAAAAAATGTATTTAGAGTTAAGCAAATTCATTTGTATAACACAAGCCTAAAAGTCAAGCTAGGTCTTTAACATAAGACTGGATTTGTAATTAGCTCATATATAGTGTTACGGTTAAGACAAGGTAATTATTTTCATAATTGGGTTTATTCGAAAAACATACAAGGTGAGATAAGTGAATAGAAAAGTGTTAAATAATAATAACGAAAGAGTGCAAATGACACAGTGTAAGCAATGATAAAATATAAAGTGTTGTGAACCTAGTATGGGCAAAAGGTGAGAGTGGCATGTATTTTATATAAAGTGACCATATAACAATAAAATCGACTTCATTAGTGTGAGTGACAATATAAAATTAAGTAAAATAAAAACATGAACGGGATTATGTAAAAATAATCAGGAAAAGTAAGGTTATATTAAAAACTTATATTTACTGGAGGCGGATAAAACAGCTCTGAGACCGAAAATACACCAAACAAACCAAGGCCTCTTATATGTGAATCTAAAGCTTGTTTTACAAGGAAGAAAGGTTTTTTTGTCTAGTGTGGGCGTTCGATGCAAAAAGAACAAACGGAATCAGTTGCCAATCCAACCAATATTAGAGAATAAAATTATGGTAAAAAGACAAGTAAAGTAATAGGAGATATCAGTAAACTAACGAACAATTTATATTCGACCAACCTGAAGAAGAAAAGCTGAAAATAATATCCTAAAATGGAATACTACATCTGGAATTTGGTGAGATCGTTTTAATACTATAGCCATCTTGGCAACTATCCACGTTTTACACAACACTTCAATACAGACTAAATAACGAACACATTTAGTGCGACTACATTTATAAATATAATCTATGATATACAAAGTGAGTGACACAAACTTATTTTGAACAAAAAAAAGTGTAGAACTCACGTAATGTTTATTAAACATTCAGTACTGTGTATACAACTCAAGGAATATGGCGTCTCTCCCTTTATTTCACTGTTGTTGAAGGGGGACAGCAGCGCGCCATGTTGATAATCCATGAACTATGAGCTATATAATAGACAATTATTTTTTTTATTTTTTTCACTGGTCAATTGTATTACTAATGTCTAATTATTAATTATTTAAATTGTTTTATTAGTTTTATATTTGTAATGTGTAATATTAGGTTTGTAAAATTATCTGAATTGATTTCTTTTGCATAATCACAAGAACTCACATCCAAACAATCATACACAAACAACAATTAATTACTACACATTAAAATGTTTTCTTCATGTATGTTAGTAACGTAAAACTTGTTGTATGAATTTATAATTTTACTGAAGACGATTATTAATTTTGTTATAACCCTGAGTTAAAAAATTTTTTTATGCATCCGAGAGCTAGATGGAGCAGGAAACTTAAAAAAAGGAAATTTGTTATTAGTTAATAAAAGAAAGAAAATTATAATAATAAAAGAATTAAGGAATAAAAATTGAATGATTCAGAGGAGCAAAAGAAGTGTGTTCTCATTTATAAATATATGTTTTTAAACATACAACTCAGAATATTGCTGAGATTATGTAAACATTTATACTCATTCACAATTAACAATCAGTAAACAAACAAACATAACACATTTGGAGCTTACAACGTGAGGCCTAAGTAAGAAATTTTGATTAGCGAGTTACATATTAATTATGTTATGAAATAACATAATTGACACCAACAACTTGGGCTCTACAAAATACCATTGACATTTGAAAATTAATTATATTTTTTTGATATTACAACGCTAATTTATTTTCATATATTCATGATCTCACTTCAAGAGTCATCATGATTAACTTCATGAATATATTCATGATATATTCAAGAATATCTCACTTCAATAAAGCAATTTTCATTTGTTTCACTTTCTGAGAGGAAACGTTTCCAAACAAAAATTTATAGCATCCTAACAGTGTTTGCATATCTACCAATAAAAATGAATTGTGATATTAAGAAGAGAAATTGTCGAATCGAAGGTGGTTAATCTGGTGAATCGAAAATGCAACACAGAGGAATACGCAGAGTAAGATGTATAAGTATCAGACGCTACGTCGAACCATTAGCAGAATGCTTAGTACAGCTAGATAGAAGAAAACATTTTTTTGCAGATAAATCACAAATGTTATTGAGAGCTGTTCATGCAAGACTTACCTTGTTCTTTAATTTAACGTTGTGTCTATATTGTAAGAAGGGTCTATAACAATTTAATATTTTATTAACTCATGCATTTATATATATATTACTATAATACTTATAACTATTTTACCTCAAGATATATTTTTTCCTTTAGGAACATGTTTCGGGAGATCCTGTTCTCCCATCTTCAGCCTTCGCCATCTTGCTTCTGGTGCAGTATTTGTGTGTTGGCTTCTGGATGTTATTAAGGTGGTTTGTTGGTCTTTGGTCCTTCAATGTTGCATTATTGTGTGTGGTTGTGGTATCTGTTTTTGTATTTTGTGTATTTTCGATGTTGAGTGCTTTGAATATTGTGTCATGTTTTGTATTGATTTGTATTTGTTCTGGTATTAATTTGTTTTGTGTTTTATGTTTGTAAATCTGTAAATTTTACCAAATGTTCATTATGGTGCCTTTGTGTGGTATATGTTTTATTAGTGTTACATTGGTTATGTCTGGGAATTCATGTCCTGTGTTTATTGCATGTGTGGCTAAATTGGATTTATATATATTTGGTTTTTGTATGCATTTAGGTGTTCAAAATAACGTTTTTTCAGCTGTTTTTTTGTTTGTCCTATATAACATTTATTACAATCTTGGCATTCAATTTTGTATATACCGTTGGTTGTTGTATTATCTTTGTTGTGTGAGCTATTTAGATTTTGTAATTTATTTTTATTAGTTTTGTATGCTATTTTTATATCTGTGTTTTTAAATAGTTTTGTTAGTTTTGACATTTTATTATTTATATATGTGAATGTGGCCCATTTTTTGTTGTTGTTAATAATACAGAAGGATCCCAAGAAGCAGTGACGAATACACTGCATGACACTACAACAAATACTCTGACTGACTCTAACTAATGGACATGCCAAGTTCACAATAAGCTGTCAAACAAGCCAGTCAATGACATGAATGTAAAGTCATGTGTTGATAAAACTAATTAAATAATGACGAAAATAATGTAATATCAGTAACAGCATTCTAGCTGAAAGTAAATGAACCATGACCAGTAAATGACAAAGCCTATATTAGCTATGGCCACAATGTGTATTGAAACTAAGCATTACAAACCCAGATGTAATATTAGTAAGTAAGAATACTTATAAAAGAAAGCCTTATATGGATGAGTAACTTCCTTATTATACAAAATGTAACTAGTAACAATTATTAAGGCGTAAACAGATGCTAAAAATGTGTCTAGACTATGCCTAAACAAACATTTGTTAGTAAATTAATAAGGGAAAAGGACTCCTAGTGAACGTAAAATTTACTGAACAATCAATATAAAATGTAATATGAAATATCACCACTCTATTGTTAATGAATAACGTTCAATTGAGTAGGCCAAACGAAATGTAATTAGAAAATAAGGATTTTTTACAATAATGTATCACTCTAATTATGATAAGATTTAATATTGTACAGCAATAAATAGCTCTTAAGTATAATCATAAATGTATTAGTGTTCAAACAAAGACGTTATAAAGAAAACGCAATGTGAAACACTAAATGTCAAAAGATAGGGAATAATCGTATTATGCATCGCTAGCAGACGACAGTGAGAAACCATGTTTCTAAACATTATTTATGAGCATTGTCAAAGAAAACAAGGTTAAAACCAGTGTTAAGCCACATCAAATTAAAGCCCATAAACTAAACTTTAATTTGGTGGTAATAACCTCGTGATCGAAACAATAATAAGTGCACAGTGCGCGTTAGCATCATTTATTGTTAAAAATAAGAAATTATTTCGAGTAATACCAACAACACAAAAAACGGAGCGCAACGTTCGCTCCGGTGACAGTTGGAAAGACAATACGTCATTTGTAACGGTTATCAGAGCCAATCAGAAAAGAGTTTATTAAGCGACTTTACCGCCTAAGCGCTATGTAGCAAGGGGGTATATAATCAGCAACGAAGAAAATTCGTTACACTTTTTTGTCATCACTCGAGCGAGAAGGTCGTCGCTCGTCACCGCAATATTTTTAATAACTTAACATAGTACAACAATAGTAAACCTTTTAAAAATTTCTTCAAGACATTTAACGATACAGCAATTGACTACAAGGAAGTGCTTCGAAAGTAAAGTGAATATTTTAATTTGTGCGTGATTTTAGAACGAGAGAGAGAGAGTTTTATAATCAGTAATTAACATAGCCCAGATTTAGTCAGAAAAGGGCCGACTCTCCGTTCATAGTGCGAGTGAAGTGTAATTAACCAGTGGTCATTATAATCCGATCACTGGAGAGTGTTTTTTATAAATTTTAATCTATACGATTAAAAGAAATAAGGTAACACTGTGACAATTTATTTTATTTATCTGCTTGCACTGATCATTATTTACCACAAAATTGTACTGACGCAAGAACAACAAAACTTTCTATCTGATACACCGGATCAATTTATTTAGCGGATTTATTAATCCAATGTAAGATATTTGTGTTAGTACTAAGGGCTAAAAATATATGTTAGTAGATAAGTAAGCGTAACACACGCTCACCTGAAAAATAGTTACGAGTTTTAAAAAGAGGCCAATTTATTAATTATTATTATTAACGTCTGTCAAGGCATAAGATAGTTCTTTATTGTATTTCAAAGAGCCTACCCGTAAGGTATATTATATAATTAAAAGTTAAATTTGTTAATAGATATACGAGTTTATTGTTCTAACTGAGCTAGACCGTATTGTAAACGGGCAAAGTAACATCAAATTTATATTAACGTATCAATTGTATTTGTAATTGTTGAGTTTATTTTCAAAGGGTAAAATAAACCCCGTTTTTATTCAGTATAAACCTTGATCATATTTATTTCAAATAGTGAATTAATAATTAACATTGAGTACAGGGAGATAACTCTGAGTAGAGACTGTACTATATTAGATTTGAATTGTAGTGAATGCATCAAGCATTCAAACAAAATTTAAAGTGAATTTATCAAATTCTAAATTTTATTAATTGGTTTTTTCATGGGAATTTTCCTAAAATAAACCCATATGGCGCCCTTATTGCACACAAGGAGTGATATAACCTTGTTGATAAAGCAAGCTGGTCTTAAGTACATCTTGACAGTTTATTTTTTGGTAAGTGAACTTCAGAACTTCCAGTACCACGAACAGGTACGTGAAAGTGTATATTATTATAAATTATTTGTCCAGACGAGACTTAACGTTACGTACCCTGACGACACTTAACCGAGTAGAGGAGTTACGCTGCAAGATCGACGCTACGGCTACATTCATCCACCGACCAGCCATTAACATATTATTCACTATAATTATCAAACTTTACTAAACAAACAATATTTATCAATTATTACTAAAGATTATTACTGCAAATATTTTAAAGAGAGTTCTTTTTAAATTGTAACACGAGGTTCATTATAATCGAGTTTTAACTTGACATTAAATTAAATCAAATACATTTAAATTTTAACAGTAGGGATCTAGTTTCCTTACAAATTGGCACTCACAACAGTGGAGCATTTTCAACGATCGATTTATAACTTTAATTTTAAATATAAAATATAATTATTACACCCCGGCGAAAGTTACCTTACAATATATATATATATATATATATATATATATATTTCAATTACTTTCTGCTACAGTCCGTTTCTTGATGTATATAATACTATAATACTTATAACTATTTTACCTCAAGATATATTTTTTCCTTTAGGAACATGTTTCGGGAGATCCTGTTCTCCCATCTTCAGCCTTCGCCATCTTGCTTCTGGTGCAGTATTTGTGTGTTGGCTTCTGGATGTTATTAAGGTGGTTATATATATTTTGATGATGTAACTAAATATTCAGAGCAGCTAAAGTCTGTCATACAAGAGAATTGACACGGAGAGGGAGTTGGCCAATCCCCACCCTCTTCCGCTACGCATGCGCACGAAACTCGGCAGCATTCAGTTTACAACTGTCAGTCATCGGTCGCGTATTTCTAAGCACTACATGTACAGTTGTAGAAAAGACAAAGGAATAATATTTTCCTTTCACTGTGTTTATTGCCATTTATGTAATATTTATTTCTTTGTCTGCGACAGAGATTTATTAACGACTAAATTTTTGCATTACTCTGATCTATTCCATACTTTATTATCTTTCTGTTAATTTTAAAAGATGTTATGTAAATTCAACCTTATTCAGGTCTGAGCAATTTCATAATAGCCTACCATGAGTATACATGAGTGTACCATGGCTATTATTAATTTTTTTAATAATAATTTGTTTGTTGTAAACTTGCCTTTTGGTACTTATGATTTTTTATATAGCTTGGTGATGTATTGAAATAGCCGAAATAGCCATAGCTACTGTGACATTACTATTTAATTGTATATATCAATCATTTGAGCAGGTTGTTAACATGAATTCACATACATACTTATATATTTTGATGATGCTCTGAAGTGCTGTAACTTATTATCACACATGTAAAGATTTGGTTATTAAACACTAATAAAAACTGTTGATGTTGAAACCATCGTTTTAATTGCAAGATCTGTCACCATGGGCCCCGCATATTTTATCTTCCGTCTAGACCATGCGTCTAGTTTTAAATTTTAAGTGAAGCCACTCAAAAAAAAAAAAATTCTACAAAATTTTGGGGGAAGTTTCAAACTATTAACAGGTATATTTGGCTAAATATGATAACAATATGGGCTGTTTTCCGATGTGTTATTATATGCTTGCTAAAATATAGTATTTCCATAATGTAATCTCTATAAATTAGTAAATAGATGTTCAAATGTATGGTGTAAAACGCCATTAGTCAATGAGAGTTTAAGCCTTTAGTACTGAGAATTCAAAGAAATTACTCCACTGTACTGTAGCAGTACTTAGAAACTACTAAAGCGTATTTTTGAATGGCATCTGGGTTAATGCTTTTGTATGCAGATCGTTTTGTGTTGCAGACTTAAGCTCTCTACAAATAAACATGTCCATGGTTGCTACATTGAATTAGATCCGAATATATTTTAAGTAACAGCTACACGTTTAAAATAGTTCAGTGATATTGACAACCAAGTGATTATACATTTAACAAACAAAGAGATATAATAGGAGCTAAAAAAAATTTTAGAATATTTGTGAAACAGCTGAGTGCATTGTTACGAAAAGTAAGTCACGTTGCATAGTAAAAGCATTAAGATGTACTTCTAAGGTTTGCTTAGTAGAAAATGGAATAAACAGAAACAATGTTAAATGTTTTAGAACTCGATTTGGACAACTATTAAACCGTTTTAATAGTTCAATTAATTATGCTTTAAAAAGAGTTGTATCTGTTTAAAAAGAGTTAAATCTCTAAATAGCTTACAACTAGGAGCTGTGAGCCTTAATTTCGGCCAGTTCGCCATTGATATGTTTTATGAGACAGGTAGTGAGATCGTCATTAACAAAAACAGCAGTCATTAACAAGTAATGCAGACTCTGTAACAGATTTGCAAATAATCAGTATACTCATATGGTTAGTAAGAAATCGCTACCTAAGATAAATGACAAACATGCGTGGAACAATAGGACATCCCTGGGACAAACAGTAATGCAATGTATTATTTCGTTAAGACTTGAGTTGACTGAAAAGAAATAGTCGTGATTTACGTGGAGGGAGCATTCACAAAATTGAACTACCTGGAAAACAGAAGAGGAGCTCAGCGATTTCGGGCCCTAAGGAAGAGGGCTAAGAAAATAACAGAGAAGAACGCGATTAACGTCAGAAGATGTAGGAGGACAATTGCGAGACGCCGTTTTGGAAACCACTGTCAGATGTAAGCAAAAATGTAAATTACAAATTTTTTATTTGGTAATGTAGTTAAACACAAAAGTAGTTAAAAACTTTTAGCCTATTAAATACGAATATTACAGTGATATTAAACTGAACTTTTAATGTAGTTAAATCAAGCAGCAGTTACTCCGAAAGAAATATTTATGAACATTTTGCTAATAATGGAAGACCAAAGAAAAATGTTGAAAATATTTTCTATCAATCAAAAAAGTACATAATAAAAACTGTAATTTCTATACAGTACGAAAATGCAAAAGATATTAAACACTTATTATAATAAAACTTATAACGTGTTATCTCTATAAACTTAACACGAATGTCTGTACACGTTCGTTCTGTAGGTGCCGTAAGTCTATAAACGTAGGCTGTTTCGTCAAGACCATACGCATACGATTTGGCGCAACGACTCACTGAAATTGAAATGCTGGAAACGCTTACTTTGAAGCACTCGATAACTGTCGTATAGATTCGTGCTAACGTTACAAATGTTTCGAGCGTTACTGCTTTTGTTGATGAACCCGTTTATATTCAGCTTCGTTAGTAATTGGCATTAAATATTCTTTATATTCGTCTTTGCCTAATTAAGCGTATAATTATTTTCCTCAGTGTTAGGCACCTAAAGGAAATAATTTCACAGAAGGAACACGGCAAAAACGGGCTCATAATAATTTTTCGCTGATACTCTTTATAAATAACTGTTACATTCCTTTCATCAGAGCGAGAACTGCATTATTATACATCTTGATTACCACAGAAAAAGCTAACAAAGAGAACGCAGTCTAAATATTTTCTTGAGCACGATTAATGGAAACCAGAGTACTGTCTACATAAATATCTACCTTCAAACATAAATGGAATACATAAAACATAAATGTCTACCTTAAATGTGGTAATTACACAGTCATGCTGTTTGGATGATATAGTGCAAGGAAACACATAGTTGAATTGGATAATGAACACAAACACTTGGTAATATTATTATACAAATTATATTAGGGATGTTGTTACTACAATTATTATTATTTATCCGAATGATACAAAATAATACTTGATCAAACATACGTTTGAAAAATTTTTAAAACTTCACAGAAAATTGGGCCGATTGTAGCCCTGAAAGACCATCGAAAGACCAGGGGGCAGACAAAAAATAAGCGTTGTTCAATTAGTTAACTATTGAAGTGAAACTAGTAATGTAAAACGAAAAATGGATAAAGACAGTAATAAACTGAAGATCACACACACGCACACGCGCGCGCGCGCGCAATTGGGAGAATCGCAGCCAGAAGGGTGAGTACTTCCACCAGACATTTGCCCGACGACAATTGAATCAGAAAAGCAATAAATAGAGACACAAAACACTCTGAAAGAGCCCGATGAACTACCCTGGTCGCCGAATATAATATAGTAATGAAGATGATAATAAAGCTCTATGTTGATTATTAAACATATGATAAAATTCCTTAGTTATATTTAATTAACGTACATAATACAACCCTATAAGTCAAACAATATAAACATTTTAAAATATATAATGAAGTCTTGTGTTATGATTTTGTACCCATATCATAAGGAAGCTGTCTATCGTAAAACGGAGCAATACAGAAACAATTTTGAAGAAAGCAATAATGTCAGTATAGCTAGTAGAGCAGGTTAAATACTGCACCCCACCGGTGGCATAACTATGAGTTGCTCCTGCAGGAGAGAATAGATTATTTATGTTGGGGGGGGAGATGAGACTAGTTTGCCAATGTCCTCAGGACACACGAGAAATTCAGGATACTTCCCGTATAATATTATAAATACATTTTACAAGTTTTTAACGACTCATATTTCTTGAGTAAACCAACATGAAGTGTAAGAGTTGAAAAAAATATTTACAAAAGCTAATTTTAAAATATTCTATATTTATTAATTGTTATGCAAAGTGAAGGTAACAAATCTCGTGTCAGTAAGAATCATTTGAATTCTAATTTTGAGTTTTCAAAACATATTCTGAAAATACGATTTTATTACCACTTTTGTTAGCACTTTAATTTAAGAATATTGTTCTAAGAATCTTTTAAGCAACCTAAACGTTGTGCTAAATTATGCCTTTTAATGTAAAATCCAACAATAAAATGTTTGCATTTTTCTTAATTAAAATCTGCAAACTGCTAGCTTACCTGTGCAAAGATGATAAGTCAAACCGTAGGGATATTAGGCTAGAGAGCAGTCATGACAGACTGAGGAAGGGAAGGAGAAGTTTACTAGCCAAAAATGATGAAGGTTTGCATTCATTTTCTAGCGCGTGTATAATTGTTTTTTATAGCTGCAAATATGAACGCTATTTACCAAAAATGATTAATATTATGAGTGATTGTTATTATTAAGAAAACTCTATGTAATTAATTTACAAATACTGTAATGCCTTTTATTTATACCTTTGTAAGTAACTCGTTGAGTTTCCTGCAGGTCTCCCACGTAATAACTTCAAATAAATACACTGCAAGTAGGTTTATATTGACCTAACGCACGTTTCACAGAACTTATTCTCTATCGTCAGATGTTTGTTTGAATTGTATTTGTAATTTTAATTTGATTTGTTCTAATTACAATTCAAACAAACATCTGAAGATACAGAATAATTTCTGTGAAATATGCGTCAGGTAAAATAAACCTACTTGAAGTGTATTTGTTTGAAGATATTTCATGCATTTTATTCCTATAATTGTTTGTAAGGCCTACTTTAATACTCACAACTGTATTGCAGTACCCTTATCTGTGTAAAGATGACAGTTCAAACCAATAAGATATTAGACTGGAACAGTCATGACATAGTCACCCCTCTAAGGACAAGTGTGTCTGGCCGTAAAAGATAACAGTGGACAATAGCCTGTGCCTTCATTTTCTGGAGCATGCTCAATTAGTTTTTGAAGACTGCATATATGTACGTTATTTGGCGATTACGCTTATGGAAACTGTAATGTAAAACTGTCTGGAAATTTACAGGGGGATTAATAGCGTTACTAAATTTTGCTGTAGTTGGCTGGGCTTAACAATAAACACAAATTGTTAAAGTGAATCAGCAGTTTTGCGAATTGTTCTACAGAGATTCGAGTACGGTACAGATTAAACTTTAGAAGTGTAAATTTAATAACGGTATATTCGTAAATTTAAATGTTGTATGTCGTATTTTTACTGTTGTATATAGCACGCATTAGACGTCAAAGGAGATTTATTTGACCACGAGTGTGATTGAATATATTTAATCAGCACAAAATAGGAACAGTTGATTTCGCGTGAAGGGACTTTTCGACAATGATCACTTTATCTGTCGTCACAATGTTTTCTGTTTTGAACCTTACTTTCTCATTCCTATCCACATCCAATACCCAGGGTTTACCTGAGTATCGTCAGTCATATCGTGCTGAATCATCACAAATCGTTAAAATAAATCAGCAGTTTTGCGAATTGTTCTACAGATATTCGAGTACGGTATGGAGTAAACTTTAGAAATGTAAATTTAACAACCCATATATTTGTATATTTTACTGTTTTTACCTTTTTATAGAGCACGCACTCTACGTGCATCATTTCTGTTCATAGTGCCTTTTTACGGCCTTCCCCATTTATTTTTTCACGTACAGGTCACTATGGATTTGGTGAACTCGATTCTAGTGAACATTCGGCTATAGTGAACCTAAATCATTAATCTCGATCCACAGACTTTATATATATATACGTAAACGCAAAATAAATAGGTTATAGTGAACGTTCAACTTCGGTTATGCTGAACCTAAAACCTCTAACTACCAACAACGAATGCCAGTATAAAAGAGCCGTCTACGCTTAAATTGTGTTACTGATTTCTGCAAAGAAACGGAAACGAAAGTAATGGGTTCACTACTTATTGCATTGTTTACATGCGTTCTCATTAAAAGTATAGACTGATAATGGGATATATAGACGACAGGACGAGTTGGGAAACTCCAAGTCTAAGCGCTAAAGGCCATTGCTCCCTTTTTACTTTGTCAATAAGCGAGGCGAGCGAAGACGGTAGTTGATCCGTAGCCACCCTCTGAATACTGCTCAGTTCAGTTGTCGTTTGTGATTAGTGAACGTCAAGATATCAAAGCGCAAAGTGTTTCATTTCGCATTTGGAATGTAAGGCGAACGTTGTAGGTGGCATTGAGCGTGGGCCGTTTCACAAGCAGAAGTGGGTCAGTAGGCGAGTTTATATGTAACACTACAAAAAACAAAAACAAAATGTTATGCCTTGAATGAAAACAAGCCTTAAACAAACAAACTATGTGCAACTGATCAAGAATAAGTTGACCAAGCACTGCTTAAGTTGTTCACTGTCTAAATAATGTGTTTAGGTGTTGCTCTGAACGGACCTGTGTTCAAAACGACAGCTGTGCAGTTAGCAAAGATGCTGGATACAAGTTTGTTTGTTCGGAGGGGTGACTGGATTGGTGGAAGAATATGCAGAACGTTAGATCTGGGAAGATAAGAGGGAAGCAAAGTGTATGAATTGAGCTCGAACAACGTCGGACTGATTGAATTCAGAGTAGCCAAAAATTTGCAACTGTTACTCGCCAGATAAAATGTTTATTGATGATGAGACGGGACTATTTTATCAATTAACACCAAACAAAACACTTGAATTTACAGAGGAAAATATATTGATGGTAATATAATATCAAACAACTGAGTAAAATTATGGAAGTGTACCAACATGTCAGGATTACAGATGAGGAAAGCTAATGCTGACTGAGAATTTTAAGAACCCAAGGCGTTTTAAAAATGTCAGCGATTCCCGGTAAACTATTAGTTCAACAGTAAATCCTGATTGACATTATTAATTTTTTTTAAGAAGAACATACGGACTAAGAACTAACAGCAAAAGTAAGAAAGATTCAGCGTTCCTGCCTGTACAGGCATGATTCCTACAGGCAATGGAGCAAGACCTGATTATGACCTTCAAGGGTTATTACAGAAAGAAGTCAATTTTTTTCGAATAATCAACGTCTTGGAATCAGAAAAAAATTTCCGTTAAACATTCTAAATGTTCATAGTTATCTGACACGGCGTAGAGAAGTATGTCAAATGTCACAAGACAGAGCTGTTTCAGACATGCTAGCTTAACTGCAGTATGAATGGGAGAGAAAGTTACATTTGATAAAGTCGGAAAACTACCAGTGAACGACTAGCTGCAGCACAATAATGCCAAAATCATTGAACCTGAAGATTTTATAAATGGGAACGCTGACTTAATATAACAATTGGGATACCGTCAGATGAATAAATCATTGACGCTGTGAAAAATGGTTTCAGCAAGGAAGAAAATGAAGATGACAAAGACGAGAATGAAGAAAGAATTCCAATAGTGAAAGAAGATTGTTATAAGGTTTTCAGAATATACGGATAATGTGGAATCAAGTGTGGAAAAACACAATGAAAAGAAAATACAAAGATTATGCAATTAAGACTCTTGAAAAGGGGATACAAACATTATTCATTGGAACAATGTGCAGTAAACAGCAGCACATAACTGATTATCCCAACACTTGAGGTGTAAACATATACGTACATACTTTGTTTTTGTATTTTGTTTTTTAGTTACACTGTAACAAGTTCTGTGTTAAAACTGTTTTTTAATACTATACACCACTGTATTATTTTTAACATATTACTTTTTAATTACTAGGTACTGCCACTACTCGAGTTAAAAAATGCATTTATAGTGAACTACAGATTTAGTGAAGCAAATAATACGGTTTATAGAGGTTCACTACAAACAGAGTTGACTATAGTTGTTTGTTTTTATTGCTCATCTGTGCAGACTATTTTTCTTGACTAACCATCATGATCGTAACTTTAGACTTCACCACTAAGGCATGTGAATTGTGTTCGTATTGTCCGTGTTAGGAATATTTTTGCGTTGAGCTTAAAAAAAAGCAACGACTCTTTCATAGTAAGCATGAAGCTGTTCCAGACGTCTCGAGCTCATTCTACGTTATCAAGGCGAATGTTGACACAGCTTCTAAAGAGTTCCAGCTAGGTACCTATCCGGAATGTGACAGATTATTCTTGAATCTCAACGGTGTACAAATATAAGCGCCAGCGGCCGTTTAAGCAATTCAGTTCAGTTAGACCTAATGATAATTAAAAATTCGGTTCTGAGTGATTTTTGCGGTGATTATAGGGTTACTTATTTATGTAATAATGTGACCTATATTGTTGTGTATTGGACAAATCTAACTTGAAGTATTTTATAAGAGTGCCTTTGTTGATTTCTAGCTGTTGGTTGTTGCGAATTACAGTTTGTAATTAGTGACTTCATTGGAGTTCCCACTGTACAACAGAGTAACACGACAATCAATGTGACGTCGCAACAGAGTTGTCGGAAATGGTATAGGAGTTTTTACACAGTGTAAGCAGAGGACACTTCTTAGAAGAGAAGTACGAGTGGTAATCGAATTACGATAATGGATACCGGTCAGGTGATGGAATCTTTCAAAACGCTGTTGTTGCAGAAGAACAACGGCGACGGGAAGCAGTAGAAGCAAAAAACGACACGATGAGAAACGACGACAGGAGGCGGAAGAAGCATGAATACGGCAAAAAGAAAAACGGAAACGGGAAGCTGAAATACCAGAGGAATGGCAAAAAGCACTCTTTACGGACACACAAGAAAACATTCTTGCTGGAAACTCATTCCTGCAGAAGACGATGCTACTCAAGTCGGTGGAACGACAAGACGAGAAACTTAAGCAGGAAACGGAGGAGCGGAAGCGTGAAACGGAAGACATAAAAGCATTGGTATAGGAGCCAAAAGGTATGTACAGGAGCATACTACTTTAGATTTGGGCTCCTACGTGGTGACCACGTGGACAAGAGGTAAGATTATCTGCAGGAAGTGTAAGAGGCAATTGTCAATTGCAAACATAAAACAACAGATAAAAACAAAAGTCAAACAGTTATTGAAAACAAAAAAGAGATTCAAAACAGATTGCTGATCAGGCTGTATCAATGGTAAAGACAGAAAAATGCATACAAAATAAGATGTTTGAGAGATTCACGTTGCCTGTAGTCGGACCAGTTTACGTCAAGGCCCCAACGTTGATGGAAGATCTGACTGAGGGACATATCTTCGGTAATTTCAAGCCCCAACTACGGTGAAAAAGCATATAATTAGACGGAGAAAGGGAAAGCAATTGGGATAATTTAAAAAGATCTGGCACAGAGCTACTACAGAAAGTACCATAAGACAGCCAGAACACTTATGCTAAATTGATAAAGGCTCTAAAATTACGGTATGGTGGTAAACATTTGCGTGATGTGTACTGCACTCAGTTGAAAGCAAGGCGACAGCGTTCCGGTAGCCAACAAATGCTTGTTGCAAACGTGTCAATAAAGTGATTCTTGGGACGAATATTATGAATGCCTACGGGTTTGTTGTGGACTTAATAGAGAGTGTCCAAGAGAAGATTTAAATTTTCCATGGCTAAAATGATACAATCAACCACAGATTTGATTAAAGTGACGGTGACCGAAAAAGAAGTCAACAGGTGCGGAGAAGAGGAAACCTTGGCGTTGGATGTGCGGAAGAAGAATTAGTAGATGAAATGCCGATTTTTCTGGTGGCAGAAGAGGTGATTGGAAAACCAATTATTGTCGACAAGAAACGGCCCTTGCTTATTCCTGAGTTAAAGGAAGGGCCCGGAGGAGAAGTCGCTGAACAGAACGTTACGCAAGAGGTTGTTGACGGGAACCAAACAGACTGGGAGCAGCGTATAACATTATTTTCATTGCGGTGTAGGTCGTCAGTACACGACACAAGCAGCATGACTCTAGCAAAACTATATTTTGGTGGGAGATAATTCTTCTTGGGGATTTGGGGATCTGATGTTAGGATCATCCGCAACTCAGATCCAAGAGCCGCAGAATTATTCTTCGCTATTTGAAAACCGACTGCAAGAAATGAACCGTTTGATAAGAGGACGGCTGTAGGTAGCTAGTGACAAAATGCAAACGTAATATGACATTCGCAGCAATAGTTTGGAAGACGGAGAACAGGTTTGGTTGTACAGCCCAAAGAACCGCTGTGGTCTCTCCCCGAATCTTCAAACTAAGTGGGAAGTGCCGTACACTGTGAAAAAGCGAATCAGTAATTATGTTTATGGAATACAACAATAAGGGCCGCGGAAACAGGAGGTTGTCCACCTAGTCCGCATGGCAGATTATTACTGCAGAAACGGTTTACCGCAGAAAACGGGCTGAAGAAGGGGGCAGTGCTACGATAAGCTAAAAAATAACAAAAGCGCTAAGCGACTTTTAACCCATGGCATCGCACGAAACTATTTCAGACGTCAGAGTTCATTCTACACCACGTTATCAAGGTCGGACATTTGGGCGGATATAAGCGCCAGCGGCCGGCTAAGTAGTTCAGTTCAGTTAGACCTATCGATATTTGAAGAGCAGTTACGGTGATTATTTACTTACTTAGTACTGTAATGAGGTGACATTAATTTCTGTGTTGGTAAAATTTAACATTAATATTGAATATAATAAATAAATGGAGTTATTGGAAGGCAATGTAGAATAAGAAAAAATATTCAGAAGATAAAAGATTCCAAGGATGTGTATAATGATAAGATTTTTAATTATTTTTATTTATAGAGTGTAGAAAGCTAAGGCACCACTCTAGAATTATTTTATGGACAGCAGCCAAAGTGCACTGTACCAGGTATGTGAATGTTCGGATGAGCAATTGGACGTAAAAGGGCCACTCAACGCCGATATGCATTCATAATACCACATTTTAATATAGGGGGAATCATTTAACAATAGTATGGAATCAATGTGAATAAAAGAATGGAATATATAAATAGAATATACAATGAACCAAGAGAATAAGAGTGCCTTCTTTAATTATTAACTGTTGTTTGTTTTAAATTAAATTTTACATGTATAGTTTTTAATTAATGGATTCATTGGTGTCATTTATTCGGTTTCCACTGTACAACAAGCCGATCCGCGTGACTGCCGTAACAATAGCTTCATCAACAGTGTTATTTGCAAGGACATAACGTTAAAAATGGAATACAAATTTTGAACTTCTTATCCCTGAATACGATATATTTCTGTGTAATATATGCATTTATAAAAGTAACCCATTCAGTAAAACTAAAGTAGAAACAAACGATGATAAACTAATTTATATAAATATAAATACACGTGCTTGTTGTAATGTCGTTTATAAAACTGGTTTCCTGCCAGTAGGATAGCCGCACTGGTAGATAGTGTTCCAACAAGTAAACGTGGTGTACAAAGACGAAACAAATTGTGGTGGTTGCATTCTATTGGTTTTTGGCTCCCACCCAATTAATATTGTTGAGACAATAGAAACAGCGCTATATGCATGCTGGGGGCGTTTGCAGATTATTCATATTGTTACGACGGTCTCCTTGATTGTCGTATGGTACAATGGAAAACAAAATACAAGACACGAATTAAGTCACTAATCACCAGCTTTAATTATCACAATGAACAGTTTGTAATCAAGAAGAGAGTCTCTTACAACAAATCAAATAAACATTGTGCATACGCAATAAAAATATCAACTAATATAAAACACAATTTCCACACAATTATCCCGCACAATTATAGAACACATAACACTTCGCCACAATACTTCGAACCGCACTGAAATAAATCTCAACTCAAACTAACTAAGCGTCGCTGAAGGCTTGTATTTATACCTCGCTGAGATACCAGAATATTCCATACTACGCGTCAAGAACGCTACTAGGAAACACCAGAACGTAATTGATTGAGGCCTTGCACACAGAGTGCGCGGACTGGGAAAATCTGAATCAGTCTCGGACGGGTGACAAGTGTCACATAATTGTCCTTCATCGCAGTAGCAGCAATACTTACGCACACACACATTACAGCTGAAACAGGAGAAAAACATGTAGAATGTTCTGTAATGTTGTAGCACTACCCCCTCCTTAAGCGTGTTCGTCCCGAACTGGCAAACCATCTCTGAGGTAATACTTGGCCTGGCGATCTACATAGTTGGTCTGCTTGCGAAAGACAATTCTCCGGTTCTTTGAATTCAGTCTCGTGTGACCAGAACATCAAGTTTCCAGGAATATGCGTCTTCCGCTGAACCACTAGTTTTGTGGAAATCACTTCCGTTGCTTCATGTAGGCTACTGATGACCTATACGCCATTATCTGGTCCAAGTTTGATTGGTTCTCGTCAATAACCTCTTGCGTAATTTCATCTTCAGCAACGTTTCCCCCGGGTGCTTCCATTAACTCAGGAACAAGCAAGAGTCTTATTTGGACACCCATAGTTGTCTTTCCAATCACTTCTCTTGTCGTTACTCCTATTTGTACTTCCTATGGTAGTTCTTCTTCCATTTCCGCTTGCAATAGCAAGGGTTCCTCTTCATCACACCTGTTGACTTCTTTTTCGGCCCATGCCACTTGCTTGATTGAATGGTTGGCAGACCCTGTCATTTTAGAAATACAAAGTTTATCTTCTCTTTGCCAACCCTCAGGACATTCTCTTTTAAGTCCACAATGAACCCTTAAGCATTCATAATGTCCGTCGACAATTTCTGCAACGAGCATTTGGTGGCTAAACTCGCGAAGACACAGGCGTACACGTAAGTCTACATTTCCTAACACCTTGACGGGGCTTCCAGTCACAGTCTGTATTGTACAAGAGCTAATTTGAGGCCGTCGGTTGCTGATTAAGTCAGGGCGCACAGTAGACACTGTGGCGCCCGTGTCAACTGTAAATGATGTTTGTTTACCTTCCGCAAATCCATTAACAATCAAGTTTCCACTGGTCTTATGTAGGGTGGAAACTGTGTGCTGTTCTGAGGCTTTACTTCTCCAATTGGTGTGAACACTCTCTCTCGGTATTTTCTTCTCCCAACAGTCTATCTGTAGAAGACCACGTTTTCCTCAGTTATAACACTTTGGTCTTCTGTCTGTTTCCCATCTTTCAAATCGTTGCGGCGTTCTTGAACGTCTGAATTGTTTGTCTGACAACATTGTTTTTCTGCACCCATCGTAACGAAAGTGTGATACTGGGATCTTCTGACTACAGTGTGACGGCATAAGCCCATTAATTTAGCGGGACGCTGACTTGGCAGTTTCAAACTCTAGGTCGTGAACAAGAGCTTCTGAGCTATTTCGGTGTCTTGCCATTCGAAACACTTCCTAAAGTTTACAATCCCCGATGTCATCAATAAATTTCTGCACCGCAAACCTCATTCGAAAATCTTCTGGTGCTTCAGGATAGGCCAATATATTCAGTCTGTCGACACTTGCCTCAGACTCTTGAAGACTCTCTCCAGAACATTGTCGTCGTGTTCTTAACTGAACGTAGTACATATCTCTCAAATGTTTATCACCGTGGCGTAATTCTAGAGCTTTAATCAATTCGTCATATATGTTCTGGCTGCCAGGTGGCACTTTCTGTAGTAGTTCTGCCGCAGGTCCTTTTAATGCGAAAACGGGTGAAACTGCCTCGCCTTTCTACGTCTAATTATTTGATCATGCAGCAGCTTTAAAATGGCGAAATACGTCGTCTAGTGACTGCTTCCGTCAAAGGCTGGAGCATTGACATGAACTGTTCCTACTGCAGCCAAAGTGACTTTCTCTATCGACTTATTTTCGGTGCCTTTTTCTGTATTCAACATTGGTACAGTCTGTTCAGAAATCGTTTTTTTTTCATCTTATGAACTGCTCATCTTCACTTCTAATTTGTTCTTTTATTTTTGCCATTGAGTTTTCTACTGTAGATATTTTATTTGACATGGATTCTTCTATGACAGGTATTTTTGTAGATATCGTTTGTTCTATATTTGATACAGAGTTTTCGACTGTAGACAATCTTGCCTCTTACTGGGTAATTCGCCTAAGTCACCACGTAGGAGACCCAACTCAGCGGTAGTATCTTCTTCAAATTATGAAATTGTTTTTTCATACCATCAAAAAGAGCTTCCGTTTTATCTGCTTGTTGTCCTTTAGATTCCAAAATTAGTGCTTTCTGCCGTTCTTGTGTTTCTTCTCTTTCCTACCTGCGTTTTTCATTTGTTTTCTTCTTCTTCTTTCAGCCTGCCTGCGTTTCTCATCCTGTCGTTTCTCCGTCAGCAACAGCAGACGTAAATTTTCCATCTTCTGGCTGGCATCCACTTTTTCCGATTAATTAAAAATTACACAGACTTGTACAAGTGTCTACTGTTTCCACTGTTAACGGTTCTATAACACTTCTGACACCACTGTTACGACGGTCTACTGATCGTCATATGGTACAGTGGAAAACAAAATACAAGGCACCAAATAAGTCACCAATCACAAGCTTTAATTAACACAGTTAACAGTTTGTAATCAACAAGATAGTCTCTTACAACAAATCAACTAAAAATTGTTCATACGCAATATTAATGTAAATTAATATAAAACACAATTGTGCAACAATTTTCCCGCACAATTACAAAACACATAACACTTCACCACAATACTTCGAATCGCACTGAAATAAATCGCAACCCAAACTGACTAAGCGACGCTGAGGTCTTGTATTTATACCCCGCTGAGATACCAGAATACTCCATACTACGCGTCAAGAACGCTACTAGAAAACACCAGAACGTAATTGATTGTGGGCTTGCAGAAGGGCGCGCGGACTGGTTAAATCTGGATCAGTCTCGGCCTCGTGAAAAGTGTCACGTAACTGTCCTTCATCTCAGTAGCAGCAATACGTACGCAGACACACATTACAGCTGGATGAGCCGAGAAACACGTAGAATGTTCTGTAACGTCGTAATAATATTCTTATGTATCTGTGAGTGACCTAATGTCGTAGTAAATATTCTGAAACAGCGAGAATTTTTGTGAACTTAATTTAGTTTGCATTACTTATAATAATTGGATTGAAGGTTTTGTTTCTCCATTTCTAAATTAAAAAAAAAAATAACGAAACAGTTACGTCTTGAAAGAGAAAGTATTACTAATTTTATATGAAAAATTATTCAATAAATACATGAATCTTATTCGACTAATATTATTAAGTAGATCTCTGTAGCCAAAGTAGACTATGTGCACAATTTATATTGGTTGGCCGTTTTCCTTCTCTTCTCATATTCTGCTATTCACTGATTTGTCTGAAAATTATCTTAAACATTGTGTTCTTTGAATTAAATATGCAAGCTATCTCTGCTTGGTTTGCTTTGCGATCTCGGTAATTTTGTAATCATGTTATTGTTCCTTTAACAGTAGATCCTTTTATCATTAGCCCCACTGCTGTGTTTAGACAGTTCACCGCCGTATTACGCCCGCTGTCTCTACTGTAGTACATTTTGTTTTCATCATTGTAATTCTATTATATTTGTCTTTAGTTACCAATTTCATGTTATAATTTAGTTGCCCTTTGACGGTGTTAGATCCCGCACCTACAACTTCAGTTATCGAGTCTGAATGTTCCGTTTTACTATCTCTTTTCCAATTTTTGTAATCTTACCTTTACACTTTTGTGCATTGTTTCGACTTTGGGAATAAAATTTTATATCTTTAGATAAATCATGAGTTACATTTTTCCTGAATCTTATCAAGTAGACCGTCCTTTCCTTTAAAATTTTAATATTCTTTTCACACGAACTCATCTCTTCTGCAAAAGTACATAAGTCTATTTATTTCAACTATCCTAAATTTCCTCCGTTATCAGTCTCTCATTATTTGTGTTCATGCCTAGGGTACTTCAGATTGTATGTTTTTCTACTTTCACTAAAATTGATTCCAATTTCAAGTTTTACTGGTGCACATGTTTTAGATTAAAAATGTGTATTAGGAAAAGTAAGATTTGTTTCACAACAAAATTTCCTCCTTATTTCTGATTCCTCTGATCCTTTGTAATATTAACTCTTAGGTATACAAAGTTTTCTACATTCTCAATACTATCGTCTATCGTTAAAGTGTTTCCCTGTCTCAGCTTTCTTTATTTTCTTAAGTCAAATATTATTTTTGTTTTTCAAAGTTAATTTTAGACTCACGTCTTTGGTTCCAGATCTGTGCCTGTCCCCTATGCTGCCGCTGGTGTTCGGTGATACACTGATATCTTTCGCATATGCCACGTTATGGATCTTTTTGTTGAAAAAAATATTGGAAATATTTATACATAGCTTAATTATAACTTATTCAAATATATGTTCAGTAAAATTGGGAACAACCTGTCACTCTGCGTCAGTCGCCTTGTGATGGTTACAAAATCTGTCAACAAGTTACGAACCTAAAAGTGTATCGTCGAATTCATCGTTGTTATTTAGACTAACTTACTAATTTTATTGGTATCCAAACACATACATTACTTTAAATAATCTGTCTCTGAATTGAGTCATATTTCTGTGTAACTGGAGAGCTGGAGAGTTATATAGAAGCAGGAAGACGAACAAATAACTATTTCAATTAGATCTGTCAGGGTTGAGATTTGCAAAAAGTAAAGACAAATATTATCGATTTGTCAACATGTAATAAGTGAAAATTGCAATACGTGTAAACGTTTTGAGGTTGGTTCAGTGATTAGCATGGACTCTATTTAATTTTGCATGTAATCACGTTTCTAATAAAGACGCCTTGGCCAAGGCTAGGTTTATTACAAACAGAAGATTGGCTCGAGGTACCAATAAAAGGAATTACCAATAAAAGAAATTTTGTAGGAGTTTAAGGAACAAATTTTTCTTTTTTTGCAACAAACTGTAAACAATATTTAAAGAGTATTTAATTTTAAATTAAAACAAGAAATTTGTAATATTAAATTTTAACACGTCTGCAAATCTTTTTTGCACAGATCTTTTACCCTAGTGTGTTACCTAGGTTATAAGTAGTAATGTTAGTAATTACGTATAGAGTTAGTAATTCATCGGAGAGATTCTTGTCATAGAAATGCAATAAAATATTTAACTCAAATTTTCAACTGATCAATTTAAGACTGACTTCCTACCTTTCTTGATAGTTTAACTGCATGGTATAGTGCCAAGTGACCAAAACTTGCACCACACTTTGTATTCAGCAGAGATAGACGGGGCATGATATTAATTTATTGAAGAATGCAGGGAATTGTTCGATACGGTGTCCATGGAATGCGGAGAATTTGCTTTTATTACTATGTTTCAAATCCCTATCATTATGCACCTCTCACACCGACAGGTCACTGTACTTTCGAATTAGCAAAATGTCGGGAAAGACAGTTGACAGCTGTTTGGTAACTGGTCTTATGTAACCAAAAATACTGAGTCACTACATTTGTTTATTTGTAGGCCCTAAATATTTTTAGATTTGTTTTATCTCAATATTTAATAACTTTCGTTCTTTTATTGCGTGAACTTCAAGTAAAAAAATTCCATAAAAATTAACATTTACCTTGATAGAAAAACTTTTCCTTTATTGCAGTTCATTCATATAGCTTTATATTTTTTGTTATTAGGGTGATTTTTTTAAATGTCTCATTTTATAATTTATACTCCTGTCACGTAAAAACGGTTTTCTGTTGACGGAAACTCACTCTTGTCTCCTCTTGTGTCTGTGCACCATGTACTTCTTACATATCTTAAATCCGTCTTTGGAAAAAATAAAATATTTACTTCGACTTTGTCTTACAGATCACGGTAACCCCTACATGATCTCAAAATATGTATTATTTATGTATTTCTTGTAAACCTAGAACACTCTGGATTAACTGACTAACAGCAGGGTCTTTTAACCGCCACGGACATCTTCTAAGGACGATCTTAGATTCTAGGGGTTGAAACGTCAAGCAGGAAGGAAGGAAGGAAGGAAGGAATCCGAGTAGGGAATTTACCCGTATGAAAATCATCCATCGCTTAGTAGTTTTAAAGAAAAGAGTTACTATAGTGTGTGTGTGTGTGTGTGTGTGTGTCTAAATAAGTGTGTTAGTAAATTGTAAAATATACTTCAAAATTAAAATTGAAGATAATTTGAAATAAACACTGACAGACATTATAAACAAATATGCCGTCGGCAGTAACGCTATATTATGTTACTGACAGAAAAGAAATGCAATTTTGTTGATTCCAATAATTTGGGATGTACAGTGTCATTTCAAGTGATCATTCGCTATTTACAGGTTACTTTCTCTCAGGTAGTCATTTTAGAGTAATTTGTTATTATTTTGCAGGAGCCTGAGTAGTGTCAATATTAGGCATTCTCTATAGAGCAGAAAAATTGTTGACATAACTATTTTGTTACGACAATTAATTAACGTTCTCAGAAAGTCGAGAGTGTTGTTGTTCTACACGTTTTTCGACTACCCCAGTGTGTGGCGTCTGTGTCAAGGCCGTCCACTAACGCAGCATTCCAGACTGTTCGAGAGCACTTCGAACTACACAAATTATGCTGACACACGGCCAGGAGTTTGGAAAATTAGTGGAAAATTATTGAACTTCTGGGGGCTATACACACACACACACACACACACACACACACACACACACACACACTTGAATTTTTTCAGGAGAGGGATTGACATTTGCAATTTGCAATGATTTCATCACCATGTTGCCACTTCGTAACCACGTAACACATACTTCGCGCAGACAAAACAAATCTCGTAAGCGCAGTCTAAATATGTATTCACCTACTGAAAAACGAATATTTATCCAGTTGTAACTACAGATAATCAATAAACTAAAAATTTAAATTCTTACGAGAATAATAAATTAGAACTTAACTAACTTCAGTGTTTTTTAAATTAACTTCAAATGGTTAGTATCTTTAATTTTTTGTTACACCACTTATGTCGCTACCAGAGTCACTCGAGTCACTGGATTCTGTGCCCAAATTTATTACCAGTTGTTCCACGGCGTCCTCCATTATTCCTTCGTTGCTCCATGCTTCGTCAATCACTTTCTTTGTATGCATCACTGCTTTTCCTCAGTCGTCTGCAGTAACATTCGTAATACCCTCACGTATCAATTTTTCTACTTCAGGTCCTGTAAAAGTCTTATTATTTCTTGCTACATATCCCTTTACTTGTGCCCAAAATAACTCAATGGGGTTAAAATGACGATGATGCGTTGGTAATCTTACTACTTTATGACCATGTTTTTTCGCTACTTTGTCAATTATGTATTCCGGAAATTGGAGTTTACAACCTGACATCAGCTCCAACAGCTCTGCTTTTTTCATGCTATCAGTGGTAGAAATGTTATGTTCATGAAGCCAGTGAATAATTTCTTTTTTACGTGTAGCTAATGTCAGCGTTTTGTCGTTATAAGGGGCGTTATCCTTTACAATAGTTGACGGCACTGCGGGGTTTTTTAATAACGAGTCTGTGAACCAATTGGTAAAGTTTTCAGAGTTTATTTCTTTGTAGAAGTTACTCGTTTTCTTTGACTTAAAGGCATAAAAACAGTTAGGTATGAAAACTTTTGATGTCGCAGCATGTACAATAATATGTCTACCTCCTCGGATCCTAAAAGTACTTTCATTGTTCCTTCCACAGTATCATCTGTCCAGCCTTTTCGTAAACTGTGACCTATATTTACCCATGTTTCGTCTAAGCAGACTGTCTTTAATAGACTCAGTTTGAATTTCTCGTAGAATTCTACAACGTAAAGCAACTACACTTTCACTTTCCACTTTCACTTCCACTTTTTCTGCCTGAAATATTGTAAACTTAAAACCGATATTTTGCATTACTTTCCTAACAGATGATTTACTACCGGTAAAAAGATCGGCTGCTGCTAACGACTAATGAAGTATATTTATAGTTGGGTGCTCTTTTCTACAATAGTAGCTATAAATGTGCATTTTCTTTGAAAGACTCTAACTTCGTAACTCTTTTGCCTATATTTCTTTTTTTATTAGGCGTTTCAAACTTGGGCTCTGTATTACTAAAATCAGTAAGAAGATCGTCTTTATCTTTTCTATACGTAGTATAAGGTTCTTCCCTTCATCACATGCGGCAGCTGTACGCCTAAAACTTTATTCACGAAAATGAACACCCCCTTTGCTTTTTCTTTTAAAAAATATTCACGTGCTAAACAGATAAGTTACCTTGCCTGTCCATTAAATAATTTCCCTTTTCTTCTCTTGCGTATAGCTGAATCACTCGTACTGGCGTTGGACATAGCTAAATGGATAATATTAACTGTCACTATCACTTAATACACTGAGTACTTAAATTTTACCACAAAATCACTTCTGAATGTTAGACAAATAATCACTACATTTAAAAAATATCACTAAATCATGCAAAACGAACTAAAATATGACAATATTGTAAATTTTAAAAATGTTAAATTTCAATCCCATCAAACAAAAGTAAGCGCACTAAGTCTACTATTTAATTTACTATGCGCAATTGGTAAAGGATAAACAGCGGAACAAGTACGAATGGACAACACTGTACTCTAGAGTTTCGGCCAATCACACCGCTCTAAACACCACTTCCCACTCACTTGCAGACAAACGTTAATCGATCTCCAGTAAAAATTTAACTGTAAGTAACAACAAACGGCTTAATTAGTCATATACAGTGGGCGATTTCTTAAGATCGGATCATATGATTGTTGCTGATTAGTGGAAAGTGATTATTGTGTTAAAATTAGTGCGGAACTCTTAATAGTTGACAATTGTTATTGCGTGTAGACAAATTTGACTGAATTATTGTATGAGAGTACCTTCTTGATTTCACATTATTATTTGAGGCTAATTAAGGCTGGTAATTAGTGAATTCAGGCTGACTGAAGAGCGGGAGGGAGGTTAAAACTGGAAAAAGTAAGAAACGTCAGAATCCGCGAGATAATGGGGGTACAATACTCTATTGTCGACGACATAAAAACAAAACAGCTAAGAAGGTTTGGGCATGTGCAAAGAATGCCGGATAATCGACTCCCCAAGCAAATTTTGAGATGGACACCATAAGGTCGTAGGCGAAGAGGAAGACCTTGGTTGAGTTTGGGGGGAAGGCATCAACCGGGCAATGAGAGACCGGGAATTGGAAGAAGAATCATGGTCATATCGAGACCAATGGAGACTAGGGATCGAAAGACGTAGGATAATGTTATATATATTACAACGTTAAGTATTTGTGAAGCCCCCAACTTCTTGTCAGCCATTTATTTTGCAACATAACTTACGCTATAAAATTATGACAGGTGTAATCGTAATAATAATAACACAACGTGAAATGGTACAGAATCATTTAAAAATTTATTAATTAAAAATTTTCTATTCTGTTGAGGTTTAAACATATCATTATTATTCGAATGTGTGTAGCCGTAGCACACATCTAGTTATTAACATATAAGTAATAATCTCGTATTACCATTGAACATAATATATACTCTTATACTACAATGAACATTTGTTATTATATAATATTGCTTTCGACTTGCTCATTACTGTGATAACTATTATATTATCTACTCTCTTTTTAATAATCTATTTTATTTTTATTATATTGCTAATGCGTTGCTTTCTTTTCTAATAAAAATTTACTATTTACTTTTATATTAATTTAAATATCATTGACTAAATTATTTATTCAAGATTATAAATTTTACTCTTTATTTCATATTACTTTAAATATCATTGATTACATTATTTCTCAAAACTATACTTTCATGTGTTTAAACATTACTCTAAAACTACTATAAAAATAAACATTTACATTTCCAAAAATTATTAACTCATCTTTGAATTACATTGTGTTTCTTTTTACATAGTTATTTGTCTTTACGTGAGTCTTTTGTTTTTACAAATACATGGTTTTGTTTCACCACATTTGTCGGGGTAATACTCAGCGTATCCTCTTCGGTCCTAGGTCATCGATCCTGGATGCTCCTCTGTAGTCGTGTAGTCCTGGAGTCCTTGAGCCTCGTCCTTCAGATCCTCTCCGCAGTCTGTTGCCTCGTTCCGTGCGCTGGACTCGTATTTGGCTGCTCCCTCATATCCCGTCATGGCCTCAGGTTGGAGGTGCTCTCACGAAAGTGATGAGTAGTCGTGAAGAACCTCCGGCTGCTGCTGTAGTTGATAGAAAAAGAGTTGTTGTCGTTGGGCAGAGCCTCCGGCTGCCACGGTAGTTGTACGAGAAAGAGAAAAAAGTTAACGCGTCTCGAGTATTTATACCCTAGGGCGCAAAAATCATGTTCCGACAATATTCTGCAGGTCTCAGTCTGTCGTTGGCGTCCCTTTCTAAACACGATTATTTTCACACTTATTTCGCTTGTTTTCGCAACATGCGAAGTCTTTTGCAAATTACCCGATATTCATCTTGTCGGTAATTTTTGTGTGTTCACTGTGTATAAACCGTCTTTTCCTATCTTAATTAATATAAGTTTTATTTATATTTATTTTCACTATAATCGCTCTTTTTATTATTTTCGTACTATTTCTTGTACACATGTGTCTTTATTTTATACACACTGTGGCGTATATGGTTTTGTGATATTATGCATACACTCTTTACAATTTAAATAATTCATGTAATTAATAGCGTTCATTTAGGGGTGACGCTTTACAGGAACCAACTGGTCTCACACACACATGTAAAATACATGTGTACACACAGACAAAGCTGCGTGGTGTGATTAACCTGTCCCAGCATGAAATTTGGTCATTCCATTTACAATTCAGTTTGAAAGATGAATTATTATTACTAACAATATGAATTATTTATTTAATTTAATTAATTATCATAATTACTCGTGCAATACAGAGTACCCTATAAATTTGTACTGTTGCAATATATATATATAATTAGTGACTTCATTGACGTCTGTATTTTGTTTCCAATGTAGAATACGACGATCCGTAAGACCGTAAACAGTATATTTTTAGAGTTTAAAGTGATTCTCTGTACATTTAGTTGTTTAGGAGTTTAGGTTTTTATACACAATAGAGATCTCTCAAGTCTTTAGTCAAATCCATCGAATCAGTTTTTATTAGTAATTGTAATTTTACTGTGGAAACAGGTAACAGAATGTTATAAGAGAAAGTTTAACCTATGACGGAAAACAAGCGGAAGAGCGGAGAAACTATTGAATCATCATCAACTCGCCATAAAGGCTCCCCAGGCACACTTTACGAACTCTATGCAGAGAAGCAGCAGAGTGAATGCAGATGAATATAAACGGGAATCAGAAACAGTGACAGACATTCTCACTGTTTGAGGAACGCAAGCGGAAGGCAGAGAAAGAAGTGACATACAGGGCAATCACCGCCTAAAAAAAAAAAAAAATAGGGCAGCATGTATGACTTTATTAGGACTAAGCTACCGTAACGTAACTTACCTACTGGTTAGATTGAAGACATCCTTAAACGACAAACGTTTGCGTGAATCAATCAAGAAACGGAGAAAACAGTGATGCTGCAAGAAACATTGATTTAAGACTTCGACACTCTAGAACGATTGAAAATTTAAAGTCGAAACACTCAGAACTGAAATTTTCATTACACAAAAGCAAGGAAAGAAAACAGAGAAATTTATCTATAACAACGTAAATACCCTAGGTTTGAAAAAAAGATTAAAAGAAGAAACAAACATTCAAATTTACTCAGGTTACTTTTCAGCGAATCTGCCTAGAATAATAAAGGAATAGGAAAGGGAATATTGATGAGGGGAGTCAAGAATGGGAACAATCTTAATCGGGAGGAGAAATTATGATGAAGGAAAACCGGACACGTGGAAATCGATCAATACAAGTAAGAGGAACGTAATGCACTATGAAGAAAAATACTTATAACAACATATTAACTAGTAAGCAACAAACACCGGCAGTTTTAAAAACAGGGAGCGAAGAAACAAAAATGAAACAGGGAAAAAAATTTGTGGAAGAACTTAAACAAAAATGAATATTGACTAGAAAATGAATTCTATCCCTGTCAGAATTCATGATAAATATCGGAAAGAGAAAGGCAATTGAGACCAGTGTCTGAGAGGAGCGGAAGGCAGTACTACACACGAAAGTACATGCCTAAATAAATAAATAAATATGTGTGTGTGTGTGTGTGTGTAGCGCACGGTAGAAATTACAGGGTAATATACAACGGTACGTGAGTGAATTGTAACTATCATAAAATACAGTAAGTTATTAAATACCCTATACTGACAACCTCGGGCAGGTGTGTGTCCTTTATTGTACCGTCACGAGGAGTGATATCTTGTACGTACGCTGATAACTCACGTGACTTGAACAGAACACACACTGAATAGTTATACGTTTTTGAGAAATTTGCGAAACTGGTGCAAACGTTGTGCACAATACTACGCACCCGTGAACATGTGGTTGTGCGAATTCGCTTGTGAATAAGCTGATAATTATATTTTTATTAGTCCGTTAAACTCTGGAGTAAGTGGAAACCTTGCGAATCACGAAAAATTAGAATATTTGACGAGAATGTCCTATAGACAATGAAAATCAAAACAGTAGGCAAATAGTTTTCATATTGCTTAAAGTGACACCAAAACTGTTATGATTATCTTGTACAGTCATGAAACTGTTTAATCAGTCCTGAGCAGGAATGGAATGTCTAAGGCCGTTGGACCATTCTCTTTCTCTTAGAATCAGATGTCTCTGGAATATTTTTAATGTTATAATTGTTTTAATCTTGAAATTCTTTCATGTACATTTTTAATATTACGGTGTTCCTTCTCATTGCAGGTGTAAAATTATTGAAAATTATGGATTTGAAATAAATGTTATGTCAAGACCCTTTTTATATCCTTTTTTGAGACTTTCATAATAACGTTCTGAGTCAAAACTGTCAAAATATGCCACTGAAGAGAAAATTTGCACATAAATTATTTTAATAAATAAATACATCGACTAAACATAATTAGTTAACTAGTGTAATTCAACACACACCGGTCTGGTCTGTGCAAGTGTACCGTGGGGCCCTTAAACAGCCATTAAATAAAGGTAAGATTTGTTTCTTTGTGAAGCGTATAAAACGTTTTTCGGATGGTATATTTTGTTCTTTATATACTAGTATTTTAGGGATACTTGGATTTTTCAAGTAAACAATATTTCTTATTCAAGTCAGCTACCCAGTAACAGCAAGTAATGGCTTTAACTATTAGATCTAATTATAATAGTAGAATGGATTAAACAAACCGAATTCTGTGTAAATAGCTCATCTGGGGGGCTACGCGCATACCGACCAAACGTCACACCGCAATGTAGTCTAGCAGCAGCAATACGGGCAAAGCTGTATTAAACTCAGCAGATTCATTGAATGTTAATGCCGTACTCACGGCGGTAATGTCACTCGGCTGTATAGGAATTTCCGTGCGCAGCTTATCAGATAGGGAATGTTGGTAGTTCCCAGGCTTTGGTGGCCTACCTTTAAACATTGGCATTTCGTCCGTTCTGTAAGCGAAGTGTAGATTAGAATACAAAATCAAATTCGATACAGAAATATTTTTTTTATCAAATCACCATACTCAAAACAAACTCGCTATACTGTTCGCAAGCAAATAGGAGCAATGTAAAATATATTACTACAAAATTATTATGTTGTGACATGTTACCTGTAACATGCCATTCCCCCCGCCTAAACAAGACAACAGCAAAATGAGCTGTTTTATCAATTGTAAAAACGTCCAATGAAAGATATAAACACTTATCAGCAGGAAACAAATGTAGATTAATTGTATTTGTTGAAGTGTATGTGAGTGTGTACGTATAATCTCCTGCAAATATATCCTACGTATAATTCTTATGTATAGATTTATGTACGTACGTACAAGTATATCTTATATAAAACGCTTGTACAAGCATATACACGCACAGACATGTTGTTTTATCACTTTTAAATGTATATCACTCACCCCCACAAGCACACACCCGCGCACGCACACATTGAAAGAATACGTTCCTACTCTTGGACATTTGGCGGTCATGTACTAAACACAGCGTGCGGACGCTTACACAGACTGTACAACTGTACATACACAGTGTCAAGTGGGTATTGTTTTTTATAATACTAATAATATTACTACAGAGGTTATAAAGGCTACAAAATGTATTAAAATATTTTTAACCAAATGGCTTTTAATTCAAATATTGTACTTTTAATTATGCTTTTAAATCAGTCCAGAAGTACACGGTTTACAGCAGACAATTTACCTAAACAGCAACTACATTATACTGAACCTGAGATAAAACAACTAACACTTAATTACATTTCTCACTATTACAGTGTACAACAATATGGCTATAAAATAACTCGTGGAATGACTCACTGTCCGTCGCGCTTTCTCCTGTTCCGCCAAGGTAAGCAATAACGTAATAACAATTATGCTTCTAGAATGCACGTACATTTTTTCTGCGGCACTACGGCACTGCGGTATGTTCTGTTCTTTTATATATTTCTACACATCATATTACCAGACGATTCAACGCATTAGGCAGTCCGCAACGCTTCTAATATTACTAGCGATTGTTCTCAAAAGAATAAAGATTAATAAAGATTTACATAAATTACTGTAATGCGTAAACAAACTACACTGTTCAATTACTGCCTGTTGATTCACATAGTTACTTATTTACTTACTCATCATATTTAATATACATTTTTTAATTTAAGAAATAATTACTATTCCCTATAGACCTATACCCTATATACTCCAGAATTCAAGCTCTCTACTTTGTTGAGCTATATTGCAACAGTACAATTATATTGAGTACTGTGCATTGCATTGAGTATTTTAAGTAAGCAATTAGAAGATATAAATAACGCATCTGAATAATAGTAATCATTCAGACTGCAATATAAATTGTAATGGAAACACCTGACTCGCGTGTTAGGACAGGGAGCAAAGCAGCTCCTCTCTGCATGTGTGTACACAAGTAAGTTTATGTGTATGTGACGACCGGTTCATTCATGAAAGGCGCCACCCTCTCGATAACGACATAAATTAATTGTATTAATCAATTTACTAGGCTTAGATGCACAGTAGCGAAAACTGAAGACACCAAAATGTGCGTTAAATTAACACAAATACATAGATAAAAAATAGTGCGAAACGAACAAAAAGTGAAATGATAAGAAGTTAAAATTTAATAGTAATTAGAGTAATTTAAGATAAATAAAAACGGTTTTGTGCATGATGAACGCCTAAAAATTAACGATGGATGGAATATCGTATAATGTCTCAAAGACTTCGCAATTCGCGAAGACGAGCAAATGAAGTGTCATTAGAAAGCGGGATTAAAAGTGACGCGCTCGACAATTGCGAACAGGCAGAATATTGTCGAGACATGATTTCGGCGCCTTGTGTATAAATACGAGGACGCGCAATAATCGGTCTCTTACTCGTCAGACCATCATAGCAGCCGGAGGCGCTGTCCAAGGACTACAACTTTTTTTGGTTCAATCATCAGGACTGCAGGAGGCTATGTCCAACTACTAGAGCGTCTAGAGTTGATCGACAGCCAGAGCAGCTAATGCAGCAGAGTACGAGAATCCAGTGATCCAGATTACGAGCAGCCAATGCAGCAGAGTACGAGCATCCAATGAAGCAGAATACGAGAATCCAGTGACGAGGGACTACAAGACTCCAAGACTACCCGACTCCAGGACTTCCACGACAATAAGGGTCATTCATATCCAGGACGAAGAGGACACGCTTCAGATGCACCACACAAATAACAAGGTGACAAATAACCATGTATTCATAAGAAACCGAGACTAAATCAAAAGATTAATGAAGAAAGTTGTGTTAGTGGTTAAAATCACAAGCAGAATTATCACTGTTGCACACCACTATATAAAAATTATTCCGATTAGCGCTTTCAAGCTTCACAACTCATCGTCAGATCGGATATCCGATCTGCAACAGTGATAATTCTGCTTGTAAATCAAAAGACTTTAAATATCAAAGAAAAGAGAAAAATAATAGACAATTAGATTCTAAGATGATTCAAGTAACTGTATAATTGTAAATGTGTTGTGTTTGTACATTAAGTACCAGAATATGAGAAGACTGTTAATCAATAAAAGTTAGCAGTAACTGTAAATTCAAAATCTATAATTATTAATAATAAATGTCAACCTCGTTAGAGGAAGTAACAGTCAATAACGCAGATGCAGTTATGAAGAGAATTTAGTAGTTATAAAGAAAAGAAAAGAATTAGATAATTAAAAGATTAAATAAAATAATAATTGAGCTAGCTGAGAGCAGTAGAAAAATTGATAATAATGTATTAGATTAAAACATTATATAATATGTTTGTGTGTAAGGTAGTATTAAGAATTATGCGTAATAAGCACATAAAAATTATGATAATTTGAAATCGTAAGACAGATAAGAGAATTATTTGTAATATAAAGGTACAAATTGCACGTAATAAGCAAGTAAAAATAATAATGAGTTTAAAACCGAAAACCAAATAAAAAATTGTTAATAAAAATTACATGAATTTTAATAAAACTTTTTAGAGTTACTTATTACGATTACACGCTCCTTAAAATATAACATAAAAACATTAAGAGAGGTTCTTACCGTTATAATATATATTGCGATGTACAAGGTCGTATAGAATAGTTAGTCGATAATTAGGTATGGAATGTTTTGGTTTTATTAAAGATTTCCCTTAATTTATAGATTGCACAGTATTTATTACAGTTTTTGATAGCACAACAAAAATTAATATACAGTTTTTAATACAAAATAAAAGAACTTAATCCTTCGGTTAATATAAAGTAAATTACTACTTCTTGCAAATAAAATTAATGAACAGTTCTTTCTGGAAAATAAAATTAATTGATAGTTTCTGTTGACCTTCTCTTTATACAAAAAAAAATAATTCCTACATTCTAATAACATATATCTTAATTCCCATAAGTTTTTCTGTCTCTTTTAGTTATAATTGTTTTTTTGTTAAATGATTTAGTTTATATAAATAGTTTCATTTCTCTGGTTTGTTGATTGATACGGTGTTTCTCCTCGTTTCCTGATGAGTGACGACAGTGCTCCTTTCAGGTACACGTCAAGATAGCGGCGCTCCTCCTGAGGTTCCTCTTCAGGATCTCCTCCTGTTTTTCAGCTCTCAGCGTAGTTTACGGGTTGGGTACTTCAATGAACAGTCTTGCTTTATTAATTATTACTGAATTATATGGCTCTGGCATCTTGATGTGTCCATAAATGCCTACACGGACAATCTTGCACTTTACCAAACTAGCACTCGATTATTCAGTCACACACTTTACTACTAGTGTTCGTAACTACTGACAGACCTAATGTACTGAATCAGAGTTAACGATTACACGTTATAGAAAGTAACGAGACGGCTTCTTCTGAGTTCTAAGGTACACTGATTTACATCCCGAATCAAATCAACTGATTTATTAGCAAATCTCATTAGTCAAAACGTTCCCTTACCCTTGCGGCTCTAGTCTAGATAACATTCTACTTGTAAGAACTTCTATATGAATAACATAAAACGTGCAAATAAAACCGGTACATATATATAGATACACACGTAAGTAATTATGCTAATGCATAATGATGCCCCCTCACACACGTACACACACTTCAAACATAACGTAAACAATAGGAAGATAATAAATTATCGTAGTCTGTATTCTGTGGATAAATAGAACTTCATAACACACACTTTTAACTCGAAAGAGAAATACGGCAATGTAATTCAACAAAGATACCAACAATTTTCTGAAGCATGAATACGCGTGTTTCCTTCTTCCATAATATGGTGCGTGTGTGACGTTCTGCGAAACAGAAATAATACATTAATTACCATAAATACCAAGACGTATGCCTACGGTTGGCAGAGAATATGGTATGTCAACCGAAGTTATTGAACGCAGACATTGATTAAACGTTTAAAGCAGACAATTATCTAGGCTATTCTGATGCATAATAATCTGATTAGCTGAATTAACAGTCCTGCCCAGAGCCAGTCATTCGTACGGCGCTGTACTATGTCTTGATTCAATATAGGGTTTGCAGACCTAATGCTAAGTCGATATTTGTAGGCAATATTGTGAGATATGGTTCCATGATATAGTTCAGTTTTCACAGGGTAAAAATTAACAATTATTAATGCATTGGCAGAATATGAACTTTATGATGCATAGTTAAAATGAAAATATTATTCTTAAAAAAAGTTGTTTATAGTTTTCTTAAAATGTAAATAATAAAGTCACTATATTACAGTATGGTAATAAACATTTTCGAGGTGTGTGCTGCACCCAGTTGAGAGCAAGGCGACAGCATTCCGGCGAGAGTCTTCAAGAATTTGAAGCAACTATCTACAGACTCATTAGACTGGCTTATCTTGAAGCGCCAGAAGATTTTAGAATGAAGTTTGCGACGTAAACGTTTACTGCTGGTGTCCGAGATAACAAACTACAGCAAGTGTTACGAACGGCAAGACAACAGAGTAGTGCGGACGCCCTGGTACATTCTTTGCAATACGAGACCGGCAAATCAGCATCGGGTTAGGCAGGTCATTAAGTGGCGATGAAGATCGCGACGGCACAGACGATGAAGAGGAAGGACAAAGAACAGATACCCAACGGTGGGCGCTACAGAATAAAGTAAGATAGGATGGAAGACCAAAGTGGTATAGATGTGGGAAACCTAGACATCTACAACGAGATTGTCTGGTTAAAGTTCAGCTGCAGGGAAACGAGCAGTAGTGAGGCAGTACAACGGGGCGTGTCGTGATTAACTGGAGGAATGAACCCCCTAGACAATACACAATTTATACACTTCAGGTAAATAGCAAGAGCTTGGTAGTTACCGGATTCATTAAAGAAATTCCAATCTCGATTACTGTTGACACAGGCGCAACAGTGTGCGCCCCGATGTGGTGAAAAATCTCAATCCAATCTGGTGCTCTGGCAACTTGCGAACAGCTACTGGATGGTCTG
This sequence comes from Magicicada septendecula, assembly GCA_034769895.1. NCBI lineage: Eukaryota > Metazoa > Arthropoda > Insecta > Hemiptera > Cicadidae > Magicicada > Magicicada septendecula. The sequence goes on from CM068367.1 coordinate 955,263,679, forward strand.
TAAAAGAGTTTGAAAAAGTGCAGGTACACCTACAGCTCGGTCGACTTGAGTTTGATCATCACGTACTTGTTGCAGACATTGTGGAAAAGCAATTATTGGTGTGGACAATATGAACAAGTATGGTTTCATAGTCTACTTCAAAAACAGTATCCTGAGAAACGGAAAAGAATAGATAATGCTCTCCACAATAAATATATTATAAAAATTGATAGACGTGAAAATCAAGTAGCCGAAACTCTCCCGAAAAACACCGAAAAGCTCATCACGGTTAGAACTGAGGCAGATAATAGGGGCACCAATGCTCTGTATTCGAACACAAGGTAGTCACCACACTGGGGATACTAATTGCCAGAAGTTTAGTGAAACCTGACGAAACTGGAAATGTGCCTGTTAGAGTGGCGAATATTAGTGGTGAATGAAGCTGTCACTTTACAAAGCAATACGCTTCTAGGTAAAATGCCTCCTGTAGGTTGCGTAGCCGGAATGACGCAGGGTAGATCCAGTACTACGGACACTTTCGTAATAAAGGTTTAATATCAGGATTTGTTGAACAGGTCTTCTAACCACCTCTCAAGTGTGAGGTAAAAGAACTCAGATGGTTTTTCATGAACTTAAAGTTTCTTTTGCAGTTCGGGCCCAATAATTGGAATGAATCTCTCTTTTTGTACAACATCGAATCAAAGCGGGGATACAACACCGATCCGCCAACCTCCTCGAAGACCTCCATTAGCTAACCAAGAGTAAATGCCTTGGTTAGTACAGGACATGTTGGCAGAAGGAATAATCTAGCCTTCGTCAAGTGCTTGGTCTTCTCCGGTTGTGTTGGTTGGGAAGAAAGACTGTTGGTTGGGAAGAAAGACGGTGGATTGCGTTTCTGCGTAGACTACCGGAGGTTAAATGACGTTACAAAGAACGACTGCTATCCACTACCTCGCGTTGACGACACACTCGAGACGTTGTCCGGAGCACAGTGGTTTTCCACATTGGACTATTAGTTTAATGAGTCACCTTATCAAAATCTTCTTCAAGATAATCTGCAAGACAGGACAACTATCAGCAACACAGTTTGGTTTCAGAGATGCAGTAGGTACACGACAGGCTCTATTCAGTATTCAGGTGCTATTACAACGATGTAGAGATGTAAACTGTCATGTTTTTGCATGTTTCATCGATTAACAGAAGGCCTTTGACCGAGTCCAACATCAGAAAATGATAAATATTCTGAAAAATATTGGCTTAGATGGAAAATACCTAAGGATAATAGCTACATTGTATTGGAACCAATCTTCACTGGTTAGAGCAGATAAAGAGGAAACTGAAGAGATACAGATTCTGCGTGGAGTAAGACAAGGATGTATACTATCTCTGATTTTATTCTACTTGGAAGGTATTTTTAGAGAAGTTTTAGATGATTGTCATGTGGGAATCCCTCTGAACGGTTAAAGAACAAATAACATACATTGTGCGGATGATACCTTCATATTCGCAGATAGCTTAGAGGGGCTGCACCAACTAATGAATACGTGACTAGTTCCCACTATGAGTATTTAAAAAGTATATAACACACCACTTTTAAATACTCATAGAGGGAACTAGTCACGCATTCAGTCATCATTTGAGCTTGTTGTTTTGTAATAACAGATTGCATAAATAATCATATAAAATGACGTAAGTATATAATAAATATTCCATAACTTCCTTCATACAGAGTGACACAGTGTCAATTAATGTAAGCACAGTATGTGTGTTGTGTGTTTATATCAATATATAGGCCCATTATCCTTAGACCTACCATTCGATTGAACATTTCAATTGGAGCCAATATCCTTTAACCATCGAGTCAGATATAACATTGATTAAATGTAATAAATTATGTTGTACAAGCGTAAATAATATTGACTTACCAAATGGTATAAATTTTTGAATCTGAGTTACAGATTTAAATAAAACATGTATCAATATTTAGGCTACTTAATTTGTTACAATAATTTTTTACTTATATCTACAGAATTATAACAATATTTGTTTTCTGAGTGTAACGATTTATTACGCCTATATAGTTTTAGTTTATTATTCCGTTCAGATGAAATTGTATTGAATTGTATTTTAAAATTAAATAATTTTTAACATGTTATATCAATGTGCTAGTGAATGTATTCCTTCTTAAAGTAATTAATATCTTTGTCTATTAAAACTGAGTGTTGATTACTCTATGAGTGCACTTCACTACATGTTACGTTGACTGGTGAAATTGAACAAGGTTATGCTTGTTATGCAGTGATTGGATGATTAATGCATAATTATTACCTGGCAGATAAGCTTAATACTTATCACTTATTATTATTTAATTTTTTTGTTCATTCTTCTATCTAGTTGCAGTTTGCTTGATTATTAACGATCTGATAACTAATGAACTCCCGCACTCGCTATTCGCAGTTATGTTTAACGATTTGTTTTTAAAACGTTAATTAATCACACTCACGCGCGGATCGCGTCTGTACTCTGTGACGGATGAAGCTAAAGTGACGCATTCTTGTCCAGCGGCGTCTATTTGGTCTCGTTCTGAAAATATATCTTCTTATTCGTTAATAACAATGCACTAAATCACTTTATATTTTCGCATATTTGACTACTTATTATGGTTATTCACTTTCAAAATATGTTTCACCTAACCGATTTTTATATAATTATTGGTCGCTTAATCTACAGATTAGGCGACCCAAAAATTTATTATAGAGCAGAATGTGTTCATAAAACCTAGGTTACCTTGATTGCTCAGCAGTAAATAATTTCTATTTGTTCTATAACATTCGATCAGAACACAACTTGTGATATAATTATTTCAGAATATTTAAAACAATTTCGACCTAGTTTAGACTAGTTAATTAATTTAGACACAATTATAATAATTTTTTGTTTTTAAAGTTTCTGTAAACATTAAATGTTAATAACCATATATACAATTCAATATAATTTCAATACAATTCGTAAATTTAATTTTCGAAGCGTAGTTCAGGGAGTGAACGTGTATTTCCTAAATATTCCTAAATATTTTTATTTACATAAGTCTGCAGAAATCAATTATTGTCAACTTTCTTCCGTTGATTAATGTTACGTTTTGGTGACTACCAAAACCATGCAGCCAGATCCCTATTATTATATTAAATACGATAATTACTCTTAATATTCCGATCAAAATTTTGCTATCTCAAAATAAAATCGTTGGATGGATCTTAAAATATAATTAAGAACGTGATTTTCAAGATATTTTTCAAAACTTATACCGTTTTAATTAACCACATACTTTTACAATAAATGCGTCCAAAGGAATAAATATTTTGTCAAATAGTACCAATGTGGTGTGCTTTTCACCAATTAGGCCTACATTCTAGATTCATCTTTTCACTTTCGCGTATTCATTTAGAAGCATAATTTATACTGGTGATTTATGATAAATTTATCGAACAAGAATAAAAATAAATTGAGAAAAGCAGTATATTCTAGTTTGTGTCGAAGTAACTGACCTTAGAAAAACAGAACGTTCCTGTTTACATACAATGTTAAAACAATGTAATAATTAACCATCCTGTAGATAAATAATAGAACAAAGTAAAGTAGCGAAATAGTAAATGTGCAGAAATATTTATAATCATGCGTTAAGAAAAGTTCTTAAATTTCAATAACAAATCAAAACTAAGAAGATATTAATGTTTCAAGTACGAATTAGCCTACTTTTTAGTACGAACTCTCTGTATACTTTTTACAGCAAGCCAACTTCTCTTTGACACTAATTATAATGTTTATGCACTAACAGAAAACAGTAAACTTTTTAATTTATTATGACGAGCAGAAACCAACTTCCTTCTTTCTGTATAATGAATAGTACGACATCCCAAATTGAATGTACAAAGAAATGTTCTCTACGACAAAAAAAAAACAAAGAAATAAAACTACTTTGCCTACGGTTTCCAAAAATGTCTTACTCTATTAAGCATCAGGAAACAGAATAGTTAATTTTATTTAATATATCAACATTTAACTGACAAGTTTCATTTTTATTTTTATTTACCTAAGTATTCTGGAAAGTACGTTTATTTTAGTGAAATACAAATATAAATAAAAATTTGTATTTAATACAATACAAAATGTAAGAATATTAGTAGTGTTCAGTTACCGTATAAAGTGTAGTTTTCCACAAATTCGTTCATTGTTTATACAAACTAAGAGATTAACGCGTTCTTCGTTCACGTAAATATCTGTAAACTTTATTAACGGTAAACATCACTATCTGTTACGACCGTGTCATAACACGCATGACAAATGTTTGTCACAGAACTGCGGAAACAAAATAGCTATAACGTGTGCCGTAATATCTGTACGGACATAAATAATACAACACATATCTTTGGCTTTTGTAACAGTGGAACCATGATAACGATTCTCTTAACATAACTCATACATAACTGCAGCAAGCCTAATACTCATTACATTAAACTGCATAACCCTGCCGTTGCCATAATTCATTAGTTATGGGCTTTTCTGCACATTTATTTACAATATTTTTAAACAAAAATTTAGCTAAAAATCACAGATAAAACAGAAGTAAATAATGAAAATTAAAATTTTTTGCAACAAGATAATCACAGTTTGTGTAATTCTATTTGATTTAAATTCTGTAACTATTGCCTTTTAGAGACCGCACAACGGCATGCGCTTCCCACAGAGATAAAGGATAGTTTATAGAAACAAATCTACTTCACATTCTCATTGTGTCTGTAAACCTTCAGATTAAAGAACCCGTTTAAAGTTTAAGATTCAACGCATAAAAATTAATTTTAAACTTTTCCTGAAATCACCAAGAGAAGAGGCAGCAATTGAGACAAGTATCAACTTTATACAGAACAGTCAATATACAATAACAAAGAAACATAGATTAAAGAATGTTATCTGCCACCCTACCAGTACATGACTGGTCGCAAATACTCATATCTTCTCGAGCTGAAGATATCACTTAAGGAATAGTATCTTTTCGTGTGTTTTGATGCTTGATAAACGATTATTACATAGTTTTTAAACGTATTGCAGCCTCAGACTTCTGTTTCTGTATGTAATATCGTTACCCACACAGTCGCCTATTCCTAATACCTGTGTAATAACCGGAACATATTCGCATGATTTGAAACCGAAATAAGGAACAAAAAAATTGTTTGAATTTGGAGATCAAAATTTCGTACCAAATATTCACATTTTAAAGTCCTGAATACATGCATTTTCGTTGGGCAAATACAGGCAAACCGGAACTATTCAGAGTTCTAGCTAAAATGAGACGCATTTGTACGAAATCGCATGGTTACGTCATCGTTCGCTTCGTCTGCAACGTTTAGTATCTGTTTGTCACCTTCTGTATTTCAGTGGTTCCTGCCACACATCAAGAATGTATGCGTTACTTAATTCGTCAAACGTTTGCAGAGCTGTAAGGATGATTGAATTTAATCATCCGTTTTATCAATAAAATGAAATATAGATTCTAAAGATAAGTCTCATCTGTATACTACGTGTAAGGGTCAGCCAGTATTTACAAGACTGAAAGTAATAATGATTTATAAAACAAAAATTGCTCAGCTACTGTGTATTTGTTATTCAATAACAATTGTCTTTTAACTCACAAGCTTACTGTGATTTGGTCATTCCGAGTAGTTTGCCGTCAAACAGATGGTTTTACGTAACGGTCATTGGCTAAATAACCGACGTAGACTGTACAATAAATTTAGTCTCATCTCGTGATTGATTTTCCTACCAATTGTAAAAAGCTGCTTTATCATTTTTCCCACGCGACACAGTTTCTTCGTAAATAATATTGTTTGTTTTCTTTATTTACAAAACAAACGTTTTCCAGAAACTGAAACCAGTTATGAAAGATATGCCAGGTATAATTTTACTTAGAAAAAAGTAAACACATAAGTTTTTGAGGAAACAATTTGTCATATCAATAAATTTATCAATGTCCTTGCCAAGGAAACATTCCACATCCCACCATCATAAATGAGGAATTTAAGAGTGATACATGGTGTTGCTGGTAACAGTGTCCGAAGCTATTTCGTTCTCGTTCATTCCGTACCTGATTGCGTGTGAGAACAACAAAGCATGTGTGGGACAGCTTTTACTTTAATTTAGGCTAGACGGTATCAGTATGAGTAATAGATCAATGCATACACTTCAGTTTAGAAATTATTCATTTGTACCATTGTAAGCACGTGGTAGAAGAGTTCAGTTATTAGCGACTTATACAACAGGTCTTTAGTATCCGATTATTTTGTTATCATTAGACTGCAAGTATGTGTAATACAAAGTATGACTGTCAATGTTTTGTGTTCGAGATTTATCATTTCCGCTCGATTTAATAGCTATTAAGCTCAAATTGGAACTCCTTTTCCCCTAAGTACTCAAACTGAGTCTACCGAGTTTATGAAATAATTTTACAATTTTATGAAACGCAAAGAACCTCACAATTGAAGGTATGTAGTAATGCGATGTCAAGTGACTCACATTTCATACATGAATCGTGGTGTTCACCGTAATGCACAACATTTGATGTAGCTTTCAGCAGGAAATTACACAGTGGTACGCCTATAATCGAATTGTGGGTAATTAAATTGCGTATTCAGATTTTCAACCGCGTACAGTAAACTCATTCCTGGAAACGCAAGGCTACAGTTCGCTTGGGAGAATTTGTAATATTGTTTATCTAAATATGCCTTTTTACGATATTGTAGGCGTACACAAAAGCAAGCCTCATTAAGCCTAATTAATAAACGTATTAAAATTTATTTTAATTTATCTATAAAAACAAAATAAAACTGTAAGGTGTTTATTAAAAACATTACGTATAAAGGCAGTCTTTTTGAGATAAAAATTTTAGTCATTATAATAACAATTTGTTATTACTGCACTTATATTGTAGAACTTAATATTTTTATTTCAGTTAATATTTATAATATTGTATATAACATTTCACTAAGATATCTCAATTCATTCTTAAAGAATTTTTTTTTCGTAATAAAAAACACAAAATGAAGGCCAGACAGGTAAAGAGATATTCCGGACTTATATTTACAGAAACGTTTATTCTTATATTGATGCATATAATCCGAACGATTATTGTTAGGACAAGTTTTACGTTACACGCTGTGTTAATGAATTAAATATAGTTTCATGTATGGACTCTGGTTGAATTTTTTGGTCTTGCACTTTGTACTCACAACGTATAAGAACAACTTGAAATATAGGTTATATTTTAAAGTTTGTTTATATTTGATTAGTTTTACGTAGGCAATTTAATATTTTCCTTTATTATTTAATAAAAGACAATATTATTTCATATCTAAATTTGAACATTTCTATTCTATTACATGCTACTCTCTTCTCTATATTGTAATGGTACATATAACACACCCAGAACCCAATGTATAACAAACGGATTAAAAGCTACCCAAAACAAATTAATCAACAAAAGATGAACATGCAATCATGAACATAGAATGTATTATGACCAAAGTAGAGGAATAAAATAAATTATAATTAATAAGTAAATGTATAGTTGAAGAAGCGAAGACACGACTAAAGACAAGACCACGTACCCAATTACCCAATAGATCAGACAGTGAGAAGAAAACAACGACAACCATTACAAGAAGAAATTTATTAAGTATGATGGAAAAATCAGTGCAATTAGGGAAAAGTCAAATCAAATCAGATACCAAAAGGAAATAATAAAGACAAGGATAAAATGAACTATGAGAATAAAAGTATTGTTGATGATAAAGAAAATAAAAGTGAGTTAAAAAACTTGTTTAAAAACCCTAAGCTGTGACTTCACACTGACATAAACTTATTAATAAAATGACTTCAATGACTGGACGGTACAAACGGAACTCAAAAATAAAATATTGAGAGTAGAAATTAAGAGGGAGAGTGAATACAAGAATTGTAAATGTATAATTAAATAATGTATAAAAATGACAACTAGACAATGTCCGAAGGACTAATAAAATTTGTGAAGTAGAAATAAAATTATCAAAGACAACTATTACTCAATAATAAAGGTTGAGATAATAACAAAAAAGAAAAATCACCATAAACAATAAAAAGTCAGCTTTAAGTAAAAGTAAATAATCATACAATGTGTAGAAAACAGAATCTGAGATTCAGCTATTGTTGAGAAACCAAGATAGGACATAACCTTTTCTGGCCAACAAGTTTCCAATAAAATAGTAAAAACAATGACTGAAATGATGTTAAATTAAAATGTATTGGGGTGTAAACTAACAAGAGACTATAAGAAGCATTCCATGTACAAAAGGTCATAGTATAAAGGAACTTAAGTACAGAATAAATGTAAATTAATGTGACCAAGTATACCACATAGAATGGGTACCTGGGACAGCAAAAATCACACATAAAACTGTAATAAAAGAATAGGGACTCAACCCATGATATTAAATATTATGTCACATGACATAATAACGTTCATGTGAGGCAAATCAATGCTTATGGCCAGCAAATTAATAATAATAATGTAAATTATAAGTAAACCCTAACTGATACTAAATGCAAGAAATTAAGTAAATTCAACCAAATGTCAAAATATAAATGCAGAACCAAACACTGCCAAGTATTAAAATAGCTATAAGAACACTGATATAAAATAAAAATAATAAAGAGATAAATGTGGAAAAATTCCAGTAAGAAAAATATAACACTCAAGTATACTGAAAAATAATCAGAGAAAATGTGATTAAAGTAAAATAAAACAATAATAGCTGATACAATCAGAAGTGGTAATGATAAGTTCATTATAGATAGGCCACAACAAATATGGGTTACAAAACCCTAATATTATAAAATGGTTAATAAACACTTAGAATGACAATAGGCCAAGAGTCTAGTCAAAGGAAAATAAATAATTAAGAGAAATAACTAAATAATGATACGAGAAAAAATATTGTACAGTATTGATAAGTAATCACGAAGGACAAAAATGAAGAAAAATGGTGTATTAAATATAAGAATCTTTAATATAAAAAAGTGATAAACACATAAAAAAATCGGGCAGTAGGCCTAAACGAAAGGTGAAAATTTTAGCTAATTACCACCTAAAACTTTAACGGGTGGGGCGATAAATAATGACTCAATAAGCATGATAATAATAATTAGTATTCGGAGAGTGAAAATATTCTGAGATTCTTTAATAAAACATAAACATTTAACACGTGATTGTTATTGAAGTTTTTTGGTTAACTAGGGTTTATTGTAACCTAACTTTATTAACATAAAATAATGAAAATTTTCTTAACCATACTAACATCTCACTGTACTATGGTTATACATGTAATCTATTGAGGAACTTCATCACCTATCTTCTTGGATTGGCTACAAACAAAGTTAACGGGTTACTGGAAATGACCCCTTCCTATGGTTGGGGGTTATTATACATTTAGCTATAATCTTAAGGTTAATCACAATATAATACTTAATCTACTATATTTCATTCTTCGTATTGTTTAAATTAGCAGCCATCCTTACTATTTCTTTTATGAATTTGCTAACTGCTATAATTTTTTATTGTTCGACTAAGCTTTTCGTCATTGTATTAGTCTTTCTCTTTTTTCTGTACTTCTCATTCATGTGTTACCAGCAAGGGAACTGAGCACATGTGCTAACTTTCACTTAAAATGACTTTTTAAAAAAAGAATTACAAAACGCAATGGCAAGAAGTATAAGAAGTGAAACACCAGAAAGTTGCTGAGACGATGTAAAATAGAGGCAAAACAAATTCCAAAGTATTAGCGCAAAAAACAAGAAAATATGTATCGGAATTGACACAACCGAAAAGTTCAAAGAAGGATAGACGGACGGACGCATGAAAAATAATAGAAACGAGTCCAGAGACTAAATACTGGAGAAAACCAGTGAGTTCAATTGTTCGGTCCAGGTATGTTTTGTTACAGAATCAAAGCAAACATCACTACATACAGAAGAAACGACATTAAAACTGTAACAAAATGTAAATGTTTATATCTAAACAAAGTTTATATACTTTTTAGGAGACTGAAAAGAGGAAAAACGGGATGAGCAATGAATGGAGCGATTTCAAAAACGTCTTCTATATGCAAAACATCCATTCTACACACTGACTTTTCTATGAGATACTTCAATCGTCACTGCAATTCGTGCTAATTTTATAGTAAAATTTAAACTCAAATCCAGACTTTTTAATAGCTTTCACAGGATGTCGGGTCAAGGATAGGCACATTACATTAGATTTACGGTACATGACTGTGCCAATAGGGTAGAACTAGCCGCCCTAAACACAGGCCGGCTAAGCCACTCTAAATGTATTCGAACCCAGGACTGATCACCTTACAAAAGAATATACGTACAATGTATATATATACGTTGTCCCAGTTCAACTCATAATTTACTTTTTTTTTATAAATTATTATATTGACAAGTAACGTGGTTTGTTTTAGGTATTATTTACATATGTGACTTTACACTTCCAGTTCTGCGGCAATTTGTGATTGGATGGCAGTAACCTCAACGTATTCTCGCATGCTCCCGAATCTAACTATTTAAGTTCTATTTAAAAACAAATACAACCTACTTAATTTCTTTAGTTCAGCTTTTAACACTAAATTTTACATTTAAAATAGATATATTTATACAATGTATTTACCTATTTAAAGTATAATAAAGACTGCGTTAATTCACAATAATTTATGAACAGATCTGTAGAATGTTTTGAATTTGTTTATTGTAGTTATAAACAAACACTTTTGATAGTAAAACAGATGCATAAAACGTAGCACATATGTTCGAATAGGTACTAGGTACTCTATGAATCGGTTTCGCGTTTGTCAGGTTTTCCGTTTTCCATGTTTTGTCTGTGTTAACTTATTTAGCTAAAAACTATACAATAATTTATGTTTAGAAAATGTTTTAAGTATACGTTAAACAATGAATTTTATTATTTCATTTTATTTTGTTCTAATACTATACATTATGCATTTGGAGAGTACATGTTTACCAGAGAACATTTTAAGGCCAAAACGTACTTAGTGAAAAGAACAGCGAGAATAATAATATGAAAAGTACAGTTAAAAGAAATTACAAAAACAACCACACCAACAAACGAATAAGAATCGGAATTTACACTACTGAAAAAGCAAATAGGAAGATACGGATGCTTGAAAAGTAAAAGAGACGAATCCAGAGACCAAAGAGGAGCGAATACTGGGGAACATAAATTAGTCCAGAAGAGACACGTTTTTGCTTTGAAATCAAAGCAAACTGACTGCTTATTGGAAAAACTGTTTTCAGTAACAGAAACCAGATGAACAAGATATAACAAAACGAGGTTTACATACTTTCTGATGGGGTGAAAAGGAAAAAATATACTTCTATATTTATCTGAATTATATAAAAAATCTACTTTAACTAAATCTTGGCCTTTTCTTCAACTTGTCAGCTGTAATTAAAGGTAAGTGGATGAGTTGATCCAGCGGGCTGCAGTTTACGCAACCTGCACATTTGTCAACGGGAACTGATTATTTACAGAGTATTATAGGCTGGGCATGATTACCATGCCTGCGGCCATTAGATTAACTAACTAAAAGCATTTGCACGTAACTGCCGACTAATTATACTGCGACACACCGTCACTGGCGTAGATTGAGAATTTTCAATATAATCCCACCACACTGCATTAAAATGAGAAGATAGTAGGTATTAGCCTAAACATAATTATGTGTGTTCAAAAAAGATTATAATTTAAACAATCAATATGTTTTAAAATATTTTAAACTTTTATTACTTACAAACTTAGAACAAATATTTCAACAATGTGGCCCAAAAGACCAGTAATCGTAGCATTCAGATTTTAATTAGTTGCAACTAAAAACTGCACCTCAGCCTCAATAATAAACATTTATTTCCTGTGTTTCGTTTACTGCTAACGTAAGCACGCGCAACCAGCTTCCAATATAGTTACCGACGGGAATCTTCTCACCTAACCGTTTCTCACCTGCTCACATACATTTTGTCCTCATAGTTCTGTACATGTCAAAAAATACTAGTTTACTTGTGTGTCTTTTACATTTGCTTATTTGCATTTTTCTCTTCTTGTTATTCCTGTCCATACTTCTCTGTGCAGTATGTAGTTTCTGTTTCACTTCCGTGTTCATACTCTATAATTCTGACCAGTAAATCATAATAAGATATATAAGGATTAAAAGACTGTCATTTTAAAACTAACAATGTTTCGTTGTTCGAAAGGAACGAACATTAGATGTATTCAAACCTTCCAGAATAGAGTGCTACGGAACATGGTAAGTGCTCCATGGTACATCAGAAATAGTGATATACATCGAGACCTTAGGATCCCTGATGTCGCCAGTGAAATTAAAAGTTTTGCTGCAAAGCACGAATCTAGACTACACCAGCATATCAATGTAGAAGCTATTCAACTGCTTGACAACACCAATACAGTGAGAAGGCTGAAGAGAACTAAAACTTTTGAATTAGTGTAGTGAAGTGTGTGCAGAAATCTAGAAAGTAATATATAGTACACCAGTGGGTGACTGTATAAGTAACTTAAATTATAACATTAGATGTAAATTGATGGTTGGTCTTTTAGACCAGTTTCAAAAAAAAAAAAAAAAATTCTTTATTCGTTATTTTATATGTGATCAGTTTTAAAAATTCTTATTTATTGTCATGTAGTTTTGGAACACAGGAAAATATGAAAAAATAGATGATGGCACTGTGCCATGCACTACATCTTTTACTTTTGTTTGGTGTCCGGTTCATGTAGGTAATAAGAGACCTGACGATACAGCGAGAAACACAGCTTAAGTTTCGCGCACGCATTACCTATTTACTGTTAGCACATAACCAAGTTGGTTGCTTTTTGTTTTGTTATTGTATTAGCGAATCTTTATTTAGCTTGTAAAACATTATCCTTGTTTATGAAATTTAAAATCGGTGAACTACAAGAATTAAACTCAGAAGTGTATACGTCTTGGCAGTAAATAAGCAGAACAAAAATGCCACTGAGCTCAGAAACAATACGGGAATCACAGTATACGTTCGTTAGCACTGAGTGTGAAACAGTACTGACAGCACCAAGCAAACCAACATCAGATATTAGTTTAGCTTAGCTTTAAGTCTGAAGCGGCCTTTAGTCAGTAATACCGCGACACCTACACGTAGTCATCCGGCATACCGTTCTGCTTATCATTACACCTAGTTAAATGGAGACAAATTACTCTACCGCACAGTGGCCTCAAATCCCAAACACCTGCTCAATATATGATTGCGGTTTTAAATTTATACTAAATTTAGCATAGAGGGTTTTCGAGCTCACTGATTATGAAACCCAAACAAAATGATGAAAAAGAATATGGTAAATGTACTAGGCGAATATTACTGTTTTGTATGAAAACAAAATAGATATATTTTTTTTTATGAAAAACCTACAAATAAGTAAACAAATACCTATAAAATACAATCATAAATTCAATAATTTCTAAAACTGGCAAAACTAGTCTTAACTGCAATAAAATTATTCACAGTGTATTAAATGGTTTAGACAATTATTCATGGTATTTGAATGTTTCACTTTGCTCAAAACATGTGAATTGACTCCCATCAATTACTTTACAAAAATTTCAATATACATTTTCTTAGAGCCAAATGTTTGGACTTAAAAGTTTATAGAATTTTGAAAGCCACTTCATTTATTGTAAACTTTCAATAGTTTGGTAGTTTGGTACTAAATAACTAAGGCTTTTAATAACTTGAAATTATTTCATTTTTAGGTAGAGAACTATCAAAAAGACAGTTTGGTTTGAAAGATAAGTTAATTTTATGGACAGATACAAATTTAATTTCAATCTCTCAAAGATATAAAGAATAGATTTTAATATAGTTTGGATCTCAAGTTCAGCTATATAACCAGCTATATTCAAAAGATGTATTACGTATATTTAACACAAATTTAATAAGAATTTGCTAGAAACATCCAACAGGATTTTAATATTTATATGAAATATTTTGTAGATACTAGTGTCATTTAATATATTAAAGACAATGATCATAAGTAATACGGAAATTAAATATTTTTTATTATTTATTATTACTTGTGATACATAATATATTAAATCAGAAATATATAATAAATACTGATTAATAATAATAATATTTTTAATTATAATAACTGCAGTAAAATTCTAACGTTTTCAAACGTATTTATTTCAAGTTTTCGTATTTTTCATTACAAAAACTTGAATAAACATGAAGTGCTGCTGCCTACAGTTGCTTCTTACTTTTCCTATTAAATAAATGAGTAAGCCACAATTTACACGTGTTTATCTAGCACAACTCTGAAGAACGTATATAATTTTCTATCAATTTTTATTGAAACTCATGAACTTTTTCATAAACTTTGAGTAACCTCACTTGTATTAGATTGGTTTTTATATTATTAATATGGTATTTGAATGAGTGCTGGTTCATTATTAGTAGTTACTAATAACTTTGAGAGACCCATTTCATAAAATTCAAATCGGGAAATTGTTCGAATTTTAACATACATCTAAATAAAACGCTTCTTTTTGTTGCGTGTCCGTCAGATGCTACTCGTTTGGCAGCATACAAGCAAGTATAACAGATTATACTTTTCTAACCCCGGTTCATGACACTCCTTCTACTTGACGCAACAGTCTAAATGCCTTACCTTGAAACGTTAATTTTTACTTTTGACCAGGTTTTAGGGATCTGGAACTACCGGGGGTGTTATTGTGGGAGCTGTACCACAGCTGGTGTGCGCAGCAGGGTATGGGTCTTCAGTAAGGAAGATCTCAGCATACGTTTTTCTGAATAACAATTTATAATATTGAAGACTAACACAGAAAACTTAAGCTAAACAACATAATTTGTAAAGTACTTCAAGCTGAATACAATAAGAAGGCACCCACAACTAAAAGAACACTAACAGTCTCCAAAGTAATGTTTACATTATTATGTTAACAACAAATACGGAGTTATTAAAGAAGAATGAACTGATTTCATAACGCAATATTGTAGGAAGGAAAAGTAATACAAAATTCCAACCAAAGTTCGAAGTACTCTAAGCATAATCAAGTTTTCAAGAAGTGTTCAAAAAGACAACTGATTTCATGATACAATTTTTCAGTTCTCAAGCATTGTCATGGAATGAGTCATTGTCCATTTGATAGAGGAGGGTTCTAAGTTTTGAATGGTTGCCACACGAGCTCTGTAGTCACGTAATTTCTAGGCAACACTTGTTTATTTGTTTGCACTCGAAATGGTGTGTCAGAAGCAAAAAAGCGTTCTGCGTTCTCGAGCTCGTGAAAACAAAATCGGTTGTCACAATGCAGCGTGCTTTTCGGAGGTGATTCAAACTAGATATTAATCAGCCCTCTCCGCAGAACATTTGACGGTGGTTTCGACAGTTTGAAGAGAGTGGGTATGTGCGCAAAGAAGAAAGTCCAGGACGACCAGGGTCCTGTGAGATTCACAGGAAAAAGTGAAGAGAATTCATGTTGCATTTGAGCGGAGCCCACGGAAGTCCACAAATCGAGCTAGCAATGAGCTTGATATCCCAGAATCTACTATATGGCGTGTGCTAAGAAGACGCCTACATTCAAAACCATACAGACTGCAGCTTGTTCAGGTACTTACCAATAACGACAAGAGGAAGCGAATGGAATTTTGTGATTAGATGTGATTAGATGCTGGAAATGATAGAAGACGAAACATTCATTTCACGTGTAATTTTCAGTGATGAAGCAACCTTTCACTTAAAGCTCACGAAGTTGTTTAGTTGAGCACGAAGAAATTCCAATAAGGTGAACGTCTTCTGTACTGTGTCTAAGGACAAGGTTTATAGTCCCTTTTTCTTCTAGGGAAACACCGTTACAGGTCAAACGTATCTCGATATGCTTCAACAGTGCTCTTCCCGATACTGCGAGAAGATTCAGATGACTTCATTTTACAACACGATGGAGCACCGCCCCATTGGCACTGTATGATTCGAGCTTTTCTAAATAAAAAGTGCCCCATCGGTGGATTGGTCCGAAGGGGGCCCAAGACTTTGCTGTTTGTGCTTAGCCTTCAAGATCCCCAGATCTCATCGTAGTAATATTTTCTTGTAGGGATATGTAAAAGATAGAGTGTTATTCCACCACTACCCACCTCGATGACCTTAAACACTGAATAACAACAGCGAACAACTCAGTGGATCGTGATATGTAGCTACGCGTCTGGGAAGAATTCTCGTATCGCCTTGATGTTTTCTGTGCAGCAAGTGGTGGCCAAATTGAACACTTGTAAGACGGGAAATAAAACTTGATTATGAGTAGAATGAATCCTTGATTTTGTAGTGACCGTCAATCAATCAATTTTAACGATGAGCGTTTGGAAGGATCGGTCAAAAAGTAACAACAATTTTAAATTATTTGTGTTTTAAATTTTGACCGTTAAAATTTATGAGTAGAATACTTGTGATTTGGTTGGAATTTTGAATTACTTTTCCTTAATAAAATACTGCGTTACAAAATCGGTTCATTCTTTTGAATAACCCTGTACAATGTAAATACTGTACAAAAGGGGAATGTAAAAACGATGTTGAATATCTAACACATGTAAGGGAAGGGAAATATTTTGTAAAGCATATTTGTGAACGGTACAAAACATGTATACTGCAATGCTAGAAATTATCAGTTGAATACAGTTAATTCAATAGTCTTAGGAAGACAAATAAAAATTAATGTTACGAATGTTCAAACGTTAGTTTTAAAATGACAGTCTTTTAATCCCTATATATCTTATTATGATTTACTGGTCAGAATTATAGAGTATGAACACGGAAGTGAAACAGAAACTACATACTGCACAGAGAAGTATGGACAGGAATAACAAGAAGAGAAAAATGCAAATAAGCAAATGTAAAAGACACACAAGTAAACTAGTATTTTTTGACATGTACAGAACTATGAGGACAAAATGTATGTGAGCAGGTGAGAAACGGTTAGGTGAGAAGTTTCCCGTCGGTAACTATATTGGAAGCTGATTGCGCGTGCTTACGTTAGCAGTAAACGAAACACAGGAAATAAATGTTTATTATTGAGGCTGAGGTGCAGTTTTTAGTTGCAACTAATTAAAATCTGAATGCTACGATTACTGGTCTTTTGGGCCACATTGTTAAAATAATTGTTCTAAGTTTGTAAGTAATAAAAGTTTAAAATATTTTAAAACATATTGATTGTTTAAATTATAATCTTTTTTGAACACACATAATTATGTTTAGGCTAATACCTACTATCTTCTCATTTTAATGCAGTGTGGTGGGATTATATTGAAAATTCTCAATCTACGCCAGTGACGGTGTGTTATCGTGCAAATGCTTCTAGTTAGTTAATCTAATGGCCGCAGGCATGGTAATCATGCCCAGCCTATAATACTCTGTAAACAATCAGTTCCCGTTGACAAATGTGCAGGTTGCGTAAACCGCAGCCCGCTGGATCAACTCATCCACTTACCTTTAATTACAGCTGACAAGGAGAAGAAAAGGCCAAGATTTAGTTAAAGTAGATTTTTTAATATAATTCAGATAAATATAGAACTATATTTTTTCCTTTTCACCCCATCAGAAAGTATGTAAACCTTGTTTTGTTATATCTTGTTCATCTGGTTTCTGTTACTGAAAAGAGTTTTTCCAATAAGCAGTCAGTTTGCTTTGATTTCAAAGCAAAAACGTGTCTCTTCTGGACTAATTTATGTTCTCCAGTATTCGCTCCTCTTTGGTTTCTGGATTCGTCTCTTTTACTTTTCAAGCATCCGTATCTTCCTATTTGCTTTTTCAGTAGTGTAAATTCCGATTCTTATTCGTTTGTTGGTGTGGTTGTTTTTGTAATTTCTTTTAACTGTACTTTTCATATTATTATTCTCGCTGTTCTTTTCACTAAGTACGTTTTGGCCTTAAAATGTTCTCTGGTAAACATGTACTCTCCAAATGCATAATGTATAGTATTAGAACAAAATAAGATGAAATAATAAAATTCATTGTTTAACGTATACTTAAAACATTTTCTAAACATAAATTATTGTATAGTTTTTAGCTAAATAAGTTAACACAGACAAAACATGGAAAACGGAAAACCTGACAAACGCGAAACCGATTCATAGAGTACCTAGTACCTATTCGAACATATGTGCTACGTTTTATGCATCTGTTTTACTATCAAAAGTGTTTGTTTATAACTACAATAAACAAATTCAAAACATTCTACAGATCTGTTCATAAATTATTGTGAATTAACGCAGTCTTTATCTATACTTTAAATAGGTAAATACATTGTATAAATATATCTATTTTAAATGTAAAATTTAGTATTAAAAGATGAACTAAAGAAATTAAGTAGGTTGTATTTGTTTTTAAATAGAACTTAAATAGTTAGATTCGGGAGCATGCGAGAATACGTTTAGGTTACTGCCATCCAATCACAAATTGCCGCAGAACTGGAAGTGTAAAGTCACATATGTAAATAATACGTAAAACAAACCATGTTACTTGTCAATATAATAATTTATAAAAAAAAAGTAAATTATGAGTTGAACTGGGACAACGTATATATATACATTGTACGTATATTCTTTTGTAAGGTGATCAGTCCTGGGTTCGAATACATTTAGAGTGGCTTAGCCGGCCTGTGTTTAGGGCGGCTAGTTCTACCCTATTGGCACAGTCATGTACCGTAAATCTAATGTAATGTGCCTATCCTTGACCCGACATCCTGTGAAAGCTATTAAAAAGTCTGGATTTGAGTTTAAATTTTACTATAAAATTAGCACGAATTGCAGTGACGATTGAAGTATCTCATAGAAAAGTCAGTGTGTAGAATGGATGTTTTGCATATAGAAGACGTTTTTGAAATCGCTCCATTCATTGCTCATCCCGTTTTTCCTCTTTTCAGTCTCCTAAAAAGTATATAAACTTTGTTTAGATATAAACACTTACATTTTGTTACAGTTTTAATGTCGTTTCTTCTGTATGTAGTGATGTTTGCTTTGATTCTGTAACAAAACATACCTGGACCGAACAATTGAACTCACTGGTTTTCTCCAGTATTTAGTCTCTGGACTCGTTTCTATTATTTTCATGCGTCCGTCCGTCTATCCCTCTTTGAACTTTTCGGTTGTGTCAATTCCGATACATATTTTCTTGTTTTGTGCGCTAATACTTTGGAATTTGTTTTGCCTCTATTTCAGATCGTCTCAGCAACTTTCTGGTTGTTTCACTTCTTATACTTCTTGCCATTGCGTTTTGTAATTCTTTTTTTAAAAGGTCATTTTAAGTGAAAGTTAGCACATGTGCTCAGTTCCCTTGCTGGTAACACATGAATGAGAAGTACAGAAGAAAGAGAAAGACTACTACATTTGGTAGCCTTTGATAATATTTTACTATTGTAAATAAAGTCTACATGCTTGAAAACCCATCTTTACCAATCATTGCAATTCCTTCTTAACGGTACCAGCTTTCTACGACTGTCAAACTAAATATGAAAATCTGGACACGACGGTGTGTTTTCTTTTTTAAGATCCAAATTTTTCATATTTGAGTGGTCTACATTAATATTTTTGGATTAACAAATTTTTATGTTTGAAATAGCACTCTCTGTAATTTGTTGACATATCGGTATGCTTTTTTCATACATTGTGACTATAATCGATTATTCAATCAGAAAACGATGCAATTGAATGCACAACGCGAAGTGCACAATGCACACCTATGTTACAAATATATATAAAGCTCAGTTTTGAACTATTCCGAAACACAAAATCTAAATACAAAATATTTTAGAAATTTTGTTATCAGGTACAAAATATGTATAGAACCTACACACACCTGGGCAATCTGGTATTTTTGACAGGTATTTTTGAAATAATTCAACAAATTTTAATAATTGTGCATCATAAGTCTCAGGACTAAAATGTATTTATTCAGTACTGCTAGTGTCAAACAACGTATGACGCACTCTGTATATTTATTATAACTTATAATGTAAATATTTCATACTCTATAAATAGTCTAATCTCCTGTCAGATTATTTTGTACTGTACAGCCACTCGAACAAGATTACTTAACAAGTTGTTTGTTACATATATAAAGAGTTTATACTTTCTTCATTTTCGTATTGTTTACACTACAATCGACGTTTGTAAGTAAGAATTCAGGATATTTTAAGGTGTAATGTGCCGGTTCGAAGCCGGCGGTTACAAAAAAATTCTAGAAAGTTTTCGTGATCGTAAAATACGTGAGGGAGGCAGCGGAGCGGACTTTGTTCGACGGTGTGAGGGGAGCGGCGGTGTGTGCGTTGCGCGCGCAGCCCGGCTATGTGCTATGAAAATTGTGTGCCGGCTTGTGCAGTCAACGCTTGCCCTCGCTCAGAGTATCGTCTCGTCTCCGCTCTTTGTATTGTTCTACGCAGTTTGAATCTCTCTACATGATGGGCTAGAGAATAAACGACTCTCGGTAAGAATTAATTATTTTCATTAGTTGTTTGGATATTTAATAACAAGATATATGCTATCGTGTGAAGTACGTATTTATGTGTGTGCGACCTGACAAAGTTATGTAAGAGATATTTTTTTTACTGTTGTACGCAACGCCCTTTATATAGCCATGCCTTATTATTTTCTGTAGTAATGCGAGAAGTTTCAAGAGTTATTCTCATAGTAAAAGTGCATTACCTAAAAATTAATCACCAAAAAACTTGGTGCGCAGTCAAGTAGTGAACTGTGTCCGTGCATGTAGTATACTGTCGCAGTCTTTGTTAATTAACTTCACAAATGGAGAATGAAGTGTGAGAGCTTCTATGTATGAAACTTAATTGAAGATAAAACATTCTCAATGCTGTGAGTGACTTGCTGTTAAAATTTTTTTTTGGTTAAATAATGATTACCGCTCTGCACGTGGCCGGTTTAACCTGCAAAATTTTGTCGAAGCATGTTGTCTGAGTACAGTTCACTTTCTATCAAGCCACAATTTAATAAGTTCTGTTCATGATGCAAATTACTTATTCCATGGCTGATTTTAGACTATTTAAGCAGGTTGTAAAAACTTTAATTAATGAATTTTGTGCCTTTGGTGAGAGTTGGCTGGCGGCCCGTTAAGAGGTTAATTACCTTAACTCGGGTGTACATTTTTATAGTCAGTTCTCTAATTTACTTGAATTCTTAGGGTTCTTGCACGAAGCCGGGTTCCTGGCTTGCTGTGGGCTGAACATCTGCTCAAGCTGTGAACCATGTCAAGATCGCCTACGAAGAGGGAGACGGAGACCGAATTCCTATGTTGCACTCGCCAGCACACTTGAGGTGATAATTATACTTATTTCATTTTTTGGGGCCGGGCCGGCAGTGTGCCCGTTTACTGCAAATTGCATAGATGCCATGGGACCACGTGTCCAGACTGTTTACCGGGAAGTTGAGCTGTGATCATGACTCTGAACACTATAACTGAAATTTCATAAACCTTTTTATAACTCATTTAAATAACACTAAATGCTATGCCTGTAAGTGCGTGCTGCACTGCGAGAGCGCGCCAGAAAGATTTTAATCTTGTACCATTTTATTGTTGCATCTAATCTTTTACTCTTTACAAAATTTAATTATTGCTCAGTAGTTCTGTTCCGGCTGGAACAGCTGTGTATAAATTTTAAATTGACTATGGATTTCACATTTAAGGGCTGGGGACTTTCCGGTGTTTTTTCCTTGGGACTTTCTGGGATTACAAAATGGTACGTAGTTTTTCTGACACGCTGGTACAACTTCAGACAGGTCGAATGCCTGTCAACTTTTGTGAACTACATGTGGGCGCGCTCCCTCAGATGCCAGAGCACAACCACCTTACTGTATTCTTTTCTTTAATTAATTTTTTTTTATAGTCATTTGAGGCTAATAGAATTAATTCCTAATGTAATGGGAATATTTTAATTGATTTTGCCCCTTGCACAAGGGCTAAACTGATTGTTTTCTTAACGGGCCAACACATATGGGTTGACTTCCCATTTATAGCTTTGCTGTGTTATTTTGACTATAAAACATGTATTCATCATTTTCTTTTTGAGTAAATTATGTATTGTCAAAATCTTCAGAAATTGTAATGCCTCAAACAATTAATATTGTTTACTAATGTATATAGAGATTGATTCTTTTTTGTAATTTTTTGAAGTCAAATAACTGTTTAGAATTTTATAAATACCTTCTGAAAATAGAGGACGTAGTTGTCAGTTTCAATTAATGATGTGAAAGGAACTTAAGGTTCACACACTCATCTTGGGTCATTGATCAATGGAATGCTAGATAAAGGGGTGGTCCGGTTGTTTGTGCCTCATGAATTATTATCATTTTTCTGGGGGTTTTGGCTTTTGTTATTCTACTGAACGGGTTGCCTATTGGCGTATATTTTATCACTTCCGAGTTATAAGATTGTAGTTACTCTACCTGTTGGGTGGGTGCATTCCAGGGGCATGCGTGTTAAAAACTAATGTAACTGGGAGTTGGTGTACCTTGTGTTCTGTGTGTGTTGTTATGTGTCTAGCTAGCCACGAGATGTGAGAATATTTTTTAATTATATATGCATGTGTCCACTGATGTATATACACTTGTCATTCTTAATATTTATACACACTTGTTATTCTTAAGATTTATACACACTTGTTATTCTTAAGAGTTATACATACTTGTTATTTTTTTACTTGTATTCATGCTTGTGATTGGGCACATATGTTATTCTGATTTGAAGATGTGAAAGCAGCGCAGGAAGGAAAATAAATTGTTATCGTTCTGTTACAGCTGAGTTTTATTGCAAGTCCCGTCATACTGGACCCAGCATAATTTTTGCTTCTCTAGGCTCCTGCCTAGTTCTAGATAACTTGTAACCTCTCTTGAAATACCAAAAGCATAGAGAGGTTACAGTAAGTACTAAAATATTTTATTTAAATTGAACAATACATTTAGAAAATTTATAAATACATTTTCTTGTAACACTTAGCCTTGTTAAACATTAAATTAAGCTGATATTTCATTTCAGTCAGTTCGGGGAATTTCTCTTATGATTGGATTCTCTAATTTAGTTACTACATCCATAAATGTAAATTAATTTAGTTACGGAGTGCTTAGAAGCCTTTGATAATTAACTGGAATAGAAGATTGCTAATAACTTGCCTATAACTTCCTTTAATTAGCTTACAGAAATAATTTGTTCCGTTATATATCTTGAATCGTAATAGAGGAAATAAATACTCCTGTCTGTACATGTTCGTCATTGAAATCAGCGCATGATCAACAGGAATTGCCTGTGTTAATGTATCTAAACTGCGACAGTACCACCGTATACGGTACTGTGCATTGCAAAAATAATCAAAATAATTAATAAAAATAAATAAATCTATGGTTAATAGACATGATTCAGATTGCAAGCTGGATTGTTTAAAATATAGGGAAGTAAAATATTCAGGCATGTACACGCATATCTGGCAACCTGTCGCTAGCTGTGTGTACATGTGTATTTTGTTTGTGTGTGTAAAGCCTGTCCGTTCCTGGACAGTAACCACCCCTATTCAAATGATGTTAGATTTTAAGTATAATTTTAATTATAAGAAAAATATGTATGATAATGTAAAACAAAAGACACCAAAGTGTGTATTTTATAAAGATGCACAAACGGTTAAAAACCCGTTTAGAAGTGACGTAAAGTGAAATTAAAATGAATAAAAAGTGAATAACTCCCTGAATAATTATAATAAAAAAGTGTAAGTTACATATAATAGACATATGAAAATTAGCGATCGATTGAGTATCTTGTAGTGAAAAACAGACTTCGCAATTCGCGAAGATAAGCGAAATTAGTGAATCGGACGAGAGTGGGAGAAAGGACGCGTCGACAAACTCTGACAAGACAGATATTGTTCAGACAAGAGCTTTTTCACGATGTGGCTATAAATACCAGGTCGCGCTAATAAAGTTTCTTCTTCTATATTCAACCGTTGCCGTAGGCGGCTATGTCAGTCAACTACGCGATCGTAAATCTATAGTAAGCGTCACCTGACGAACTGGGAGGCAGAACAGAGGTTCGATGGACACGCCTACAACCCATGATGTGAGCAGAGACAACAACAACAAAAACGACAATCAGTGGAATCCTGGAGGAGGGCCCGAGGACCCAAGGACACGAAGGACTGTAGCAAGGACTGGAAAAGGACCCAAGGACACGAAGGACACGAAGGACTGGAGCAAAGACTGGAAGAGGACCCGAGGACACACTGATAATTTGCCACATCAAACGAGGTGGTAAAAACCCATAATAATTACAGACAATTAAAAGACAATATTTAAACTAGAATGAAAGACATTCAGAACTCTTGCTAACTGAATTTAATTTGTACATAATAATGTAAAGTCTAAATTGTTAATTTAGAATAATGTCTCATGTATAGCAATTAATATTGGAATAACGTAAATGCTATGAGAGAGCAATGTTTGATTTTTAAATTGAAGTAAATTAAAATAATTAGTAAAATCTTTAATTGATAAAAGAGAAATGCATATGCAGTAGAAAAGAATTAAAGCCCAGTAACATTAAAGAAATTGAAATAAAAGTAAATTTATTGTTGAAATAAATCGATAAGCAATTGCAAAGATGGCTACACTAAATGAGTAAGCCGAGAGCGGAAAGAGTTATAAATAAGATTAGATAATAAGATTTATGTATAACCTGTTTAGATATAAATTATTCACCAGAAGACACATACATAAGATCGTATAAGCGATGAATAATGAATTTTTGTATTGCCGAAGTAAGTAAAGAGGTTGCTAAATAAACAATGTAGAGATTTAGAAAATAGATTATGCATTCTTTTTATTACGATTACACCTAACATCATTACTTTGTAGTGTTATATAAATTTGGCGCTCCAAAAGCGTGGGGCACCTCAAATTAAATTACATTAAATTTGTGTTGCGTTATAAAGCATATTAAGTTATTCGAATTTAAGTAAACTTTCGTCAAATATTACATTTCGGAACATAAAATATTTTTACAATATTGTACAATGTATCAGTTTTAATAGGTCTAATGCTTTCGCCTCTCGATCCCACAAGTAGTAAAAGTATTTTAATTTATAATAGACCGATGCCAGGGATGAAGACTACTTAAATTTTAAGGTTTAAACATAAGTGGAGGGCAGAAATAAGTAGTGAAGTGATGTAAGTTAATTATGCCAAATATAATTAGATCACTACCGATTCGGATCACAAAGTGTTTTATGGGTAAAAACTTAAACGTTTTACCTTATAGCCTGAACCAGTTTTCGCTTATTATAAGCTTCGCCAGAGGCTGCCATCGGGAGCGCTGTCCGTCTTGTTCTTAGCGACAGTGTCGACTTTTGAAGAATCGATGTTGTGTGTGTGGGGTGGGATTTTTCGAATAATGTGTGTGATTTGAATTGTGTCTGTTCGTTTAGGATGCCGTTTTATTTTTTTTTATGTTTGTATATTTCCAATTGTTCAAGTGTGTCTAGTTTTCGGCCTTTCATGTGTACGTGTAGAATATCCATGTTATTATCGATGTTTTTGTATGTGTAGTTTGCTTCAATGAGGTGGTTTGCAAAGGTGGATTCGGTAGTGGAGTGTAGTGCCTTTGTGTGTTCAATGCATTTTTGTTTGAAGCTACGTCCTGTCTGGCCTATGTAGAATTTGTTGCAGTGTGGGCGATTTAGTTTGTAAACACCGGGTAGATCGAATTTGTTCTGTGATTTGTGTGTGTATTTTGATAGTGTGTGTTCTGTTTTGTTTGTAGTTTTGTATGCGATTCTATATCCTGCTTTTTTGAATTTGTGGGCTATTTTTTCAGTGTGGTGATTGATGTACCTATGTTAGTGTTATGAATTTGTTGTTTTCTGTCTTTGCCTATTGTTTGTTTTGTGTTTTGTGTAGGAGTTTATTGACTGTTGTTCTGTTATATCCGTTGGATTCTGTTACTAACGGGGATATTTATGTACGTTGATTTAATTTTAAATTTTATAACTCTAAGTAGATTAAAACGTAGTCATGGGGATGAAAATGGAAAAACTTTTGTAGTGATAACACGCGGAAAGGATACCTTGTAGGTAAATCAATTATTAACATTGAAAATGTTTATAAGGACGTGTCACACATTTGCGGCCGATCGCTGGTGCGTTATCGAAAATGGGAACCGGTGAGTTTCCATAGAAACTAATTCTTTGTTGTCATTAACGTAGTACACATATAAACTTCGCTTATGAATGCGGCTACATTTAACTCATAATCTGTACGTTGGTAAATGAAGAATGAATTCATTGATTGGTGAATGAACATAAATACAGTATATATATATTTTAGATTTATTGAAGCATTTTCAATGCCTTTCTCTGTGCATTGCATTTGTGCAATGCCTGTAATTTTTTTTTTACCTTGGTATTAGAGTTTCACATCAATTTATTCACTTCCCACAAGATAGACCTGCATTGATGCAATTTATCAGGTTTGAGTCACTAAATTTATTGTTGATATTTGTAGTGTGTAAAGCGTTCGTTGTACGCCGCAATTATTGTTAACTTGTTAGTAATTAAGATAAATGATGAACGGTAAAAATGCTGTCTTTAAATACTGAGTAAATTGGCCCTACATGAAATAAAAGATAGGCACTAAAACCCAATTAAATGCAATAAAACTCTTCAAGGTTACAGTTTTAAAAAAGTTAGACTACCAGATTGCTGACTGGTAGAAAAATATTTTATCCTGAACAAACGACAAGAGGGTCGTATATGTACCGTGTAAATGAGATTCCATCGCAGGGCGAAGGGTTGTAAACGTGCAGATAGACTGTGAAACTGGTGTGATAACTCGGGACAAGTTGAATATCTTTACCGTGCTTGGTAGAATAAGAGAAAATAAAAGGAATTGTGTTGAACATCTGAATCTAAGATTACGTTGGAAATCCTGCAGAGTATATAAACACAGCCACAGACGATTAAGGAATTCAAGAAACATTTTAGGTGATGAAATATAGGATAAGAAGGTTATTGATAAATTTTTGTACAGTATTATGGTAAACATACCCCCGTTTACAAAATCTAATTTGTTTATTAGAATAAGCCAAACTGCTGAAAATACGAAATAAATGAGTTTTCAATTCTAAAACTTGTTCACTGTAATTAAAACTTTTTAGAAAAGTACTTTTGACTTAATATTTTTAATATCGCATCTTCATCACCATATAATATTTTATTTTCTCTGAGATGTTATCTACAAAAAAGGTTTAGCCTTAAACATAATTACTGTATATTTTATACACTTGTCACTGTATATTTTTACTTGTAAATTTAATGTTTATACATTTGTATAATAAGACAAATTCTGCATATTTTTAGTGATTTCTTTTGGACCACTGTTGTATGTCAGCAGCGACGTTGAGTATAGTGTTGTCCTATAGTGGCTGGCTTATAATGTTAGAAAACCTATAGTTTTATATAAACTTATTCAGTTATTTCTTTATTAACTGGCAACTCCATATCAACTTAGTGATGTCCGTTCAGGTGACATTCACCACAAAACCCAAAGTCCGCTCATAGGAATGCGATCGGAAGCTAAATATCTTAGTAGGTATCGTGACTAGAGCCTTACGTGGGATCAACCTAATCACAATCAAACAGCAGAAACTTGTTCTTAAGTTTAGACAAGTATATTGCTTCTTTGGCGGCGTTCCATCAGAAACAAATTTGTTGATGTATATAGGTTCAAATTTTTCAGCTTTGCCTTAGACGCCTGGACAATCTCTTGTTTTTTTCATTGATTTTGTTGTCCATAGTTTCTTTGAGTGTCAATAAATATATGTATACACTTTTCCGACATGTAACAAGTTTGGCGCCTATATGGTCGTATGGATGCAACGGTGGTGTTTTATCGTCAAATGCTATGTTAACACTCTTTGAAATACGGGTCTTCGAGAACGCGGGCTATTACCTTCTAGCGCAAGTCATTCCAAAAATCACTTGAACCAGACAACTGATTCAACTCATACCATACCAGACCTCTATACGCATACGCATTCAGTTACATTCTAGATCTCTGCCTCAACGCCTCTGACAACTTATTAGAGCGTATTTAAAACAGTTTAAATTTTTATTTAAAGTTATTATACTGACTACGTACGTACTAAATTAATGGTTTTACAATTGGAGCTTGACATATACAGAGCTCTAGCGCGATGTTTCCAAGCTTGGCTAGTACACAAAAAGCGGGTTAAATGAGTTATAGAGTAGCCTAACATTTAGAGTACACTGCAGAATATCATGTGTACTATAAACGTATACTATAGCTTATCGGTGCATACTTAATTGTTGGCTACTTAATTGAGGATCATCGTCATCCTGATTAGTGCTCCGCTTAGATAAGGACTATCATCGCTGAATGGTGTCTTCTTCACGACAATTTCTCCCCAAAACGTACTTAATACACCTTAGTTAAAGACTTCTTGCAGCACTTTTAAAATACTGTAACAATTAATTATTTACCATGTACTAAACGCTATGTTTTGATATCAAATTTGTTTTAGAAAAAATGCACTAGTAAGACAATCGTATTGAATTGCTGTTTTCCTTTCTACTAACCTTCTACGCCTCTTAAATTTCAATACATTTTTATTTTTCAGAATGGCAATGTTAGCGTCACATATCATATCATAAATCATATATCAATATCAAGTATCATACACCATAAGCATTAGAATACTCACGAGCGGGGATAGAGGTATAGGAGGGGGCGCCAAGATGCACCGGCTGCAAGATATACTATTGGATTATGTAGTTTATAGTGTCCGCGTTTTAAATAATACGTGATATGTTTTTCTGAGTTGAGAAACTTGTATTCAATCTGAAGCTACTCAATATCAGGTAGAATTTAATTAAAGTTTGCCTATAAATACGATGTTTTGACGTCTACAAGTATACCTTACGTACACAAATAAATTATTACCTTTCATGACACTTTGCCTCTTTTTCTCTTTCTGTTACCTCATCTACCGTTATTTTTGTTAGTCATTCTTTTCTCCATCTCCGTCACGTAGTATTTCTTTTTTTCTAGGTCTTTGGATACTTTCTAACTTGAGATGTTTCTCTTTCTGTATTTTCAGCTTTGCAAGTTCACAATTTGAACACAAATTCTTGTTTCTAACAGATCCAATATTGTACATACATTGTATATTAAAATGGGTCACTATTGTACATCAGACTGTTGAAATACTGCTAATATAAACTCACAGCGGTTGTTCTAAATATAAAAAGCCCAGGTCGCCTTGTAGAGATTCAGTGTAAGGTTTATGACCTTTAACTAAGTTACACAGTTTGTGGGTATTGATAGACGATGATAGAATATGTATATACTATATACAAAACAAAACACGGAGAAACATTTATTTATTAATTAATTTGTGAAAGAGAAAATACAAAGAAAAGTAAATTCTATAAGTTGATCTTGTGTACTGCTGAGTGTAATCGATACCCCCGGACGCATGTGCTACATCAGTTCCTAGCCAAATTAAATGGAAAAGTATTATTAAATATTATTAATGTATATATATTTTTTTTTAGCAAATTAGCACAGCTGATCATAGTTTTGTAGGAAAAATGTAATTTTTTCAAACAAGTAGTTTTCTGGATTTACTTGGCTTGTGAACGGGTACAATAAAAAGTGGTGTACGAGCAAAAAAGCATGCGATATCGCACGCACGCACACACACACACACACACACACACACACACCACTCACACTGCCCTTTGGAGGGGAGCAGTCACACAGATGTACTGTTAATTTAATTTAATTTAATTTACTGTGGAACTTAATTTCCTAACCTTTATCACAGAGGTTTCTAACTTTGTACAGCTCGCAGTGTAAATTTGCTAGCACTGCTGCTTGTGCTAGACAGTCGCAGAGCATGTGGTCTACTTGCAGAATTAGTCACGAGACACAAGCTTCACGAAGATTACATATTGGTTTACGACGAAGTAAACAGTATGAAGAGTAGTCAGAGTTTAAGTCGGAAACTACAGGTCACAAAACAGCAGACTATATGTTGACAATGAAAGTAGACCAAGGTTCAATTTATTCTAACGGAATATAAATAACTCTATCCAAGATAACATTTTAGGTTAGATAAAATTAAACCTTTACTGTTACTTTAACATGTACGCGATCTCAGCTTTCAAACATCAGTTTGTCTAAGACCAATGTTCATTTTCATGCATAAGAAAACTGTCCAATGTTACAAATTCTTTTTTGCTTTTTTCCAGCAACACACACGATTGTTCCTTCTAAATCTCGTTGGAATCCCAAAACTTATTTTATAAGTTCCGTAATTGCCGGTTTAAAATTTACCTATGTTACATTATAGAATACATTAAAATTCCCAACTACTTCACTTTAAAAGCCCATTACATACACTACATTAAATCACCTGGCTGTTTAATGTACGAATAAATGTAAATCGTGAATTTCTGAAGATGAGACCTAACGATAGCTTTTGTTATTTGTAGGATTTAAGTGTTATATTATACTATACGTTCTTTATGATTTCTGTTTGTCTGATCACAACACTTTGCACATAGCTAATAATTATAATAAATCACTATAAGGTATCTACTTACACATTTATAAATATTCAGATTTGAAACCTAAAGCAAACCTTACGTTCATCTGAGTTTGTAGGACATTGACGTAGTTAAAGTGGGGAGTAATGTGGATATAATAGATAAAAAGCTAATAGGTACTGGCAACTATCAGAATTGTCGTGTAACATTACACACTCACACACACAGCACTGTTAACTTAATTTTAAGTAGATCTTAATTTCCTAATCTTCATCATAGAGGTTTTTAACTTTGTACAGTTCGTAGTTTAGGCCCAAATTCAGTAGGGTTCCGAAAATTCTTTACCAGTTTGAATTTCACAATAATTGTTTTTTACGCCATTAAAGACACAAGAGATAGCTCAGTTTCTTACGTATTACAAATAGTTATGTGTATTATAAATACGCCGAAACAACTCATAACTATAGGACTTCCTACCTTGTGTAAAGTCAATTACAGTTTCAGCAGAGTGTAGGGGACAGTTTTGAGAAAACGGTTTTTTATTGCAGTGGATGCATTATGTAGGCAAGCGTCATGTCAGCACAATTCAGAGCTTTAAACAAACACAAGAGACTATTTAAAGAAACGATTTGAAGAAGTTTGGTAATTAAATTACAAATGTCTGATCTTAACTATAAAGGAAAAATTGTGTGTTGGTACTGTCCAAAGCTGTATGACAAAAGTGAAACAGTTTTATTATGTTAGGACGTTGTGCTGGTTCTATGATTGATCGACATATCTAAAATTTAAAATAGTTATGCACTAACTTTGCAAATAACTAAATAATTGTTTGACATTAACACTCAATAAAATTTCAGTAAGATAGTTAACAACTAAATTTTTCTCCATGATGACTGATTATATGAAAATCGTTGAGGATCGAATCAATTTGTTAATAACAGCCGAAACTTTTTAGAGTTCTCTTCTATTAAGGGAAATTTTATGTCCACGATTGCAATTCGAGTTAGTAAACCCACTACTTTTATAATTTTGTGAGTGACGTAGAGGTATACACTAACTTTGAATGGCTAGAAAGCATTAACCGTAGAATCAATAAGTATCTTACTTCAATTTAATAATACAACGTATTATGAACTGTCTGCGTAAAAAGGACCATACCATGATTTCGGTTATTACCAATAATAACAGTATTTAGAATTATTAATATTAGGTAATTAACATCAATACAGTTGTAAGTACCCTAGTATGTTAAGTTTAAAAATTAATTTGGTCATATTCCCCGTTAAATCTGATGACGTTAACTACCGATATTTTGAGTCTGAAGGCAATAAATGCAACATATAACATTACATAACAATTCAATATACGTATAGCTGAGGCTGACGTAGAGTCTTGATAGAAATATTGTTAATTACAAATATTATAAAAATTCAGTCTTTTTTTCAATACAGTTAATTTTCATCTTATAATTTATTCTTCTTTAATATTAAAGGCAAAAGTTTGGTTCGAATTCGATATTAGATAGAACAAACAAAAGGTATCATTTCACACGTTAAATTACGTATTAAATAAACATTGCGTAGATCGTCTAGTTTTTGTTTTGTTTTGAAAATAGTTTACCTTCTTCTAATAGCATAATTAAACTTATTACTATATACAATACACTCTCAAGGTAGACAAGACATAACAGACTCATGAAGACACAACTAATGCTCTTCCAAGTAAGATCAAGTTGTGAAGGCATTTAAGTTTCTCTCTCTCTCTCTCTCTCTCTCTCTCTCTCTCTCTCTCTCTCTCTCTCTCTCTCTCTCTCTCTCTCTCTCTTTCTCTCCCTCTCTCCATGTGTATGGACATATATTCAGATCATTATCTCCTTATTGCTAAGATTGGCAAGTTTGCTCAATGGAAAAGAAAGAAACCTCGTATTAAATAGAATGAGGGTGTATTTAAAATATACCTACTGCAGGATGACAGTACAAAAACCTTTTATCAATCTCGTTTAAATGAGCAGTTTCAGCAAGTGGAAACAGACAAGTACATAGAAACTGAATGGAGGAATATAAGACGTTGTATAGAAGAAGCAGCAAAAAAGGGAATAGGTAAAAAGAAGACACGAAGTAGAAGGGGTTAGACCGTGGAACGATGAAGTTGCTAAAGCAATAGAAGAGGAGAAAAGGGTATACCACATGTATCTACAACTGAATACAGATAAAGCTAAAGACGTCTATATAGAAAAAAGAAACAAAGGTAAGGATTTAGTGAAACAAATACATGATCAGTCAGTTTGTAGGGAGCGTTAAACATGATGTACATGGAAGACAACTTGTAGCCTATAAAATGATAAACGGCATGAATAAAAATGAAAATGATACAGCAAATTTAAACATAATTCCCGAACATAAATGGATAGGTCATTATAAAGCTCTCTGATCTAATGATAATGTGAAAGCCGGGGAGTAGTAATATGGAAACCAACCACTCGGTTACCTACGAGGAAGACTTAATAACAATGAAAGAGCTTGATGAAGCCCTTGGAAGAAATAAAAATCGAAAAGCATCAGGAAAGAATAATTTGAACGCTGAATTGTTCAAGTATCTTGCTTAAACTTAAATTATTACATTTCTATAATATGTGTTGGAAAAGGCAACAGGTCCCTCAAGATTGGTTATATGATCTTGTGGTTTCTGTTTTTAAGAAATATAAACGGAATGACTGACATAACTGTAGGGGAACGTGTTTGGTTGATTCTCGATACAAAATATATACGAGGATCTTAAACCACCGCCTGCAGACTATTTTCGAGCACCTTATTTTAGAAGAACAAAACGGCTTCAGGAAGAGCAGATCTTGTATAGGAGGACTATACAAACTCTACTTCTTTTTACGCAAATCATTGAAAAGCATCACGAGTTCAATAAAGAAACGCATATACCTATAGCTTTCTTTGATTTTGAGAAGCCATTTGATAGAGTGGATAGAAATTTGTTGTGGCAATATTAGCAGAAGGGTATACCGTCAACAACTTACAAAATCTATTTAAAACCTATATACTCGAACAAAAATAACTGTCTCAAAAATAACTATATAATAAATAACACTAAATAGCTGTAGGATATCTCAACAAATAGGCTAATTGTCAATCAACGTGTTAGACAGAGTGCAGTATATCACATACTCTTTTTAACATTTAAATTGGCAATCAGGCAAGAAAATGGAAACATATAGTTAACCCTGGTATTAAGTTATCACGAGACAGATATTTGAATGTGCTGTTGTTTGCCAACGACTTGCTTGTATTTCAAAATGCAGAATCTGATTTGCAAAAATCTGTTTTTAACCTTTATCAGATTTTCAAACAATACAAATAAAAATCTCTACTATAATACAAAGCTAATGGAATGCAGAGGTAAGGAACCAACAAGAACAAAAATAAAGATTAGTGATCGAAAGATCGAATTCTAGAACAGGTGAGACACTTTAATTATATGGGAAATGATATTAGCTATGACAGAATTTATGATATTGATGTTAAGTTAGGTAAGTCCTAGACGATCTGTAGAACAATCAACCGTATTTTTAGAAACAAGGTACGTCGAGATACAAATTCAGGTTTTACAAAGTTATGGCAGTCCCTGTACTGCCCTATGGGTGTGAATTATGAACAACAACCAAAAAGCAAGACAGTAAAATACGGGCCTCGGAAATTACATTCTTAAATAAGTTAAAAGGTTTACACTTTACCAATAAGAAATGAGACCATAAGAGAGGAGTTACAAGTTTTTTAACTTGAATGGAAAATTACAAGATTACAAACAAGGGTGGAAAGAAAGCTTAGAAAGAATATCGGATGCCATACTGGCCAAACAAGTACGGAAATATAAACCCTACAGGACACAGGTGTGTGGGTAGTTCTAGGAAGAACTGGCTGGTGGACTTTTGAAGGTGGAACATGCAGCAAGTTGTCTGTGCCTTGTTGTGAAGGTAGTGATGATAAAGCTAAAATCTTAACAATTTGCCCCGAGATGTTCTAAATAAAAGATATCTTTTTCAGAATAATATTAACTAAAGCTAAGGATTTACGTTCTTCCTGAAATAGAAATAAAGTTAGGGGGATTGAAAAAGCGGCCAGTAAGTCTAATCCTACAGTAGTGTACGCCATAAGGTAGTGTCCTGCCTTAGAAAAATATTGCCTGTTGAGTTGCGGGATGTTACGAACTTCCTAGGCTTCCAACCTATGCATGTAGGCCTACACAAATCTAATAGAGTGATAGTTTTACAATTTTACAAGGGTATAAAATTTTAACAAAAGTGTATGTAATTTTGTAAAATGTATGTATTTTATATATACATATGAAAACTTGCATTTAAATCATATTTAATTATTATTATTGTTATTGTTGATTTATATATTTTTTCATTTGTATGATAATCATTATCATTTCTGATAAAAATTTAACTATTCGAAAAACAATGTTGATTCCATAACTGGTTCCGTACTTGTTTCGTGATTAATGTATTTATCAATATAAAGGATTTTCACTACTAGAATAAAAGTTAAAATGTATGGATTTATGTAGTATAAATATGACTTATAATTGGAGAATAAATGCCTACTAAAATAAATTTATTTTCCTTTTTTTAATCAAGACATTGTACCTAAGAAGAAAATATTTTGATCAGAGACATGTTTGTCTTAAATAGAATTCACGTTGTTTAATTTCTGAGAATAAAATTTAATATTTGTAACCCTTATTCTCTTGTAATAGAATAAAAAGTACTTGTTTTACCATTATTTATAGTTGGTAATATCCGTTCACTGTAACTTTACTTTGCAGTAAAACAAAAATTGGTTTTCTGACAAAACTAATTTTCTCACAGAAAAAGCTCACCTTTATTTCAGTCATTAAGCGTACTGCTGTTATAAAATAACAAACTATATCTTGTATTAATAACATTGTAGATAAAATAAATACAAAAATAATAATTACTGCTTACAAGAACTTAGCACATTAAGTAAATATTTCAATCGTCTTAAATATTAAGTCATGTATGCATCATTGTATACGGATAGTATACAAACTAAATTTGTAGTGTAAAAAAGTTACTTGACTAATTTCATAATAACCCCTCTTTTTATCCGACACGAAGATTTATTTTTTAACTAGTTAAATGGGGAGAAATTACTGGGCAGAATTATTATATTCCACGTGAGCATTACATTGCTACAGTAGGCTAATAGCAAAGGAGGCGATGTTCTAGCCATTTCGGCTTTTAGCCAACAAATATCGTTCAGACAATAGAGAAAGTTATATTCTACACTTGAAAATGCGACTAGATTTTTTTACTTTTTAATATGTACTTATAAAGCTTGTTCAGAGACAACAGTAACTTACATTAATTATTGAAGTTTTTGATGCTTATATAATTTTATTAGAATGTTAGAATTTTAATTTTTACAATTATGAAAACCTTTTTGTTTTAGTTGAAGCATTCTTGTTTTGATTGTTAATGCATCAGTATATTTGTTTATAAAATATCTTTTATGTAACATATTTACTTATGTGTGTATAGAAATTGGCCAGAATTAGTACTTTATACAATCAGTGATATGTTCCAAATTCATCATCATCATCATCATCATCATCTTCACGGATAAACCAAGGATGGTTTGTTCCGGTCTCAAATAGGCAAAGATTAGAGCTGGCCACTCTGGCGCTTCCTCGGATGTCTCAGACCTCTCCGTCCCCTCGGCTTATAGTTCCAGAGTTGTTTGGGGATGCGGTAGTCATCCATTCGGCAAAGATGTTTCCACCATTTCAGCCGACACTGGGCGATCCTGTCGAGTATACTCATAATATTCAGTTCCTGCGGTATATCTGTGTTTCTTCTACGATCATGGAAACACATGGATCGTGGCCCTGCCACGTGCCACAGAAATCTCATTTCAGCCGCTTGGATGCGACTATCCGGGCCTTTGTTAAAGTCCAATTCTCAAACCCATAAAGAAGTGTGGGAAGAGCCATCACCTTGTAGAATTTTTGGCGCCGACTTAAGGGTCTTGCTGACTTAGGCACCGACTTTACTTGCTAACTTAAGGGTTCGCCTAATGGTCCCGCACATAAGGTTGAACTTATGCAACTTATTCACAAATTCCCTTACTATAATAACTCTTGTATAATGATTTTATGCTCGTAGAGGTTACACGTTGGCCATTGCAAACAAGTTACACGAGACTCGTAGTCGCTAACCAACTCTGCTCTTTTGTTTTTATTTTTGGCAGAATGATTTCGTTTTTGGCAGTTTCTAATGTTTGCAATTAGTAGGGTACATTAACAAGTATTCAAACAATTGAATCTGTTATGCAATTCATTCAGAAACTCAACATCACTAGCGGAGTGGATGACGTTACCAGCTCCAATAATGCATTTAATAGGCACTGCGACACTTTGTTGGGAATAATGAGTTCACGAGCCTGTAATTGTGCTGGTAGCCATTATATATAGGTAATTGTCTAGATAATGTGTCGTCAGAATTAGCGAAGTGAATATAGACATGTGAATATGTTACCTGAATCTCTGGGTACCAGATAGGTGTTTGCAAGCTTCGGTAGTCACTAGTCGAAAGCTGGCTGATTTTGTTTGTGATTCCCTTATTTTTCGTTAGTTTTAACATTTTCTGATACGTAGCTTTACGATTCCCGTAGGAACTTCTGTTAATTTCTTTACATATCAATTATTTGTACCTATATATTATTTAAATAACGAGTTATCCGTATGATATATTCATTTGATTTGAAAATCTGTGTGCGACAAAATTGAATATTTGACAGAGAAATTACTTTTATTTTAAACCTCTGTATCCATACTTTTGAGATCGAATGTACACTTCAAGTTCCTGCACTTGCTAACTGCTATTGTTAACTGTGTTAAAGTTTCTTTGTTCTCGAATACTGTTAAAGTTTTGTATGTTAATTCGTTTTTCCCTTTATGTCTATCGTGGTAATTCCACTGTATAAACGGGAAGACATTTAGTTTACCGTTTGTTCCTAGGATTTGGAGAATATTAAGCTTTATTGCAGATTCTGACGAAGGTATTTGGTCATCCAAGTAATTCCCGAGATATGAACGAGACTAATTTAATTTACTGTATATTATGAGTTACCCATGAGCACTGATTTCCTAACTTTAGTTTTGTTTAATCCTTTTTTTATACTGCAATTCAGATGAATCGGTCTATGCTTTATTTTTAATTGCTTACTTAGTAAGGGAAAACAATAATCAATTCATGCTACAAAACTTTTTCAATATCAAAACAAGATGATCAAAATATCTAATAAATATGAACAATATTAAAAGAGAATGAAAGACATCTAAAAGAATTGGTAAAAAAGAATATACTAAAATAGGCTAGATATCTACAATGACGAAATGGAAATCAGTGAAAATATTGATGGGAATGGACGAACATAAAAAGTATTATCGATAAAGCAGCTACCAAATTTCTTAGGTATCAAATGAGGTAAACTGATTAGACGATTACGATGCTGCAATGACATAATATCAGATTTTGTGAAAGAGACATAAATGTTCAAATGCGTTTCGATTGATGTCAAAGACTTCTTAAACTTCTAAATAGCTGCTGAAGATGAAAGAAACTACCTTGTGAGTGGAAAGTAGCAAATATAAAGTCAATCTACAAAAAGCGGAAAAACTGTGAAAATTATAGAGGCATATCAGTACTTAAAGCAGCATATAAGATATACTTGAGGATAATAAAACAAAAAGTAGATCAAAATATAACAATAAATACCATACAAGAACAACAATGCAGGATGGAGGCCATGTATAAATAACATATTCGGACAGTTGATTGAAAAGCGGAGAAAATTTAAAATTAATCCTAAATCCTGTTTGTTGATTATAGGAAGGCTTTTGATAGAGTGACTGGAGAATAATTATGGAGTATATTACAAAGGCGAGATATCCCAAAACATTTAACATAAGTTATTAAAAGCATGTATGACGTCACAAGGATACGCATTTCCGGGAATGAATATATAAAAGAAT
The DNA here is from genome assembly GCA_034769895.1 of Magicicada septendecula. NCBI lineage: Eukaryota > Metazoa > Arthropoda > Insecta > Hemiptera > Cicadidae > Magicicada > Magicicada septendecula. Next base: position 955,302,492 of record CM068367.1, read on the forward strand.
CCGTTATTTACTTTTAAATCAACAGTGTAGCCCGTCCCCGATAATTATTAATATTTATATAGATGACGTATTACGGCAGTGGATTAATCAAATAAAAAATTACATATGGCTTGAATCGTATAAAATTTGTAATGAATACAAATGCAGATGGCCAAGGGATAAATTACAGACACCGAATATTCTCTTCAAATTCAGTACATGAATTATATAAAACAATAAAAGTTTAGAATTTACAAATATGATCGCTAAAAACAAAAATAATAACATTTAAAGGTAAGGGACGTATTAATTGTCTTAACAACTATTAGGCTAAGTTGTTAACGACATTGAGATTTTGGTACTCTTTTAAATTACGCTTTTCAGTCGTCACATGGAAAATGTTTAAAGGTGTATAGTAAAAAAAAATTCTTAAGTAATCCATCCTATGCAATGAGTAAAATTTTATTTCCTATGTATTTTCAAAATGAAAGTATTTCTTATTTTATTAGCTTTTACTACTATACATTTTGTCAAAACATTTATTGTGTAACACAATGGGGTTTTCTTAATAATTATGTTAAACCTAAATGTGTGTGTGCGTGTGTTGTAGTGTAGACATCTTATCGGTTACCCTACGCGAGAGAGATCTGACTTCTCTGTCAAAGATATAATTAGAAAAATTACTTTAATCTCATTGCCAAACGGAAACAGAAGGGGTTTGATTCTACTGGAAAGCAGTCTTCCTAAACTTACTTAGTTCTCTAACAAAAGAGAAATGAAACGGATTACGGGATAACAAACCCGACGTTTTATTGAGTAGTAGTGTTTTAGAAGAATATTTTATGATTCCTCTGAAATAGCGTTTAAGGAAATCTGATACCAACGAAGAGGGGTGCAAATTTGGCACCGACGGTCTTGAGATAAGGAAGAGAAGAGGTCAAGACCGCAGGGGAGAGTTTTGGCCAAAAACAGGTCTAAGCTGAATGGATGAATGGATTAGAAACTCCTGGAATTACGTCTTTCCTGGCAAACATTGAAGACTGTGAACGGAGGTTTCAAATATGAAAGTGGTCAATTCAAACTTTGTTAACAGTCGACAAGAGTGACCACACATTGGTGTCGCAAATGTCAGCACCACCCAAGATAAAAAAAAAAAAATTGGGTAACTTGTGTACGCAAAGCCAGGCGATTGCGAATGAAGGTGTGCGGAACAGTTTTCTCGGACCACCGCGAACTTTGCTGATAGTTTCGGCCACGTAGAGGCTGACGCATAGGTGCTGGTCTAGCCGAAAGCGAAGATAATTCACGTCACTTTTCAAATGACAAAGTCTGATTTTAGGGCAAAGATCTGCATTTGGAAATGATCTTGCGTTAAAGTACAAATATCTTGGCGAGACTGACAAGCGCCACTTTTAAAAGAATGTCTAACTGGCTGCGAGATATATGGGCAGCGAAGTGTAGGAGCGTGGCTTCGTTTATAACAGGTAGATTGTTTGTCTATACGTGGTGTAGAAGGAGTCTACCGAGACGATCGGAGAAAGGTGCGGCTATTTATTCTGGAACCATGGAAATTTTATGGTTTCGTAACCGCAGACTGTTAGACTATTTTCTAATTGTATTTAGATCAAAAGTACTGTAACTGCAAAGTATCCCCTGCTCACAATAAATGAGGGGGTTACTTATTCTAAACGCTGACCAGATACTTGTCAATGTTTTGTTGAGGAATGTTTGGCATTAGATGTGAAAATGTTCCGTTACAACTCTTTGCACACTTATCTACCGTCTGCGGATTAGCAACAGAAACAGCCATCGGCAGATGAACAACAACAAAATCGTTCGTATCGACGGCTGAGGGAATGAAAAATATTCAGAAAGTAAATCCCGGAAGACAAGGAGACAGTTAGCAAACTATGTCTCCATGCAGTCAGCAAAGACTTGTACTCGGCCTTTCTTTTCGCTGAACGTACAATGCCATTCAGGGTTTACGGGGGTTAAAGTTCTATTCTTAGGAGTCAGTGAACTAGCTGTAGTGAAGATACGAGTACCATCGATCAGAGTTCACATTTAGCAAAGCTTCTGGGAGTGATGAGACTCGGTTTGAAAGTACCACTTTACACGAGATCACGGGTCTCTTTCCACCCTCCTCGGAGCTTATACCATTATCAGAGGGCTGAGAAGGAAGGACCAATTGTCGATGTACGCGTGCCGATGTACTTGAAAGTTCAAGTACCATTTAGCTGAACCATACAACCAATTATATTTTGTCTAATTTCACAATACAGTATTATGTAATGTTTTTTGTTAGCCTGTTTGGTTTAGTTGTTAGTTGTCTGAAATTATTGTTGGGTTAAACATAATATTACTATTATCAGTCAATAGGTTATAATAAAAATAAATTTGTATAATTTCTAATGAAGCAGTTACCACTAAAGTATTCCCTATTCTGTTTACTTTCAGGTATTCTGCACATGGTTTGCCAAACAAAATAAATTGTAACCATGACAAAAAAGGGAATACTTACAAATGTGTTGATGTATCACATGCAGATCAAGTTAATTTTCATCGGGCATTTTATTCTAAACCTAGTAAACAATTTCAGGATAGTCTTATTCTAAAATACACTGATACAGTAAAACCGTCTCGTAATAGATCTACGAATGAAGAACGAGGAGACAAAAGTAAGACAATAAGATATTATTTTCCAAAAAAGGACTCAAAAGACAGATTACAAGTTTGTAGACAAACATTTTTATCTACTCTTTTATTATCTAAAAACAGAGTGCAGGGTGTTGTCAATAGACATTTTGTTACTGGTAATGCTCCAAAGGAATCAAGAGGAGGAGATAGGAAGCAGCAAATGTATGCAAGTAGAAAAAGCTGTAATTGAATTTATAAAAAAATTTCGTGTCATAGACAGTCATTATTGTAGGGACAAAGTGACAAGCAGAGTATATTTAAGTAGTGACCTTAACATTCACAAGATGTGGAAGATGTACAATGAAGAAAACAATAATTTACCAGTAAAAGAATGGTATTTTAGAAACATTTTTCGTACAAAATTTAATATAGGTTTTGGGACACCTGCTACCGATGAATGTTCTACCTGTCTATCACTAACAGAAAGAATCAAACATTCAGATAATGATTTACGTAAACAGGAATTAAAAACAAAAAAAGAAGTACATTTAATGAAAGCCAAACAGTTTTATAAAAACCTCAGGATAAACGAAATGAACTACTAGTTATATCACTAGACTGTCAGAAAAACCAAGTGTTACCTCGTGTTAGCGATCAGAGTGCTTATTACTCACGACAGATCTATTTGTATAATTTGACTATAGTAATTGGACATTCTAAAAGTCCGCAAAACCAAGAAAATGTTTTTAATTATTACTGGTGTGAAACTGAACATTCGAGAGGTTCTAATGAAGTTGCTTCGGCTCTTCATAATCTCCTATGTACAAAATTAAATATTCCTCCAACTGTGGAAATTTTGAGAATCGCATCCGACGGGTGCGGTGCTCAAAATAAAAACACAATTATGATGGGTATGCTGGCAGTATGGTTTCTTAGAAATGCACCAAATAACATCAAATTAATTGAGTTTGTGTTTCCCATTGTCGGCCACTCGTTTCTACCTTCTGATAGGGTTTTTGCCCGTATTGAAAAGGTTATCAAAAAAAAAAAAACAGTCATAACAGACCCTAAAGAATATGCAGATATTTTTTCCGAGTTTGGCATGACTATACATTTAGCAGATGTTTATGACTGGAAGAGTGTCGTGCAAGAGGTATTTAAGACACCTGGCCTGTGGCATTTTCACTTCAATAAGTGCAAAAGAATTTTATTTCGAAAGTGTAAAAAACAACAAAATGTGCTGATCAAAGAAGAGGTAAACTATAACTCAGACTTTTGTAATTACAAAAGTGTTTGTAAGAAAAGCAAGACTGTTTTTCACATTAATTGTCCTGAATTGATACCAGTACATTCAAATTTATCAGCAGTAAAACTTAACGACGTTAACAACTTATTAAAGAAACATTTTGGTGACCAGTGGGTGGAACTAGATTCTTTAATATTTTATAAAAATGCACTTCTTTTGGGCACAGATAGTACTGATAACAATGAACAAGAACACTGCATTGAAAATAATAAATAGAACAGCTGATGATTAATTTTAGTTCAAGAAAAAATTTTTTATAACAATATAAAATTAAGTTTATGTAATGACTTTTTTATGTCAATACAAATATTTGAAAGAATAATTATTATTACTTTTTTAATGTATTGCAAAATGTTTATGTTTATTTATATTAAAATATTTTAACATTACAATGAAAATTACCCAATGATGTTTATGTATTTTAGTGAAGAATATCTTTATCATTATAAGATTAATTTTATTTCAATTTTTTCTGATTGGATTTCACTACTAAATATTTCAAAGATTAATTATTTTCACTTTTTGGTTCAATTTATTGTAAAGTATGTACTTTTTTTAATAAATGTAATATTATTTTGTGGTCAGAAGTAAACTTTTTTGTTTCAAAACCAGCCAAGTCCCAAATTCTGTTTCAAAATCAGCCACATCCAAACAAAAAATTGGGTTTTCTGCTAAACGTAAATAGTTATCAAAATAAAATTTTTACTATTTGATTAGAAGTGACTTAACTAATATATAATGATAAAACCAACATTTTAGCTGTGGAAGTGTTACTGCTACCAGTTATTTTGCTTTCCTGAAAAATTTAATGAAATGGATGTGGCTGGTTTTGAAACTAGGCTACTCATTAGGAATTTAATTTCCTATATAACAATGTATCATACAAGGATGAAATAGATGTAGCCAAAGGTTAGAACGATTGAACTACATGAGTGGTACGATATATAGAAAGCTGAAGAATAAAGTAAGGAAAAATACATTAATAAAATTTTATAAAACTATGGCTACCCCTTGTTACATATCAGTGAAACAGGAACACTTATAGCAACAAAAACGAAAAAATAATCAAACACCAGAGATTAAAATGCTACGGAGGATTACAAGTAGAACAATTGAAGATAGAATGAGAAATACAAAAATAAGAGGAAAATTACATGTTAGTAGCCTTAAGTGGCCAAATTAAAATGCATAGAAATAAATGTAAACAACATTTACAAAGATTAGCAAATGAGAAGATGCCATATATATAGAATGATTATGTACAGATATCTACCTTAGGGGCGAACCCTCTGAGGACCAAAAAAGAGGTGGAATGATTAGGTCACAACACGTTATTAGTCTAATGCTTGGTGAAAAAAGAAGATGATGAATAGATTCCCAAGGTGAATTTTCCATTTCTATATACGTTCCTAGATTCCTATTTACCTTTTCCAAATATTTTATATTTACCTTATATTTATATTGTGAGTAAAAACGTTATTATATTAATCTAAATATAATTATTTAGTGAACCATTTTTAAAACTGTAAATGACAGCAACGTTGTCTTCAAAAGTCTTCAATCGCTTCATAACAAGCACTTTTTGGAGTTTATAGTGCTGGAGATTTATAACTTGCAGATAGAGATCATCGAGCTGGAGACAAAATTTATTTGTATAACAGTCTAACAAAGCTACAGATTATAATGTTTTTATTTAATTTGAATGCGTATATGTGCAAATCAAGTAAATACAGAGGAGATAGTAATCTATTAAATTATATAATGGTTTTTAACTGGGGCTTGAACGTCTCCGTCAAGTGTCAAAAAATTCGTTATTCAGTTTCTGTTTACTTCTCTCAAATAATGCTTTGACTTAGTGGTTAGCAGTACAAAAATTTGGCCAATATCCAGCTTTTTTATAAATTAATATTTTGTGGTACATGGAGATAACAGAACAGAAATGTGAAGATAGTTTTACTCGGCCAAAACAAAAAACCACAACAAAAATGTGGTTAGCCTTAATTGTCTATAAAAGAAGTCAGTATTGACGTCATTTTCCACGACCTCATATAAATAGTGTGTTAGAATTTTATGGTACTTGAATAGGCCTTAATTGCACTTATTCAACATATTAGTACTAGGAATTCATTCAGCTTGTTCACAAACGACTGTAAAACAGTCATGTTATTCACTGCACAGTGTTTAATATGCAATTAGGATTAGCAACTTTAACTTCCAAACTTACTTCATGACGGGTTTCCGCTGTGTATAGAGATACACTAGAGATCTAAACTTAACTGGGAAGTCAAGATTATTACAGTTCAGTTTGAAACGGGGATTAACTAAGTTGTACTGAACATAAGAACGAGGATTCATTCACTCAAAAGGGTGAGAGCTTACTTCGTAAACAAACGCAACATCTAATTTTGGATATTTATGCGTTAGTTTTTTGATTGCTTTTAACTACGTGTTGAACCACGATACTCCACAAACTTTTTTAGTATAAAGAGAATAAGACGAAATTTTTATGTATCAAGTTTCACTACGTTTGTCACGTTAGAATACGAAATTTCAATTTTGGAATGGATTTTATACTTACGTTCACTAGGATTGCAACAATTTAAATTAAATATAAATATCTATATACAGTATTCTATCGTAGGTTAAATAGGAGAAATATATGACAAATTCAACTATGATGATTATGTTTCAATGAGCTATGGAACAGTTATAAGTAATGTACTCCATCATTTCATATCAAAATAATTTTATACCAAGCAGAGTCTATTTTATATATAATTAAAACCAATGTATTTACACGCCTCTGTTTAAATGACACGCTTATGTTTTTCAAGGCATATGAAAATTACAAAATTTTTAAATGTGACTTTATCACTAGCGCTACAGCTAGAATGCGTAGTACAATAAGGTTTTGATGGTTTTATATTAGTAATAGTTTGCTATTAATGATAATTTCGACTTTCGTCCGAAAAGTCAAGATATCAGTCTGCGCTTGAGGTCTTACCGCTTTGATTTGTTTTGAACATCTTGCTGCCAAGAGAATCGCTGATCCAGATGAAGTCCAAGGTATTTAATTTCAGTTTACAGGGGTACATGTGGGCTACACATTGTTCGAGGTACACAGATATCATGTCAGTAGTTAATGTGAGTTGACAAGACGTTGTTTCGTTAATTTTTGTTCCCAATTGTTGTACCATTAGGTGAACAGATTTATATGTATTTGTAAGTTGTCAGAAGTACAACCGACATCTTACGTCTAGCGGATTTCTGTTAATAGATAATACAGCAATATCGTCGGCAACACATACAATAGTGACGGCGTATGTTTCAGTAGATAATACAGCAATATCGTCGACAACACTTGCAATAGTCACGGCGTATGTTTCAGTAGATAATACAGCAATATCGTCGGTAACACATGCAATAGTGACGGCGTATGTTTAAGTAGATAATACAGCAATATCGTCGGCAACACATGCAATAGTGACGGCGCATGTTTCAGTAGATAATACAGCAATATCGTCGGCAACACATGCAATAGTGACGGCGCATGTTTCAGTAGATAATACAGCAATATCGTCGGTAACACATGCAATAGTGATAGCGTATGTTTCAGTAGATAATACAGCAATATCTTCGGTAACACATGCAATAGTGATAGCGTATGTTTCAGTAGATAATACAGCAATATCGTCGGCAACACATGCAATAGTGACGGCGCATGTTTCAGTAGATAATACAGGAATATCGTCGGCAACACATGCAATAGTGATAGCGTATGTTTCAGTAGATAATACAGCAATATCGTCGTCAACACATGCAATAGTGACGGCGTATGTTTCAGTAGATAATACAGCAATATCGTCGGTAACACATGCAATAGTGACGGCGAATGTTTCAGTAGATAATACAGCAATATCTTCGGTAACACATGCAATAGTGATAGCGTATGTTTCAGTAGATAATACAGCAATATCTTCGGTAACACATGCAATAGTGATAGCGTATGTTTCAGTAGATAATACAGCAATATCGTCGGTAAAACATGCAATAGTGATAGCGTATGTTTCAGTAGATAATACAGAAATATCGTCGTCATCACATGCAATAGTGACGGCGTATGTTTCAGTAGATAATACAGCAATATCTTCGGTAACACATGCAATAGTGATAGCGTATGTTTCAGTAGATAATACAGCAATATCGTCGTCAACACATGCAATAGTGACGGCGTATGTTTCAGTAGATAATACAGCAATATCTTCGGCAACACATGCAATAGTGACGGCGTATGTTTCAGTAGATAATACAGCAATATCGTCGGCAACACATGCAATAGTGACGGCGTATGTTTCAGTAGATAATACAGCAATATCTTCGGCAACACATGCAATAGTGACGGCGTATGTTTCAGTAGATAATACAGCAATATCGTCGGTAACACATGCAATAGTGACGGCAAATGTTTCAGTAGATAATACAGCAATATCGTCGGCAAGACATGCAATAGTGACGGCGTATGTTTCAGTAGATAATACAGCAATATCGTCGGCAACACATGCAATAGTGACGGCGTATGTTTCAGTAGATAATACAGCAATATCGTCGGCAAGACATGCAATAGTGACGGCGTATGTTTCAGTAGATAATACAGCAATATCGTCGGCAACACATGCAATAGTCACGGCGTATGTTTCAGTAGATAATACAGCAATATCGTCGGCAACACATGCAATAGTGACGGCGAATGTTTCAGTAGATAATACAGCAATATCGTCGGCAAGACATGCAATAGTGACGGCGTATGTTTCAGTAGATAATACAGCAATATCGTCGGCAACACATGCAATAGTGATGGCCTATGTTTCAGTAGATAATACAGCAATATCTTCGGTAACACATGCAATAGTGACGGCGAATGTTTCAGTAGATAATACAGCAATATCGTCGGCAAGACATGCAATAGTGACGGCGTATGTTTCAGTAGATAATACAGCAATATCGTCGGCAACACATGCAATAGTGACGGCGTATGTTTCAGGTACGTCGACTGTGTATATTAGGAAGACTTGATGCCTGAGGACGCTGCTTGAGGAACATCTGATTCAACAGAATAGTAGGTTGGTTTGGAATCGTTACATTTCACTTTAAAAATTCAGATAGACAGTAACGCCTTTGGCAAATCGTATAAGTTGGAGGACAGTGTACTTTTTAGTTTGAAAAGTAGACCACTATGCCATAATTTTATAGAATGTTTGGGAAATATTTCTTTTCCCAGAATTACTGCGTTCCAGAATTTCTTTTCATAAAGACTCTTTGCGACGTATTTAACTGCCATACGGACATGTTGAGCTGTGGAATAGCGTTTCCGGAAGTCAACATCTTGATTAGGCAGTAGGGTTAGAATATCACATTTCTCTTAAATATTGTTTAGTATTTAACACTTCAGTATTTTATTTTATAACTATAGCAATACTTTTAAGAAGAAAAGATTTCTTATTGATAACACTATAAGAATTTCATTAATTTAGACTATTATCAGCACACATTTTATTGAAAAAACAAAATGATTATAAGATCACGTCATTTAAACTACTGATTGTATCAGATCAACTATATTTATAAATTTTTAATTGTTTGTTCAAACAAAAATCTAGTTTTGTACTTGAAATGCGGATGACTTTATCAATAATATTTATTCTTCTGTTAAAAGTGTCGATTGATATATTATACGAGTATATACTCAGTTTCTTATATAGGCCTACACGTGCCTGTATAGTTGCTCTTAACACATTGCGTACTCAAACAAGGCGTGGAATTTGAGCTTATGGTACATCCAAGCAGTAGGCCTCTGTCATGTATAGAAGGAATAGAGAAAAGAGAGAGTAGCGTGATTTACCTATAACAAATTATACTACAAAGTGTTTATACAAAATATTACAGGTGTTTTGATGCAAAAATGTAACAATAAACTGACTATTCCTTTGCAGAATTAAAAATACCTGTTGGTATTACATTAGTTACAATTTATTAAAATCAGGGTCTCGTACATACGAAGGCTATTCCTGAAAAAACGTTCCAAAATTGCTTTAAAGGGTGGAATAGGCGCTGGCATCGGTGTAGGCCTATAGATTCCCAAGGGGGGCTGCTTTGAAGGTAGCCACAGCGGTATTCAGCAATAAGGTATGTAGCATATTATCTAGGTATTCAGCAATAAGGTATGTAGCATATTTTCTAGGATGACTTCGCGAACTTTGTAATATAATATAATTATTACAAATATAATAAAAATTAAATAATTGATATATATATATAGATATATTGTGTGTGTATCTTTGGTGATAACAAAGGTATTGTGCTCTTCTTTTAGCCCCACTAGTTGGGCAAGTCAATTTGTAATACAATTACAAATATTACAAATAGAAATAAAAATATAATTGAAATTGAAATATGTGTTGGTACGTATTGATATTTTGTCTTGTTTATCACTGGATCAGTCTGACTCCTTAAAGTCTCATTGGTTAGGCTAGTCAAATGGTAATATAATTTCAAGTGTAATAAAAAAAACAAAATATAAAGATATTGATGATAAGAAAATGTTATAACTAAGTGTGTTGGATTGATAAATAACAAATATATCAAACTTTAAAAATTTTGCAAATATTTTTTCTTGTGCTTGTATCCAATTTGACTGAATAATTTAATTTAATTAATTGATAATAGTAGTATAGGTATGTATGTGCTGGGACAAGGTCAATGACCCCGGAAGTAAACAAAGATGACCTTGACCCCGGAAGTAAACAAAGATGACCTTGACCGAGACCTTGACCGCCCCCGGAAGTAAACAAAGATGACCTTGACCGAGACCTTGACCGCCCCCGGAAGTAAACAAAGATGACCTTGACCTAGAGCAAGGTCAAGGTCAAGGTTGATGTCAAGGTCAAGGTCACGGCCAAGGTCAAGGTTGATGTCAAGGTCAAGGTCTCGGTCAAGGTCAAGGCTGGTTATGACGTAAGCAATATGATTTCCAATGACGTGTTCAAGGGAATTACGTAATAACATGTGAACACATGCGGTTGACCTTTCGATTAAACCGCGCCCAAGAAAATTGCGCAATAACACGTGAATGTATGTGGTCGATTAAACCACATCCAAGAAAATTGTGTAATAACACGTTTTCATCATGATAGAAAAGTTGACGTCCATATTTTGAAAAATAAAAATACGAATTAATCAGGATCGAACCTATGAAACTATACATCGAATTAAGAAACAACGATTTAATCTACACGGCTAATTCGTATTTTGAATATCTTACTAAATCATGTGAGGAAAAGAGAAAATTCTTTAGAAATGTACATATTTTTTTTCTTTATTTTTTCCAACATAAACATACAATTGTTATAATGTTTTTACATAATGTTGATAACTACATTTATTAACTTTCTGCTGATTATAAAGACCATTAGTAACATCATTTATACTATCAACTAGCTTAAATTGATTATGTTGTATGTTTAACATTACTTTGTACTCATTCACCTTTTCAGGTACAAATTTAAATATTTTACAATTACACATATTAAAATTTTTAAGCCCAATATTTTTAGTATCATAAATGTTATAAACTACATTCTTCCGCCGATTATATTTGTTTCGCGTGTTAAAAACTTGTTCCATCATTCACCAACGAATAATGACCGTAGGGTAGTGTATCTATTTTATTATCGCAAAGGATTCTTTTATTGTCTAAATTACTTAACGCCAATTTGTTGCACGTAATCGTTTCAACTAGATGTTTTTTCGATCGGAATAATTTCATCATTCTATAGCTATTAATTTTATTATTATCCTTATTTATAGTTACGGGTTTATTATTTTTAAAAACGGTTTTAGAATAGACGCACTCTTTAAAATCTTCAAAGCTTATATGTTTGCTAATAACATTTTTTTTAATTCCTTTTGCTCTTTTTTTAATTTTGTTATCCGCAGTTTTAAATGTATATAATTTAGAGCGTAAACCGATAAATTCTTTAATCGGTACACCCACACATTCATCTTTAAATTTACCAATAACTTTTTTATTTTCATCCGAATAGCACGGATGATTGGGCGAATAATCTGATGTATCAAAGTGTGTAAATAAATCTGAATCTAATATGTCTTTATAAAAATCTTCTGTACGAATTTCGTAAAAAAAGCTATCTGTATCTGTATATAAGAGCAAAAGCTTTTCACCATATTTTTTCTTCATTATATCGTAATGAAAATCATACATTAACGTTTTACTTATTTCTAATACGCTAAATCCGATGTATATTGGTTTATCTAAAAATAAACGTTTTTTATCCGATAATACCGCACATAACGATTTATTATAAATTATTCTGTCTTTAAATACCGGTTGTGTAATTAAATTTAATAATTTTTTCTCATCACTTACAAGTTTAAGGTCAATTCTTTTTCTCACGTTCTCCATACATTTACCGAACACCGAGTTGTTTAATAATTTAAAAAAGTCTTTTTCAAAATCATTTTTAGCTTGTTTTCGTTTTTCTGTATTTAAGTCAATGTACGTTTTTAACCAAGGACCCTGCAAAAATTCTATAATACGATGAATTTTTATAACTTTTAAACCGTGTTTAACAGCTTGTTTTAAATTAATGTAATGACATACATATTTTTCTTTATTTTCTAATGTTGTTAACAATTTTTGTTGTTTTGTTCCTTTAACGCATTGATTAACTGGTAGAAACGGTAAATCGCTATGATGATCATGTAAGTGATGAGGATACTCAACGTCTACTTCTAAAATATAACCGACGGGAGAATCGTCTGCAATATCTAGTATATTTAAATTATCGTTAGGATCTTTCCAAGTAAAACCAGCATACGGCATACATTTACTCATTGCCCAACCGTACAGATTATTCGCGTCTAAATAAGTTAAAAATTTAATCGGGTTAGTTACATCAAATGTTTCTGGAATATATTTATTGTTAGCAACAGATTCTTTTTTTATGCAAACACTTATTCCCCCCCTCACCCCATTTTCAAAAAGTAAGTACATTTCATAATCGGTTAATAATTCCAGTTTAATTTTTGTATAACTTAACATTGCATCAAATGCAAAACCTGGTACTGTAAAGTAGTGTGCGCAGTCTAGTTTATAAGATTGCATACAAAGAGATCTAAAATTTTCAAAAATATCACACAATAATAAAACATCAATTTTTAAATAAAGATCGCTATACTCCCCAAGAGTTTGTATATTAAAATGATTCCAAACTTTACACGCGTGTTCATAATCATCATTTCCAATTTCCGAATCATTTAGTGAACTATAAAAACAATCTTTTGGAGGTAATCTACATTCTTCCAACTTTTTCCAGGAATTCGTATATTCGTAAGGATACACACCTTTCCTGGTAACTAGCGGCATACTGTCTACAGAAAAAAATTTTCCAGTATAAAAAAACTTATCCTTAGGTAGATTATTACTGAGCTCAGCTAACGAACAATTCATAAACCGATAAGTATCAATAAATCTAATATTTAAACCCGAATGTGTTTTCTTTGCAAAAGAAATATATTTTTCTCTTGTATTAGGAATTACATGAATATTTTTTACATCATAGCCCAATTGTAGCACTATAAAATGCGAATCATAATTAGAACTACCATGTATGAAAACTGGTACAAATTTCTGTTGTTCTCGTTTCAGGTTACACGTATTACATAATACCGCACGAAATCGACCGGTTAAATGACAATGATCGCGAACTTTGGGATATAATAACGTAAATTCCTTATTACACATTTCGCAATGTGTAGCCAATTTAAATTTTATTTTATCATCTCGATTCATATGTAAAGGTATATTTTTTTTAATAAGTAAACCGATTAAATTAATTTTTTCAACTAAATATGTCATAAAATTTTCCGCAGCATTTTTACCACGATATAAGTAAGGTTCTGAAGGTAATCGGTTTCTAATACTTTCAGAGATATTGCTATCTATAACAAAATATACGCAAAAACTCATCGGAATATGAAATTCGTTAACTGTAGTAAATTTGTTTTCGGGGTTGGGCAAACAAGTACTAACAGGTTTCAAAATACATTCGAAATCTGCATATACCACAATAGGAACCCTATATTGATAATGAAAATTTTTAAATTCTAATATGTTGTTGTCAGTAGTTGGTAATGCTATTTTTACGGGCGAATACTTTCCGCAATATCTACTATGAATTTTTAATTTTTTTGACTTTTTAGTAAAAAACGAAAAACAACGTTTACATATTTCAATTACTTCTGTATGTTTTGTTAACTGTGGTCTTATTAACTTGGAAAAATCCTTTATATAACAATAATGGTAATTAGCATTATTCAATTTATTTAATACTAGAAGGTCAAAATGATTATTTTTTTCTTCCCTACACACTTTAAGAGGAAAAATTGATTTTTTTTCATCGATAGAATAAATGTTTATTGACACATTATTATTTTTTTCAAAACGAGAAATTTGGTTTAAAGGTGTAGGAAAGTCTATAAGTTTAAAATCAAATTTATTTTCTAAATTAAAATAACGAAAATTAACCCGTTCAATGTGAGGTCCAGTAACATAACGACATAAGATTGACCATTTAAAACAAAAAATATCATTATTTTTTGGATTTATTATACATTTTTTATTTTGTAAGAATTTTGGAAGTGGAATATATGAAGCACCTCTTAATGGTTTAAATCGATTTATTCTTAGTAAAATTCCGTCTATACAGTGAAGACTCCATCCGGAACCTTTCCCCATATATATGTTTTCATCGTGACAAATCTCTCTAATCGAATTATTTAATATCATATTTAAATTATCGTTTTCTAAAACTGGGATGTTTTTTGTTTTAAATGATCTGTCCTGTGTTTCATTTATGACAGGTTTTATGTATGTACATTCGACAACTATGTTGAATTTTATTGGACCAAACATTGAAATTATGTTACTTAAAATTGTAACTATATTTAATTGAATGTAATCTAATAACAAACAAATGTCCTTATAATTATTATTAGTGTTTTTATAAAAATATGTTTTTAAATTTCCTTTAAATGCATTCTCTATTTCTATGAAACTATTTGATTCGACAATTTGTTGTAATCTCGCCGTTTTTAATTTTAAATTTATTGATGATGATGATGATGATAATGATGATGCTGGAGATGATGGTGGTGTTGACCATGTTGTTGTTGACTCCAAATCTTGTACACGTGACGGTCCAGGTTGTGGCGAAGATGTTGTTTCACGAGATGAAGCATGTTCTTCCTCAACAGTATTTCTGGCAAATTGTCTTTTTTTAAATGGCAGATTTTTGTCCATTGCAATCTATAAAAATATATTTAAACAAACGATATTCATATCGGTTCTATAATTATAAAAATTTATTATCCTTGTATAATTTTTATACTTACGTCAGTTACTTGTTCTTCTTGTGTAAAGTAAACTGTATTGTTGGCTCCTTATGTGTGTGGTTGTATTATCTATC
Organism: Magicicada septendecula; assembly: GCA_034769895.1. Taxonomy (NCBI): domain Eukaryota; kingdom Metazoa; phylum Arthropoda; class Insecta; order Hemiptera; family Cicadidae; genus Magicicada; species Magicicada septendecula. The sequence continues at coordinate 955,317,957 of CM068367.1, forward strand.
TTTATATAGTCGCGTAAAAAGTAGAACAGCAGAGTGATCTAATCTTTATACTTTGAACTATTGTTGTGTAACACGCCCACCGTTTTTGCAATGCAAGATAATCTTTCTCGAGCGCGGTTTAATCGAAAGGTCAACCAGCTTTTCCTATAGTGAGAAACGGTATATATAAAGCGCCTTAGAATTGTATTGTACACGCTCAAACTGCTTCAATAAGAAGAATCAGCAAGTTGTTTCTGCATCGCTTTTTATACAGCAAACTCTATCAGGTAATTATTATTTTTTTGTATACTTTAAAACTTTATTTACAAATTAGTTATGTAACAAAAAACGATTATTTGTATGTTATAGAATCAATAATGACCGCATCAATTCTTTATTTTAAAAAATTATCTAAAAACGCTTATCCACCTGAAAAGTTACCTAATCAGTCTGCGGGTTTTGATCTCCGTAGTGCGTATAATTATAAAATTAATGCTAACGGAAAAGAATTAGTAAAAACCGATTTAGCTGTTAAAATACCTGACGGTTGTTACGGGAGAATTGCACCACGTTCAGGATTGGCTCTTAAATATCACATCAACGTTGGAGCTGGTGTGGTAGATAGAGATTATAGAGGGAACGTAGGTGTGGTTATTTTTAACCATTCGTCAGCGTATTTTAACATAAATAAAGGTGATCGAATCGCGCAACTGATTTGTGAAAAGATTGAAGAACCGGAACTGAGAGAGGCATCAACTTTAGATAGTACTGAGAGAGGTGATAACGGTTTTGGTTCTACGGGTGGGATAAGCGGATTAAATGATAATGATGAAAATAAAGAATTATTGCTAGAAATCGATAAATTTTTAGCGGAAGGCTAATAAATTTTTTGTTTTTCTAGTAATGGACATCGCTGGACCATCTCACCACATCGAGGAATATGTTTCATTAGAAGACATCCTTAAGCTATTATATTTTTATGGACTTTCGTCTTTATGTTTATGGGAAGATGTGCTAAAGAAAATTAAAACTGATATTGTCAATTCAGATGATGTAGATGTTTTTAATTTATATAGTAGACTAATAGAAATAACAAAAAATATTAGAATCGCTTTAGAATTAAAACTAGTTCGCTCGCAAAAGGATTTATCACTACTAAATAATTATTTGTTTGATATTGATGAAGTATACGAATATTTAAATACAACAATTGTAAATTTTAAAGAAAAAAATATATTAAAATCGACATTTATAATTATTAATTCTTTAATAAAAAATAATATGATGTGTGATAACGATAGCGAAAAGTTTACAATAGATATAGATAATGAAGAGGAGGATGAGGACGAATTTGATAAAGTTTTTACATCCATAAAAACTAACGAAAATGATAAAAACAATCTCCGTTTTGAACAAACTGTAATGTTTCAAGCTGGGGGAACAAGGAAAACATTGACCACACCTGGTGAAAAAGGGGGGTATTTAATCAAAATTGAAATAATTGACACAAAAAATTTGGTAAACGTTGCTAAAAACGATAGATGGACTAAGGCCGCCTACAGGGCCACATTTTTAGTAGATTCTTCTAAAGACTTGAAATACGTTCAATTATATAAAATGATTTTAAATGTTGCGAAGAATTTGGCAAATATTAAAAATGTTAAAAAAACAAAATTTAAAAATTTTTAATGTTTTCCTTGTTTACTCGAATCTTGTATTTTTTTATTTAAAAATTGAGTGTATATTGTAAAACATTTATGTAATAAAAAAATTTAACACAATTTTTATCTCTAGTTTTAAAAACACAATCCCCAAACATGAAACCTATATATAATTACAGATATGGAACCGACTGAGGTTTTTATCAATTTCTTCATCTTGTTGATGGTGACGATACATACGTCTCAGTCGAGGATCCAAAGACCTGTAGCCGTCGTAAGACCGATGCGTCGGCGGTTACCATCACCACCACCAGTACGAAATGTACGACCACGAAGGGGACCGTCACCACCACCACCAGATGAAGAAACAATACAAATTATTGATGATGATGATGATGATGATGTTATAATAATAAACTATTTATAACATAATAAAAATTTTTTATTATTTCACATAAAGTTTATACATATTTATTTATTTGTGCTACACAGTCCCAACATCTAAGTCTTTTAACTTTTTGGTGTTTATCACATTCACTATTCCAATAATACATCAACCAATCGCTTATATAACAAACATTATTTAAAGCACATTTATTTACATTATGTTTATAAGGACAGTTAACACTATACACATTCTGCCGTTTCAAAATATTTAAAGATGGACATCCTAAAGTTTCGATATCGATAATTCCAGCATACGAATTTAGTTGTGTTTCCAACAACAGCTTCTTTTCCGATCCTTTCACGTAGATACGTTTAATTTTGGATAATTTATCGAAAATCGTTTGTAGTTCAGAGTAGTCTTGAAGCCCGCAGTTCCAACTAAATCCGTGTAATCTCTCTTTAAGCCAGTTTGTATGTTTTTTCTTTTTATTTGATAAATGTTTATAATCGAATGGTGGTAAAAATAAATGATGTTCTCTAACGCCAACAAGCTTGGCGTTTTCTATTTTTTGCATACACAACTCTTTAATAAAAAAGTTTTTTCCGTCATCTCGGAAACCTTGAAAATCGACAACGTATTCAACCATTCTTATTGAATGCAAAAGCGTGAATACTGTAAAAATATTCTTCATGCTTCATTATAAAACGATTAGATAAGCGATTTTCTTACGGAACCAGATAACGGTGTGTATTGTATAATTGTATCATAGATAATAAGACAGTAGATTGCAGTTTTTTCGGGTATATTTTGAGATGTTTCTATTTCAAGACGAACATCTATTGAACCCGTTTTTAATGATTCATTTTGCTTAGAACAATCGATAACAAACAGAGGCGTATGAGTTATAAAATTTTCACGATTCATCATTGGCGCGTCCTTACTACCATAGTAATATGAAGATTGAAATCGTCTGTAAAATTCGTGTAAAAGTAACAATTGACCATTCAGATTGTCGTATGGATAGTATTCTGAATTCAAATATAATTTAATATTACGTAGTGATACGGAATCAAAATTTGCCGAATTCTTGTGTATATTATTTTTCCTATCAGACTGAAAGCCAACAATAACGTAACGAGGTTTTTCTGCTTGTGATGACGTTTTGACAGTCCAAGTGTGCTGCTTCGCTTGTGGTGTAGACGGATATTCATAAAGCTCCCATTTCCTAAAGGGGATCAATATAGGTTCATCACGCTCTATTATTTTAAAAAAATCATATTTTTTTTCATCATTTACATACACATATGGCATTATCCATGATATCTGTTTTATTGTAAATTTACATCCAGTCACCGATTCTGGTAAAACAACAGCGTTACTATCGGTCGATGCTCTTATTAAAACTAGTTCTTGCTTTATATTTAGCAGAATACGTTTATAATCCTCAACGAATCCAAACAACATTTTTAATGGAATACAGAATAGGAGATCTTTTTCAGATGGCGATAGAGCCCCATATAAATTTTCATTCCAAGCAGCATTTTCTAAAGTATTAACTTCATAAGGTTTAATTGTTAATAGATTCTTCATCGTTGTCGTTATTCCAACATTTTTAATTCGATCAATTTCTGACCCACATATTTCATATCTAATTTCATCAAATAAAAATGCCACAGCGTTTGAAACTAATTTATACGTTTGATCAAATACACCTAAATTATTTGTGTATTCTAATAGTATATAGAGATAACTATCATGTGGAAACGTAAAAACATCTTGTTGATTGATTGGTATTCTAATTTCATCATTATTATTATACGTGCTTGAAGTATACGGATGATGGGTCTGATATTTTAATCTTACTATCGCATCATCTTCATATACGGGATTGTTTAATATATTTAAAATACTACTACTCATTTTTTCGAATATTCACTTATTACTGTTAACCCCAATAATTGTAAAAATTTCTTATTTTGAGGTGTTAATCGTTTAATATTTTTATCTCTACTGATCTTATTCAGATCGTTAACAACCGTTTTATCGGTGTTACCATAGCAAAAAATAAGCCTCATTTTTTTCTCAGGTGTAGACGTAACGTTATTATCTCGTCTCTAAAATTAATCGGTCTTCCTTGTTGATCTTCTAATCTTACTGTAATACGATGTATTCTCGATGTGTTTACTGGTAAATAAATTACATTTGTTGGTATTTCAACTATTTTAAATCCTGGTGGAACCGTAGGATAAAACTCGTGTATTATATGACCTTCAATACCGTTATTAAATGAATAGCTAACAAGATTGCAAACTAATCGAACGGCCTCTACTCGAACAATACTTATTGGTAGGGTTGAGCTGTACCATTTATTAGGCTCAAGCACACATTCTTCAAAACCGAATATGGAGGCAAGAGAATTAGGCTTTTTAAAATCGATTAATACATTAGACAAAATTTCGCTTTTCAGCGTATTGTTATTCGCCTTTATCACCACCCGAACGTGTTCATAATTTTTAATTAAGTAATCATTAATATATGTTGCAATGTCTGATATTTCGTAAGAACCTGTAGGTAATTCAATTTTCTTATCGCCATCAAAATATAGTATATTATTTACACCTTCTTCCACGTTTGGTATTGAATTGTATGTCATGAAATCGATTAATCCAAGTTCCCATTTTTCGTTATTATTTAATTCAATTGGTGGAAAAATGTCACACTCCAATTCAGGTCCTTTGCTGCTTAAAGAAAACATTGTTCGCAAGAAATTGAAGACATAAGTGTCCACAATTAACTGAACCCAATTTTTGCTTTCGTGTATAATTATAACTAATTTCGATAGGATGTTCTATGGATGAAGAAAAATAGTTAATCAGCTCAGTAGGCGGTTTTAAATTACCAAAGCTATCAAAATAATTAATTTTATTCTCATGTTTTACGTAACACACCCAATGCGTGCCTTGACCGTAAATACTGTCTAAATTAACAATACCAGCCTCATTTTTCCATATAGCACTGTTTAAAGGTAACGTATCACGCATAAACACACCTCTAAAATTTGGAATTTTTAATCGATTAATATATAACAATAACTCGCTCGTTGAAAGCGGGCGAATTGGGATATGTTTAATTATTTCCGCCGCCGCCGATTTGATTTTTTTTTTTTAACGCCTCCACCCGTTTTTTTATACGGTCGTAAGTATAATCCTTTACCTTTCAAACATTTCTTTTTTGAAACCTTCTTCTTCTTCTTTACACCCCCACCAAATTTGCTTTTCGCCTTCATAATATTAGTTACAGCCCACGCAGCGGCTTTCTCCGCGAGCGAAGCGTCTTCTGATTTAACACGTTCCCAAGCTCTTTCAGCTAAGTCTTTATCCGCTCTAGCACGGTTTGTAGAATCTGAATATTTAGAATAGGCGATATCGTGTTGTTTACACGCCGCGTCAAGCTTATTAATTCCAGGGTCTCCTCGTTGCAAGCGTTTAGCCAACTTCGTACCTGGTCCACAATATTGATAACCGGGTATATGAAGTTCAACTGGTAATAAGTCGATTGATTTGTTAATAACAGTACCAAGAATGTCGCCCACTAGCCCGCTCCCCTCTTTATCGTTCCGATACACGCGCATTTATGATTCTTCATACAAACTCTGTACCATATATATAATATAAAATTCGTGTCTACTTTTAATAGGTTTGTCTGTTGTAAGTTCTTTATATAATTTGTACAATATATTTAGCAATTTTTTATCATATTCGAGAAACTGATCATATACGTATTTTTTATTTACAACACCATAATCGCTTTCAGGCTCGCTAACATTAACAAGTTTAGCTTTTTTAAAATCCAGCTCACCATCACTATTAAAATCTACTCTTTTGTCTATGTATTCTTCAACCTCGTGTTTCAAAGTGTTCAAAGTATTGTCTAAAGTTTGTTTATTTATACCATCAGTTAAATCAACAGGTTCAGCCACATTAATTAATCTGTTATTCTTAAAGTCGCAACACCCAGGTTGTACAAGCGAATTGGGTAATTTATTATCCACATAAAATTTATTTGCGGCGTCTTCTTGTTCTTTAGGATTTTGTAGTCGTTCGATAACGTGATTCTCAGCATCAAAAGAGTTTCTTTTTTTATTAAATATAATAGTATTGTTTCTTAAATATTCCACATTTACAACATCGAGTTTAGATATGGGTGAAGCAACATTTGTAACACGATTATTTTTAAACGAATAAACAGAACCATCTTTCACCTTAACCGGAATTCTATTAACTAAAGAAGTTTTCATCGTATTTTCACAATATATTTTATTCGCAGCATCAAAAGGTTCTTGCGGATCGGCTAAATTAGTAATTTTTTTCATTTTAACATCGAAATGATTACCAATATTTGATAAAGTAATCGAGTTTTGTTTCACATATTTAACGTTCACAGCTTCATTATCCGTTTTCGGGTCTCCAACATTGCACAGCCTTTTGTTATTTATATTAAAATTTCCATCCTTTGTTAATTTAAACCCCTCACCCGGTGGACCGCGTTGAATTTTTGATCCTGTCACCAGTTCTCCACTATAGTGTCCGAATTTGTCAACGCTCATTTTGAAAATATGGCCTCAAACGATGCACCGTCTTCTTTTATTATCCCCGCCTCATGCAATTCTTCTATAATTGATAATATCTCATTGCTATGACCTGAATGACCAGCACTTTGAGAAGCGATTAACAATTGTAGCCGTTTACATAATTCGTTTATATCATCCCAATAGACATAATTAGGCTTGTTGTTATTTAATTTTAATAAACCTCGACCACGATTTTCCGGTTTAGATGTTGAAATAATCGGTTTAATTATATTTTTATATTTGTAACTAGCGCTGCTTTTTACTCTATTTGTCGTTAAATTTAAATATGCACCTGTTTTACTTATCATATGTGAATATGCGTTTAAGTCTTCTTCCGAATATAAATATGCGTCCGGGTGTTTTTTGAAAATAAGATCGTACAAACCAGGCGTACCTTTATATGTAAAACCGTTGATTATAATATCATCATTTTCTTCAATTTTCATAGGGTATTTACCCAACATTAAAGTAGTACCATTCGTAAAATACGGACCAAAAACGTGATCGATATCGTGATTATCATCATCAAAAAATTTACGCATATATTGTCTCGCTAGCAGTCCTTTAAACCATATATCAATATAATGATCAATCGATTTTCGTCCTTCTGGTGTTGATATCAATTCTTCTGCTGTAGGTAGCGTTTCATACGTTTTTTCTTCTTCGCGCGGTAACGGAAGCGGTGTATTTGGTGGTGCTGGGCGTTTATTCGATAATGTATTGTTTTCAGATTCATCTGAAAACCTTTTGTTTTTTAATCGCTCCTGAATATCGTCCATTTCAACATCCGCATCTCGTTCTTTCTCCTTACTTGGCGGTGTAACAGTGTTCTTTTCTTGTACTAACTTTTGTAATGGAGCGACAACGGGCCTTAACGATTTTTCTGCAAGTTCTTCTTCATCAATAATGTTTTGTGTTAAAGTCTGATGTTTCTTTCGAATATTCTTTCTTATCTTCCCAATCTCTTTAGCAAGCTTCTCACACTCATCTAGAGAACGTGACTTTCTCGGTGCCATGATGAAAAATAATTGAACGAACAATTACAAGTCGTTAATATAGATATCAAAATCAAAACGGTAACGCCCTCCACAGTTCATATTGCTTTCTTTATCTATTACAAGGAAACCCTTTTTCCGTCGTGTCCACGCTTTTGTACAAATATCTTTAAACACTTCAAACGTCATGTCTGTATTTACGTGATCACTATATATATGTTTTAAATTTAAATCGTCCTGTTTAAAAATAATTATTAAATTTGCATTATCGCGTATCAAATGTTTTGGTATTCGAACATAAGTTTGACATATATATATAACATTGTTTTTTTTATGTCTACACATTGTAAAATGGTTTCTAATGTTGTCCTGTTGCTCGCACGCTACATCGTCAAATATAATAACCGAATTTGATTTAGCATCGTCGGGATGAATCACTTGATCATTTTCAGAAAATTTATAATAATCTATTTCCGACATATCGGATAAAACCATATCTAAAAATTTATATTTTGTTTGATAGAGCGATTTTGAAAAAATATATACATTTTCAAAATATAACCCGTTAGGATCAAACAGCAGATTTAACATTAAATTTGTCTTCCCTGTGTCGCTGGGGCCTATGATAAGACATCTGACATTATTTGGTAATAAATCGCTATGAACTTTGTTCTCTTTTTCTATCGATTTACCAAAGTTGCGGATACGCAGTCTCTTTGTTTGTTGTACAAACTTCATTTTGATAATAACTAATACAGATTAAATAACACGATTTTTATCAATCCAGCTATTGCTAGATTTATCATATCCCAACCACTTAACAAATAATTTATTACCTCTACGCTTTAATATTTTTTCGATTAAAAATATATCTCCAAATTTTGTTTTACTAATTTCTTGTTCGTAAAACCCCCATCTAATACGATTCCTTTATCATCTCTTAAAATATAAGTCCTGGGTGCTGTTGGTTTAATACTATCAACTGTAAATATTTCGTTTGTCCAATTTGGTAAATAACCCTTTGTAAATACTTTCTTATATTTACTAATTCTTACTCTATCACCAACTTTAAATTTTGGCGGTTTCTTATTAAGTAGTAATCGTTTTTTATTTATTTGTGATAGGACTAACTCTTCATTATGTAAGCCTACATCTATTGGTTTCATCTTAATAGTTCTGTGTACGCTATTATTATATTTATGTAATAAGTTGGGAAGAATTTCAATCCATGTATATTCTCCGCTAGAAGTAAACCACTTCCACATATAGTTTTTTAATGTGCGATTAAAACGTTCGATTATGGACGCTTTTTTATCAGAATAAGTAGAATAATGGTTTATATTATAATAACCAAGCAATCGTTGAACGTGTAAATTATAGAACTCTTTTCCGTGGTCGGTTTGTAAATGTTTCATTTTGTTCGCTCGTAAGATAGGTGAAAGAGCTTCCACAATATCGTTTGAAGATTTTGTTTTTAAAGGAATGGCGAACGCATATTTACTAAAACAGTTTATTATTGTTAATATATACTTATAACCTTTATTTAACTTTGAAAACGATATCATGTCTACGAGGTCGGCTTGGTACAAATCGTGAACGCCTTTCAACTCTACATTACGTGTTGGAAAATTCCGTCTGGCTTGTTTGTGTAGTTCATCGCTGATAATCTGTCTAACACTCATTATTATTCTAAATACAGTAACAAAGTGATTAAATAGGTTGAAAAATCAGTTAATAAACGCATACTATTTCTGTTATCACATTTTTTATTTACAATTGCACAGTTGCATATTTTATTTTACAATTGCGATTTATGTAATTTTACTAGTAAACAATCTGGTGATGCTTTTTGATGTTCAGTCCAAGGATCATCGGTCGCTTCCCATTCGTCAAGAACAACTTTACATTCTACACACATTGCTTCATCGCTATTTCCTGTATAAAAAAATCCCGCTAATAAAAGCTTATCGGCCGCTGGTAAACGTTTTGGCCAAGCACAGAATGTAGCTTCCATCATTTCCTCAGTTGCACTAACACACATCTTTGCATCTGAATAATCCGCAATACACTTTTTAGATTTTGCATAGTTTTCATATTTGTAAGGCAAATAACGAACTCTTTTACATTTCGGATGTGAAAGTTTATGTATAAGTTGAATATGTGTGATAGTAAAATAATTTTTTGTTTTAAATCCGCACTCGCTACAAACAATAATTCTTGAACCTGGTGTATGAATAAAACCCTCATTTTCAAAAAAATCTAACAAAAACTTTTCGCATATTGTCACCATCTTGAACCGATTATATCTTTTGTTTCTTCTTCACAGTCTATGTCTATTAGTATTTGGTAACGACATCTTTCTAATTTTTTCAACACATCCGTATATGAATAAGATACTGGAAAATGAATCTTAATTATACACTCTTTCCTTTCAAATTTGATAACATCCGCTTCAGAAAATTCGTTAATTATTAGATAACACACATCGTTAAAAGAATACTCTCCTAAACCTAAGTGATCTACAAAATAAACGCGCCAATTCAAAGCGTGCACGTTTTCCGTATCACTCTGCAAAGCCATACTGAATGTGACTTATAAAAAGAGGATATATATATATACCCCGACAGAAAGCATATGATGAAAATATATAAATAGGAGATTAAAAATAAATATTTAACAAAAATTTTTAAACTATAAATCTTTTATTAATTCTTTCATAAACGGTCTTATAGTTGAGTCTGGTCTGTTAGCTATAGATTTTAGTTTAGTGATTTCCCCAGGCGTCAGACGTTTTGGAGAAAAAACCATTTATGTAGGAGACGCTCCTCCTCCTTCCGTTTTACGTTCTCATGATCCATTGAGGTGGGCTTTCGTTTTACGTTCTCTTGATCCAGCAAGCGTTAACGCCTCGGCGCGCTTTGTGTAAAATTAAATACAGTTTATATAGCAAGTGGAACACGTGCTGTTTTTTTGTAATGCAAGCAGGATGTAGTTAACCGACTTACGCAACACACATTCACTTTCTGGTTATTACACAATATCGAGGTCAACTAACCGCTTAGCGCGGTATAAATATTTTTTTAATTTTTCCTTTGTATTATTAACTTCTGTATCAAATCTTTTAATTGATATAATACGTCATCATTTACACATTCCAATCCAAACACTGAAAGATTATTTCTTTCCGTTTTTGATAGCTTGCCAGTAAATTCGTTAAACGCGAAAATCGTATTATTCTTAAAAAAATATATATTACCATCTATGAACCTAAATGACGAGTCGATATTAGGAGGTATCCCTGGAAAACGTTGAGATATATATCCCCACGATCTAATTGTAAACGAACACTCATCAACCTCTCTAAAATAATTATCATTATGAAATATAAAAGTTTTACCTGTATAACTATTGAATACAGTATGCAATTTACTTGGCTGAATATTAAACACGGATGAAAGATATTTTGGGTAACCATGAATTAATTGAAGACTTACTAAGTCGAACATATAAATAAGCGAATCAACGAACATCACTATCTCACCAGACGGACGTTGATAGACGGCTAAAACTCTTGAAAAGTTTTTTGGTAAAAATGTTAACCAATCCGTTATAATAATCGGTTTAGAATATATCATATCATCGGTGTTTACTATCCATAACCATTTCTCGTATAATATATATAATCGTTTGTCTGCTATTAGAAACGTGTTAAGGTTTTTAAGACGACAAAGATCGATTTTACTATCAACAACAGAATAATTATCTTCTTCTTCAACTGGTGATCTAGGCGTTGTAGAAACTGGTACCATATTTTGTTGTGGTTTACCATACAAATTTTGAATAGCTAAAACATCATCATCGCTTAATTCAATTTCGCCATTATAATATGCAAACATAACAGAATCCGGCACATCGGAGTGTGATAACCCTATCGTGTGTCCGATTTCGTGAATTAAGGTTGAAAACAGATTTGTATAACCAGGAGACTGAATTTTGTCGCTAGAATATGACCATATCTCATCCTCGTCTACATGAATTTCCCGTCTTGAATTTGCATAATCCGGATAAAATGCGTGTGCTAGCGAGCCTGATTTACCATCAAACTCTCTCGTACACTGTGTTAATTGTGTTTGCATCATATGTTTTAGACGTTTATTAGAAATTAAAATGTCAGTATTTGTTCTGTCATGTTTAAAACGTATACCAGATTTTTGTTCCCACACAGCAAAAGCTTTACTTGTTAATTCTAAAACCTCCTGATTAGCTAAATAATAATGCCATGTAACCAGTGGTTTATTCCATTTAAAAGCTGTTAAACGAAAATCGGATATATTATCTTCATTACCGCATCTGGGTTTTAGCATTAAATCTTGAGTTTCATTATTTAATTTTCCATCCGCAGGTAACTTGTAATATTCTTGAAAAATAAGTAACGCGTTGAAAATGTCCGTTGCGTTTAATAATTCTAAAGAAGTATTATCTTTCACTTGAAGATAACCATATTTATATAAATATGATTTTACTTGTTCCAACGTTGCGTTATCCGTTAAACAGACCGGTAAAATAAATACTAAAATTATAATAATTTTCATGTTCACACAACACAATCAACTGATGGTTAATCACTGCTGAAAAATAGTAATATTGGAAAACGGGGGCGCCATCTAGGAAAAACAAAAAATAAAAACTTTATAATCAATTTTTTATTTATACAGTATCCAGTTTTCAATATATGTATAAACATCTGAAAACGTTTTACCGCTTATATCTAAACACATAATATTACAAATTTCGGCAATAGATTTAAAATAATAATTTTGTAACAAAAAATATTCATCTGTTGCTAAATTAGTGTCAAAACCGTTTCTTTTTAATAATCGTTCCTTAACACTTTTAATATCTGAATCTATTAAAATCAACACATTAGACGATTTAAAATAATCTAACATCCACGAAGGTATAATTTCCTGTAACTCTGGAACACTTAATTTTTCGCCTTTTTTATTAACTATACCATACACAAACGGTGCTACGGGCGATCTGTCACAACACATTATTTTATAATTTTTTCCAATTTCACCATTTAAAAATAGTTGTGTCTGATACATAGAGTACCAACTAATCGTATTAAATTGTATTCCATCGGTGCGGGTATACAACTCTGGAAATTCGTTTCGCAACAGAGTCAAATCGGATGAGGATGTAAAACAAACGTTATTTTGATAAAGATTTGTCAATATGCTTGATTTGAAACATGCTGCTGTCCCATCTAAATAATATACAATTTTTCCAGACATAACTAATTTTTTAATGTGTCACTCCTTTTCTTTACTTCTTCACATTTCGGCGACCACTTCTCATGTTCATGGAACGGATCATCACCAACCTTCCAAAGACCTAATTCGAGCCCGCAGGAATAACAGCGTACTCTATCGTCCGGTCTGCTATTACCGCAATCACAACAGTCGTAAGAAACTTGTGGATAATAATAAAACCCCGCAGCTGCTAAAGCTGTTGGAGAAATATATGATAGAGGCCAATTCCTAAATGATAACCTCCTCTCATATAACTCCGTATGTGATTTATCAGGAGCGGATACACAATCCGCAATGTCAAATTTCACTCTTTGGCGGGTAGACGTAGAATCGGTCATGCTGTGCTCTTTAAATAGACCGTTCTCCTTATTATCACCTGTTGACCCCTTCTCTTCCTCCATTATACAATAAACCCAACTTTCCGCGTCGCGTTTTACTACAGAATGACAATCGTCACATATAAAAAAGTAATATATTAAAAACGCGTATTTTAAACGCTATCTGGAAACGATTACATGTAAACACGCGAACCCGAAACACGCATACGTCAACTTTTCTATCATGATGAAAACGCGTGTTATTACACAATTTTCTTGGGTGTGGTTTAATCGAAAGTTCAACCGCACGCGTTCACATGTTATTGCGTAATTTCCTTGAACAAGTCTTTGGAGATCATGTTGCTTACGTTATAACCAGCCTTGACCTTGGTCGTGACCTTGACCTTAGTCGCGACCTTGACCTTGGCCGTGACCTTGCTCTAGGTCAAGGTCATATTTGTTTACTTCCGGGGGGCGGTCAAGGTCTCGGTCAAGGTCATCTTTGTTTACTTCCGGGGTCAAGGTCATCTTTGTTTACTTCCGGGGTCATTGACCTTGTCCCAGCACATACATACCTATACTACTGATAATTAATTAATTATTTGAGGTTGTAATTTCCTCCTATATCTATTCTCTCAAGGTGAATTATGGTTTTGCTTAATAAAAAATAATAATAACATTAATGGTAGAAATAAAAACAATGCTGGTAACTGAATACTGATTTGCGTTTATTCATTCAAAATTGTGCGCCAGTCAAACTGCGCATGTCCCAGGCACTGGCAAATATTCGCCACAGTCGGCAATGAGAAAAATCAACAGATATATTTTTTACAAGTTTAAATTTATGGTTCTTTTAACGAGTCGAAATGGTCAGAGGGCAAGGAACAAGATACATTTAACAGGTATTCTTAAACTAAAAGTTAATATCTGAAATAGAACAGAATTATTATTACAATTGTCAATTCGAAAGAAATTATTTACATTTCGAACCAAGTCGAAGAAATGACGTCACTCTGCTCCAGGTAGCACTGCACCGTCTATGTGAGAAATTCAGCAATGGCCGCCGTCTGCTTGGTTTTAATCTGCTATGACGCCGTTGGAATTGAAGATATTCTCCCACAGAAATAAAACGATGTTCCCTTTTCCTGCGAAGTGGTATTGGTCCAAAATATCGTGTTGAATGTCCCCTCGTCGTCTGCGATGTCGAATTCTGGATGGATCTCTTGTGTAGTGTAGTGTTCAAATATGCGTGTTGGTTTTGTGAATTCGTTCCAAAATTGTTCAAAATGGCTGTCGATTTCTGGCGTTGCGTTTTTATGGTGTTATTCTGTGTTTTTGGAAACTTGTGAAGTGTTAGACATAGATAAATAATGTTATTTCACTTGTTAGTTCATCTCCGTTACACGCCACATAACCACACTTGGTTTTAATATAAATTATTTGGTTTTCAAAACTCCACTAATACATTTTTCAACTGTTCAGCTTTGCGATTAACAATAGACTAACCGACGCAACGTCGTCGTTTTAGGGCAATTTGTGGTATGTCTTTTTCCTCTTCATATTGTTTAATTATAAAATATCTGTCTAAGACTTGTTTCACTATCTAACTATACATAACAAGTTTTCTTATTTTTTACTGTATTTCCAATATTTCTTAATTTTACATGAATCTAACTATTCAGTAATATTGATTATTTAATTTTACATCTTTTGATATATAGCTGGGTTTGTTTCAAACTCATTTAAGCCCAAAAATTACAATTTTGCATAATAATTGCATGTCTCATATTTTGTACAAATTCAGTGTTTTAAAGGTTTTTATTTGTTTTTTCGGTATAATATTTCCATGGAATACACCTAATAACTCCGTAATTACTTTGTTGTTAATAATTTGTTTATTAAAACATTTCAATATTGATTAATTTGCTGTTTAGTCTGATTTGATTACTATCATAAGTCTATTTTTTACTGTTTCCAAAAGAAGTTAGTTTTCTTTCTTTTGTCATTCTATTTGCTATTAACTGTATCTGCATTAATTATATTTTCAATTTCTGTATTGTATGTATTGAATTCTATTCCTATTACATAGATTAATTCTTTGATAGATAGTTTTTTTGGTTTATAGGCCATTCTGTGTTTACAAACATAGTGTCTTGGTGGGTCTGTTTGTACATTATACATGGTTTACTGATTTGAATAAAACTATTACATTTTTATGCCCTACTTGCCTCTCTGACTTACACAATGGAAAATTAAATGACATGATTTTAATTACAATAGAATATCTTGTATCTACTAAACTTTCTTTATACTAATAACATCATTGAACCATAACATGAACATCTTATGCCTAATTTTAACAAAAACATCTTATTATCAACTATTTTCCATATATCACCTAATTTTAACAAAAACATCTTATTCCTATTATTTTTTCCTGTATCATCAAATGATAACAACATAGCTTATCCTAGACATAATTTAATTAGAAAACATAAAAAACTCCTATTACTAGTAACACTGTCAGTCACTAACTGTCTTGTGTATGTATTATTCTTATGAAAACACTTTAACTGTGATAAAAAACCTCGTGTATCTATTTACACCTTACATCTAAAATATTATTTAATTAATAATAAATAATAAACATCTTAATATTAGGCATACCTTCAGTTATGAACTGTCCTTTGGTATTTTTGTCCTCACCATTTATTTAGTTATAATTAAAGAAAACATTTTATATGTAATAGTCCTTATATCTAATTTAAAACTCTTATTACTAGTAATGTTGTCAGTCCTTAGACCGTCTTTCATTTCAATGGTTTTATTATTATTATTCTACACTCATGGTAGTCTTTTTATAATACTTAAACCTCATTGAAGATTTTTTCATAGATTTTTTAACTATGTTTCTCACTGTACACTCTGTAGTTCCTTAATTTTGTTATCTCACTTCACTTTATTGTATTCTACACTCTGGTAGTCTTTTTAGTGAGTTCTACTCTATGGTAGTCTCTTTTGGTATATTTTTTTGACATGTTACACTTACAACTAATATACAATTTGTTTTTATAGTATTGTATCTTGCAACTTGTTTGGGGTTTACCTATATCGGTTTCAATTTTGTCTCATGGTATTTAATATATGATTAACATTTTGTTTTGGCATATCTCTTCCTGTTTCTGGTCTCTGTTGGAATCTTGATATGTTTCGTCCCTTCTTCAAATATCACATTAGTAGTTTCCTTATTAAAATGGTTTCATGACAGATTATTTCCTTTTTTATGGTCCTTCCCTTTTTGTACTGCTTCCCCAACCTACTGGGTATACTGCTGGTTTAACTGGTTTTTTTCATAGTAGGTTATTTTAATTAATGGTTTTCTTTATTATCTTCCATTTTTATTAACATTTTATAGACTTAATTATACAGTTTTTAGGGTAATCCTTAAACAATTTATTCTTCTCACTCACTATGGAACTTTCTCCTTTATTCATGTAACATTAATTCAAATGTTTAGTGTGATAATTTTGTTATGTTACATATGCTCTCCTGTAAAAGTGATTAGTTCAGATCATACTCTGTATGGATGAAATAATTACTACTAATTCCTTTGTATTTACATTTTCTCCGTGAATACATGTTTTCACTTTATATACCTTCTTTTTCCACCATTGCTTCCTCTCAGCTGATGTGTATCTCCTTCATTAGTTTCTTTTTTCATTGATAAGTGATCTTCAATCTTGTGTATAACATTATCATTTTATATTCCTTCTTATTTGGTGCTTCCTCACCAGTATGTTTACTCCCTAACATTCCCTAACAAATTAATTGGAACAGTTCAGAGTGGCACTTTTGGCTTCAATCCCTGCTGTCCAATACTTCAATTGAGTCCAGAGGTATTATCATCTCTGCTCAACACATAAGACTGATGGCATTTTCTACATCCAGTCATAAAAATAAATAAACAGTAAAAGTAGTCATTTTTGACTAAAATAAACATCTTTAGATTCTTCACTTCATAATACGTTATATTAATTAATACTTTTATACACTTGACTCTTCTTCTCTCTTAAAGCTTATTCCATATTAGGTGGTTTAGGTATGTGGTATAATATACATTTCATCATGTTTACATAGTAAGTAGTATTTATATTTACTCTTTCTACCATCTGGTATCCATTGAGTTACTTTTATTGCTCATGGTATAACATGAATTAATTCTTTATCACTTTCACTATAACAGTGGTTGTTGTAACAGCATTATCATTATTAGTATCAGGTTTTTGTTTTTTGGTTTCTGGTCTCACTATTTGGTCTTTAGTGAGCTGGTCCCTCTTCATTGTTCCATTTTTATTAAATTATTTTCTTTGTGAGTTTGGTTAATTTGTTCGATTAAGTCATATGACATTCTGGTTTCCTTTCTCTCTTAGAATTTTGTATCTCTTTCTTACAAAATCTTTTTTCATATTTCAGAGTTATTTCCCATCATTTGTATGAGTAATGATGTGAGTTTACTGTCTTTTAATTTTAGATATTTTTATTCAACTACATTCTTTCTTGTTCATAGTTGTTTTTCAAATATTTTGGTATAAGTTGTACTTATTATTGTTTTGAATTTTGAAATTATTATTCCTCAAAATTCTTTTTGCATTCATAATAGTCTTTGAATGTTTGTGTAAGTGGTACTTACTAATTATTTTGAATTTGGACAATTATTATCTGCATCCAAATTCTTTTTACTTGCATAATAGTCTTTGAATATTTGTGTAGCTTGTACTTACTATTGCTTTTGAATTTTGAAGCTTATTATGTTCAAAATTCCTTTTATTTATTCACAATAATCTTTTAAATGTTTTGTTGTAAGTTGTACTTACTGATTTTTGGAATTTTTGTAATTATCTATTTAGCAAAATTCTTTTTTTTTTTTTTGTTCACAATGTTCTTTCAGATATTTGGTGTAAGTTGTTCTTACTATATTTTTGAATTTTGTAATTATTATTATTCCATCAAAATTCTTATTTCGTTCACAATATTCTTTCTGATACTTGGTGTAGGATGTTCTTACTATATTTTTGAATTTTGTAATTATTATTATTCCATCAAAATTCTTATTTCGTTCACAATATTCTTTCTGATACTTGGTGTAAGATGTTCTTACTATATTTTTGAATTTTGTAATTTTCTATTTATCAAAATTCTTATTTCGTTCACAATATTCTTTCTGATACTTGGTGTAAGTTGTGCTTACTCATTTTTGAATTTGGTAATTTTTTATTCTTACCAAAATTCTTATTTTGTTCACAATATTCTTTCTGATATCTAGTGTAAGTTGTGCTTACTCATTTTTGAATTTGGTAATTTTTTATTCTTACCAAAATTCTTATTTTGTTCACAATATTCTTTCTGATATCTAGTGTAAGTTGTGCTTACTCATTTTTGAATTTGGTAATTTTTTATTCTTACCAAAATTCTTATTTTGTTCACAATATTCTTTCTGATATCTAGTGTAAGTTGTGCTTACTCATTTTTGAATTTGGTAATTTTTTATTCTTCCCAAAATTCTTATTTTGTTCACAATATTCTTTCTGATACTTGGTGTAAGATGTTCTTACTATATTTTTGAATTTTGTAATTTTCTATTTATCAAAATTCTTATTTCGTTCACAATATTCTTTCTGATACTTGGTGTAAGATGTTCTTACTATATTTTTGAATTTTGTAATTATTTATTTATCAAAATTCTTTTTTTTTTTCATCATTCACAATTGTTCGATTATTTGGTGTAAGTTGTACTTACTCATTTTTGAATTTTGTAGTTTTTTATCAAAATTGACAATTTCTTCATAATAGTTTTATCTCACAACTATGAGTCCTCCAAATATTTTTTAATGGATAACTGATTATAAGTTCCTTTTACTTTATTCGAAATGATATCCTTTAGTACATACGTATTGTTATTATTGTTTTTAATAATCAGGTATGGGCCGGTATACAGCAGTAATAACTTTTTGGTAATGCCTTCCAAAGTACTGGGTAATTCCCTGTTTTTTAGCAGTACCTTTTCTCCGACTTCATATCTTATTATTTTCTTAACAGCCTTTTGATATTTGTTC
Organism: Magicicada septendecula; assembly: GCA_034769895.1. Lineage (NCBI taxonomy): Eukaryota > Metazoa > Arthropoda > Insecta > Hemiptera > Cicadidae > Magicicada > Magicicada septendecula. The sequence continues at coordinate 955,337,355 of CM068367.1, forward strand.
TTGCGCCTTTCCTGGTCTTCAGCCAATTTATTGTAGAATCTAATTCGATTGAATTTGTATTCTTGACTCCTGGGGAACTCTATTATGTCTTGTATTTCTCTCGGAGGTGGCCTTTCATACATTGCCGTGTATGGAGTGGTACCAATAGCGGTGTGATATGACAAATTAAGGAATTCTTCAGTCGCTAATAAATATTCTTGCCACTTCTTTTGTTGATTATAGCAATAAGTTCGTAATATTCTTCCGACCTCTCGCAGTACCCTCTCCGCTGGATTGCTGCTGGGGTGGTAGACAGACGTCTTGTATGTCTTAATGCCCAATGTATTCAGAGTGTTTCTCCACCGCCAACCCTTAAATTGCGTTCCATGGTCGGTGATTATGGATGTCGGGCATCCTACCTCTGGAATGTAATGATGTGTTATTATTTCTAGAGTCTTCAGAGTGGTGGCTCTGTTCACAGGGTATAGTTTTGTAAATTTTGTAAAATGATCCATCATAATAACAATATACTTGTATCGATGGCGTCCGCCACTGCGGGGAAATGGACCACATATGTCCAGAAAGACCTTTTCCAGTTTGGCTTGTGAGGTAATTGGTATCATCATACCTTCCTTTCTCTCATTGTTGGTTTTCACCAATTGACATATCATACAGGTTTTAAGGTAGTTTCTAGTTTTTCTATTGATACTCTTTATGTGACAATTCTCTTCTATTGCCTTGATCACCTTCATGGCTCCATGTGACCGTATCGTAGGTGATAGTCCAGGATGATATCCTTTTCAATTGTAGTAGGGATCATGATCTTCCAAACGTCTTCGTCAAGGGATGTCTTGATGAATAAAATCCCATTATGTATACAATAAAATTTGTTTATTGTGTCATCTTGGTTGGAGAGACGAAGTTTAATAGAGTTTAACTTCGGATCGGACTGCTGGTGTTTGCTGATGTCCTGCACTATCTTCTCTAAATCAGATCTGTCCTTAATAATGTTATAGATTTTCAAAATGCTCTCCTTTTCGCCTTCGAATGTTTGTTCTTCCAGATTCACTCTTGACAATACGTCGGCTACTACATTTTTACTTCCAGAAACATACTCCCACTGTATATCGTATTCCTGTAGGGCGAGTACCCATCTGGTCAATCTCCCATGGCTTAATTTGCATCTTCTTAGAAATGATATTGACTTGTGATCTGTTCGGACGGTCACCGGATATCCGAGGATATACGTCCGAAACTTCCCGCAGGCAAAGACTACACTTAGCAGTTCTTTTTCCGTCACATTATAGTTCTTCTCACACTGGTTAAGGATTCTGCTAGCAAAGCTCACTACTAGATGGTTTCCGCTTTCATCTTCTTGGTACAGTGTTGAACCCAAGCTAATATTACTAGCGTCACAGTTTAGAAAGAAGGGTCGGTTAAAATCTGGATGGTTGAGCATTACTGCATCTAAGAATTTCTCTTTAATTGATTTGAAAGTCTCGTCTTGTTCTTGATCCCATCGCCATTTATTCTTGGACGATAACTGGTACTGAAACTGGGCTGTTAGTTCGGAATAATTATTCTGGAACTTCCTATAATAGTTACATAGGCCCAAAAATGATTGTAGTTGCCTTCTGTTTTTTGGTGTAGGGAATCGTTGTATGGCGTCTACCTTTTCTGTTGATGGTGTTATTCCTTGACTGTTTAGCTGGAAACCCAGGAATTGAACTTCTTTAGCTATAAGCTTGGACTTGTCCAGTTTAAGGGTGACATTATTTTCAGCAAGCTTCTTCAAAACATACTCCACACGATAACAGTGTTCCTCCCAGCTGGTTGATGTTATTAGGAGATCATCAACATAGACAGTTGTGAATTGGAGCGCTTCTGGTCCTAGTATATGATCCATACAGGCGACAAAAACAGCTACTGAATTAACCAACCCGAAGGGCAATCTCTTAAACTGATAATTGCGCCCTTCGAAGATGAACGCCATATATTGCCGGCTTGCTGGGTGCAACTCCACTTGCCAATAGCCGCATACCGTATCCCAAGTGGTAATGAATCGTGTTCCGTGGAACCTCTTCAAAATTTCCTCAATTTCGCCAGGTGAGGTACGATCGTTTATTATCATCTTATTTATCTCCCGAGCGTCAAGGCAAAGTCTTACCTTCCCATTTTTCTTTTGTATGGCCACAATTGGGCTAGTGTATGGCGATTGACTGCTCTCGATGATATCTCTACGGATCATATTCTGGATCTCTGATCGTACGGCTTCTTTCAAAGATTGTGCTATTGGGTATGACTTTCGGTTGAATTCTACCGGTTCTCTGAATCGTATTGAGCATTGGTAGTTCCGGATCTTTCCAGGTTCGTCAGAAAATACAGCTCGATATTTCTCATATATTTCTACCAATTGATTCCGCTGGTCTTCCGTTAGTTGCTCGTTAGTATTGTGGCACTGGAAGTTACGTATCTCTTGGATCTTTTGTTTCCATAGGTCTTCCTCCGAACCTTGATGTACTGGCTTGTTGTTTGTTGGGTGGTTGGATAAGTAATTCACTTTATTTTGGTGGTCGAGAAGTCGTTTGGAGTCTAAAGTCTTGTTATCAGTTAAATTGGCTATCCAGGTTGAACCTTCAGCAAAGAGTGATACCTTTCCTCGGCACAAGTCGATAATTGCTGAGTTTCGGCGCAATATGTCGCATCCTATCATGATGTTGAAAGGTAATCCGGCTGCAACAAGAAATATCATATCCACACTAATGCCCTGACTTTTGACATTGAGGGATACCTGCTTTCTTATGGTCTTGTTCTGTAGGCCGGTAGCTCCTACAAGTACAATGTTATTAATAGGTAGTACCGGTAAGTTTTTATGGCATTCCTGCTGTATCCGGTCCAATTCATTTCGATTTATTATGGAGACATTGGCTCCAGTGTCTATCATTATAGGAACAGAAATACCTTCAATTTCTGCGATTATGTATATTATTTCATTATCATTATTTTTAATATTAAGCTCACTTTCTTCTAATAGGTCCTTACGGATATCCTTTAAATAATTGCTGTATATTATGGTAAAATTTTTTCTGTTTTTCTTCACATTCATACCTACTTGATTAAACCCAGCAGATTGGAGCAGTAAAGGGTTATTGGATTTTATTACTGCCTCCGTTCGTTTAAATGTTCCGCTTCATTACGGATCAGGCCGTTGGAAGCGTCAGCTTGAAGTCCTGAGGCTGTTTCGTTTGGTTCTGCTCGATCGTCTGGTTGGGCTTCTGCTACAGGTAGTCTGCGCTGATTATCCAGGCTGGAACTACGTCTGGGCTCGTACTCTCGGTACCTATTACTTCCCTGGCTCCCTTGGAAAGTCTCGTACTCGTAGTATCGGCTCCTTCTTTGAGGCTGGTACCTCCTGTGTCCACTGCCTTCTGCTCGGATGTAGTTAACATTAGGTCGATATGCCCTGTAATTGTGGTTACCTCCACTTGGGTAATTTCGGTTATAATTACCATGATAATTATTATTATTAGAAAGGTTGGGGTTCCTCTGACCATTTGGAACATAGTTACTATTATGATTATAATAACCGTTGTTATTTTGGGGACGGCTATTATTATTATTATTATTATTGTTGTGGTTGTTGTTATTATTGTTATTCATACGAGGAATATTACTATTATTATTATTATGGTTAAGCCTCGGCAAATTATTGTTATTTCTATGGTTATAATTGTACTCGGCATTATTCCGATTTGCGGAATTATAATTGTTATTATTACCCACATTCTGCCGATTATTATTATTATTCAAATTATTGTTGTTATTCCTTGGTTCCAGCTTTTCATACCTCCTGCGACTTTGACGATAATAGTCTTCGTGCTCGTACATCTCTAAAAGCTCGGTCATGGCTTGCACCGTTTTTATTTGACTGTTTCGTCTGGCTCTGATAATATCCTCCTCGTAGTGGTATGAGAGTTTGCTGACCAGGCATTCTTCCGGTATTCGGGGCTCTAGATGTTTGGCCACGCACACCTTTCCTAAAAAGTACGCCGTTAAAGTTTGGTTTCCATATGGGTTGTACTTCCCATGGCATATCCCGTCTCTGGCGATATTTTGCGTTGATTCCGACCAATATTTGGCTTTGAATAGCCTTCTGAATTGTTGATAGTCGGTCACCTCGTCTCTTATTGCCATCCACCAATTGTCTGCGATTTCCTTGAATGATTCGTCCAGCACCTCTTTGTTCTCCCTCCAGCGATTACCTCTGTGTTTGGCAAAGTATTCCTCAATTCTTGCTAGGAATTCCATGGGTTTATTTTTATAAAACCTGAAGTTAATCCCTTCACGATTTTCACTGTTGGGACAACTGGTAATGGTTGTCGGTCGACTATGGAATAGGTCTATATCGGTCTGGTTCTGTCGTACCTGACTGTTGATACTGGTCACAGCAGCTTCTATGCCGTCACATTTTTCTGTGAATCGGTCCTGCACTCGCTCCCAGTCTTCCCGTGTTTCCTTTAGTTTTTCTTCCAATGTCTTCCTAGTTGTTTCTTCGATGTTGTTAACCTTCGTATTTATTTCTGTTCTGATACTCCGTACTTCTTGTTCGGTTTGACTCCATTTTTCGTCAGCTCTGGTAATCCTTTGTTCGATTACCGTTATTTCCTCTTCTACTTTCTTGCTGATTGTCTCATTGTTTTCAGCTATCTTCTGGCTCAATTCTTCCTTCAATATTTCCATTCTTCCGTCTAACCGGTTCATGTTTTCTTGGTTCGTCTCCTTCAATTCTTCTCTCAATTGCTGACTATTATTCTCCATCTTTTTATTGGTTTCTTCCAGTTTCTGGCTTATCTGGGTCAATTCCTCCTTCGATTGTTTATTGTCAGTTTTTATTTCCTCCATTTTCTCCTCCATCTTCTGGATATTTTCCTCCATCTTCTCCTCGATCTTCTTAATATTTTCCTCCATTAGTAGTTTATTTTCGTTTTTTATTTCGTCCACCTTCTCCTCCATCTTCTTACTGTTTTCTTCCATTTTCTCCTCCATCTTCTTACTGTTTTCTCTTAATTCTTCTTTCAATTGCCGGTTATCATTCTCCATTTTCTTACTATTTTCCTCGATTTTCTTGTTGGTATCTCCGATTTTATTACCCAACTCTTCTTTCAATTGTTGGTTATCGTTTTCCAGCTTCTTACTATTTTCTTCCATCTTCTCCTTTAATTCTTCCTTCGTCGTTTTAAATTCTCTGAGTAACATCTCCATCATTTGATCAAATTTTGTATCTTCCTTTGCGGTGGATTTCTCCGGCTGTTCTTTCTGTGGTGCAGGCTTATTTGGTTCTGCTGGCGGTAACATTAACTCCACATCTTCCACTGGTGTCGCTTCTTTATCCTCCATGTCTATCTCCTGTTCGGCCTCCATAGCCCTTTTTCTTGATGTAGCTCTCCTGTGCATCTCGCTCCCTCTTCCGACCTGTTGACCGTTGCCAAGCTAAAAATAGGAAATTGGACAATCGTCCTTATTTTACAACACTATTACCTCCTATTTAAAGCCCCTTAAGTTGGACGCCAATTTGTAATATAATATAATTATTACAAATATAATAAAAATTAAATAATTGATATATATATATATAGATATATTGTGTGTGTATCTTTGGTGATAACAAAGGTATTGTGCTCTTCTTTTAGCCCCACTAGTTGGGCAAGTCAATTTGTAATACAATTACAAATATTACAAATAGAAATAAAAATATAATTGAAATTGAAATATGTGTTGGTACGTATTGATATTTTGTCTTGTTTATCACTGGATCAGTCTGACTCCTTAAAGTCTCATTGGTTAGGCTAGTCAAATGGTAATATAATTTCAAGTGTAATAAAAAAAACAAAATATAAAGATATTGATGATAAGAAAATGTTATAACTAAGTGTGTTGGATTGATAAATAACAAATATATCAAACTTTAAAAATTTTGCAAATATTTTTTCTTGTGCTTGTATCCAATTTGACTGAATAATTTAATTTAATTAATTGATAATAGTAGTATAGGTATGTATGTGCTGGGACAAGGTCAATGACCCCGGAAGTAAACAAAGATGACCTTGACCCCGGAAGTAAACAAAGATGACCTTGACCGAGACCTTGACCGCCCCCCGGAAGTAAACAAAGATGACCTTGACCGCCCCCGGAAGTAAACAAAGATGACCTTGACCTAGAGCAAGGTCAAGGTCAAGGTTGATGTCAAGGTCAAGGTCACGGCCAAGGTCAAGGTTGATGTCAAGGTCAAGGTCTGGTCAAGGTCAAGGCTGGTTATGACGTAAGCAATATGATTTCCAATGACGTGTTCAAGGGAATTACGTAATAACATGTGAACACATGCGGTTGACCTTTCGATTAAACCGCGCCCAAGAAAATTGCGCAATAACACGTGAATGTATGTGGTCGATTAAACCACATCCAAGAAAATTGTGTAATAACACGTTTTCATCATGATAGAAAAGTTGACGTCCATATTTTGAAAAATAAAAATACGAATTAATCAGGATCGAACCTATGAAACTATACATCGAATTAAGAAACAACGATTTAATCTACACGGCTAATTCGTATTTTGAATATCTTACTAAATCATGTGAGGAAAAGAGAAAATTCTTTAGAAATGTACATATTTTTTTTCTTTATTTTTTCCAACATAAACATACAATTGTTATAATGTTTTTACATAATGTTGATAACTACATTTATTAACTTTCTGCTGATTATAAAGACCATTAGTAACATCATTTATACTATCAACTAGCTTAAATTGATTATGTTGTATGTTTAACATTACTTTGTACTCATTCACCTTTTCAGGTACAAATTTAAATATTTTACAATTACACATATTAAAATTTTTAAGCCCAATATTTTTAGTATCATAAATGTTATAAACTACATTCTTCCGCCGATTATATTTGTTTCGCGTGTTAAAAACTTGTTCCATCATTCACCAACGAATAATGACCGTAGGGTAGTGTATCTATTTTATTATCGCAAAGGATTCTTTTATTGTCTAAATTACTTAACGCCAATTTGTTGCACGTAATCGTTTCAACTAGATGTTTTTTCGATCGGAATAATTTCATCATTCTATAGCTATTAATTTTATTATTATCCTTATTTATAGTTACGGGTTTATTATTTTTAAAAACGGTTTTAGAATAGACGCACTCTTTAAAATCTTCAAAGCTTATATGTTTGCTAATAACATTTTTTTTAATTCCTTTTGCTCTTTTTTTAATTTTGTTATCCGCAGTTTTAAATGTATATAATTTAGAGCGTAAACCGATAAATTCTTTAATCGGTACACCCACACATTCATCTTTAAATTTACCAATAACTTTTTTATTTTCATCCGAATAGCACGGATGATTGGGCGAATAATCTGATGTATCAAAGTGTGTAAATAAATCTGAATCTAATATGTCTTTATAAAAATCTTCTGTACGAATTTCGTAAAAAAAGCTATCTGTATCTGTATATAAGAGCAAAAGCTTTTCACCATATTTTTTCTTCATTATATCGTAATGAAAATCATACATTAACGTTTTACTTATTTCTAATACGCTAAATCCGATGTATATTGGTTTATCTAAAAATAAACGTTTTTTATCCGATAATACCGCACATAACGATTTATTATAAATTATTCTGTCTTTAAATACCGGTTGTGTAATTAAATTTAATAATTTTTTCTCATCACTTACAAGTTTAAGGTCAATTCTTTTTCTCACGTTCTCCATACATTTACCGAACACCGAGTTGTTTAATAATTTAAAAAAGTCTTTTTCAAAATCATTTTTAGCTTGTTTTCGTTTTTCTGTATTTAAGTCAATGTACGTTTTTAACCAAGGACCCTGCAAAAATTCTATAATACGATGAATTTTTATAACTTTTAAACCGTGTTTAACAGCTTGTTTTAAATTAATGTAATGACATACATATTTTTCTTTATTTTCTAATGTTGTTAACAATTTTTGTTGTTTTGTTCCTTTAACGCATTGATTAACTGGTAGAAACGGTAAATCGCTATGATGATCATGTAAGTGATGAGGATACTCAACGTCTACTTCTAAAATATAACCGACGGGAGAATCGTCTGCAATATCTAGTATATTTAAATTATCGTTAGGATCTTTCCAAGTAAAACCAGCATACGGCATACATTTACTCATTGCCCAACCGTACAGATTATTCGCGTCTAAATAAGTTAAAAATTTAATCGGGTTAGTTACATCAAATGTTTCTGGAATATATTTATTGTTAGCAACAGATTCTTTTTTTATGCAAACACTTATTCCCCCCCTCACCCCATTTTCAAAAAGTAAGTACATTTCATAATCGGTTAATAATTCCAGTTTAATTTTTGTATAACTTAACATTGCATCAAATGCAAAACCTGGTACTGTAAAGTAGTGTGCGCAGTCTAGTTTATAAGATTGCATACAAAGAGATCTAAAATTTTCAAAAATATCACACAATAATAAAACATCAATTTTTAAATAAAGATCGCTATACTCCCCAAGAGTTTGTATATTAAAATGATTCCAAACTTTACACGCGTGTTCATAATCATCATTTCCAATTTCCGAATCATTTAGTGAACTATAAAAACAATCTTTTGGAGGTAATCTACATTCTTCCAACTTTTTCCAGGAATTCGTATATTCGTAAGGATACACACCTTTCCTGGTAACTAGCGGCATACTGTCTACAGAAAAAAATTTTCCAGTATAAAAAAACTTATCCTTAGGTAGATTATTACTGAGCTCAGCTAACGAACAATTCATAAACCGATAAGTATCAATAAATCTAATATTTAAACCCGAATGTGTTTTCTTTGCAAAAGAAATATATTTTTCTCTTGTATTAGGAATTACATGAATATTTTTTACATCATAGCCCAATTGTCGCACTATAAAATGCGAATCATAATTAGAACTACCATGTATGAAAACTGGTACAAATTTCTGTTGTTCTCGTTTCAGGTTACACGTATTACATAATACCGCACGAAATCGACCGGTTAAATGACAATGATCGCGAACTTTGGGATATAATAACGTAAATTCCTTATTACACATTTCGCAATGTGTAGCCAATTTAAATTTTATTTTATCATCTCGATTCATATGTAAAGGTATATTTTTTTTAATAAGTAAACCGATTAAATTAATTTTTTCAACTAAATATGTCATAAAATTTTCCGCAGCATTTTTACCACGATATAAGTAAGGTTCTGAAGGTAATCGGTTTCTAATACTTTCAGAGATATTGCTATCTATAACAAAATATACGCAAAAACTCATCGGAATATGAAATTCGTTAACTGTAGTAAATTTGTTTTCGGGGTTGGGCAAACAAGTACTAACAGGTTTCAAAATACATTCGAAATCTGCATATACCACAATAGGAACCCTATATTGATAATGAAAATTTTTAAATTCTAATATGTTGTTGTCAGTAGTTGGTAATGCTATTTTTACGGGCGAATACTTTCCGCAATATCTACTATGAATTTTTAATTTTTTTGACTTTTTAGTAAAAAACGAAAAACAACGTTTACATATTTCAATTACTTCTGTATGTTTTGTTAACTGTGGTCTTATTAACTTGGAAAAATCCTTTATATAACAATAATGGTAATTAGCATTATTCAATTTATTTAATACTAGAAGGTCAAAATGATTATTTTTTTCTTCCCTACACACTTTAAGAGGAAAAATTGATTTTTTTTCATCGATAGAATAAATGTTTATTGACACATTATTATTTTTTTCAAAACGAGAAATTTGGTTTAAAGGTGTAGGAAAGTCTATAAGTTTAAAATCAAATTTATTTTCTAAATTAAAATAACGAAAATTAACCCGTTCAATGTGAGGTCCAGTAACATAACGACATAAGATTGACCATTTAAAACAAAAAATATCATTATTTTTTGGATTTATTATACATTTTTTATTTTGTAAGAATTTTGGAAGTGGAATATATGAAGCACCTCTTAATGGTTTAAATCGATTTATTCTTAGTAAAATTCCGTCTATACAGTGAAGACTCCATCCGGAACCTTTCCCCATATATATGTTTTCATCGTGACAAATCTCTCTAATCGAATTATTTAATATCATATTTAAATTATCGTTTTCTAAAACTGGGATGTTTTTTGTTTTAAATGATCTGTCCTGTGTTTCATTTATGACAGGTTTTATGTATGTACATTCGACAACTATGTTGAATTTTATTGGACCAAACATTGAAATTATGTTACTTAAAATTGTAACTATATTTAATTGAATGTAATCTAATAACAAACAAATGTCCTTATAATTATTATTAGTGTTTTTATAAAAATATGTTTTTAAATTTCCTTTAAATGCATTCTCTATTTCTATGAAACTATTTGATTCGACAATTTGTTGTAATCTCGCCGTTTTTAATTTTAAATTTATTGATGATGATGATGATGATAATGATGATGCTGGAGATGATGGTGGTGTTGACCATGTTGTTGTTGACTCCAAATCTTGTACACGTGACGGTCCAGGTTGTGGCGAAGATGTTGTTTCACGAGATGAAGCATGTTCTTCCTCAACAGTATTTCTGGCAAATTGTCTTTTTTTAAATGGCAGATTTTTGTCCATTGCAATCTATAAAAATATATTTAAACAAACGATATTCATATCGGTTCTATAATTATAAAAATTTATTATCCTTGTATAATTTTTATACTTACGTCAGTTACTTGTTCTTCTTGTGTAAAGTAAACTGTATTGTTGGCTCCTTATGTGTGTGGTTGTATTATCTATCTTTATATAGTCGCGTAAAAAGTAGAACAGCAGAGTGATCTAATCTTTATACTTTGAACTATTGTTGTGTAACAAGCCCACCGTTTTTGCAATGCAAGATAATCTTTCTCGAGCGCGGTTTAATCGAAAGGTCAACCAGCTTTTCCTATAGTGAGAAACAGTATATATAAAGCGCCTTAGAATTGTATTGTACACGCTCAAACTGCTTCAATAAGAAGAATCAGCAAGTTGTTTCTGCATCGCTTTTTATACAGCAAACTCTATCAGGTAATTATTATTTTTTTGTATACTTTAAAACTTTATTTACAAATTAGTTATGTAACAAAAAACGATTATTTGTATGTTATAGAATCAATAATGACCGCATCAATTCTTTATTTTAAAAAATTATCTAAAAACGCTTATCCACCTGAAAAGTTACCTAATCAGTCTGCGGGTTTTGATCTCCGTAGTGCGTATAATTATAAAATTAATACTAACGGAAAAGAATTAGTAAAAACCGATTTAGCTGTTAAAATACCTGACGGTTGTTACGGGAGAATTGCACCACGTTCAGGATTGGCTCTTAAATATCACATCAACGTTGGAGCTGGTGTGGTAGATAGAGATTATAGAGGGAACGTAGGTGTGGTTATTTTTAACCATTCGTCAGCGTATTTTAACATAAATAAAGGTGATCGAATCGCGCAACTGATTTGTGAAAAGATTGAAGAACCGGAACTGAGAGAGGCATCAACTTTAGATAGTACTGAGAGAGGTGATAACGGTTTTGGTTCTACGGGTGGGATAAGCGGATTAAATGATAATGATGAAAATAAAGAATTATTGCTAGAAATCGATAAATTTTTAGCGGAAGGCTAATAAATTTTTTGTTTTTCTAGTAATGGACATCGCTGGACCATCTCACCACATCGAGGAATATGTTTCATTAGAAGACATCCTTAAGCTATTATATTTTTATGGACTTTCGTCTTTATGTTTATGGGAAGATGTGCTAAAGAAAATTAAAACTGATATTGTCAATTCAGATGATGTAGATGTTTTTAATTTATATAGTAGACTAATAGAAATAACAAAAAATATTAGAATCGCTTTAGAATTAAAACTAGTTCGCTCGCAAAAGGATTTATCACTACTAAATAATTATTTGTTTGATATTGATGAAGTATACGAATATTTAAATACAACAATTGTAAATTTTAAAGAAAAAAATATATTAAAATCGACATTTATAATTATTAATTCTTTAATAAAAAATAATATGATGTGTGATAACGATAGCGAAAAGTTTACAATAGATATAGATAATGAAGAGGAGGATGAGGACGAATTTGATAAAGTTTTTACATCCATAAAAACTAACGAAAATGATAAAAACAATCTCCGTTTTGAACAAACTGTAATGTTTCAAGCTGGGGGAACAAGGAAAACATTGACCACACCTGGTGAAAAAGGGGGGTATTTAATCAAAATTGAAATAATTGACACAAAAAATTTGGTAAACGTTGCTAAAAACGATAGATGGACTAAGGCCGCCTACAGGGCCACATTTTTAGTAGATTCTTCTAAAGACTTGAAATACGTTCAATTATATAAAATGATTTTAAATGTTGCGAAGAATTTGGCAAATATTAAAAATGTTAAAAAAACAAAATTTAAAAATTTTTAATGTTTTCCTTGTTTACTCGAATCTTGTATTTTTTTATTTAAAAATTGAGTGTATATTGTAAAACATTTATGTAATAAAAAAATTTAACACAATTTTTATCTCTAGTTTTAAAAACACAATCCCCAAACATGAAACCTATATATAATTACAGATATGGAACCGACTGAGGTTTTTATCAATTTCTTCATCTTGTTGATGGTGACGATACATACGTCTCAGTCGAGGATCCAAAGACCTGTAGCCGTCGTAAGACCGATGCGTCGGCGGTTACCATCACCACCACCAGTACGAAATGTACGACCACGAAGGGGACCGTCACCACCACCACCAGATGAAGAAACAATACAAATTATTGATGATGATGATGATGATGATGTTATAATAATAAACTATTTATAACATAATAAAAATTTTTTATTATTTCACATAAAGTTTATACATATTTATTTATTTGTGCTACACAGTCCCAACATCTAAGTCTTTTAACTTTTTGGTGTTTATCACATTCACTATTCCAATAATACATCAACCAATCGCTTATATAACAAACATTATTTAAAGCACATTTATTTACATTATGTTTATAAGGACAGTTAACACTATACACATTCTGCCGTTTCAAAATATTTAAAGATGGACATCCTAAAGTTTCGATATCGATAATTCCAGCATACGAATTTAGTTGTGTTTCCAACAACAGCTTCTTTTCCGATCCTTTCACGTAGATACGTTTAATTTTGGATAATTTATCGAAAATCGTTTGTAGTTCAGAGTAGTCTTGAAGCCCGCAGTTCCAACTAAATCCGTGTAATCTCTCTTTAAGCCAGTTTGTATGTTTTTTCTTTTTATTTGATAAATGTTTATAATCGAATGGTGGTAAAAATAAATGATGTTCTCTAACGCCAACAAGCTTGGCGTTTTCTATTTTTTGCATACACAACTCTTTAATAAAAAAGTTTTTTCCGTCATCTCGGAAACCTTGAAAATCGACAACGTATTCAACCATTCTTATTGAATGCAAAAGCGTGAATACTGTAAAAATATTCTTCATGCTTCATTATAAAACGATTAGATAAGCGATTTTCTTACGGAACCAGATAACGGTGTGTATTGTATAATTGTATCATAGATAATAAGACAGTAGATTGCAGTTTTTTCGGGTATATTTTGAGATGTTTCTATTTCAAGACGAACATCTATTGAACCCGTTTTTAATGATTCATTTTGCTTAGAACAATCGATAACAAACAGAGGCGTATGAGTTATAAAATTTTCACGATTCATCATTGGCGCGTCCTTACTACCATAGTAATATGAAGATTGAAATCGTCTGTAAAATTCGTGTAAAAGTAACAATTGACCATTCAGATTGTCGTATGGATAGTATTCTGAATTCAAATATAATTTAATATTACGTAGTGATACGGAATCAAAATTTGCCGAATTCTTGTGTATATTATTTTTCCTATCAGACTGAAAGCCAACAATAACGTAACGAGGTTTTTCTGCTTGTGATGACGTTTTGACAGTCCAAGTGTGCTGCTTCGCTTGTGGTGTAGACGGATATTCATAAAGCTCCCATTTCCTAAAGGGGATCAATATAGGTTCATCACGCTCTATTATTTAAAAAAAATCATATTTTTTTTCATCATTTACATACACATATGGCATTATCCATGATATCTGTTTTATTGTAAATTTACATCCAGTCACCGATTCTGGTAAAACAACAGCGTTACTATCGGTCGATGCTCTTATTAAAACTAGTTCTTGCTTTATATTTAGCAGAATACGTTTATAATCCTCAACGAATCCAAACAACATTTTTAATGGAATACAGAATAGGAGATCTTTTTCAGATGGCGATAGAGCCCCATATAAATTTTCATTCCAAGCAGCATTTTCTAAAGTATTAACTTCATAAGGTTTAATTGTTAATAGATTCTTCATCGTTGTCGTTATTCCAACATTTTTAATTCGATCAATTTCTGACCCACATATTTCATATCTAATTTCATCAAATAAAAATGCCACAGCGTTTGAAACTAATTTATACGTTTGATCAAATACACCTAAATTATTTGTGTATTCTAATAGTATATAGAGATAACTATCATGTGGAAACGTAAAAACATCTTGTTGATTGATTGGTATTCTAATTTCATCATTATTATTATACGTGCTTGAAGTATACGGATGATGGGTCTGATATTTTAATCTTACTATCGCATCATCTTCATATACGGGATTGTTTAATATATTTAAAATACTACTACTCATTTTTTCGAATATTCACTTATTACTGTTAACCCCAATAATTGTAAAAATTTCTTATTTTGAGGTGTTAATCGTTTAATATTTTTATCTCTACTGATCTTATTCAGATCGTTAACAACCGTTTTATCGGTGTTACCATAGCAAAAAATAAGCCTCATTTTTTTCTCAGGTGTAGACGTAACGTTATTATCTCGTCTCTAAAATTAATCGGTCTTCCTTGTTGATCTTCTAATCTTACTGTAATACGATGTATTCTCGATGTGTTTACTGGTAAATAAATTACATTTGTTGGTATTTCAACTATTTTAAATCCTGGTGGAACCGTAGGATAAAACTCGTGTATTATATGACCTTCAATACCGTTATTAAATGAATAGCTAACAAGATTGCAAACTAATCGAACGGCCTCTACTCGAACAATACTTATTGGTAGGGTTGAGCTGTACCATTTATTAGGCTCAAGCACACATTCTTCAAAACCGAATATGGAGGCAAGAGAATTAGGCTTTTTAAAATCGATTAATACATTAGACAAAATTTCGCTTTTCAGCGTATTGTTATTCGCCTTTATCACCACCCGAACGTGTTCATAATTTTTAATTAAGTAATCATTAATATATGTTGCAATGTCTGATATTTCGTAAGAACCTGTAGGTAATTCAATTTTCTTATCGCCATCAAAATATAGTATATTATTTACACCTTCTTCCACGTTTGGTATTGAATTGTATGTCATGAAATCGATTAATCCAAGTTCCCATTTTTCGTTATTATTTAATTCAATTGGTGGAAAAATGTCACACTCCAATTCAGGTCCTTTGCTGCTTAAAGAAAACATTGTTCGCAAGAAATTGAAGACATAAGTGTCCACAATTAACTGAACCCAATTTTTGCTTTCGTGTATAATTATAACTAATTTCGATAGGATGTTCTATGGATGAAGAAAAATAGTTAATCAGCTCAGTAGGCGGTTTTAAATTACCAAAGCTATCAAAATAATTAATTTTATTCTCATGTTTTACGTAACACACCCAATGCGTGCCTTGACCGTAAATACTGTCTAAATTAACAATACCAGCCTCATTTTTCCATATAGCACTGTTTAAAGGTAACGTATCACGCATAAACACACCTCTAAAATTTGGAATTTTTAATCGATTAATATATAACAATAACTCGCTCGTTGAAAGCGGGCGAATTGGGATATGTTTAATTATTTCCGCCGCCGCCGATTTGATTTTTTTTTTTTAACGCCTCCACCCGTTTTTTTATACGGTCGTAAGTATAATCCTTTACCTTTCAAACATTTCTTTTTTGAAACCTTCTTCTTCTTCTTTACACCCCCACCAAATTTGCTTTTCGCCTTCATAATATTAGTTACAGCCCACGCAGCGGCTTTCTCCGCGAGCGAAGCGTCTTCTGATTTAACACGTTCCCAAGCTCTTTCAGCTAAGTCTTTATCCGCTCTAGCACGGTTTGTAGAATCTGAATATTTAGAATAGGCGATATCGTGTTGTTTACACGCCGCGTCAAGCTTATTAATTCCAGGGTCTCCTCGTTGCAAGCGTTTAGCCAACTTCGTACCTGGTCCACAATATTGATAACCGGGTATATGAAGTTCAACTGGTAATAAGTCGATTGATTTGTTAATAACAGTACCAAGAATGTCGCCCACTAGCCCGCTCCCCTCTTTATCGTTCCGATACACGCGCATTTATGATTCTTCATACAAACTCTGTACCATATATATAATATAAAATTCGTGTCTACTTTTAATAGGTTTGTCTGTTGTAAGTTCTTTATATAATTTGTACAATATATTTAGCAATTTTTTATCATATTCGAGAAACTGATCATATACGTATTTTTTATTTACAACACCATAATCGCTTTCAGGCTCGCTAACATTAACAAGTTTAGCTTTTTTAAAATCCAGCTCACCATCACTATTAAAATCTACTCTTTTGTCTATGTATTCTTCAACCTCGTGTTTCAAAGTGTTCAAAGTATTGTCTAAAGTTTGTTTATTTATACCATCAGTTAAATCAACAGGTTCAGCCACATTAATTAATCTATTATTCTTAAAGTCGCAACACCCAGGTTGTACAAGCGAATTGGGTAATTTATTATCCACATAAAATTTATTTGCGGCGTCTTCTTGTTCTTTAGGATTTTGTAGTCGTTCGATAACGTGATTCTCAGCATCAAAAGAGTTTCTTTTTTTATTAAATATAATAGTATTGTTTCTTAAATATTCCACATTTACAACATCGAGTTTAGATATGGGTGAAGCAACATTTGTAACACGATTATTTTTAAACGAATAAACAGAACCATCTTTCACCTTAACCGGAATTCTATTAACTAAAGAAGTTTTCATCGTATTTTCACAATATATTTTATTCGCAGCATCAAAAGGTTCTTGCGGATCGGCTAAATTAGTAATTTTTTTTCATTTTAACATCGAAATGATTACCAATATTTGATA
Organism: Magicicada septendecula; assembly: GCA_034769895.1. Lineage (NCBI taxonomy): Eukaryota > Metazoa > Arthropoda > Insecta > Hemiptera > Cicadidae > Magicicada > Magicicada septendecula. Next base: position 955,354,618 of record CM068367.1, read on the forward strand.
AAGTAATCGAGTTTTGTTTCACATATTTAACGTTCACAGCTTCATTATCCGTTTTCGGGTCTCCAACATTGCACAGCCTTTTGTTATTTATATTAAAATTTCCATCCTTTGTTAATTTAAACCCCTCACCCGGTGGACCGCGTTGAATTTTTGATCCTGTCACCAGTTCTCCACTATAGTGTCCGAATTTGTCAACGCTCATTTTGAAAATATGGCCTCAAACGATGCACCGTCTTCTTTTATTATCCCCGCCTCATGCAATTCTTCTATAATTGATAATATCTCATTGCTATGACCTGAATGACCAGCACTTTGAGAAGCGATTAACAATTGTAGCCGTTTACATAATTCGTTTATATCATCCCAATAGACATAATTAGGCTTGTTGTTATTTAATTTTAATAAACCTCGACCACGATTTTCCGGTTTAGATGTTGAAATAATCGGTTTAATTATATTTTTATATTTGTAACTAGCGCTGCTTTTTACTCTATTTGTCGTTAAATTTAAATATGCACCTGTTTTACTTATCATATGTGAATATGCGTTTAAGTCTTCTTCCGAATATAAATATGCGTCCGGGTGTTTTTTGAAAATAAGATCGTACAAACCAGGCGTACCTTTATATGTAAAACCGTTGATTATAATATCATCATTTTCTTCAATTTTCATAGGGTATTTACCCAACATTAAAGTAGTACCATTCGTAAAATACGGACCAAAAACGTGATCGATATCGTGATTATCATCATCAAAAAATTTACGCATATATTGTCTCGCTAGCAGTCCTTTAAACCATATATCAATATAATGATCAATCGATTTTCGTCCTTCTGGTGTTGATATCAATTCTTCTGCTGTAGGTAGCGTTTCATACGTTTTTTCTTCTTCGCGCGGTAACGGAAGCGGTGTATTTGGTGGTGCTGGGCGTTTATTCGATAATGTATTGTTTTCAGATTCATCTGAAAACCTTTTGTTTTTTAATCGCTCCTGAATATCGTCCATTTCAACATCCGCATCTCGTTCTTTCTCCTTACTTGGCGGTGTAACAGTGTTCTTTTCTTGTACTAACTTTTGTAATGGAGCGACAACGGGCCTTAACGATTTTTCTGCAAGTTCTTCTTCATCAATAATGTTTTGTGTTAAAGTCTGATGTTTCTTTCGAATATTCTTTCTTATCTTCCCAATCTCTTTAGCAAGCTTCTCACACTCATCTAGAGAACGTGACTTTCTCGGTGCCATGATGAAAAATAATTGAACGAACAATTACAAGTCGTTAATATAGATATCAAAATCAAAACGGTAACGCCCTCCACAGTTCATATTGCTTTCTTTATCTATTACAAGGAAACCCTTTTTCCGTCGTGTCCACGCTTTTGTACAAATATCTTTAAACACTTCAAACGTCATGTCTGTATTTACGTGATCACTATATATATGTTTTAAATTTAAATCGTCCTGTTTAAAAATAATTATTAAATTTGCATTATCGCGTATCAAATGTTTTGGTATTCGAACATAAGTTTGACATATATATATAACATTGTTTTTTTTATGTCTACACATTGTAAAATGGTTTCTAATGTTGTCCTGTTGCTCGCACGCTACATCGTCAAATATAATAACCGAATTTGATTTAGCATCGTCGGGATGAATCACTTGATCATTTTCAGAAAATTTATAATAATCTATTTCCGACATATCGGATAAAACCATATCTAAAAATTTATATTTTGTTTGATAGAGCGATTTTGAAAAAATATATACATTTTCAAAATATAACCCGTTAGGATCAAACAGCAGATTTAACATTAAATTTGTCTTCCCTGTGTCGCTGGGGCCTATGATAAGACATCTGACATTATTTGGTAATAAATCGCTATGAACTTTGTTCTCTTTTTCTATCGATTTACCAAAGTTGCGGATACGCAGTCTCTTTGTTTGTTGTACAAACTTCATTTTGATAATAACTAATACAGATTAAATAACACGATTTTTATCAATCCAGCTATTGCTAGATTTATCATATCCCAACCACTTAACAAATAATTTATTACCTCTACGCTTTAATATTTTTTCGATTAAAAATATATCTCCAAATTTTGTTTTACTAATTTCTTGTTCGTAAAACCCCCCATCTAATACGATTCCTTTATCATCTCTTAAAATATAAGTCCTGGGTGCTGTTGGTTTAATACTATCAACTGTAAATATTTCGTTTGTCCAATTTGGTAAATAACCCTTTGTAAATACTTTCTTATATTTACTAATTCTTACTCTATCACCAACTTTAAATTTTGGCGGTTTCTTATTAAGTAGTAATCGTTTTTTATTTATTTGTGATAGGACTAACTCTTCATTATGTAAGCCTACATCTATTGGTTTCATCTTAATAGTTCTGTGTACGCTATTATTATATTTATGTAATAAGTTGGGAAGAATTTCAATCCATGTATATTCTCCGCTAGAAGTAAACCACTTCCACATATAGTTTTTTAATGTGCGATTAAAACGTTCGATTATGGACGCTTTTTTATCAGAATAAGTAGAATAATGGTTTATATTATAATAACCAAGCAATCGTTGAACGTGTAAATTATAGAACTCTTTTCCGTGGTCGGTTTGTAAATGTTTCATTTTGTTCGCTCGTAAGATAGGTGAAAGAGCTTCCACAATATCGTTTGAAGATTTTGTTTTTAAAGGAATGGCGAACGCATATTTACTAAAACAGTTTATTATTGTTAATATATACTTATAACCTTTATTTAACTTTGAAAACGATATCATGTCTACGAGGTCGGCTTGGTACAAATCGTGAACGCCTTTCAACTCTACATTACGTGTTGGAAAATTCCGTCTGGCTTGTTTGTGTAGTTCATCGCTGATAATCTGTCTAACACTCATTATTATTCTAAATACAGTAACAAAGTGATTAAATAGGTTGAAAAATCAGTTAATAAACGCATACTATTTCTGTTATCACATTTTTTATTTACAATTGCACAGTTGCCTATTTTATTTTACAATTGCGATTTATGTAATTTTACTAGTAAACAATCTGGTGATGCTTTTTGATGTTCAGTCCAAGGATCATCGGTCGCTTCCCATTCGTCAAGAACAACTTTACATTCTACACACATTGCTTCATCGCTATTTCCTGTATAAAAAAATCCCGCTAATAAAAGCTTATCGGCCGCTGGTAAACGTTTTGGCCAAGCACAGAATGTAGCTTCCATCATTTCCTCAGTTGCACTAACACACATCTTTGCATCTGAATAATCCGCAATACACTTTTTAGATTTTGCATAGTTTTCATATTTGTAAGGCAAATAACGAACTCTTTTACATTTCGGATGTGAAAGTTTATGTATAAGTTGAATATGTGTGATAGTAAAATAATTTTTTGTTTTAAATCCGCACTCGCTACAAACAATAATTCTTGAACCTGGTGTATGAATAAAACCCTCATTTTCAAAAAAATCTAACAAAAACTTTTCGCATATTGTCACCATCTTGAACCGATTATATCTTTTGTTTCTTCTTCACAGTCTATGTCTATTAGTATTTGGTAACGACATCTTTCTAATTTTTTCAACACATCCGTATATGAATAAGATACTGGAAAATGAATCTTAATTATACACTCTTTCCTTTCAAATTTGATAACATCCGCTTCAGAAAATTCGTTAATTATTAGATAACACACATCGTTAAAAGAATACTCTCCTAAACCTAAGTGATCTACAAAATAAACGCGCCAATTCAAAGCGTGCACGTTTTCCGTATCACTCTGCAAAGCCATACTGAATGTGACTTATAAAAAGAGGATATATATATATACCCCGACAGAAAGCATATGATGAAAATATATAAATAGGAGATTAAAAATAAATATTTAACAAAAATTTTTAAACTATAAATCTTTTATTAATTCTTTCATAAACGGTCTTATAGTTGAGTCTGGTCTGTTAGCTATAGATTTTAGTTTAGTGATTTCCCCAGGAGTCAGACGTTTTGGAGAAAAAAACCATTTATGTAGGAGACGCTCCTCCTCCTTCCGTTTTACGTTCTCATGATCCATTGAGGTGGGCTTTCGTTTTACGTTCTCTTGATCCAGCAAGCGTTAACGCCTCGGCGCGCTTTGTGTAAAATTAAATACAGTTTATATAGCAAGTGGAACACGTGCTGTTTTTTTGTAATGCAAGCAGGATGTAGTTAACCGACTTACGCAACACACATTCACTTTCTGGTTATTACACAATATCGAGGTCAACTAACCGCTTAGCGCGGTATAAATATTTTTTTAATTTTTCCTTTGTATTATTAACTTCTGTATCAAATCTTTTAATTGATATAATACGTCATCATTTACACATTCCAATCCAAACACTGAAAGATTATTTCTTTCCGTTTTTGATAGCTTGCCAGTAAATTCGTTAAACGCGAAAATCGTATTATTCTTAAAAAAATATATATTACCATCTATGAACCTAAATGACGAGTCGATATTAGGAGGTATCCCTGGAAAACGTTGAGATATATATCCCCACGATCTAATTGTAAACGAACACTCATCAACCTCTCTAAAATAATTATCATTATGAAATATAAAAGTTTTACCTGTATAACTATTGAATACAGTATGCAATTTACTTGGCTGAATATTAAACACGGATGAAAGATATTTTGGGTAACCATGAATTAATTGAAGACTTACTAAGTCGAACATATAAATAAGCGAATCAACGAACATCACTATCTCACCAGACGGACGTTGATAGACGGCTAAAACTCTTGAAAAGTTTTTTGGTAAAAATGTTAACCAATCCGTTATAATAATCGGTTTAGAATATATCATATCATCGGTGTTTACTATCCATAACCATTTCTCGTATAATATATATAATCGTTTGTCTGCTATTAGAAACGTGTTAAGGTTTTTAAGACGACAAAGATCGATTTTACTATCAACAACAGAATAATTATCTTCTTCTTCAACTGGTGATCTAGGCGTTGTAGAAACTGGTACCATATTTTGTTGTGGTTTACCATACAAATTTTGAATAGCTAAAACATCATCATCGCTTAATTCAATTTCGCCATTATAATATGCAAACATAACAGAATCCGGCACATCGGAGTGTGATAACCCTATCGTGTGTCCGATTTCGTGAATTAAGGTTGAAAACAGATTTGTATAACCAGGAGACTGAATTTTGTCGCTAGAATATGACCATATCTCATCCTCGTCTACATGAATTTCCCGTCTTGAATTTGCATAATCCGGATAAAATGCGTGTGCTAGCGAGCCTGATTTACCATCAAACTCTCTCGTACACTGTGTTAATTGTGTTTGCATCATATGTTTTAGACGTTTATTAGAAATTAAAATGTCAGTATTTGTTCTGTCATGTTTAAAACGTATACCAGATTTTTGTTCCCACACAGCAAAAGCTTTACTTGTTAATTCTAAAACCTCCTGATTAGCTAAATAATAATGCCATGTAACCAGTGGTTTATTCCATTTAAAAGCTGTTAAACGAAAATCGGATATATTATCTTCATTACCGCATCTGGGTTTTAGCATTAAATCTTGAGTTTCATTATTTAATTTTCCATCCGCAGGTAACTTGTAATATTCTTGAAAAATAAGTAACGCGTTGAAAATGTCCGTTTCGTTTAATAATTCTAAAGAAGTATTATCTTTCACTTGAAGATAACCATATTTATATAAATATGATTTTACTTGTTCCAACGTTGCGTTATCCGTTAAACAGACCGGTAAAATAAATACTAAAATTATAATAATTTTCATGTTCACACAACACAATCAACTGATGGTTAATCACTGCTGAAAAATAGTAATATTGGAAAACGGGGGCGCCATCTAGGAAAAACAAAAAATAAAAACTTTATAATCAATTTTTTATTTATACAGTATCCAGTTTTCAATATATGTATAAACATCTGAAAACGTTTTACCGCTTATATCTAAACACATAATATTACAAATTTCGGCAATAGATTTAAAATAATAATTTTGTAAGAAAAAATATTCATCTGTTGCTAAATTAGTGTCAAAACCGTTTCTTTTTAATAATCGTTCCTTAACACTTTTAATATCTGAATCTATTAAAATCAACACATTAGACGATTTAAAATAATCTAACATCCACGAAGGTATAATTTCCTGTAACTCTGGAACACTTAATTTTTCGCCTTTTTTATTAACTATACCATACACAAACGGTGCTACGGGCGATCTGTCACAACACATTATTTTATAATTTTTTCCAATTTCACCATTTAAAAATAGTTGTGTCTGATACATAGAGTACCAACTAATCGTATTAAATTGTATTCCATCGGTGCGGGTATACAACTCTGGAAATTCGTTTCGCAACAGAGTCAAATCGGATGAGGATGTAAAACAAACGTTATTTTGATAAAGATTTGTCAATATGCTTGATTTGAAACATGCTGCTGTCCCATCTAAATAATATACAATTTTTCCAGACATAACTAATTTTTTAATGTGTCACTCCTTTTCTTTACTTCTTCACATTTCGGCGACCACTTCTCATGTTCATGGAACGGATCATCACCAACCTTCCAAAGACCTAATTCGAGCCCGCAGGAATAACAGCGTACTCTATCGTCCGGTCTGCTATTACCGCAATCACAACAGTCGTAAGAAACTTGTGGATAATAATAAAACCCCGCAGCTGCTAAAGCTGTTGGAGAAATATATGATAGAGGCCAATTCCTAAATGATAACCTCCTCTCATATAACTCCGTATGTGATTTATCAGGAGCGGATACACAATCCGCAATGTCAAATTTCACTCTTTGGCGGGTAGACGTAGAATCGGTCATGCTGTGCTCTTTAAATAGACCGTTCTCCTTATTATCACCTGTTGACCCCTTCTCTTCCTCCATTATACAATAAACCCAACTTTCCGCGTCGCGTTTTACTACAGAATGACAATCGTCACATATAAAAAAGTAATATATTAAAAACGCGTATTTTAAACGCTATCTGGAAACGATTACATGTAAACACGCGAACCCGAAACACGCATACGTCAACTTTTCTATCATGATGAAAACGCGTGTTATTACACAATTTTCTTGGGTGTGGTTTAATCGAAAGTTCAACCGCACGCGTTCACATGTTATTGCGTAATTTCCTTGAACAAGTCTTTGGAGATCATGTTGCTTACGTTATAACCAGCCTTGACCTTGGTCGTGACCTTGACCTTAGTCGCGACCTTGACCTTGGCCGTGACCTTGCTCTAGGTCAAGGTCATATTTGTTTACTTCCGGGGGGCGGTCAAGGTCTCGGTCAAGGTCATCTTTGTTTACTTCCGGGGTCAAGGTCATCTTTGTTTACTTCCGGGGTCATTGACCTTGTCCCAGCACATACATACCTATACTACTGATAATTAATTAATTATTTGAGGTTGTAATTTCCTCCTATATCTATTCTCTCAAGGTGAATTATGGTTTTGCTTAATAAAAAATAATAATAACATTAATGGTAGAAATAAAAACAATGCTGGTAACTGAATACTGATTTGCGTTTATTCATTCAAAATTGTGCGCCAGTCAAACTGCGCATGTCCCAGGCACTGGCAAATATTCGCCACAGTCGGCAATGAGAAAAATCAACAGATATATTTTTTACAAGTTTAAATTTATGGTTCTTTTAACGAGTCGAAATGGTCAGAGGGCAAGGAACAAGATACATTTAACAGGTATTCTTAAACTAAATGTTAATATCTGAAATAGAACAGAATTATTATTACAATTGTCAATTCGAAAGAAATTATTTAAATTTCGAACCAAGTCGAAGAAATGACGTCACTCTGCTCCAGGTAGCACTGCACCGTCTATGTGAGAAATTCAGCAATGGCCGCCGTCTGCTTGGTTTTAATCTGCTATGACGCCGTTGGAATTGAAGATCTTCTCCCACAGAAATAAAACGATGTTCCCTTTTCCTGCGAAGTGGTATTGGTCCAAAATATCGTGTTGAATGTCCCCTCGTCGTCTGCGATGTCGAATTCTGGATGGATCTCTTGTGTAGTGTAGTGTTCAAATATGCGTGTTGGTTTTGTGAATTCGTTCCAAAATTGTTCAAAATGGCTGTCGATTTCTGGCGTTGCGTTTTTATGGTGTTATTCTGTGTTTTTGGAAACTTGTGAAGTGTTAGACATAGATAAATAATGTTATTTCACTTGTTAGTTCATCTCCGTTACACGCCACATAACCACACTTGGTTTTAATATAAATTATTTGGTTTTCAAAACTCCACTAATACATTTTTCAACTGTTCAGCTTTGCGATTAACAATAGACTAACCGACGCAACGTCGTCGTTTTAGGGCAATTTGTGGTATGTCTTTTTCCTCTTCATATTGTTTAATTATAAAATATCTGTCTAAGACTTGTTTCACTATCTAACTATACATAACAAGTTTTCTTATTTTTTACTGTATTTCCAATATTTCTTAATTTTACATGAATCTAACTATTCAGTAATATTGATTATTTAATTTTACATCTTTTGATATATAGCTGGGTTTGTTTCAAACTCATTTAAGCCCAAAAATTACAATTTTGCATAATAATTGCATGTCTCATATTTTGTACAAATTCAGTGTTTTAAAGGTTTTTATTTGTTTTTTCGGTATAATATTTCCATGGAATACACCTAATAACTCCGTAATTACTTTGTTGTTAATAATTTGTTTATTAAAACATTTCAATATTGATTAATTTGCTGTTTAGTCTGATTTGATTACTATCATAAGTCTATTTTTTACTGTTTCCAAAAGAAGTTAGTTTTCTTTCTTTTGTCATTCTATTTGCTATTAACTGTATCTGCATTAATTATATTTTCAATTTCTGTATTGTATGTATTGAATTCTATTCCTATTACATAGATTAATTCTTTGATAGATAGTTTTTTTGGTTTATAGGCCATTCTGTGTTTACAAACATAGTGTCTTGGTGGGTCTGTTTGTACATTATACATGGTTTACTGATTTGAATAAAACTATTACATTTTTATGCCCTACTTGCCTCTCTGACTTACACAATGGAAAATTAAATGACATGATTTTAATTACAATAGAATATCTTGTATCTACTAAACTTTCTTTATACTAATAACATCATTGAACCATAACATGAACATCTTATGCCTAATTTTAACAAAAACATCTTATTATCAACTATTTTCCATATATCACCTAATTTTAACAAAAACATCTTATTCCTATTATTTTTTCCTGTATCATCAAATGATAACAACATAGCTTATCCTAGACATAATTTAATTAGAAAACATAAAAAACTCCTATTACTAGTAACACTGTCAGTCACTAACTGTCTTGTGTATGTATTATTCTTATGAAAACACTTTAACTGTGATAAAAAACCTCGTGTATCTATTTACACCTTACATCTAAAATATTATTTAATTAATAATAAATAATAAACATCTTAATATTAGGCATACCTTCAGTTATGAACTGTCCTTTGGTATTTTTGTCCTCACCATTTATTTAGTTATAATTAAAGAAAACATTTTATATGTAATAGTCCTTATATCTAATTTAAAACTCTTATTACTAGTAATGTTGTCAGTCCTTAGACCGTCTTTCATTTCAATGGTTTTATTATTATTATTCTACACTCATGGTAGTCTTTTTATAATACTTAAACCTCATTGAAGATTTTTTCATAGATTTTTTAACTATGTTTCTCACTGTACACTCTGTAGTTCCTTAATTTTGTTATCTCACTTCACTTTATTGTATTCTACACTCTGGTAGTCTTTTTAGTGAGTTCTACTCTATGGTAGTCTCTTTTGGTATATTTTTTTGACATGTTACACTTACAACTAATATACAATTTGTTTTTATAGTATTGTATCTTGTAACTTGTTTGGGGTTTACCTATATCGGTTTCAATTTTGTCTCATGGTATTTAATATATGATTAACATTTTGTTTTGGCATATCTCTTCCTGTTTCTGGTCTCTGTTGGAATCTTGATATGTTTCGTCCCTTCTTCAAATATCACATTAGTAGTTTCCTTATTAAAATGGTTTCATGACAGATTATTTCCTTTTTTATGGTCCTTCCCTTTTTGTACTGCTTCCCCAACCTACTGGGTATACTGCTGGTTTAACTGGTTTTTTTCATAGTAGGTTATTTTAATTAATGGTTTTCTTTATTATCTTCCATTTTTATTAACATTTTATAGACTTAATTATACAGTTTTTAGGGTAATCCTTAAACAATTTATTCTTCTCACTCACTATGGAACTTTCTCCTTTATTCATGTAACATTAATTCAAATGTTTAGTGTGATAATTTTGTTATGTTACATATGCTCTCCTGTAAAAGTGATTAGTTCAGATCATACTCTGTATGGATGAAATAATTACTACTAATTCCTTTGTATTTACATTTTCTCCGTGAATACATGTTTTCACTTTATATACCTTCTTTTTCCACCATTGCTTCCTCTCAGCTGATGTGTATCTCCTTCATTAGTTTCTTTTTTCATTGATAAGTGATCTTCAATCTTGTGTATAACATTATCATTTTATATTCCTTCTTATTTGGTGCTTCCTCACCAGTATGTTTACTCCCTAACATTCCCTAACAAATTAATTGGAACAGTTCAGAGTGGCACTTTTGGCTTCAATCCCTGCTGTCCAATACTTCAATTGAGTCCAGAGGTATTATCATCTCTGCTCAACACATAAGACTGATGGCATTTTCTACATCCAGTCATAAAAATAAATAAACAGTAAAAGTAGTCATTTTTGACTAAAATAAACATCTTTAGATTCTTCACTTCATAATACGTTATATTAATTAATACTTTTATACACTTGACTCTTCTTCTCTCTTAAAGCTTATTCCATATTAGGTGGTTTAGGTATGTGGTATAATATACATTTCATCATGTTTACATAGTAAGTAGTATTTATATTTACTCTTTCTACCATCTGGTATCCATTGAGTTACTTTTATTGCTCATGGTATAACATGAATTAATTCTTTATCACTTTCACTATAACAGTGGTTGTTGTAACAGCATTATCATTATTAGTATCAGGTTTTTGTTTTTTGGTTTCTGGTCTCACTATTTGGTCTTTAGTGAGCTGGTCCCTCTTCATTGTTCCATTTTTATTAAATTATTTTCTTTGTGAGTTTGGTTAATTTGTTCGATTAAGTCATATGACATTCTGGTTTCCTTTCTCTCTTAGAATTTTGTATCTCTTTCTTACAAAATCTTTTTTCATATTTCAGAGTTATTTCCCATCATTTGTATGAGTAATGATGTGAGTTTACTGTCTTTTAATTTTAGATATTTTTATTCAACTACATTCTTTCTTGTTCATAGTTGTTTTTCAAATATTTTGGTATAAGTTGTACTTATTATTGTTTTGAATTTTGAAATTATTATTCCTCAAAATTCTTTTTGCATTCATAATAGTCTTTGAATGTTTGTGTAAGTGGTACTTACTAATTATTTTGAATTTGGACAATTATTATCTGCATCCAAATTCTTTTTACTTGCATAATAGTCTTTGAATATTTGTGTAGCTTGTACTTACTATTGCTTTTGAATTTTGAAGCTTATTATGTTCAATATTCCTTTTATTTATTCACAATAATCTTTTAAATGTTTTGTTGTAAGTTGTACTTACTGATTTTTGGAATTTTTGTAATTATCTATTTAGCAAAATTCTTTTTTTTTTTTTTGTTCACAATGTTCTTTCAGATATTTGGTGTAAGTTGTTCTTACTATATTTTTGAATTTTGTAATTATTATTATTCCATCAAAATTCTTATTTCGTTCACAATATTCTTTCTGATACTTGGTGTAGGATGTTCTTACTATATTTTTGAATTTTGTAATTATTATTATTCCATCAAAATTCTTATTTCGTTCACAATATTCTTTCTGATACTTGGTGTAAGATGTTCTTACTATATTTTTGAATTTTGTAATTTTCTATTTATCAAAATTCTTATTTCGTTCACAATATTCTTTCTGATACTTGGTGTAAGTTGTGCTTACTCATTTTTGAATTTGGTAATTTTTTATTCTTACCAAAATTCTTATTTTGTTCACAATATTCTTTCTGATATCTAGTGTAAGTTGTGCTTACTCATTTTTGAATTTGGTAATTTTTTATTCTTACCAAAATTCTTATTTTGTTCACAATATTCTTTCTGATATCTAGTGTAAGTTGTGCTTACTCATTTTTGAATTTGGTAATTTTTTATTCTTCCCAAAATTCTTATTTTGTTCACAATATTCTTTCTGATACTTGGTGTAAGATGTTCTTACTATATTTTTGAATTTTGTAATTTTCTATTTATCAAAATTCTTATTTCGTTCACAATATTCTTTCTGATACTTGGTGTAAGATGTTCTTACTATATTTTTGAATTTTGTAATTATTTATTTATCAAAATTCTTTTTTTTTTTCATCATTCACAATTGTTCGATTATTTGGTGTAAGTTGTACTTACTCATTTTTGAATTTTGTAGTTTTTTATCAAAATTGACAATTTCTTCATAATAGTTTTATCTCACAACTATGAGTCCTCCAAATATTTTTTAATGGATAACTGATTATAAGTTCCTTTTACTTTATTCGAAATGATATCCTTTAGTACATACGTATTGTTATTATTGTTTTTAATAATCAGGTATGGGCCGGTATACAGCAGTAATAACTTTTTGGTAATGCCTTCCAAAGTACTGGGTAATTCCCTGTTTTTTAGCAGTACCTTTTCTCCGACTTCATATCTTATTATTTTCTTAACAGCCTTTTGATATTTGTTCTTGCGCCTTTCCTGGTCTTCAGCCAATTTATTGTAGAATCTAATTCGATTGAATTTGTATTCTTGACTCCTGGGGAACTCTATTATGTCTTGTATTTCTCTCGGAGGTGGCCTTTCATACATTGCCGTGTATGGAGTGGTACCAATAGCGGTGTGATATGACAAATTAAGGAATTCTTCAGTCGCTAATAAATATTCTTGCCACTTCTTTTGTTGATTATAGCAATAAGTTCGTAATATTCTTCCGACCTCTCGCAGTACCCTCTCCGCTGGATTGCTGCTGGGGTGGTAGACAGACGTCTTGTATGTCTTAATGCCCAATGTATTCAGAGTGTTTCTCCACCGCCAACCCTTAAATTGCGTTCCATGGTCGGTGATTATGGATGTCGGGCATCCTACCTCTGGAATGTAATGATGTGTTATTATTTCTAGAGTCTTCAGAGTGGTGGCTCTGTTCACAGGGTATAGTTTTGTAAATTTTGTAAAATGATCCATCATAATAACAATATACTTGTATCGATGGCGTCCGCCACTGCGGGGAAATGGACCACATATGTCCAGAAAGACCTTTTCCAGTTTGGCTTGTGAGGTAATTGGTATCATCATACCTTCCTTTCTCTCATTGTTGGTTTTCACCAATTGACATATCATACAGGTTTTAAGGTAGTTTCTAGTTTTTCTATTGATACTCTTTATGTGACAATTCTCTTCTATTGCCTTGATCACCTTCATGGCTCCATGTGACCGTATCGTAGGTGATAGTCCAGGATGATATCCTTTTCAATTGTAGTAGGGATCATGATCTTCCAAACGTCTTCGTCAAGGGATGTCTTGATGAATAAAATCCCATTATGTATACAATAAAATTTGTTTATTGTGTCATCTTGGTTGGAGAGACGAAGTTTAATAGAGTTTAACTTCGGATCGGACTGCTGGTGTTTGCTGATGTCCTGCACTATCTTCTCTAAATCAGATCTGTCCTTAATAATGTTATAGATTTTCAAAATGCTCTCCTTTTCGCCTTCGAATGTTTGTTCTTCCAGATTCACTCTTGACAATACGTCGGCTACTACATTTTTACTTCCAGAAACATACTCCCACTGTATATCGTATTCCTGTAGGGCGAGTACCCATCTGGTCAATCTCCCATGGCTTAATTTGCATCTTCTTAGAAATGATATTGACTTGTGATCTGTTCGGACGGTCACCGGATATCCGAGGATATACGTCCGAAACTTCCCGCAGGCAAAGACTACACTTAGCAGTTCTTTTTCCGTCACATTATAGTTCTTCTCACACTGGTTAAGGATTCTGCTAGCAAAGCTCACTACTAGATGGTTTCCGCTTTCATCTTCTTGGTACAGTGTTGAACCCAAGCTAATATTACTAGCGTCACAGTTTAGAAAGAAGGGTCGGTTAAAATCTGGATGGTTGAGCATTACTGCATCTAAGAATTTCTCTTTAATTGATTTGAAAGTCTCGTCTTGTTCTTGATCCCATCGCCATTTATTCTTGGACGATAACTGGTACTGAAACTGGGCTGTTAGTTCGGAATAATTATTCTGGAACTTCCTATAATAGTTACATAGGCCCAAAAATGATTGTAGTTGCCTTCTGTTTTTTGGTGTAGGGAATCGTTGTATGGCGTCTACCTTTTCTGTTGATGGTGTTATTCCTTGACTGTTTAGCTGGAAACCCAGGAATTGAACTTCTTTAGCTATAAGCTTGGACTTGTCCAGTTTAAGGGTGACATTATTTTCAGCAAGCTTCTTCAAAACATACTCCACACGATAACAGTGTTCCTCCCAGCTGGTTGATGTTATTAGGAGATCATCAACATAGACAGTTGTGAATTGGAGCGCTTCTGGTCCTAGTATATGATCCATACAGGCGACAAAAACAGCTACTGAATTAACCAACCCGAAGGGCAATCTCTTAAACTGATAATTGCGCCCTTCGAAGATGAACGCCATATATTGCCGGCTTGCTGGGTGCAACTCCACTTGCCAATAGCCGCATACCGTATCCCAAGTGGTAATGAATCGTGTTCCGTGGAACCTCTTCAAAATTTCCTCAATTTCGCCAGGTGAGGTACGATCGTTTATTATCATCTTATTTATCTCCCGAGCGTCAAGGCAAAGTCTTACCTTCCCATTTTTCTTTTGTATGGCCACAATTGGGCTAGTGTATGGCGATTGACTGCTCTCGATGATATCTCTACGGATCATATTCTGGATCTCTGATCGTACGGCTTCTTTCAAAGATTGTGCTATTGGGTATGACTTTCGGTTGAATTCTACCGGTTCTCTGAATCGTATTGAGCATTGGTAGTTCCGGATCTTTCCAGGTTCGTCAGAAAATACAGCTCGATATTTCTCATATATTTCTACCAATTGATTCCGCTGGTCTTCCGTTAGTTGCTCGTTAGTATTGTGGCACTGGAAGTTACGTATCTCTTGGATCTTTTGTTTCCATAGGTCTTCCTCCGAACCTTGATGTACTGGCTTGTTGTTTGTTGGGTGGTTGGATAAGTAATTCACTTTATTTTGGTGGTCGAGAAGTCGTTTGGAGTCTAAAGTCTTGTTATCAGTTAAATTGGCTATCCAGGTTGAACCTTCAGCAAAGAGTGATACCTTTCCTCGGCACAAGTCGATAATTGCTGAGTTTCGGCGCAATATGTCGCATCCTATCATGATGTTGAAAGGTAATCCGGCTGCAACAAGAAATATCATATCCACACTAATGCCCTGACTTTTGACATTGAGGGATACCTGCTTTCTTATGGTCTTGTTCTGTAGGCCGGTAGCTCCTACAAGTACAATGTTATTAATAGGTAGTACCGGTAAGTTTTTATGGCATTCCTGCTGTATCCGGTCCAATTCATTTCGATTTATTATGGAGACATTGGCTCCAGTGTCTATCATTATAGGAACAGAAATACCTTCAATTTCTGCGATTATGTATATTATTTCATTATCATTATTTTTAATATTAAGCTCACTTTCTTCTAATAGGTCCTTACGGATATCCTTTAAATAATTGCTGTATATTATGGTAAAATTTTTTCTGTTTTTCTTCACATTCATACCTACTTGATTAAACCCAGCAGATTGGAGCAGTAAAGGGTTATTGGATTTTATTACTGCCTCCGTTCGTTTAAATGTTCCGCTTCATTACGGATCAGGCCGTTGGAAGCGTCAGCTTGAAGTCCTGAGGCTGTTTCGTTTGGTTCTGCTCGATCGTCTGGTTGGGCTTCTGCTACAGGTAGTCTGCGCTGATTATCCAGGCTGGAACTACGTCTGGGCTCGTACTCTCGGTACCTATTACTTCCCTGGCTCCCTTGGAAAGTCTCGTACTCGTAGTATCGGCTCCTTCTTTGAGGCTGGTACCTCCTGTGTCCACTGCCTTCTGCTCGGATGTAGTTAACATTAGGTCGATATGCCCTGTAATTGTGGTTACCTCCACTTGGGTAATTTCGGTTATAATTACCATGATAATTATTATTATTAGAAAGGTTGGGGTTCCTCTGACCATTTGGAACATAGTTACTATTATGATTATAATAACCGTTGTTATTTTGGGGACGGCTATTATTATTATTATTATTATTGTTGTGGTTGTTGTTATTATTGTTATTCATACGAGGAATATTACTATTATTATTATTATGGTTAAGCCTCGGCAAATTATTGTTATTTCTATGGTTATAATTGTACTCGGCATTATTCCGATTTGCGGAATTATAATTGTTATTATTACCCACATTCTGCCGATTATTATTATTATTCAAATTATTGTTGTTATTCCTTGGTTCCAGCTTTTCATACCTCCTGCGACTTTGACGATAATAGTCTTCGTGCTCGTACATCTCTAAAAGCTCGGTCATGGCTTGCACCGTTTTTATTTGACTGTTTCGTCTGGCTCTGATAATATCCTCCTCGTAGTGGTATGAGAGTTTGCTGACCAGGCATTCTTCCGGTATTCGGGGCTCTAGATGTTTGGCCACGCACACCTTTCCTAAAAAGTACGCCGTTAAAGTTTGGTTTCCATATGGGTTGTACTTCCCATGGCATATCCCGTCTCTGGCGATATTTTGCGTTGATTCCGACCAATATTTGGCTTTGAATAGCCTTCTGAATTGTTGATAGTCGGTCACCTCGTCTCTTATTGCCATCCACCAATTGTCTGCGATTTCCTTGAATGATTCGTCCAGCACCTCTTTGTTCTCCCTCCAGCGATTACCTCTGTGTTTGGCAAAGTATTCCTCAATTCTTGCTAGGAATTCCATGGGTTTATTTTTATAAAACCTGAAGTTAATCCCTTCACGATTTTCACTGTTGGGACAACTGGTAATGGTTGTCGGTCGACTATGGAATAGGTCTATATCGGTCTGGTTCTGTCGTACCTGACTGTTGATACTGGTCACAGCAGCTTCTATGCCGTCACATTTTTCTGTGAATCGGTCCTGCACTCGCTCCCAGTCTTCCCGTGTTTCCTTTAGTTTTTCTTCCAATGTCTTCCTAGTTGTTTCTTCGATGTTGTTAACCTTCGTATTTATTTCTGTTCTGATACTCCGTACTTCTTGTTCGGTTTGACTCCATTTTTCGTCAGCTCTGGTAATCCTTTGTTCGATTACCGTTATTTCCTCTTCTACTTTCTTGCTGATTGTCTCATTGTTTTCAGCTATCTTCTGGCTCAATTCTTCCTTCAATATTTCCATTCTTCCGTCTAACCGGTTCATGTTTTCTTGGTTCGTCTCCTTCAATTCTTCTCTCAATTGCTGACTATTATTCTCCATCTTTTTATTGGTTTCTTCCAGTTTCTGGCTTATCTGGGTCAATTCCTCCTTCGATTGTTTATTGTCAGTTTTTATTTCCTCCATTTTCTCCTCCATCTTCTGGATATTTTCCTCCATCTTCTCCTCGATCTTCTTAATATTTTCCTCCATTAGTAGTTTATTTTCGTTTTTTATTTCGTCCACCTTCTCCTCCATCTTCTTACTGTTTTCTTCCATTTTCTCCTCCATCTTCTTACTGTTTTCTCTTAATTCTTCTTTCAATTGCCGGTTATCATTCTCCATTTTCTTACTATTTTCCTCGATTTTCTTGTTGGTATCTCCGATTTTATTACCCAACTCTTCTTTCAATTGTTGGTTATCGTTTTCCAGCTTCTTACTATTTTCTTCCATCTTCTCCTTTAATTCTTCCTTCGTCGTTTTAAATTCTCTGAGTAACATCTCCATCATTTGATCAAATTTTGTATCTTCCTTTGCGGTGGATTTCTCCGGCTGTTCTTTCTGTGGTGCAGGCTTATTTGGTTCTGCTGGCGGTAACATTAACTCCACATCTTCCACTGGTGTCGCTTCTTTATCCTCCATGTCTATCTCCTGTTCGGCCTCCATAGCCCTTTTTCTTGATGTAGCTCTCCTGTGCATCTCGCTCCCTCTTCCGACCTGTTGACCGTTGCCAAGCTAAAAATAGGAAATTGGACAATCGTCCTTATTTTACAACACTATTACCTCCTATTTAAAGCCCCTTAAGTTGGACGCCAATTTGTAATATAATATAATTATTACAAATATAATAAAAATTAAATAATTGATATATATATATAGATATATTGTGTGTGTATCTTTGGTGATAACAAAGGTATTGTGCTCTTCTTTTAGCCCCACTAGTTGGGCAAGTCAATTTGTAATACAATTACAAATATTACAAATAGAAATAAAAATATAATTGAAATTGAAATATGTGTTGGTACGTATTGATATTTTGTCTTGTTTATCACTGGATCAGTCTGACTCCTTAAAGTCTCATTGGTTAGGCTAGTCAAATGGTAATATAATTTCAAGTGTAATAAAAAAAACAAAATATAAAGATATTGATGATAAGAAAATGTTATAACTAAGTGTGTTGGATTGATAAATAACAAATATATCAAACTTTAAAAATTTTGCAAATATTTTTTCTTGTGCTTGTATCCAATTTGACTGAATAATTTAATTTAATTAATTGATAATTAATTAATTATTTGAGGTTGTAATTTCCTCCTATATCTATTCTCTCAAGGTGAATTATGGTTTTGCTTAATAAAAAATAATAATAACATTAATGGTAGAAATAAAAACAATGCTGGTAACTGAATACTGATTTGCGTTTATTCATTCAAAATTGTGCGCCAGTCAAACTGCGCATGTCCCAGGCACTGGCAAATATTCGCCACAGTCGGCAATGAGAAAAATCAACAGATATATTTTTTACAAGTTTAAATTTATGGTTCTTTTAACGAGTCGAAATGGTCAGAGGGCAAGGAACAAGATACATTTAACAGGTATTCTTAAACTAAATGTTAATATCTGAAATAGAACAGAATTATTATTACAATTGTCAATTAGAAAGAAATTATTTAAATTTCGAACCAAGTCGAAGAAATGACGTCACTCTGCTCCAGGTAGCACTGCACCGTTTATGTGAGAAATTCAGCAATGGCCGCCGTCTGCTTGGTTTTAATCTGCTATGACGCCGTTGGAATTGAAGATCTTCTCCCACAGAAATAAAACGATGTTCCCTTTTCCTGCGAAGTGGTATTGGTCCAAAATATCGTGTTGAATGCCCCCTCGTCGTCTGCGATGTCGAATTCTGGATGGATCTCTTGTGTAGTGTAGTGTTCAAATATGCGTGTTGGTTTTGTGAATTCGTTCCAAAATTGTTCAAAATGGCTGTCGATTTCTGGCGTTGCGTTTTTATGGTGTTATTCTGTGTTTTTGGAAACTTGTGAAGTGTTAGACATAGATAAATAATGTTATTTCACTTGTTAGTTCATCTCCGTTACACGCCACATAACCACACTTGGTTTTAATATAAATTATTTGGTTTTCAAAACTCCACTAATACATTTTTCAACTGTTCAGCTTTGCGATTAACAATAGACTAACCGACGCAACGTCGTCGTTTTAGGGCAATTTGTGGTATGTCTTTTTCCTCTTCATATTGTTTAATTATAAAATATCTGTCTAAGACTTGTTTCACTATCTAACTATACATAACAAGTTTTCTTATTTTTTACTGTATTTCCAATATTTCTTAATTTTACATGAATCTAACTATTCAGTAATATTGATTATTTAATTTTGCATCTTTTGATATATAGCTGGGTTTGTTTCAATCTCATTTAAGCCCAAAAATTACAATTTTGCATAATAATTGCATGTCCCATATTTTGTACAAATTCAGTGTTTTAAAGGTTTTTATTTGTTTTTTCGGTATAATATTTCCATGGAATACACCTAATAACTCCGTAATTACTTTGTTGTTAATAATTTGTTTATTAAAACATTTCAATATTGATTAATTTGCTGTTTAGTCTGATTTGATTACTATCATAAGCCTATTTTTTACTGTTTCCAAAAGAAGTTAGTTTTCTTTCTTTTGTCATTCTATTTGCTATTAACTGTATTTGCATTAATTATATTTTCAATTTCTGTATTGTATGTATTGAATTCTATTCCTATTACATAGATTAATTCTTTGATAGATAGTTTTTTTGGTTTATAGGCCATTCTGTGTTTACAAACATAGTGTCTTGGTGGGTCTGTTTGTACATTATACATGGTTTACTGATTTGAATAAAACTATTACATTTTTATGCCCTACTTGCCTCTCTGACTTACACAATGGAAAATTAAATGACATGATTTTAATTACAATAGAATATCTTGTATCTACTAAACTTTCTTTATACTAATAACATCATTGAACCATAACATGAACATCTTATGCCTAATTTTAACAAAAACATCTTATTATCAACTATTTTCCATATATCACCTAATTTTAACAAAAACATCTTATTCCTATTATTTTTTCCTGTATCATCAAATGATAACAACATAGCTTATCCTAGACATAATTTAATTAGAAAACATAAAAAACTCCTATTACTAGTAACACTGTCAGTCACTAACTGTCTTGTGTATGTATTATTCTTATGAAAACACTTTAACTGTGATAAAAAACCTCGTGTATCTATTTACACCTTACATCTAAAATATTATTTAATTAATAATAAATAATAAACATCTTAATATTAGGCATACCTTCAGTTATGAACTGTCCTTTGGTATTTTTGTCCTCACCATTTATTTAGTTATAATTAAAGAAAACATTTTATATGTAATAGTCCTTATATCTAATTTAAAACTCTTATTACTAGTAATGTTGTCAGTCCTTAGACCGTCTTTCATTTCAATGGTTTTATTATTATTATTCTACACTCATGGTAGTCTTTTTATAATACTTAAACCTCATTGAAGATTTTTTCATAGATTTTTTAACTATGTTTCTCACTGTACACTCTGTAGTTCCTTAATTTTGTTATCTCACTTCACTTTATTGTATTCTACACTCTGGTAGTCTTTTTAGTGAGTTCTACTCTATGGTAGTCTCTTTTGGTATATTTTTTTGACATGTTACACTTACAACTAATATACAATTTGTTTTTATAGTATTGTATCTTGTAACTTGTTTGGGGTTTACCTATATCGGTTTCAATTTTGTCTCATGGTATTTAATATATGATTAACATTTTGTTTTGGCATATCTCTTCCTGTTTCTGGTCTCTGTTGGAATCTTGATATGTTTCGTCCCTTCTTCAAATATCACATTAGTAGTTTCCTTATTAAAATGGTTTCATGACAGATTATTTCCTTTTTTATGGTCCTTCCCTTTTTGTACTGCTTCCCCAACCTACTGGGTATACTGCTGGTTTAACTGGTTTTTTTCATAGTAGGTTATTTTAATTAATGGTTTTCTTTATTATCTTCCATTTTTATTAACATTTTATAGACTTAATTATACAGTTTTTAGGGTAATCCTTAAACAATTTATTCTTCTCACTCACTATGGAACTTTCTCCTTTATTCATGTAACATTAATTCAAATGTTTAGTGTGATAATTTTGTTATGTTACAACTTGAATGTCAGATCTCGTATACTGAGGACCTCTTTACTAAGTCACTAATAACTAAACTCTTGGGCAGTTAGTATACAAAATATAGCATAAAAGAAATATTATTGAACTGTATAATACCTATGCTGAAGTGGAAGCATTAATCCAACACTGGTAATGATACCGCTTAGTCTAAATTAAAGTAAAAGCTGTCCCACACATGCGTTGTTCTCACACGCTAAAAGATGCCGAACGAAGGCCTAAAGACCACGTGTTGATTCAAACCTCGATACCAGCAACAAGCAAGTGTTCGTTTTGAGTCCCTCATTTATGATGGTGGAAAGCGGTATTTTGCTCTTGATATGGAAATCCATATGGTAATTGATATAAATTAACAATTAATGTGAATTCTTTGATTACTTAGGGTACAGCGGGTTAGTTATATGGACAAAAGTAAACTTCTGCTGTAGCGATTTATATCCATTATCTTTTTTAAGTAAAAGTATAGTTTTTAAGTTTCTTTACCTTTTATTTCGTGGTTTCTGTTTATAAAAAACGTACACGTTTTAAGTGAAAACAATTGTGTACGATAAAACTGTGACTGTTGGACAAATGACAGGACTGAAACTAAATTCTTAATAACGTTAGAAAAGCAATCATGACAGAAAGAGAGAAAGAGGGAGAGAGAGAGAGAGAGAGAGAGAGAGAGAGAGAGAGAGAGAGAGAGAGAGAGACAGACAGACAGACAGACAGACAGACAGACAGACAGACAGACAGAAAGAATGACAGAGAGACTGTATTTATTGTACAGTCGCATCGGTTGTATATGGGTGACTGTTAAGTAAACCCCCGCCGTTAAATAGAAGAAAAGTTGATCACACTAAATCACCATAAGCTTTTGAATTTCAAGTCAAATGTTATTAGGTTACAAAGTTACAGCGGTTAAGCAACTTTTTGCTATAAAAGTTAATTACTTTTTAGTCTTGTAAATGTCGACTTAAAAGTCTTTACTAAAATCACTCGTCGATGCTGGTAGTATATAGATGAAAATTATTCTCAACTCTATCTATTACATCTTATTGATGGAATGAACGGTCAAATTTAATAATTTGTACAGCTCTGTTTAAGTCCGCTGAGTTAAGTAATGCGTACGTTCTTGACGTCGGGCAGGAAACCGTTAACATATCGAAGGTGACATAAGGTCGCGAAACGGGACCAAATGATGTCAACGAAGCGAATGATGTCGCAACCTCTTCTACACATGAGCCTCAATTCGGCGAATGATGTTGGTACAGTACTTACGGTTTTGGCTGCATTCGCCGAACGCAGACGGATGTATAGGAGGTCATTAAAACGTCACGACTTGTTATGTAATTTCTGTCTCCTTGAATTCATATCGCATACTTAATGATTTTCTTGCTACTCCAGTTACGACACAAGCGATTGTGGTCCGTTTGTTATACAGGTACAAGGAAAGCAGACGATTGTATACGAATATTAGGTACAAAAACAGCAGTTTCAAGATGCAGTACCCTTGAAAATAAACTTTGCAAAAATTAATTAACAAATGTGTAAGGTCGCAAAAAGATAATATTCTCTAAGTGAAAAGGTAAACGCCATTTTTAGCTGGAGAGAATTCGAGTATTTTTGTCCTGTCACTTCGAATAGATTACTACAATTTTCTAAGCTATATTTGTTTATTATTGTATGTTGAAAGTTTGTCTCATTTCTGTCTCATAGCTTGTTGCTTTTAGGAAATGTTGGAAATTAAGTTGTTTTCTACTGAATTTTTAACTTTAAAACGGTTATTTTAAGATGTTAATCTGAAAGCTTACAGGCACGATGAGGTTGTTAAGTTGACATGTTTCTCCAAACTATTATTTATTTTTGTTAACAACGGATGCTGTTGTGATCTCTCTAAAACGCAATAACTAGATAATTAAAACCAAACAGATATACACAAACTAATATCTCTTATTGATCAAACGTTTAAATTTCACGTATTTACTTTCGTGTTTGTTTTATGATTCGAAAGAAAATTTCTGCTTTCAAATACTGTAAATACGAGTACAGTGGAAGTAACCCGCAAAATTAGAACAATGGCAGCGGTTGCAATTTAATGTAATGAGTTGTAGGCTTGTTACAGTTATATCTGAGTTATGTTAGGAGAATCTTTATCACGGTTCCACCGTTACAATAGCCAAAGATATGTGTTGCATTATTTATGTCCGTACAGATATTACGGTACACGTTATAGCTATTTTGTTTCAGCAGTTCTGTGGCAAACATTTGTCATGCGTGTTATGTCACGGTCGTAACAGACAGTAATGTTTACTGTTAATAACTTTTATAGTTATTCACCTCAGTAAAGAACAATTTTATCTCTTGATTTGTGCAAACAGTGATAATTTTTAATCCACTGAACGATTCTGTACAAAACCCGGTTTATAAGGTAACTTTACAATTTCAATTTTTTACTATTTATAGTAGAAATAAACCTGTCGGTGTACAAGAAGTATACCGACGTGACCGCTATGAAGAAGATCGTAACCAGCCTGAACCCCGAACGTCAACGAGCGGCAGTCAGCCGACGAATCAACAAGACAGGCGTGACGAACAGCCCAAGCCGGCTTTAAACTAAGAGCGGAAATGTAAAATCTACTTGTACCCTCACTGAATCAATCTATTGGGTTAAATCGCAACGTTGCTCATGCAAACAATGAACGAACAATTACGATCGTACAGAATAATTATTTAAAGAATATAAGGGTGGAATTGCTCGAAGAAGAAGACAACCAATCTGATAACAACCACAACAGTGAAATTGCTTATATATCGACTAAAGTTAATGGAGTACCAACACGAGTAATGATAGACACGGGATCCAACATTTCATTAATCGACAGTATCGAACTTCATAGAATACAGGAGGGAATAAGTTGACTATACTTACACTACCTATCAGCGAGCTGTCCTTGTAGGAGCGACCGGGCGACAGAATAGAACCGTCAGAAAACAGGTACAACTCGAACTGACGAGCGACGGACAAACCCTAACAATGACATCCTTAGTAGCCAGTGGATTACCATTCCAGATGCTAATTGGTTGCGATATGCTGCGCCAGTACTCAGCCATAATTGACATAAGTAAATCTAAACTATTCTTGAAGAAGGGTGACTTGCAATGGACAACAGAGTTAACCAGTAGTGACGAAATACAGTCGAACAAAACCATGTACCATATCCAGAAATACCGAAATACTGGGGAACAGACACCGAATAATCGAATTTGCGACGAGACCGACAATAAACAGCTATGGCACGAAAAAATCGAAGAGATCCGAACTTTCCAGAGAGAGAAGACGAATGCACAATTAACCGTTCAACAAGCGGAACAACTTATAGAAGTGTACAATGGATACCGACAC
The DNA here is from genome assembly GCA_034769895.1 of Magicicada septendecula. Lineage (NCBI taxonomy): Eukaryota > Metazoa > Arthropoda > Insecta > Hemiptera > Cicadidae > Magicicada > Magicicada septendecula. The sequence continues at coordinate 955,379,867 of CM068367.1, forward strand.
GTATTTTCAGATACACCTGGGAAGGTCAGAAATTATCAGTGCAAAATTGAATTCAGAGAGCCTGTCAACTTTAATAAAAAATCTTACCCGATCGTATTTTCATTGAAAGAAGCGGTGAGAACAGAAATCAACCGATTAATAGCAGAAGACATAATTGAACCAAGCTACTCACTTTACACCACCCCTATCCTAGCAGTTCCAAAGAAACACGGGAAGGTGTGAATATGTCTAGACGCCCGTGAGATTAACGAAAACATTGTAAATGATCGTACATCCCCAGGTGAAATAGAAGAAATCCTGAAAAAGTTCTACGGGACCAAATTCATCAGTATGTGGGTCACTGTCTGCGGCTATTGGCAGGTCGAATTACACCCATCCAGTAGAAGGTACATGGCATTCATATTTGAAGGACGGAACTACCAATTTAAAAGATTACCCTTCGGATTGGTGAATTCGGTAGCAGTATTTGTGAAAATTATGGACCAGATACTTGTACTGGATGCCTTACAGTTTACGACAGTCTACGTAGATGATCTCTTAATAACTTCAGATAAGTGGGATGAACATTGTCGCCGGGTAGAGCAAGTATTAGAAAAACTATCCAACAACCATATAACTCTCAAATTGGAAAAATCCAAATGTTTGGCTGACGAAGTAAAATTTTTGGGGTTCAACTTGTCTGGACATGGGACAACACCATCACAAGAAAAAATTGAACCCATACAGAAGTTTCCGACACCTAAAAACAAGAAACAACTCCAATCATTCCTCGGTCTATGCAATTATTACCGAAAGTTTCAAAAGAATTACTCGGAAATGACAGCAAAGTTTTCACATCAATTGTCATCCAAGGACAAGTGGACGTGGGGAGTCGAACAAGACATAAAACTCCAACTTATTAAAAACAAATTCATCGAGTCAGTAATGTTACGTCATCCCAATTTCACCGAGCCATTCTACTTAAATTGCGACGCCAGTGACGTTAGCCTCGGATCCGTTTTGTATCAGGAGGATGAAGAGGGGAATCATTGTGTAATCAGTTTCGCAAGTAGAGTGTTAAACAGCAGCGAGAGAAATTACAATGTCACGGAGAAGAAATTGCTAAGCGTTGTGTTTTCCTGTGGAAAATTTAGGACGTACATCTTGGGGTACCCGATTACAGTAAGGACAGACCACAAGTCCATATCATTCCTGAGAAATTGTAAATTAAGTCATGGAAGTTTGACTAGATGGAGTTTGGTATTACAGGAATATAATTTAATTTGGGAATACATCCCGGGCAAGAAAACTGTTGTAGCCGATACCCTGTCCAGAGTAAACATTAAAGACCAGACTTACGAAGGAGAAAAGGAAACTATCGTTAAAATCTACCATATTATTAAGAGCAGAACTGACTAGGCCAACATCATGAAAGAATTGGAACGACAACAAGAACAAGATCCCAAGCACAATAAAATTCGACAACGGTTAACAGACCAAGACGACCATGTATCCCAATATTACTGCAATCACCAAGGAATACTTTTCGTTAAAACCAAATATAAATTAAAAACCTGGAAAATAGCCATACCCCGAGCCACAGAGAAGGACCTAATTCTCGATTATCATGAGAGATATGGGCACATGAGTGCGTTAAATGTAGTAAAGGCCTTACAAGAACATGTATACACAAAAGACGCCAACAGAAAGGTACGGAAATGCATAAAACAATGTCACATCTGCCAACTAGTGAAGGTCAACAACGACAGAAAGGAGGGCACTATGATACCTATCACCACATCTTGTAAATTGGAGAAAGTTTTCGTTGACATAGGCGGACCATTTCCGCGTAGTGGAGGGAGGCATCAGTACAAATACCTCATTATTTTGTTCGACCACTACACCCCAGGTTCACGAAGGTCTACCCCATCAATCGCGCCACTATCCAGAAAATTTGAAACATAATACTATTACCATACATTAGTGAAGTGGGAACACCCAAATGCATAATCACTGATCATGGAACGCAATTCAAGGGGAATAAATGGAAGAACACTTTGCTAAGCCACGGAATAAAAACATACAGGACATCAGTGTACCATCCAAGCAGCAACCCTGCAGAGCGAGTCTTGAGAGAAGTGGGGAGAATCCTCCGTACATACTGTTACGACCAGCACAATAAGAGGTCTGAGTACATACCAGCGGCCGAGAACTTTATAAATTTATCGCACCACCAATTTATTGAAACAACACTATACACAGCAATGTTCCAAAGACCACCACCAAGAGAAATTACTTCATTAATCCAATTTCCCAATGGAGCAGAATACCAATTCGATAACGTGCAATTTCACAACAAGATACTCGAGAAGACGAATAAGATAAGACAACGATATGAGCAATTACAACCAAAACCCTTAAAATATCAGATCGGAGAGCAAATATTAATCAAAAACAGAGAGTTACCAAGTACCATGGAAGGGATAGCCAAGAAGCTATTGCTACTCTACACCGGACGTTATATAGTGAGTAAAGATAATCAGAATAATACATATGAGATCGTAGACCCGAATACACAAAGAAGAAAGGGAACATATATCCAATCTTCAATGAAAAAATATTATTATATGCAAGAAAAGCATCCTGAACCCGATTAATAAATAATTAGTGTTGAAAGAGAAGTAATAAAAAACTAATAATAATAATATCATGTGTATCGTACCCATCAATAATATCGTATCACTAAGAGCTAAAGAGTATGAGTCAGAAGAAAAAAAAAAGTTATAATTTGAATTAATGTATTGTATAAACTAAATAACAATAATATGAAGAATCCCATAATGATATTTATTTATAGTCGTACTGAGACTACTTATATAATTTTGTTAATGATTGACTGTAGATGATCCAGCAATCATATGCCTGGGCAGACGATACGTTCCTCTGTACCCAGATGATATAATTGACGGCGGAGCAAAGGAGTCAAAAGTACCCTCCTCCGATCCGAATCAATATAATGTTAGGGAATTAGATATTATAGGGATAAAAAACATTAAACAAGAATATAATACAGGAAATCAAGGAGAATACTGACACTAAATAAAGCATTAAGAACCGATAGCTCAAAACTAACAAGTGATTAATGAAATAAATTAAATAAACGATTGATGATTTCAATCAAACACCTGAACGATATTTGCTGAAATAATCAATTTTAGTGGCAGGGCAATATGTAAGGGTACATATCATCAACATGCATTAATGAAGCAACATGGCAAGAATAAAACACTAAATGATTAACACTATGAATAAAAAGGGATGAATCAGAGATAAAGGAATGGGTAATTAACATAATTATGCGATCGAACAAATAAAAGTAATAGGAAAAGTAACCTGTGATAAGAGAAATGTAGCAAGCAACGAAGCAAACGTTGAAAACGATAGTACAATGCGATTTAACCAAAATAACCCAATAGATAGGTAGAACCAGCCCCAACACCAGAGAAAAGATATATAAAAGGAAATAAAATAAGTGAACAGGTAGAACCAGCCAACACCAGTGATTGACCAAATAAAATGAAACCAAATGAGAAGGTGAAAACCATGATATAAATGAAATGAAATGAAAAGAAATGAAAAGACACAAGCGAATAATATAGAACAGAAAAAAGAGAAATCTACACTCAAATAAAGTAGTGACAAAGAAACCAATAAACGGTAAAAGATAATGATAATTATTAGTATCAACCAAATAAGCAATGTAAATGATAATTGTTAAAATTCAATAACTTAGAGACAAACAAAGTACACTAACCAAATAAATAGAGAATAAATATTATAAATGACTCTATTATAACATGAACTTGTTAACAGTATAATTAACCATTGTAAAGTGAGAGACAAAGAAATAGAGAGATAGTGAACATTAGTATGTGAGAAGGAGAATTTAATGTTAGGTAATACCCACTAGTAACACTTAAATAAAATATAAAAAATGCAAAGTGACAGTGTAAGACCCCAAATTAAATAGAAACCCTATTGATAGGTATAAACACCTGATAATCAGTGATAAACACTAAAGGTTTATTGGTGAAAAGTGTTATTAAATAAGGATTTTGTTATTATTAGTATTAAGATAAATTGTAGATGAGGAATACAATAGTATTAATGGTCAGTGTTACCATGGTTAGAGAGTAAAGTTTATTTAAGAAAGAGTGTGGTAAAGAATAGGAAAGCAAAATCAATAAACATCCTATGTTCTAAGGGATAGTTAGTTAAGTAAAATTAAATGGTGTGATGATGTTTATCACCAAGAAATAAGTAAGAATGATCAAATGTAAACAAGAGTAGTATAATAACTGTTAAAGAATTGTTTGATTAAGTTTATGTATAGGAATACGGCTGAAGAGTTATACAGACCATAAACCTAAATGTTATGTTATATTTTATAGAAAATAGTAAATAATAGCCAAATTATAAACAATGACAATATAAATAAGAAAAAAGACAAATTAATGTAAATGTAATAATACTGGAAAGGCCGTTAGAAAATAATAGACAAACCATAATATGGAAACTAATAAAAACATACAATTAAATATTATAAAACGACCCAAAACCATTCAACAAGTAAACAAATCATTTGTAACACAAAACAAAACATGTACGAGGGTAAAATAATATGTAATTTGTATAAAATAAGAAAATATAGCCGATTACTACCTAGGCCTATGAACTGCCTAACTGTATAAAACCAATAACAACAAATTGTAAGAAATTAACTATAATATTAGGAAATCAAAGGCAAGTAACTAGTCAATGATAATTAATGGATCATATTAAAAGATAAATGTTAAATTAAGGACATAAAATAAGAAAGAAATGTAATTAAATAATATCAAAATGATTGTTCAAACATTAATAAATAAGCAAACCCAGCTTTGTGGGATGTCAAAATTATCTTTGAAAGAAATTACGAACAGTTGTGATAATATTTCATACTTAAATAAGAAGTCCGAAGTATAATAGCAATCAGAAGATATTTAATCATTTTGAATAAAAATTCAAATTCTAACAATGGGCTTAAGTCAAGAATAGCCAATCAGAATCAATCAGTTACCATGACAACTGAACGTTATGTATGAATATTCCGTTAGAAACTATGAATTCCATAGTGACGCTCAAGAGGAATAGACGCCAAGCCGTAAATGGCCCAACTTTTTATCTAAAACAGTCAAAAGTAACCAAATTTATTCCAATGAAAAATCAAACTACCTGATGAGGAACTAATACATCCAACCTAGGCAACAGACCAGATTAATTAATTCCAAATTAATTAAATTCGATCAACTAACACGAAAAAGACGCAAGGCGTGATTAAGTCCCAAGATGATTGAAGACCAAAAACGATGACCCCAACCTAATTCAACTGTATGACACTACAAATTAAATCAACTGATTGATAAGTATTGCTGAGTTAACCAAATTTATGAAATAAATTCTCTTTAAATTTTCTCATAACACTTTGAACTCTCACTATAAACTGATGAATATTATTTCTTTCAAAGTTTAATTAATAAAAAATATTTTTATGAATACCAAGTAACTGAATTATAACCTATGTATTAAACGAATAACACTGGCACACACTTTTAACACCACAGAGTTGAATTTAATGTAAACCTCTTTCATAAATAATTACCACAATTGTAAGGCGGTGTACTTTATTTAAATATCTTGTTCTAAACTTTTTTATCGTACTTAAAAGAATTCATTGGCAATTTTATTTTGTATAAATAAGAAGACGGCGTCATGGCGTCAGATTAACTTATGCTGCTACCCTGCTCTCTGCTGAGTGAACAAATAATTTATTGCCGAGGCTAAAAACAATTATATTAATCTCATTTGTACAACCATTATTGAAAATTAATAAGCTATCGAGCCAAATAAATAAGTGTGAATCGTTACTAGCTGTCCTGTAATTATTTCAAGTTTATTATGGATGTTGTGTTCTTTAGCAGTGAATAGAATTAGCCAACAACATTTTATGTTGGCAACACGTCCCCCACACAAGCGAAATTCGAGTTCCCGCCAGTCGGCGAGTAATTTGAATCACTCATTACAGTACTGTACACAACTGAGATAGAATCTTTTAATTGTTTTTCTGCAAAGCAATTTGGCGCCTACCGGGAAGAAGAAACTAGTGAGTAAGGACAGGTATGGACACACAGGCTACACGAAGCGTTTGTAACACAGTGACGCATTCAACGTGCGACTAAATAAACCCACCGATAGATGGAGATTTATTACAAAGTGACACCAACGAAGGTTTTTATTACAAAGTGGCTTTTCCAACGTGGAGCTTATAAGAAACATTCATCAACTCAAAGGTTTTTTAACAATATTTGTTGTAACGTTGTAAGTTTAATAAAATAATTTTTAACTTTCGAAAATGTGGATGCCATTTATCAATGTAAGTATCATTTAACCTTTTGTCCATAGGTTGAATTTTGAATCGAGGGGGCACCAGTCTGATGGCAGCATAGGGTATCATGCGCTTCTAATCCGACCCTGTGTGTGATGGTATAAAACATACGTAGCCTACGTCAGAATTGTGTGAATCAACAAATAGACTCTATATTCCATTAGGCCTACTGCATATCAGTAACCTCGCACAATTCACAGTCTCTCCTGTTCCTAATGTAGTAGAGGTAGGCAAGGGTAACGTGCCCGAGACGGTTAAATCAGCTGGTGGTGATGTCGGTTCAAGTGACCTTTCATTTTCCATGGCGTTCAGCAGACATCAGTCCTTAATACAGCTGTTATTGACTGGCTGTGTGTAGTGCGTCGATTACTGTTGTCAAGTGCTGTGTGAAGTGCTGCTCAAGTATCGTCAGGTGTCAAACTACAGATGTAACATCATACTGTTCAGTGTCGTTCAATTCATAGTTGTCTTTAGCATTTCGGTATTATTAATTTGTTTTGTTTTATAAAAATAAGTTAATAGTAAGAAAACATGCTCTAAGTCATTTCTGGTTTAAAAGTTATTAACAAAGTTGGGAGTTAAAATGTCTTAGGCAGTCAGGCACGTATATATAAACGTATTTGTAGAAACGGTTTCTTTTATTAAAGCATAAAAGAACTTTCTGTAAAGATTTAAAGTTAACGGAATGCGGAAAAGAAGCTAAGGAGCAAGAAATATGAAAAATAAGTGTGTAGTGCATTTACATTTGAAAAAATATACAAACCTTCAAATAGTTTTCTCTGCACCATTACATTTTTTATAATTATGTTCATGTATCTTTGCACGGAGACAAGCTCGAGACTCATTGCCTCTCTTCCACATGACCTAAAATTTTAAGTTTCATACCCAACGTATTTATACCTTTTATATTCTCAAAAAGAAGACATTATTTTCCACTTTCTAATTCAATTTATTAAATAAACGCACTGATTGTTTTATTTTCAATAAGTTTATTTAATTAGATATATTAAATCAATTTATATATTTAATTACGGTTCGTATGAAAAAAAGATAAAATACTATAAAATAGGCTTCATTAACATAAATGGAGTTTTGAGATAATGTACCTGAATCGTAGGCAAAACTACATTTAATTAACATGGGCAGGCCTTCGTAACTTTGTTCATTTAAATTGATGACTTATTATGTGTTGTGTGTGGTGTGTATTTGTTATCTGTATAAAGTCGAATACAATTCTATGTGAGTTGTGATTAATCGATTTTTCTGGCGTTCAGTAATTTATTCTATTGTTTTGTGATCAAAATCCATGCGATCCTTGTCGAGCTTTAACAATGGAAAGCAGAGAACGAACATACCACAAGAGATTTAATCAGAAAAGGAATAAACGTGCTCAAAATACGATTCCATGAAGTAAAACACATTATGTAATACTACTCCATACCCTACTTTTGAATAAAAATAATTTATTCATACGCCAAAGAAATGTACTAAGTCAATATATAAACATATATGTGTGTGCGCGCGCGTGTGTGTGCATGTGTTAACAAATACATACGTACCCGCGCGCGTACGCACACAATAATAAGAAAACAAACAACATAACTTTAGCTTTAACCTATTTTAATAAGCAAGCATACTTGGACTTTATTGTGCTGTAATAACGCACAACAGTAATAAAAGCGGTAAAGTAATTTTAAATAAAGGTAAGGCATTTACCGTTTGCGCATTGTTTACATTGTTAATAGGGTAGGCCTACTGTGTTATAACTATGCAATTTTAGTATTCTGCTTGTTTCCAATGTCTACTGTTAATAGAAATTGTGTCATATTACGCATTGATTGGATTAGTTCTTTTGTTGTTTGGTTCTGTATTTTGTGTTCGTTAGTACGTAGCGTTTTCCGTTTTGTAATCACAAAATGTGAAATATATGAAACGAACGTGACGGCGTCTTTAAGCAACGCTACGCGACGTGACAAAAGCAAAGACTTGATGCATTAATTAACAACGTTGTAACGCATGTTGTTTTTGTTATCATCAAAAACTACGTAGGCTTATAAAATTACTTTTGTTGAAATAAAATAATCAGTTTTAAATAATACAGTTAATGCAATTAAGGAAATGCACTGCGGCAAGTGGAATGCGAAGAAATAAACATACAATATTGCGGTTTGGAAAATCAGTCGATATGAGAGAAATTTAGATTAAACCTGCAATGCCCCGTTAAACGAAGTTATGGCGATTACATGATCACCTAATTCTCGCCAAACTAGGGTACAAAAAAATGAATACCCTGTTTACTTTAGACATTGGTACACTGTTGAATCCTATTCACTTATGAAAGAAATTATTTTCTTCTGGTTATTATCTTTCCTTAGTTTTAAATTATATTCGCTGTCCTGGTGGTCCCAAGCAATGAGAAACTGAAGAACGAAACTACTGCATTGTTAGGTGAGCTGTGTATAGACACGTGTCCTGTATTACATGTTAATATGAGTAACTCTTATTCAACAAAACAACTCTGGATTGCACGTAAATAAAAAGTAATCTAGACATATACACGTAAATACAAATTTTTAAATGGAAAGATGTAGTTTTAATAAAGTAACTGCGACCTTGTATAGGGTGTAACAATTTTATCCACAATTTCATTATTTCCAACCAGTAGTCCAGAACTTTCCATCACACTTAGCAATTCTATCACGTCCCCCTTAGAATAGGTTAAGGTATATCAGTTCCTTGGAACAGATCGTACATCTGCTAATTGTTTCTTATTCATTCTCAAATATTGTAACGAAGAGATGTGATCGTCTCTGTAAAATTGTATATGTTGTGTGTTCGCCTCACACTGGTGTCGTTATATCTATGTGTTGCGCTAGCGATGTTCGTAGCGATTCTGCAATTACCAGTACAATGCGAGTGGAAACCTTACTTGTTTATTCATAGGGGTTTAATAATCCCGGGTGGTGCCAAATTGTTTACTCAAAAAATTAAAATTAATAAGTATTATGGTTTAGCGATTTTCGTTATGACGGCCTGGAGCATTCAAATTTGTTCCCGCCTTCGTTCGACCTACTTAATCGAGCAGGTAGTTCGTAGCATTGGCGGCGTGAGCGCTTGCCGTCATTCTCGTTCTCTTTGCTATACAAAACACAATTTATACAATACACTTCCCTATGAAATAAAAACAATGTTTACACTCTGTACTCTGTACTCTGTACTAGTTTCTTTAATTATTGTTTGGTAATTATTCAATTTGACAATAAAATTATTCTTGGTTATTAACAATTTTGCACCGACAATTAATGAGTCTACTCTCTCTAGGGTTTGGCGAATCGATTTTGAACGGATTTTACAGTCTATGATGGCGACTGAATTGTTTGTTTTCAGTTATTATCGTTCAAAATCTGGGTCCTTGTGATTTCAAGAAAAATATTAATAATGATTACAATAAAAAGTACACTACCTTACATTATTTGTACTTAAATAATATACAGTGTATCTACAATTTGTTCCTGCAGTGTAGTAAACTGTGTTTCAAAAGTTCGCAATCTAATGCTAGGTTATTTCCTTAGTTAATAAATTTTCAGTGTTTGTTTATCTTACTTAATCTTTGAAAGAAATTATATTCAGTTTATAGTGAGAGTTCAGATAACTGTGAGAAATATTTAAAATGAGTTTATTTCTGGAATTTGGGTAATTTAATGATACTTATCAATCAGTGGTTGGAGTCAAACCGTTGTTCAGGTAAAATGGAATTGGGCTGCAATCGTATTCAATTTTCAATGGTTTGGGCTTCTGGCATCTTTTTCAAGTTAGTTGTCTCAATTTCTTCATTTATTGTTTATTTAAATTGGTCCTTGGCATCAGTTAAAAGTTATTGTTCATCTTCTGCTGCTTACTGGTTCTTCTTTTTGAATTTTGAATACTTTTTATACATTTTTAAATGAAAATTTAGGTCGTTCAATATCTGACGTCTAATCTGGACGAGCGTCACTTTGAGAGTAGGCCTACTATAAATTAACGGAAAATTCGTAACCAACGGTTGTTGTCATGGTTACGAATAAATTATGATTGGTTAATCATGACTTATAACCATTGTTATCAATTTTGAATGAAGATTACTGTATATCTTCTGATTGCTTTTATTCTTCTGTCTTCCTCCCTATGTATTAAATATTACCACTACTGTTAGTATTTCTTTTCAAAGATTATTTTCATATCCCATAAGGTTGGGTTCTATAAAATATTAACGTTTGTACAATTATGTTAATATTTGTTACTTACATTTCCCTTTTAATTTAAGTTCTTATTCTAACATTTTTCTTTTAACATGATTTACAAATTATCCTTGGCTTGTTGCTCGCCTTGGATTTGTTAATTTCCTTGTTGATTTTATACAATTTGTAGTTATTTGTTTTTTACAGTTAGTCATTTCATAGGCCTAAGCACCCATTGAATATATTTACTTATTTTATACAAATTATATCTCATTTTACTTTAATGTATTTTGTTTTGTTATTATATTTGGTTGGTTTATTTGTTGATGTGTTTTGGATCTGAATTTATACTATTTGTAGGTTTCTATTATTTTCTACCTCATGGCTTGTTAATTATTTCCTAACTGATTTTCCAGTGTAATTATATCTGTATTGATTCACCTTCTTATTTATCTATGTTGCCCTTATTAACAATATGGCTATTACTTATTATTAAAACATAATATCTCGGCCTATGGTCTGTAAAATTCCTTCAGCCATATCCTATTCATAAATTTAATTAAACAATTTTTTAACAGTTATTAGGTAATGTTTGTTTACAACTTATTTCATTCCTTATTATTTTTTAGGTGATAAACATCCTCACACCTTGTAAACTTATTCAATTAATTATCCCTTATAACTTGGGGTGTTTATTGATTTCATTTTTAATTTCTTATTTCGTTAATAATCTCTATCTTCAATCCATGGTAACACCAACTGTTTACCTTTCATGGGATTCTCCCTTTTAAATACTAGTGTATACAATTAAACTTAATTATATTAACAATACGATTCTTTTTAAATAATAATGTCACCATCAATCTTTAGTGTTTATTACAGGTTATTATCTATTTACTTCTAATACTATCATTAACAATATTATTAATTATTAACATGGTTCACCATTAATCATTTAGAGTTTAATATAGATTATTAAGTGTTTATTCCTATTAATACGGTTTCTAATTATTTTGGGGTTTTACACTTTCACTTTTGTACTCCTTAAATGTTTATATTAAGTGTTTATTAGTGGGTAATCCCTATAATTACTTTTTCTTTGTCACTTAGTTGATTTTATATTCTCACTATCTTACTACCTCTCTCATTACAAATATTATTTATACTATTAATAAGTTTTTATCTTTATAGTTTTTTATCACATCTAACTCTAATTCTTGGGTTAGTGTACTTTTGTTTTTCACATTACTTTATTGGGTTTTTATCAAATCATTGACTTTTATCTTTCAATCGATAAGAATAATTATTTTGTACATTGGTTAGTTATTGGTTTCGTTTCCAATATTACTTTTGAGTGTACCATTTCTCCTTTTCATATTCTATATAATTTGTCTGTGTTTTCTCATTCGGTTTCACTTTATTTCCTTTATACTTGGTTAGTTTCATGTTCATTTTCCTTCTTCACTTTCATCTTATTTTGTTTCATTTTATTTTGGTTTTCTCCTTCTCACTTGGTTTTATTTCATTTGGTTGTATGGAGTCATTCACTTCCTTCAATTGGTTTCATTTTTGTTTGTTTTCGGTTTTTTTCCTTCTCCTTTTGTTTCTTTTTATTTGGTCAATCACTTTCTTATTCGCTTTCGGTTTTTTCCCTTCTCCTTTTGTTTCTTTTTTATTTGGTCACTCACTTGGGTTAGGTCATGTCGTCGTTTGTCGTGTCATTGTCATTTTATTTTCATTATTTTAAACATTTTATATTATACGAATTATTTTTTATATTGTAGATTCATCTTTTTTTCCCTGGTATTGGGGTGGCTAATTTGTGTTTTAACATAATACCTCTCCTTCAAAATTGATCATTTTGGTAAAACACTAGCATAGTTTTTTATGAAATTATCAGTTATATATTATTTTTCCTTTTATTTCTTGTTTATTTCTTCCTTCTTATTTCTCTTCCTACTTGATTCACTCCTTTTTATTTAGATCTGATTTTACTTATTTCCACTAGTGCATTCTCCCTTTTATATAATTTTTTCCCTAACTTTAGTAGCTGGTTTCTTCCATTACTACTCATTTTTCTGAGACCAGAGGAACATCATCTCTGCTCAGTTATTTTGATTGCTGGAGCTATTCTCAGTCAATCTTAAATACCGTGTGTGTCATCTTGTAACTTTCATTTATAATAATATTTTGGGGATTGTCCACTTATTGGTTTTTTGTATCATTTTAGCCTTTTACCCATTCTTCCTTCCTCTGTACCTTTGCTATATACTGTTATTTTACTCATACAGTTGATTGTTTTTAATTATTTTATTGTCAATTTCATTATTTCTAACTTTTCATTAGTTTGTTTTTCTTTTCTTCTTGTGATCATTTTAATTACCTTAGACATCTTTTTCCTTTTTCTTGGTTGATTACCATTATTTTGTTTTAGCCATTTGCTGTATATTTGCTTTATACACATTTTTTTTTCTTTGAATACTCTGAATTCATTATAATTTTAGGTATTTGTTTTAGCAATTCTTGCTTGATTTTATTGTTGTTTATTTTGTTTTGTTTTAAATATTATTCTGAATAATTTTTGTAAGTTTGTTGTTCTTACTTTTTTAGGAATTTTTGTAACTTATTCCATATATATTTATATATATTTTTTTTTCTTTTTACTTTATATGTTATTTATACATTATTGTAAGATGATCTTACTTTGTAGGAATTTTTGTAACTTATTCCTTTATTTTATATTTTATATTATACCTCATATTTCATCTAAATCTTGTTGTAAGCTGATCTTACCTCTTTCGAATTTTGGTAATGGTTGTTTATTATGGTTTGATAGCTCTTTTCATTCACTTTGTCTTGGTCGTTTTAGTCATTTCTTGTCAATTATTCTTTAAGTTTTTTCTATAAATATCATTTATGTTTCTTGTTTTGTTTATTCTTTATTTGTTTATTATAGGTTATTTTTCCTCGTAAAACTTTTTTATAGAAGCTTGATTTGATTTATACTCCTTTTATCTTTTTGGTGGTCATGTTACTTATTTCGTAAGTTTTGTTACCATTGTCCTTGGTGATGACATAAGGTCCTATGTATAATAATAACAGTTTCTTTGTTATACCTTGAATCGTACTATGTAGTTCACAGTTTTTTATTAATACTCTTTCTCCTTCGTTATATTTAATTATTTTAGGTTGGTTTTGAGAATACTTTGTTTTTTGTTTCTCGATTTTCTCCATGATACGGCTGTACCATTTGTTTTCATCATACGGGTCTTCTGGGTTGGTTGGAAAGTCTACTAATTCCTGTATCTCTCTATGTGGTTTTCTTCCAAACATCATTAAATATGGTGTGTTCTCAATAAAATGGTGGTAACTTATATTCAAAAATACTTCGGTTGAAGTTAAATATTTCTGCCATTCCTTTTGGTTATCATAGCAGTACGTTCTTAAAATACGTCCCACCTCTCTTAACACTCTTTCTGCGGGATTACTGCTAGGGTGGTATACGGATGTTTTATAAGTTTTTATGTTTAATTTTAATAATTCCTCTTTCCAACTTTCCCTTTGAATTGTGTTCCGTGGTGTGTTATTATCATGTATGGTTTTCCAATTTCTGTAATGTATTTATTTTTTATAATGTCTAACATTTTCTTTGTTGTTGCTCTGTTTATAGCGTATAACTTGGTGTAATGGTCCAATAGAATCACTATGTACTTGTATCTGTGTCTCCCTCCGCTACGTGGGAATGGTCCACATATGTCGAGAAATACTTTGTCCAGTTTGGCGTTTGAAGTGATAGGTATCATCGTTCCATCTTTTCTCTCTTATTTGTTTTGACGATCTGACATATTGTGCAGGTTTTAATGTTTTTATTTACCTTTCTAGTTATACCTTTTATGAACATTTCTTCCTCTAATGCTTTCACCATTTTGAGTGTTCCCATGTGTCCGTATCTGACGTGATAGTCTTTAATAATTTTGTTTTCTAGTGAATTTGGAACTACTAGTTTCCATGTTCCTTGGTTCTTTTTGGTTTTAATGAATAGTATATCTTTGTATATGCAATAAAAGTTATTTATAATTTCCTCAGATTCCAACAGTCTTCTTCGTATGTTTAAGATTTTGGTGTCTTGCTTCTGCTGTAGCACAATTTCGCTTACAATACCTTCCAGGTCCTTCCTATCATTTAATATGTAATACACTTTGGCGATCTTCTCCTTTTCTCCTTCAAATGTTTGGTTTTCTACATTTATTCTGGACAATACATCCGCCGCTACGTTCTTCCGGCCTGGAATATACTCCCACGTAATATGGTACTCTTGCAGAACGAGTATCCAACGTGTAAGTCTGCCATGACTCAATTTGCATTGTTTGAGGAACGATATAGACTTATGGTCGCTTCTGACTGTAATGGGATATCCTAAGATATAGGTTCTGAACTTCCCGCATACGAATACTATGCTGAGTAGTTATTTTTCTGTAACGTTGTAGTTACGTTCGCAACTGTTTAGTATCCTACTTGCAAAGCTAATGACCAGGTGGTTTCCTTCCTTATCTTCTTGGTACAATTCTGCGCCTAGACTGACGTCGCTGGCGTCGCAATTCATAAAGAAGGGTTGTTCAAAGTTGGGGTGATGTAACATTACCGTTTCTAAAACTTTTTGCTTGATTAGTATTAATACTTCTTCCTGCTCAGTTCCCCAAGTCCATTTGTCTTTTGCTGAGAGTTGTTTTGAAAATTTTGCGGTAAGATATAAGTAATTAGTTTGAAATTTTCTATAATAATTGCATATACCTAAGAAGGATTGTAATTGCTTCTTATTTTTGGTGTGGGGAATTTTTGAATGGCTTGTACTTTTTCTTGGGATGGAGATATTCCCTGTTCGGTTAAATTGAATCCCAGGAATTTTACTTTGTTGGCTATAAACTTCGATTTATCCAATTTTAACGCAATGTTATTGTCGGATAACTTTTTTAATACTTGCTCGATTCGTTCACAGTGCTCGTCCCAGTCTGAAGATGTTATTAACAGGTCGTCCACATACACTGTTGTGAACTGCAGAGCTTCTTGACCTAAGACTTGGTCCATGCATTTAACGAACATGCGACGGAGTTAATGAGGCCGAAAGGTAACCTCTTAAACTGGTAATTTCTTCCGTCGAATATAAAAGCCATGTATTGTCTACTGTGTGGATGCAGCTCCACCTGCCAGTACCCACATACAGCCAGGTACTTATGTATTTGGTGCCATGAAATCTTTTTAAAATTTCTTCAATTTCTGCCGGTGAAGTTCGGTCATTGATAATCATTTTGTTGATCTCTCGGGCATCTAAACAGATCCGTACCTTACCATTCTTTTTGGGTATAGCTACTATAGAACTTGTGTATGGAGATTGGCTATACTCTATGATGTCCTCCTCCATCATTCTGTTGATTTCTGTTCTGACTTCATTTTTTAGGGATTAGGCTATGGGGTAAGATTTTCTATGGAAGTCTACCGGTTCACGGAAGTTGATCTTGCATTGGTACCCCTTGACCTTGCCTGGAGTATTGGAGAAACGTGTTGGTATGTGTTATAAATTGCTATAAGCTTTTCAGCCTGTTTCTTCGTTACTTCTTGTTTAGATCGTTCTCCTTGGAAAGTTCTTATTTCCTCTATTTTCCGTTCCCATAAATCTCTACCTTCTCGTCATCATCGGCCGTAATGATTGACGGTTCATGTGTTTGGCAATAGTAATTTTTTAATCCTGGATCCTGATTCACAGCTGTTGGTGTAGGGTTACAGTTTATAATATTCGCAGACCATATTCCCCTTTCAGAAGTCAGCAATACTACTCCTTTTTGCAAGTTGATGACTGCCGAATGTTGTCTCAACACGTCGCATCCTATCAGCATATTAAATGGCAGTCCATTTGCTACAAGAAACACAATAGGTATAGTTGTGTTCTGATTGTCCAATTCTAAGGAAACTTGTTTTCTCATCGATTTATTTTGCTTGCCTGTGGCACCAATTATGATGATATTATTTATTGGTAGAGTGGGGATTGGTATCTGTGAGTTAGCTTGTATTCGCTCTAGCTCTGGTTGATTTATTAAAGAGATATTTGATCCCGTGTCGATCATGATTATTGTAATAGTTCCGTTGATGGTAGCCTTTATGTATACGATTTCACTGTTTGTTTTAGGTAGCTGGTTAGCCTCTTCTTCTAGAAGTTCTTCTCTGATATTCTTGAGGTAGTTGTTTGATATGATTGTTATAACTTTGTGTTTATTTTGTGATGTCATTCGTCGTAGCAACCCAAGTGATTGGTCATGTGAAGGGTATATTCGGTTTTTCACTGACCTCTTTAGTTTAAAGGTTGTTGTGTATTGATGGTCAGACTAGTGGACTGGTCCGCCGTCTCATTGATCGGTCCTTGTTGATCGCTTATTTGGTTCCTTGGCGCTTCCGTGGTTCTATTTTATGGGAATTGATTGTTATTTGTATTGGAGTTGTTGTACCAGGAGTTTGTCTGCGTATTTGGACAATACCTCCTATGGTTAGGTTGTCTCCTCCCATTAATGAAATTAACCTGGCGTCTAACGTCGCCTCTATTTTGGTTACTCCCGGTTCCCCTGTAGTACTGGTAATTCGGGTTGTAACGGTTGCCATAATAGTTGTTATTATTGGGGTGGCCATTTGGACGTTGGTTCTGATCTGCTTCCCTGTAATTATTGTTAGCGGGGTGGTTGTTTTGGTCGCTCCTGTTAAATGGCTGGTTACTCGGATTATAATTCTGTTGGTTCCGGTTATATTGCTGGTTACCTTGGTGGTCATTGACATTCCGGTTCATATTGTTTCGGTTGCCATTTTGGGTGTTGTTGTTGGCCGGGTTGTAATTAGGCGCATTTTGATTTTCGCTCCACCTGTTGTATCTTTGGTTCACCAGTCGGTTTCTTTTGTACTGACCGTCGTTTTCATGGTCCTCCAATAAACTTGCCATTCCCTGGATGGTTTTGATCTGACCTTGCCTCCTGGACCTTTGTATTACGTCCCCGTAGTGATAACCCAGCTGTATTACTAATGATTCTTCAGGTATTCTTGGTTCTAGATTCCTCGTCAAGCATACTTTACCTAAAAAGGGGCCACTAGTTATTTAAAACTAGGCCAAAAGCCTAGAGAAGCCAAAATGCGCTGGGACCAGTGAGACGGGACTTGCAATTAAACTCTCTGGTATAACCAACAATAACAGCATTTATTGAGTAAATTAACACATATCACAATTCCAAGACCCCGTAATCCCCATGATGTCCAAAAGCACATAATTGTGTATACAAATATATCCCCTTTTGTACACATTGACAAAAAACATAAGTTTGACATAACATATCTATTTAGGTATATATATTCTCCTCGATTTGAAATGATCATGATCATAAGATAACAATTTTTTCTGTTTTTTTTTTTTTTTTTTTTTATAATTGCAATGTTTTGTATAAACTGTCCCCGTACATAACCCACAAAAATAACACATACATTATTCACATAAATACACGTATAAATATATACCTCTATCACAAACACATGTTCAATATCACTACATAAATAACAAACACCCTTATAAGATTAAAGCATTGCCACCCGCCTATATACATTTTTTCTCCATACATATATATATATAATAGAAATATAGAAACATATTTCGCCCCATATAATAAAAATAATTAATAATTAATAGAAATTTCAACCACAATACCTATACAGCCATCCGAATATATATACATATCACTAGTGCCCCCACGAATCTGGGTTGCCCAGAATGCTAGATACAACTTTAAAATGCGCTTAAACCGTGCATATAAACTTGGTGAAATTATAATCACAACTTGTTGGAAAATTATAATTGACAATAATAACTCGAAAGAAAGCAAGCTACAATCCCTCCGTGATCTGAACAGTAAGTGTGAATATTGTGAGATAATAATTTATAAATTTTTTTGTAAGAAATCTAGTTTAGCAATAATGATTAACAATTTACAACAGTTATGTGACATAATACGTTATATAAGTTTTTCTAAAAAAAAACTGATTTGGCAATAACAAATTAAAAAGAACTTTTACAACTGTGATGTGAGATAATACTTTATAACCTTTTCTAAGAAAACTGATTTGGCCCGGTAGCCGACATGTTCCTAAGCATGGAGCCTGCATATATCTGCATGCAAAACCTGCCTACACAGGATTAAACAGGGGGGGCCGGATTGTTACTGAATAAGAAAGCTTACAACCCTTACATGACCCAAAACCTAAATTAAATATCTGATATAACCGCAATTACCAGAACTAACCTGACAGGAATTATAGCTGAACCCGACCAGCCGGTGGGGTTTATCCTGTCACCAACATAACCCCCTTACATATCTGAAATTCCGGTCCCCTAATACTTAAACCACCCCCCTTTACAGAAAACGAGAATGAAAATATAAGTGCATGAATTGTAAGAAGCCTCGGATACATTGCCAGCCCCCGGGCTTACACTTAATATCAAATATCAGTACATACTATACAAAGTTCCCCCAAAATCCGCCCACAATTATGTCCACTTAAACCATGGCCCAATTAAAACGTTTAAATGATGAAAGCAATACCATGGTGTGTCACACATACCCCACAAGTTTTATTAAGTGTTATCGGCACAAATCGGTGGTGTCTATGTAGGTCAAAAATAATAAATGGTTTGAGGTCACCTTATTTATATCATGTTGTGGTGCTCGAGTTCAACGTCTAGTGCATGTAGTGTTGGTGTGGCATGCTGATGTCGCTGTTCCCTTCCGGCAGGCGAAGTCGAGAGCCTCATTTAACACGTTCAGGAGCAGATGTTCATGCCTGGGCCGGGGTCCTCGTCTAAGGCGCAGGGACCCTAAGCATACATAGATAATTAGAGGGATGTACCAACACTTATTTTCACAGGATACTGCCACACGCACACTCGATTGAACACGTACAGAACAAATTTGAACAGGCCTCCCCCTTACCATTTAAACTCTGTTCGTTTTAATTAAAACATACGTCTTCTCTTTTGACATTTATAATTCACTCACAGACGCTCCCAAAACTAATTTATAATTTTTAATTACTTGATTATGCCTGCGTGGGCAGAAAGTTTGACACACTATAACCTGCCCATTTTGTGCACTGGCACGTGGTACTACATTTGAAAACTTATAAGTCAGCCGAAATTACATAATTTAACTGCACTAAAGTGATAGGCAATTACTGTATCTTAATTAAGGTATAATTTAATTACATGAGGGTTTAAATAATTTAGAAATCTCTGATACCGAATACTTCCGATGTACGCCACGCGGTGTAAAAAGCTATCAAGCACCATCCACACTTACAATACTCAAATTCACATTTTATTTTATGAAAACCATTATATATATGCTAACGTTACTTACCGCAGATCTGTACTAGATTATCTAGCCATCAGGCGGTGATAAAATACGATCAAAAAGGACTTCACTCTGTCGGAGAGAGATGCAGCTGTTCATGGAATGGCGACTGGCACAAGACAACGAAAACGGTTTCCAACCCGCCACCAAAATGCGTGGCGGGTACCACTGCAAACTAGATTTAACTCCCGTTAACCGATTTCGCGTTAGACTTAAATATTTATTTATATATTTCTTATATAGGCGTCGGCTCGTGGACGAACCGGCACAGTAGTGATACCCAGCTGTATTACTAATGATTCTTCTGGTATTCTTGGTTCTAGATTCCTCGCCAAGCATACTTTACCTAAAAAGTAAGATGTTAGGGTGTGCCCCGCTTGCGGTTCATACCTCCCATTGCTATTGTCGTTCCTTACTACATTTTGCGTGGATTCGGACCAATATTTTTCGCGGAATTGTGCCTTGAATTCCTGGGTACAGTTGATCTCCAGTCGTGTGACCGTCCACCAATTGTCGTGAGTGTCTTTGAACATTTCGTCAATAAGGCTCCTTACCGTCGTCCATCTTGTTTCTCTGTTCATTTCGATGAGTTCTTCTACTCTCTTTAGGAATTCTATGGGATTACGCCTGTAACTCCGAAAGTTTATTACTTCTCTGTTCTCGTTGGTGATAATGTGAGTACTGTGGCATGGCTTCTCCCTCAGTGCGTCCAGCTCTTCCTGCATCTGTCTCTCCCTTTGACTGATTCCTTGTATCTTCTTTTTGAGTCTCTTGGGTCTGTTCGTCGACTTTGTTGATGGTGGTGTATACTCTTTCCACACGATCACTGATATCTGTTTGTATTTGCTGGTGCCTCTCCTCCAGCGAGCACCTCCTGTTTATTTCTTTGGCATTCTACTGTGGTTGTTATGTGTAGTTCTTCTATTCGGTTTTTTCCGTCGTCCTCGACTGCTTTAATTTTGCTTATGATTTCTTCTTGGGCCTTTATTATCACTTCATTGGTTGTTTTTATTTTTTCATTAGTTTCGGAGACCTTCTTTTGGATATCTTACAGTATCCCTCTAACTGTTGTTCTAATTGACATTTTAACTCTTCTTTTTTCTTCTCATGGTCCTCCTTCAATTGTCCCCTCAATTCTTCCTTCAGTTCTTCACTTCTTTTTTGAATGTCCTTCGTCAATTGCTGTTGTAGAGCTTCTTGGTTCTTCCGCAAAGTATCACTATGTTCCTCCATTTTCTCGTTTATCTGCTGCTTCAATGTTCCATTATTTCCTACAATTTTATTGTTCAGCGTTTCAATATCTTCCCTTAAAATCTCAATTTGTCTTTTTGAATTTTCATTGATTTTTTCCTCTATTTTTTCAATTCTTCGCTGTTTTGGTCTATTTTTTCATTATTTTTGTCTATTTTTCCATTAATTTCCTCCTTCGTTTTCTTAAAATTTTCCCCAGTTTCTCCTGGTTTCTGTTTAACTGTTCCACCATAATTCTCACCATTTCTTGTAAATGTGCGTCCATTGATTATGTTGATTTGTCTGGTTGGTCCCCGACTGTTCCTTCCACTTCCGGTTCTAGTTGGGTTGGGTCTTCCGGTTGGTCCCCTTGGGTATACTCTTCGATGGTTTCCTCGATTATTTCTTCCATCATTTCCATTTCTTCTCCCTTATTATCCTCAGTTCCCTGCTTGACTTTATATCTTGTAACCATAGAGCGTTGCATATTTTCCCGTAATCGCCGCTAGTCTTCTTTTCTAGCCTCACTAGTTGGTCGCCAATCTGTAACGAAGAGATGTGATCGTCTCTGTAAAATTGTATATGTTGTGTGTTCGCCTCACACTGGTGTCGTTACATCTATGTGTTGCGCTAGCGATGTCCGTAGCGATTCTGCAATTACCAGTACAACGCGAGTGGAAACCTTACCTGTTTATTCATAGGGGTTTAATAATCCTGGGTGGCGCCAAATTGTTTACTCAAAACAATTACAATTAATAAGTATTATAGTTTAGCGATTTTCGTTATGACGGCCCGGAGCATTCAAATTTGTTCCCACCTTCGTTCAACCTACTTAATCGAGGAGGTAGTTCGTAGCATTGGCGGCGTGAGCGCTTGCCGTCTTTCTCGTTCTCTTTGCTATTAAAACCCAGTTTATACAATACACTTCCCTATGAAATAAAAACAATGGTTACACTCTGTATTAGTTTCTTTAATTATTGTTTGGTAATTATTCAATTTGACAATAAAATTATTCTTGGTTATCTACAATTTGTTCCTTCAGTGTAGTAAAGTGTGTTTCAAAAGTTCGCAATCTAATGCTAGGTTATTTCCTTAGTTAATAAATTTTCAGTGTTTGTTTATCGTACTTAATCTTTGAAAGAAATTATATTCAGTTTATAGTGAGAGTTCAGCTAACTGTGAGAAATATTTAAAGTGAGTTTATTTCTGGAATTTGGGTAATTTAATGATACTTATCAATCAGTGGCTGGAGTTAAACCGTTGTTCAGGTAAAATGGAATTGGGCTGCAATCGTATTCAATTTTCAATGGTTTGGGCTTCTGGCATCTTTTTCAAGTTAGTTGTCTCAATTTCTTCATTTATTGTTTATTTAAATTGGTCCTTGGCATCAGCTAAAAGGTATTGTTCATCTTCTGCTGCTTACTGGTTCTTCTTTTTGAATTTTGAATACTTTTTATACATTTTTAAATGAAAATTTAGGTCGTTCAATATCTGACGCCTAATCTGGACGAGCGTCACTTTGAGAGTAGGCCTACTATAAATTAACGGAAAATTCGTAACCAACGGTTGTTGTCATGGTTACGAATAAATTATGATTGGTTAATCATGACTTGTAACCATTGTTATCAATTTTGAATGAAGATTACTGTATATCTTCTGATTGCTTTTATTCTTCTGTCTTCCTCCCTATGTATTAAATATTACTACTACTGTTAGTATTTCCTTTCAAAGATTATTTTGATATCCCATAAGGTTGGGTTCTATAAAATATTAACGTTTGTACAATTATGTTAATATTTGTTACTTACATTTCCCTTTTAATTTAAGTTCTTATTCTAACATTTTTCTTTTAACATGATTTACAAATTATCCTTGGCTTGTTGCTCGCCTTGGATTTGTTAATTTCCTTGTTGATTTTATACAATTTGTAGTTATTTGTTTTTTACAGTTAGTCATTTCATAGGCCTAAGCACCCATTGAATATATTTACTTATTTTATACAAATTATATCTCATTTTACTTTAATGTGTTTTGTTTTGTTATTATATTTGGTTGGTTCATTTGTTGATGTGTTTTGGATCTGAACTTATACTATTTGTAGGTTTCTATTATTTTCTACCTCATGGCTTGTTAATTATTTCCTAACTGATTTTCCAGTGTAATTATATCTGTATTGATTCACCTTCTTATTTATCTATGTTGCCCTTATTAACAATATGGCTATTACTTATTATTAAAACATAACATCTCGGCCTATGGTCTGTACAATTCCTTCACCCATATCCTATTCATAAATTTAATTAAACAATTTTTTAACAATTATTAGGTAATGTTTGTTTACAATTCATTTCATTCCTTATTATTTTTTGGGTGATAAACATCCTCACACCTTTTAAACTTATTCAATTAATTATCCCTTATAACTTGGGGTGTTTAATGATTTCATTTTTAATTTCTTATTTCGTTAATAATCTCTATCTTCAATCCATGGTAACACCAACTGTTTACCTTTCATGGGATTCTCCCTTTTAAATACTAGTGTATACAATTAAACTTAATTATATTAACAATACGATTCTTTTTAAATAATAATGTCACCATCAATCTTTAGTGTTTATTACAGGTTATTATCTATTTACTTCTAATACTATCATTAACAACATTATTAATTATTAATATGGTTCACCATTAATCATTTAGAGTTTATTATAGATTATTAAATGTTTATTCCTATTAATACGGTTTCTAATTATTTTGTGGTTTTACACTTTCACTTTTGCACTCCTTAAATGTTTATATTAAGTGTTTATTAGTGGGTAATCCCTATAATTACTTTTTCTTTGTCACTTAGTTGATTTTATATTCTCACTATCTTACTATCTCTCTCATTACAAATATTATTTATACTATTAATAAGTTTTTATCTTTTTAGAGTTTTTTATCACATCTAACTCTAATTCTTGGGTTAGTGTACTTTTGTTTTTCACATTCCTTTATTGGGTTTTTATCAAATCATTTACTTTTATCTTTCAATCGATAAGAATAATTATTTTATACATTGGTTAGTTATTGGTTTCGTTTCCAATATTACTTTTGAGTGTACCATTTCTCCTTTTCATATTCTATATTATTTGTCTGTGTTTTCTCATTCGGTTTCACTTTATTCCCTTTATACTTGGTTAGTTTCATGTTCATTTTCCTTCTTCACTTTCATCTTATTTTGTTTCATTTTATTTTGGTTTTCTCCTTCTCATTTGGTTTTATTTCATTTGGTTGTATGGAGTCATTCACTTCCTTCAATTGGTTTCATTTTTGTTTGGTTTCGTTTTTTCCCTTCTCCTTTTGTTTCTTTTTTATTTGGTCAATCACTTTCTTATTTGCTTTCGGTTTTTTCTCTTCTCCTTTTGTTTCTTTTTATTTGGTCAATCACTTTCTTATTTGGTTTCGGTTTTTTCCCTTCTCCTTTTGTTTCTTTTTTATTTGGTCAATCAATTGGGTTTGGTCATGTCGTCGTTTGTCGTGCCATGTCATTTTATTTCATTGTTTTAAACATTTTATTTTATACGAATTATTTTTTATATTATAGATTCATCTTTTTTATCCCTGGTATTGGGGTGGCTTATTTGTGTTGTAACAATATATAAAAAAAATGTTGTGTATTTTCCTTCTAGATCTTATAAGGGCTAGTAGGTCCTTCAACTTGAATTTGAGATTTTATTAGAAAATAAAAGTTGAGGAATGAAAGTTTGTTGTTTGTTTTAGGTATTCAATTGTGTTTCTTTTAACAAATGGAAAATCGTTAAACACAGCATAGATTTCAAAAGTGGAACTATACTAATCTGAGCCACAAAAAAAGAAAGTAAATTTATATATTTACGTTAAAAACGAATGAATTTTGCTAAATTCCCTGCTTATGTTTTTCACCCTGACTTTTTTTTAAATTTTGTAAAATCAAAATTTGTACGAATACAACATTTTAATAAAGATCCAAATCCAATGTTTTAAATTACAGGATGTTTTGCTTTCAAAGTGGAACGCTAAAAAACATTTAAGGTTCTTTTTCTTTAATACTACGTCTTCATAAAATTGTAGGTTCAATTATGAAATACGTATTTCCCAAGTACATAAATTTAAAGTTGAATTTTAGAAAAAATCGTATTTTTTACCTTACCACTAAGTAAATTAATCATTTCAATATGCAAATTACAATATGACATCTGCCTACAAATATTTATAGAAATAACAGATTATTGGCAGCTGACAGTGTTTAAGATTAAATAAATAAATAATTTTAATTACTTAGGTCTTTAATTATTTAGAATAAAACCCTATTCATTTAAAAATTAAATATATGTGTTAGGCGCAAATGTTAATTAAATTTATCTGTGACTGTTGGTTTGATTAGTGTATCCGGGCTTTAAAAAATTGTTAGTATTGTCTTTTAGTAAAAATATATTTGCAACAACGTTTGTGACTTTCTTTTTAATAAATAACGTATAATGTATGAGGCCGGTAGTCCTTTTCCTGGTGGCTTTACACGTTTTAGAAAATCTGCACGAAAAAGCTTCCTCCAGTCTCGACCTTGACTCCACTAGACAGGTAATTATACAAATCTACACACGCAGATGACAAAGGCATGTTTCTGACAAGTATGATATTTTCCAAATCTAACTTAAGTCATTCGTAAACACAAACTTAATTCTCGGGACTGCGGAAATGATGTTGACAATGATGATGCTTCAGTGAAAGAATGATGAAAATGTAATGGAATTTAGACATTAAGGACAAATTTGGAGTCCAGGAATATATTTCTTTATTATACAATTTTTGTACTATTACGTTAAAAGGAAATTCACTTTCTTTTGCCGTTTGTTAACACGACAATGGTGAAGGACATGATAAAATTAAATTTAGCCTACTGTTTTTATAAAAACAATATATTTCGTATAAATTTCTAAATAAATTAAAATTGATACATTGCTTGTTCTTCTTGTGATATATTTTGCCTACATAATTGTGTTTGTCCGTAGATATTTGATTCCCCCTTGGTTTATGTATAACTATTACCAAAAGTTTATTTTTTTTAAATCCATCACAAAATACAAAAGCGTATAACTGATAAAACTTCAGGACGGTTGCTGGGTGTTAATTAAAGTACTGTACGCGTTAAGCAGCTTGAAGTCTGTGCTGCACAGCGAAGGCTTATTTTCAATTGCACAAGCAGAATTCTAGTAGGCCTAATTCCCTACAACGTCTTTGCGTAAAAAATTCGCGTGTAAATAAAATAATCGTTTTCCAAAGTTGCACAAATCACTATCTTTGTATAGGTTTACATTTCTATCCTCTACTACTAAATTTAGTAATATTACATTAATTAAATCACTTTTGTATCTAGTTGATGTGAATCGTAAACATAGCATCATTCCAAAAAAAAATATTATTTTGGCATTGGAAGTATTCACTTTCAATTAATTTCTGCTCACGCCACACTGGTCATTGGTACATTATGAGAACAATCTGTCTATACTGCCGAATTCTAGTTCTTATTAGTGCTATGAGATCAGATTTAATAGTAATTATATTAATTTTACCATAAAATTCTCTGCAGCTTTTAAGTTTATATAGCGACAACATTCCAAAAATCTCTGCACACACTTCTAGATTTACTTTCAACCGTACGAATCGGCGGCTTCAGTAAGCAGTTGCCTAGAAATTAGCCCAGCAGTTGTCTTTTAACTCGTTTCTCAAGAAAGCCATTCCACAAAACTCCATCATAGCGAGATTGCATTCCTTGAGGTCTGATGTCAAGAGTTTTATTAACATACTTTTTTTCGGAACAGGTTGTTAGCCTGTAGCCCAGCCACCCGACCTGGAGGACCAGAAGCATTGATTTCGGGCTGCAAGAGAACTTTGATATTGTTGGTGTGGATGCAAGAGAGATGTTGGGGAGGCCAATGCTCGACTCCGGGGTGTAGCGCCATACGAGGAGGATGAGGGAAGGAGCTCTGCTGTTCCTACTATTACTGCTACTACAAAAACAACTAGGCCTACTACTACTACTATACTGCTGCTGAGAGGTCCTATCGTTATAAGGGGACCCATTTCATGGATGCCTTCCGTAAGCCTATCTATCGTATTGATTAAATTTGCGCCTCTCTCTCTCTCTCTCTCTCTCTCTCTCTCTCTCTCTCTCTCTCTCTCTCTCTCTCTCTCTCTCTCTCTCTCTCTCTCTCTCTCTCTCTCTCTAACACACACACACACACACACACACACACACACACACACACACACACACACACACACACACAGAGTATGGACAAATTGCTAATTCTGGCTTACATTATTTCTTTCCATAAATATATGTTTATGTGGTACATAAGTATGCTGTTGATAGTATACAGTTTGTGACATGAAACAAATTAAAGTTATAATTTTTATATTTTATATTTGTCGTAACAACATTTTTACAGACTATTTACCATTACGTATTTTGAAATTACTGAAAAGCAAATACGGAGAAAAGCAAAGAAAAGAAACTAAATTAAGTGGTGGTAGTCTTTATTTTAACGTATGTTACTAAAACTGTCTATTTTATCTATTGTTTATTTTAATAACGGTGGGAAGTACTACATTTTTTCTTGGAAAGTAAAGTATGTGGAAAGAGTATAGTAAATGAATAATAGCGTAATAGTGTCAACACAGATGAGGAAGGTATTACATTGTTGTGGAGTATATTAAGCACTGTCGTGTGTATATGAGACATAGGCTTGTGTTAATAAAAAGTACAATTACATAAACATGCAACCCTTATGTCAAGTCTTTGGAAAATTTGAACGATTTTTCATTAAAGATAGTAA
Source organism: Magicicada septendecula (assembly GCA_034769895.1). NCBI lineage: Eukaryota > Metazoa > Arthropoda > Insecta > Hemiptera > Cicadidae > Magicicada > Magicicada septendecula. The sequence continues at coordinate 955,408,065 of CM068367.1, forward strand.
AACTGATTTCCATATTGAGAAAATTACACGATAAGATATACTATTGTTTTCAAGCAAAAACAAAAACGCAATAAAAATCTGGTAACGAACAATTAGTTTTAATGTTACACTGACAGTATCTTGACGTAATAGAACTTAATGAATATTAATTACAAAAGTTGAGTCTTCATTATTTTAACTTTTTATATTCTCATTGTGAGTGAACATTTAATGAGGATGTAGTATCAAAAAAGCTATTGAACCTTTCATTTATTAACCATTTATTTTATATCAAGCAACAATCAGAAACTATATTGACTATATTACCGGTGTAACTACTTCTGCGACAACTGCTTCTAAGATAATTGTAGGCTTCCCCAGTACAGGCTTATAGTTGTTTGCGGGTATTCACTTATTGACTTACACAGTCAGCTATAGAATGTTGTTCAAGCTGTCTACGAGACTTGTTCTCATTACCCAACTCCACAGTTTGCATATCTTATTGTTTACAGTAAAACCAAATGCAGGATGTCACGAGTGTTGTTACTTGCTATCGAATACCATCATGAGTAGATTTGCGCTTATTAATGGTTATAGGGGTTATTAATTCTCTCTGTTCTTGTTATTATCACTCTTAATTTCTACCGTACAACTTTCTTATTTTTTATTTTACTACGTTACTACGTTCTGTTTATAACAAAACAAAGAAAAGAGCTTCTTATGTAGGCCCAATACCAAATACCAACTTACCAAATACCATAACAGTGGTAAGTCTGATTTATATGTTTCCTAAATCATGGTCATAATTGTCTTACCACCAAAACTTATAAGAAATATGAAATACCTGGTTGTCTACTGTTAACAAAATTCCGGTGTTGGATACTTTGTGTTTATGTATACACACACACATATAGACAGATATTCTCCTTGTTGAAATTTTAGATGTGATCCTGATTGGTGTCACTTGTAGAAGACTAACAAATAATAAAGAAAAGATTAATTATCGTTCCTCTTGTTTATCTCGCGTATCGTATTCATCTATTACAAACTGATTAACAAAAATCTTTATACACATTGATTCATCAGAATAATAAATTCGGCTAATGTTAAGTTGTCAACCTTATTGAAAGGTTAAATACTGGTCTCAGGGTCGTTTTGTCGCTCACATTGAATAAGAGAGTTTAAAAAAAAAGTTAATAAAATATTTCTGTCCTCTCACTAGTAATAACTATTGATACCCAGTTATTACTCATATATAACAAAAAATTCAAATAAAAAAATTCCAAAAACCTCACGTTTAAAAAAGTATTTTAACTGATTTACATTTGATGGCAATTTCGCCAATCATTCAAAAAACTAAAAGCAAACTAAACTAACCTTAGTGTGACATTCAAGAGTTTTCTTTTTCTTATTCATAACCTTGTTAAACTTGCTCTTAAATTATTGTTTACAGTGGTTATATTTTATGGGATTAAATCTATACCAAGCTTAACCTTGCAAACAAGAATTTCACGTTTTTTACAAATATGTTGCGATTAAAACAGATAAGCAAACCTTTACGGATTGTAATGTAATCGTATACACGTTATAAATAAACATCTAAAATCACTGTATATATAGTACGGGGCAAGGGGGAAAGAGACAATCACAAATAGGTTTCCGTAACAGAAAAAGACGTGTAGAGATACTGTCCAAAGTGAAAAGAGCGTTCTGTCAGAAAAAGGGACACCATCTCGCCTTACTTCTAGTTGGGTTTGTTCTTGGTGATTTCGCAAAAAAGCGAGTGTTATTTGAAAGGTTTATTGGTTTTCTTGAGACTTTTCAGGCTGCCTGTTAGCCTAACAACACCGACATTTGCAGCTGTAGGTGTCGGTTCTATGTACAATATTGCTAGAACGCTCCGCACAAAACATACACGACAGCGATAAACGATTACAATCGAAAACATATAACTATAACATAAACCAATAAATTAACACGTTTTCAATTATTTTACTAAAATTGTATGCGATAGTCACTAAGTTTACATACCATACTGACTATCGCATTATCGAAATGCTGAAAAATAATGCAGGCACAGCAAATGGGAAAGTACCAGACTTTTTGTCAATTTAATAATGTACAAAAAACTGATCTTTGATTTTACTTTGTTTTGATAAGATAGTAATACTAAGCAAATTAAATTCTTTGTGGCTGAAATCCGAAGCTATGTGGTATGCCAGCTGAGGCAGTGAAACATTACGAACTTTGCTTGCGATAGTGGCACTCATTAACTAACAGTTCACTCTCATCCATGCACACGCTCAATAAGTTTCCAACGATGTCATCATAAAATCTTCATCTCCACCTGCTGGAATGGTGATACACCTTACTCAGCATTACAATTTACTAGATTAGTGTTGTGCAATTTGTGTATTTTATTAATTAGAAAAATCGTTTTCAAATCACAAGATAAAAGTTATCATACCAGTTATTGCAGATAGTAATGTTCAGCTTTATGCTGTTATGCTTGGCGATGAAATTTTTGGTAGAATTAGAAACAATCAAACAAATTTTTAACCTGGTAGTCGTGGGACTACCGGTAGACATGGAATCATGGGCAGACTTGTGCTTTGGGAAGGAATGAAGGGTTGGTTAAATAAACAGCTACATAATGTTCTCATCGTCTGTTTTCTTGCTAGCTAGCCGTACGCTCGATCTGAGTCGCTTTGGGGGCACGCCGGATGACCCAGGTATCGGAGATGCGGGCCGCTTGGGCGCTGACGGGGTTTCGTCAATCTTCAAATGGTTGCCATTGTCTAAGTTCTCGGCCGATTTCTTTGATTTTAGTCTCAAACGATAGGCCTGTTGACGCTCTGCATAGGATTTGCCGGTTTTCGGTTTGAAAATTTTGGTTCGAGTTTTATCGCGATTTTTAGGTCGAGGCATTTCAAATTTTTGAGTTCAAATGTTGTTATTATTTTCTGTGAGTGCTTCTGGTACTCGAAATTGGTGTTATTGGAGAGACTTAGTTCTGAGGATCACAACGCACTTTGTATTTTTGCGATTGGACTTGTAGTTCCCGAGATATTAAAAGTTTTAGTGGAGCAATTTAGAAATTTTCGGCGCAAAAACACCCTCACGCAGACAAACCCTAGAGGCGACTGAAGTCAGTTGTCAAAATTCTCAGTACTATTGTTGGAAGGGGGCCGAGTGACTCGATCACCTGACACCTGGTTTGCTGGGATTGGTTGAGCGGTTCGTGAGATAGTGGTATGCCGAAAGTACATTTGAAACATAACGGTCGATTTTCGAGAAACGTGCGAGTAAGACATTACATACCTATGGATTCCATGTCAATATTGTGAGATGGCCTAAACAAATATCTAGGGGGATGGGGTTTCTTAGGGGGTAAATTATGTCAGAAGTGTACGTGGAAATTGATAAACCTATTTAATTATTGTAAATCCTGCAACTCATATGTCTTCTAATTTTTTTGTTTACACAGAATCAGTGGATTAGCTAACCTTAAATTATATTAGAATGTTGTAGTGGAATGACCATTTCGTTTTGAAGTGAAAGTACTTTAAGTACGTAATTTCCAAATTCCACTACAGATTACTGTGTAAATAATCGGAGTAATGTTTCAAAGTGAAAAATGTAATGAAAGGATTCTGGTCTGTTAAATTTTAATTTCCAAATTCCACTACAGATTACTGTGTAAATAATCGGAGTAATGTTTCAAAGTGAAAAATGTAATGAAAGGATTCTGGTCTGTTAAATTTTGATATACAGCAATTATTAATTGACAATAATTAGGCTTTTTCATAATTTATGATTTTAATATTTACTTTTTGTGGAAATATCTACAACGTTTGTTTCAAGAATGTATATATAATAATATTTCAACTTTAAATAATTTTTGATAAGCTTTTACATTTATGATTGAGGGACTGTGTCCTAAAAACAGTAAAATAAAGATTATAAATTTTTACCACCTGTTAAATTACTTAATTTAGCAGTAGATATTAAAGAGAATAGTAATCTAATTATACACTACTCATGTATACACAATACTCTGTATTAATTGAACAGTGTCATTCAATCCTGTCTCTCGTTTGCATAGCATTAGGCCTACATTTCCTAATATTGAATCAAGATATACCATAGCGCTGTAACAATGACTGGCTCTGGGTGGTACTAGGGCTGAAAATGCAGGTTATACAGATTATTGCGCATTAGAATTCCATGGACAATCGTATCCCTCCCACAAATGTTTAATCAGTGTCTGCGTTCAATAACATCGTCTAAACATCCGTCTCCTCAGGCAGCCGAGCCATAAATCTTGTATTTGTATCAGCTGATGTAGATCATCTGTTTCGAAGAAATTCACATAGATTGTAACGTTACATAATATCACGACCAACCATCAAAAATCATAAGAATACCACATTTAAATTTCAAAGTTAAGTAAAGGGAAAAAATTAGGAATTGATTTTAAAGGAATAAAGAATACATCTTTAACAAACTATGAAGATGATTAAAGAAATAAAGACAATGACAATAGACTAGACGTAAAGTAACTAACAACTCACCCAATAGATTAGGTAAAGTGAGAAAACCCTAGACAAAGAGAAGAAAATATAAATGGATAGAAGAAAGGTACTATAAAACCCAACAATATACAAAAGCAGGAAGAAATAAGATATGTTCTACACTCTAAGCAAGATGAGAATCGATGCAAGATAAATGAATCATAACAAGAGAAGCCCAGAGTGAAGAACAGAATAACAATTGAGCCAGGACAAACTAATTTAAATAACTGGACTGACAAAGAGAACTTATAAAGTAAATTAATGATATAATGAATACTGGTCAGGAGAGTGAAGTAAAATTAGTCTAAATTAGTCTTAATTAACTGTGTATCAGAAAGAATAACTAAAGTGCATCTTGTAGGCCAGTCATATAACTAGAGTAAATGCAGGGATAGAAATTGTAGACTGATAATCATAAGTACAGTTTTAAGAAGAGTGATAAAGACATAAAAGTGTATAATAGACCTAAAGTAATAAGTAACCTTGTTAATACTATAAGAGTATGAAATGAAAGACATAAAACTCATCATAAGATGAACACATTGTTGTCAAAACAAAATAGGACCCATAACCTCACTCAATGTGAATTATGCAATTAAACTAAAAGAATTAAGTAACGAAATGACCAGTAATCCAATTTCTGTTGGATGATAATGAACTGATATGTTATAAGAGTAATACCAACACAAAGAGTATGTGTATAATAACAAGAATTATATTATAATTAGAGTAAAATCAAATAATGAAATTAACATTCTGAATTTACCTAATAAACAACTCAAAAAACTTTAACATTAAAAGATAGTAGAGATGAAACATTATTGTCAATAGAATCAGCAATGTTCAAAATAACTTATATGATGTGACACAATTATAATTAGCATAAAAATATATCATGATAATATAATTTAGACATACTTGTATCCTGAGACCAGATGCAAGACGTTTTACTGAATTAACAGAAAAGGGTGATGTCCTATTACCAATCAAATAATTGTAACACCTTAGAATAACTACTATCAATATTTTGTAAAGGATAATCTTCCCAAAATTAAATATATAATTAAGAGTTAAGGTAAATTATATAACACCATATACTGCATGAATTATGGGTGAATCTAAAGAGTATAATTCAAGGGAATAACTGTATAAAAACACTAACAATAATAACCAGAAGTTGTAATGGTTAACTAAGATGAATAAGTAACACTATTCATGAGTAATTCAATAGAAATAAACGAAACACTTGTAAAACTAACTTGGGTGATAATTGGCATAAAGGGAGCCTAGAGACTGATACTAAATATTACGCTGAACAGAGTATCAGATTAAACCATCTGTAGTAAACTCATTAGATAAACTAGACACCAAGTAGTGACCAGAATGTAAACATTATAAACAATGGATTCTAGGATTACAAGCAGAATAAAAATAAGGCCTAAATGTGCCAAACACCATGTATTTTCATAACAAAGATATATAAATAAGACATCAATTAAGCTAGACAATGAGGACCAGTAGTTGAAAGGAGTACTTAAGATTAAGTGTGTAACGTAAAACAATACTAAAATACCATCATTCAATTATATAAGTAAAACTAAATCATGTTACTAAGGGCAGATCAAAGCATAGTATCAAAATTAGTGTTATGTTAACCAATAATAATGTGACTCAATAACAGAAATGGACTGTATGTAATGGAAACAAGTACTAGTAAAATCGAATTGTAAATAAAATAAAAATAAGTTAGATTTTAATACAAAACATTGTAAGAGACCTAAGTATAACAGTGATTTTTATCAAACATGAACCGAATTATGGCCTGTGGGGTATCGAAATATCCGTAAAGACAATTGCAATCGATTGACAAGGTTAGATTAGAACTCCCAAGTACCATAAGGAAGTTAAATGAATTTAAAAATATTTGTATAAATTGTGATAAAACATTAAGCATCTTTTTCATACTCTCCACCCCAAAAATAGACGCTATCTTAGAAAGCGGATGGGATGTCATCGCGCTTTCCACCAATCCAATTTGATTATAGCAAAGCTTGGCCCGAAACAGACGCCAACGCGGATCATCATTATTGTACGATCGACTCAGGAGACAAGGTGAGAGTTACCGGCAACAGAAGAGGAGAGAGAATCTAACCTGTACGGGCGTAGAATGCAATGTTTGGGTCGACATAACCCAAAAGTTTTAAAAGGTTATTAACCAATGGTAATAAATACAGTATCAGTGGAGTGACAGTGCGATTCGATTGCATAGTGTACAATTCCATGCAATCGCGGGATTTTAAATAAAATAAAAGAAAAAAGGGAGTATAGTGACTTTAATAATTTTAAGAAAAGTATGAAATGAAACATCCTATTAATATGTGTAGCATAAGGCAGTCTAACTGAACATTGAAGAGGCACTCAAACCTCAATAAGTCAATGAAGAAATTAACTAGTAATAAGAATTAATAAATGTTATTAACCCTAAGTTATATTATGAAATATTAACAAACGTTAGAAGGACGTTATGCCTTCCAGAATTTATAATTTTCAATTTTTATTTTAAACCAGTTAATGAGTTAAGAGAGATAATAATTTACCTTCTTAGGTATTATCCAATATAGGCTACAAGATGATTGTTTTTACACACGCAATGCACTCATAAATTTTGTAGAGTAGAGTTTTATTAATTGTTAAGAGTTATTCGTTTATTTAAGTTAATTGGCTCTATAAAGATACGCCAATCTAACCTAGATGTTGACGCAAGCCGTCTTGTGAAGTTTTATGTAGTCAATTAAGATTTTATTTATCCAATGTAATCACTCTCCTACTAATAAGTTATAGTAGTTGTGTTATCTTATCGTTTAGTGTCTTGCAGACTAAAAGAACTCATGTTTATTAATGCTTATTTCAAAACAAAACATCGTGGAGTATGATAGCCACGCAGTCAGCTTAACCACCCTGAGATTTAAGAGATTTCTTCATGAATGCAATCATTAATGTAAAGTTAAATATTATTGTTTCAATTGTTTGAAGGAGAAAAGTCATGAGTAGTGACAAGGAATAAATTGTATTTCCACAAATTACCTAGAGTTCGAACCAGTTATTTCATCAGAGTAGACATTTTCAGGCTAAGCGAATGGTGTGCTAGAGTTGGCACCACTTATAGTGCCCGCGAGAGAAAGAGTTTTAAATTTAATTCGTATTTAGATAATCCTCTCTAAAACAACGAGAGATCCAGGACACTACACCAAGTAAGTACTTCCATGATAAACATGTTATGATTTCAGGGAGCATCTACTCAGCAGATTCGTCTTTAATAGTGAAGAATAAACACACCTCTAATTAACTGAGAAATACGACTACTCGTGTACCATTAGAAATATTATCTTCAGACATGAATCTACTTAAATTCACTTCGAACCAATATAACTAAATTTAAACTAATTAAATAAATAATAAGAAGAAGCAATAATAATAAATATTACAAAATGACACCGCAACTTGGGGCTTAAATCAGGAACGGATTTCGTCAGGGTTACAAAGTGGCGATCCTAACGCGAGATTTAACGGGAGATTTCTGGTAGTATTACAAGATGCATAGCATTACGGGAAAAGAAATGGTCTTCATGCTGCGGAAAATCGTTTTTATTTCTGATGAATTATATTGAAATAGTGTATTACAAAATGTTGTTTATCCACGGAATATAGCCTACGAGATTTCTTATTTTTTATGCTCTGTCATTAGGCCTGTGTGTGTGTGTGTGTGTGTGTGTGTGTGTGTGTGTGTGTGTGTGTGTGTGTGTGTGTGTGTGTGTGTGTGTGTGTGTGTGTGTGAAATTTATTTATAGGTTAATTATTTCTTTAATCGTAAAAGTAGGTTAAATGAGTTCAGCAAGTAAATAAGTAATTGTGCCAACAACCAGACGGTAATTGGCTATTAGTGTTCATTTTATTCAATTTATGCAAATTGTGCATGTTCACTTATTTTGTAATCACTTTATCTACACAAATCTTTATTTTATTGTCACGTCTAAGAAAAACTAAAGGTCACAAGTAACGTCAGAACCTTTGTTGGATTGAGTAAAGCGTTGATTCCTTTGACAATAACATGATGCGTAGTCATTTATAAAAACGTAGATTATACTGTACTGGAGAGTTATAAACGAGTTACATGAACGAGGTATCACGATTATTACATCACTGCTCCTCGTGACGAAAACCTGTACAAGGCGTAACGGCTAGATAATCAGTCGATAAATTGTTATATAGACATATTGTTTGGGTCTACATTAGTGAAAAATGGTATTAAGTGACCATTTCTTTTGTCTCAGGTTTTGTAAAATTAAGTGGATATTATTGTTTAGGCCTACTATGAAGAATGTATATTCATTGACTAATGTGTAACCGAAGAACAATTGTTATAATAATTGTAATTTGGATAAATATTTTATTAAATTTTGTATTCTTTGTTTTGTCTATGTGGTCGTATTGCACTATAAAAGTGAACACCCACATAACACTGTGTGTGTACAGCCCGTGAGAACCCTGTAGTTAGCATATAAATGCCAGATGCACAAACTGAATACAGATTTATCTGGCAAGTGTGCAGTAATATACACATATACAAATTATAAAACAACACAAACGACAACAAGCATAAACACACACACACACACACACACACACACACACACACACACACACACACATTGTGCTACTAATACTGTTTGAAATGCTCAATTTGAATTACTTTAAAGCATGAACATATATATATATTCTCCACCTCAAGGAATGTAGCACATATAATAAAAATGAAAATTTTCACAGAAACAATTAACACAATTCGATCAAATTTAAGTTGCTATAATAATTTATTATTGTTCAGTTTGCATAAAAATGTTTTAGAAATTACTAGGCAGACCCACTATCTTGTCAACACTATTTACAGGATGTAATGGCCGACGCCACCACTGATGGTAACCAATTATAGCGTTTCAACTAAAGTTTAAATTGTAAATTTTATTGTTTACAGTTTCGTTTTAAGATGTCTATTTAGAAATCAACACTGTTAATATCACTCAGCAACGTATACTGTTTAAATTGTCAGTCGTGTCACTTAGTTATGCGGATGAAATTTCAGTGTTCAAGTGTTGGGTTTAGCATGTAGTGACAGTTATTTCGAATTAACGATTTTTAAATATAATATTACCTGGTGCGTATTCTGCGTAATATTACTTGGTTGATTATTTCTTACTAGGATTTCCTTTGAACGTTGTTAATTACATTTCGTCTTAATCATTTACTAGGTTTATGTATGATTTTAATTGCTATTTCCTAGAAACTACAGTACTTCAACAACATTTTGTAAATTATGATTGAGTTTCGCTTTTGCACCACTATTATGTAATTTTAGGTGAATTATACTTTTTTTATATCCAGGACGGCTCATCCAGCGCAACTGGTTACGGATTTATCAATAAGGGAGGGAATGACTTTCGTGAAGTACCTTCCTTCCGTCTCACAAGCAGATACTTCGGCACCGCCGGAGCAGCGGCAGACGATGTCAAGAATCTGCCAGAGCCAGTGTCAACTGTGGAGAAATGTCTCCTTCCCTTCACCCTCCAAGGAGGGCTTATTCCCAGACGAGGGTGTTTAACGGACCCCTCAAACCAAGAATTGTTTTGAGACCTTCAATCTTGTTCCCACGAGCACCGGGAAGTAACAGACCTCAGCGGCAGAGCCGTCCAGTACCACAGCTGGAGGACTAGTAAATACAACAGGGTGCGTCCTGGTGCCCTGAGGCCATCGTTCGCATAACGTAGAGCCATCCACCCATTGGCACGATCGGTTCCAAAGTAGGTTACGGTGTGTTTTCAAGCGGTACACACAGCGTTGTCAAACTCACCTACCAGTGCCCTGTTTGCCGGCTAAAGAGTAACAGCCATTGCCTACCCCTCACGAGCCCATGATGTTGTAGGCCGGGCGTATTGTTATTATTATTAATTACTGTAATTTTGCACTGTAATTAATTATAATTAATGCACTTTACACTTGAAATATAAGCCTTAAAATCTAATTACTCCTTAAAATGTTTTTATTATATTTAAAAATTCTTTTTGACTTTTCATCCAGTGACACTGCGTTTCGTTTATACATATTAAATATTCGGCCTTACTGACATATTGTACATAACGTTTTCAGTTTTTCAAATTACATATAGGCATATGATTTATGTGATCAAAGAGATCGAATATAATTTGCCATGATAATAAAACCGTTATAGTTCAACACAACACATTTCGAAGTTAATTAACTTTAAAAAGTTTGAGTTGATATAATCCTGAAATTTGTAGATTAAGTTTAAATTAAAAAAAGTTCAGTGCCAAATGAAAAGGAAAATTCATGTAGATTATTTATGTAAATTCATGCTCTAGATTATTTAAACAACCAAAAATATGACACTCTCCAAAAAACACAATTAAATATTAAAATATTAATTGCTGAATCTGAAAACGCAACAGCGGGGCTCCACAAAACCCGGAGGTCGAGATCCAGATTGATGATGCTGACTACATGTTCTGGCTATGAATGTCAAAGATGGGTGGCGGGTGTAGATTGCAAGAACATTCTTACCTAAGTAGTTTTGCCCACAGGTCAATATTACAGGAAAACTCAGTTTAATCTAGAAATCTTAACTTTATGGTGCAAGCGTGGTAGATATGGTCTATATAATCACAGAAATAACAAGTAACTTCATCGGTAAAGAGAGGGCCAACTGGATCTGAAGCGGGGGCAGGGATATCTGTCTGCAACCAGTAACTTAGTTAGTCCTTAGCAGTTAAAGCTGCAGAAAACTATTCTGACAAAGATAAAAGCCAAGTATTAAGACACTCATATCTTGTGAGTCTATGCCCAGTAAGACCCCAGGAACCTTTTACATATTCCCTTAGCTTCTGGGCATTGTAAAGATATGACAAAGCCACAAGTCGAATGACGATACAAAATAGTTCAATCCAACGAGGGATATCAACCGTAAACAACCAAATGCCAATGTGCCCAAGAATACAATCAAATACAATATTAAAACAAAACTTAATACACCCAACAAAAACAGAGTTCTAATATTTAAAAGTAAAAGTGAGATTTTCATATTTTCCAAAATGTTTGAATGGCCTATTTTGTTAAAAACTGGAGTAAGTAGATAAAAAACGCAAAACTAGCCTCTTAATCTAGGTTTCGTATTGACTAGCAAGTTAGTGAGGCGAAAGGGGAGTTACTTAAAATAATATCACCAAAATGAAAGCATAAGGATTAAGGTTCTTCTTATAAGTTTCCACCAAATTTAAAACAGACGATTTACAGTTTGATCCTGCTTGAGACTCTAACGTACGAAATGTACCTTACAATTACTTTGCTTCTACCTGAGCAATGATCGGGTATTGTTGGGCGAACATTTTCAGCTATGTTTTTTATACGCTCTGTGGCTTTTTAGCGGCCTGAGGAAGATTTCCGAAAGGTAATCGAAACGTTGCCGACAAGATGTCGTTCTACAGCAACCGTCCACGGCCGAAAAGCCCGGTTTTTAGATATAATTTGAGTACATAAGAGATATGTGCAACATACAAAAAATATCGGTATGTAGAACCATACATAACTTCCATGTTCTAAGCTTTATATTTAAAATCATATTCGAAATGAATTATTTCCATAGAAACTACTTCTTTCTACTTACTGCTTCAGCCTTAACCACAGTACTGTGGTCACTAACGTATACCACCTCACGTTTTCGCACTCGTTTTTCACTGATGATGGCAGTCGATGGCACTGTCGAAAAGTCTGGTTTTTCAGAAAATATTGGACTAAAGCTAAACAGCCCGGGAAGGAATTTTAACAAAGAACTACTTCTTTGTTGCCGATAACGTAGTACACATATACAAAATTCTCCCCTCTCCCTTCAACTATAATTTTCATTTATAGAAAATTACCCCCACCCCTTTCACCTATCCTCTTCATTTATAGATATTTCATCTACGTTTCTACAGTGGATTATTATGAGCTTCTTATCAGGATACTTTATTTATCAAAATTAAGTACTTTAATCTTGTAAAACATAAGACGTTGCCGGTAAAGAACCCCTATCTCTTAACCGATCTTCACCAAAATCAATAGACCTTCAGTCCTCTACAATGCAGGGATGCATGCAAAAAAATAATTGATTCTGTTTGAATGTGCGGCAGTTATCGTTCGTCATGGAAACATTTCTCTTGTTACAACATAAAATGTTGCTGGTAAACTACCCCTTTCCCATAACCGATCTTCAACAAAATCAGTAGGCCTTGAATTCTCTACAATTCAGGAAAGTATGCAACAAATTATTTGATTCTCTTTTAATTTACGGCAGTTATCTTTCGTCAAAAAAAATTACCCTTCTTAAAACATAAAATGTTGCTGGTAAACTACCCCTTTCCCTTAACCCATCTTCAACAAAATCAACAGACCTTGAGTTCTGTTTAATTCAAAAAGGTATGCAAAACATTATTTGATTCTGTTTGAATTTGCGGCTGTTATCGTTTGCCATAAATAAAATATTACACTTGATAAAAAAACGTTGCTGGTAAACTACCCCTTTCCCTTAACCGATCTTCACCAAAACCAAGAAGTCTTGAGAACTCTACAATTCCGGACAGTATGCAAAACATTATTTGATTCTGTTTGAATTTGCGGCTGTTATTGTTTGCCATCGAAAAAATTACCCCTGATAAAAAAACGTTGCAGGTAAACTAGGTCTTGAGTACTCTACAGTTCAGGTCTGTATGCAAAAATTATTTGATTCTGTTTGAATTTGCGGCTCTTATCGTTTGCCATAGGAAATACCCTAGTTAAAATATAAAACGTTGCAGGTAAACTACCCCATTCCCTTAACCGATCTTCAACAAAACCAACAGACCTTGAGTTCTGTATAATTCAAAAAGGTATGCAAGAGATTAGTTTATTCTGTTTTAATTTACGGCAGTTATCGTTCGTCATAGAGAAAATTACCCTTGTTAAAACATAAAATGTTGCCGGTAAACTACCCTATACCCTTAACCGATCTTCACCAAAAACAACAGGTCTTGAGAACTCTACGATTCTGGGCTGTATGCAAAAAATTATTTGATTCTGTTTGAATTTGCGGCTGTTATCGTTTGCCATAGACAATACCCTTGTTAAAACAGAAAAAGTTGCAGGTAAACTACCCCTTTCCCTATTGTTTTTGGTGAAGATCGGTTGAGGGAAAGGGGTAGTTTGCCTGAAGGTTTTTTTGTCGGGGTTAATTTTTTTCTATAGCAAACGATAACAGCCGCAAATTCAGTGAGGATAGGTTAAGGGAAAGAGGTAGTTTACCTGGAACATTTTATGTTGTAACAAGAGACATTTTTTCATGACGAACGATAACTGCCGTAAATTCGAACAGAATCAAATAATTTTTTACATATATATCTGAGTTGTAGAAGACTCAAGGCCTATTGATTTTGGTGAAGATCGGTTAGGGGAAAAGGGTAGTTTACCAGAAACATTTTTTGTTGTAACAAGAGTAAAGTACTTAATTTTGATAAATGAAGTATCCTGATAACAATATCTTAATAATCCACTGTAGAAACGTAGATGAAATATCTATAAATGAAGAGGCTAGTTGAACGGGGTGGGGATAATTTTCTATAAATGAAAATTATAGTTGAATTGGGAGGGGATAATTTTTTATATATGTACTACGTTATCGGCAACAAAGAAGTAGTTTGTTGTTAAAATTCCTTCCCGTCCTGTTTGGCCGTAGACCAAAGTTTTCTGCAAAACCAGACGTTTCGGCAGTGCCGTCGACTCCCATCATCAGTGAAAATCGAGTGTGGTGGTATACGTTAGTAACCACAGTACTGTGGTTAAGGCTGAAGCAATAAGTGGAAAGAAGTAGTTTCTATGGAAACATTTCATTTCTTAAATGATTTGAAATATAAATCTTAGAACATGGAAGTCATGTATGGTTCTCTATACCGATATTTATTTGTAAATAATAAGTAATATGATGTAGTAATGGCGTATTTCTCCGTTCAGGCACAGATTTTAAATGTTTTTGTCTTTCCAGTACCTAACAGGATTACGCTATAGTTGCTTTGTCATTTTCTAGATTTCAGTTCTCAGTTTCATTTCTTCTCCAAATTTCCTACTGTTATATTTTCATTTCTTCGTTCTTGCTTTCAAGACTGTGCCTGACTACTGCTGATTATTTGTTGAATTGTTGATCTTTTCATTTTTTCATTTCGATGTGTGTGTGTGTGTGTGTGTGTGTGTGTGTGTGTGTGTGTGTGTGTGTGTGTGTGTGTGTGTGTGTGTGTGTGTGTGTGTGTGTGTGTGTGTGTGTGTGTGTGTGTGTGTGTGTGTGTGTGTGTGTGTGAAGTGCACCACCATGGTGTAATAAACATAAATTTTACTGTTTGCTGATAAACATTCTGTAGTTCCTGTAATGTAGAAATATTAATAATATGTTTCGTATCAGCAGTTTCGTGACGATATAAATAGAAAACCAATTGGTAGCATACAAATTATTGAATCATCTCACTCAAGGATAGAGGGAGACAGTATGATTAAATTTGATTACAGGTGACAAATGGGGATATTACAAGAACATGAGGGATGATCATAAGGTTCCTTAGGAAGCTGCAGAAGTCATAAGAGAGGACAGATGTGTAGATTCAGTAATGTTTGTATAACTAGAAAGGGGACTTATTCATGAAGAACCGGAACTCAGCTGATTTGAATGGAATAAACTCGGAACTGCTGAAATACTCCCGCATTTATATTGGAGTAAGTTTAAAGTACTACATTTCCAGAATGTGTGCTGGGTGAGACGCACGATGTATTTATTTTGGAACCGGAATAGGCGACTCTTCTATTAGGGAATAGAAGAAGAACAATAACTATCACCTAAGGTAAAAGAAGGCAAAGAGAACATATTTAGAATTTCAGTGTCACCTTCAATTATTCTGTTTACTAGTGCACAGTTAACGTGTTTCTATTTTAGAATATGCTAGATTTAAATGTATTACTCTGACGTTATTTACCTTTCTGCTTATCTCCTCCATCTCATCTTGTCAATACTCTCCTTGTTTTCTGTCATCTGTCATCGTGTTCCCCTTTTCCCCACTATTTCCTTTCTTTAGTCCATTCGTTTATGTGTGGTGTGTACGTGGAGCATTCCTTGGTGCACGAAAGATAATAAGGATTTATCTAATTAAATAGAATTCTTTAATTGGCAAAAAATGTAATCGATAACCGACTTAAATTTTAAAAATAATTGAATATTAAAAATTATTTAATATCAGTGCTTATTCGCGTTATGTCTACATAAAAAATTACTTCTCATCATATTGTAGAATAAATTCGTCGCCATCACGTACGTCATCTTTAGTAAAAATTCTGTTGGTAAATTTTACGCCTTGTGTCAGGTTCTGTGCATCTGCCTGAAGCATACGTGAGGGGGAGTCTTCTCAGTATTCATGACTCGTACTCAGTCTAACAGTTCATAGTGCCCGCATCCAGATATAACTTTCAGTTGCCATGGTGATTCTTTTGCTTGAAAGATCTCATTTATTACAGTTACCAGCAAATGCGTTTCTACTGTTATTATTAAAGTCGGTTAAAGCAAAAATAAAAGTTTTCTTTTGTTTACTTTTTAAAATGTAGTGCTCGTACTTACGCAATGGGGCTAAGCTTATAACTAAGTAGTTATTATAAACGAATGGTCAATCAGACCCAAAAAGGTACGTTTTATTTATAAATTGGACTGGACAATATTATACTTATGACTAATCAGATTTTTTCCACATCAAGGGAATACTAAAAGAAATTAGTTTCAGTTGCAGCAGTTTTCCTAATATTTTCTACATAATAGTTGTAATGTATTCACTCATGATCTTTGCTTGAGATCACGCAAAATTTTACCTCGAAAGCAGAATTATTTCTAAACTGTAAACACTACCTAGTGTTTTAAATTCATGTTGCAAACATTTTGTGCTTAACCAGAATAATTCATGAATGTCAGATTTTCTATAACAAATTAAATAGATAAGTCCTAAATTTTAGTATCCTAAAGTAGGACAGTCCTCAATTCGGATTCGATTTTTTTTCTTTCCGCCGGAAAATATTTGTATTCTTCCAGCCAGTAGAAAGTACTAAAAAAACTAAGTCTGTGCTGTAATATAAAAATTGAAATAAAAGTTTGATCTTAAAAACTGTAGGCTTACTAATACTTTTAACCATTCCTGTAATGACATAATTTTAATATGAGAATTTAAAATGTGTGTGTGTGTGTGTGTGTGTGTGTGTGTGTGTGTGTGTGTGTGTGACTTAATATTTGAACAACTAATTATTTATTTTCAAACTCTAGACGTAATTAGAACGTGTAGCAAAAATTTTATGATTTTCTTATTTATATTTCAAACTTAAAATTTTAAAAAGAATGTTTTATACAATGGTCTGGTTATATACTAAATTTTTAATTACATTTCTATAACTGGATAATGAATTTGTCCAAGTATATTAAATATATTGTACCGATTTCAACCGTTAACTTTAAAATTCACACATTGAATCCAATATAATAAATATTTTTCTCCGCCTTTAGTGTGTCTTATAATAAAAGTAATGGCGTTGTTAATATATTGCACAAGTTTAACCTTATGTGCGGGACTTTCAGACGAAGTATTAAGTCGGCAAGTAAAGAACACTCCTAAATTTCTACAAGGTGATGGCCCTTCCCACACTTCTTCATGGGTTTCAGAATTGGACTTTAACGAAAGGTCAGGTCAATCGTATCCAACGGATGAAATGAGATTTCTCAGGCTCGTGGCAGGGTATACTCTCCATGATGATAGAACAAACACAGATATACTGCAGGAACTGAATACTCGACATGTTTGCTCAGTATCGACTGAATTGGTGGGAACACCTTTGTCGAATGGATGACTGCTGTATCCCCAAACGACTATGGAACTTTAAGCCAAAGGGACGGAGAGGTGTGGGACGTTCGAGGAAGCGCTGGAGGGACCAGCTCTAGACTTTGCCTGTTTGAAACCGGAATAAACCATCCTTGGTTTAATCCTTGTAAATGATGATAATAATGATCTTCCTCCGCATTACAGCACATATATAGTTCATTGCCGTACTAGTAGAAACCATACAAAAATTACTGTTCTTAAAAGTAAAAAAATATATAGGTGTACTTGTAAATTTGATCTTTATTAGCTTTCTAAATATTAATATAAACGGTATGATAAAGGGTAATATATCATAAGATACAGGCAACTGTGACCAGACGTTAATGACATGGAAGCACTGATTTCATCTATTCGTGCTCACATACTATATGTTCCTTAAGCAGATTCTAGTCAGGAGAAACCTCGACTCAAAAGCCCGTCTTCCCTTCCTCACGGTAACATTACAATTTTGTATATTAAAAATGTCGGTTATATTATCTATGAGTTTGTCTTAATCCCTGTAACCTTTTAATAACAACACATTTCTCGGTGTAATATATGTTCTATTATTCTTCTTAACTGAAACGCTTAGCCCATTCTATGACGAGTCCTTCTCAGTGGGTCGAGCAAGATTGCAACTTAAAATTACTCCAATTACACCAACGGTAGTAGTCCAGTGGGTATGATGGTTGGCTAGTAACCTAGAAACGCCTGGGCGTATTATGAAATCAAAATTGTTTTCCAGCTCCCAGGTCCATTCAGTCTGTGGAAGGACAATGGGCGGCTAAAGAGTAGTGGTAACCACATTAATTTCTTTTGTTGCCAAACGACTCATGTAAGCAGGCTATCCTAAACTCTCCGTGGTGTAAATAGTAAATATTATTATCATAATAATAATCATATTAATAATAATTATTATTATTGTTTGCTACTTTATTTGCAATGGACTTCTAAACTTATTCTTAAGAATCAACTTTGGAAACATTATGTATGTAACGACTGAAAGTGTACTGCACGTTTTTTTTGTTGACTTAAGGCATTGCTAAATAAAGAGTCATAGACTCTAAAAATAAAGATTAGTGGTCTAAAAATTACACTTAAAAAAACAATACTAATAAATATTTTGTCTATTTTGTTATTTTTGAAATAATGTTTTATGACACTTGCATTAAGTAACAGGTTATAACATTTTTCTTTGTCCAATCGTCTGCTTGTATAAATTTTTTATTATTAAAATCACTGAAATATTGGTTTTATTGTGATGAAACTACTAGATATTTCGCAATGTGACATACTCCTA
This sequence comes from Magicicada septendecula, assembly GCA_034769895.1. Classification (NCBI taxonomy): domain Eukaryota; kingdom Metazoa; phylum Arthropoda; class Insecta; order Hemiptera; family Cicadidae; genus Magicicada; species Magicicada septendecula. The sequence goes on from CM068367.1 coordinate 955,426,928, forward strand.
TCCTCTAAGATTAGCAGAATTTAATAGTCACAGTCAAATCCTTATGTAAAATAATCTTGATCTTTATATTTTATGTAAAATAATAGTAGTAAAATATCTTAGACGTTTCCTGACTGAGAAACAGATAGAAGAAATTTGCAAAACGTTTATAAAAATGGAAGAAACTATACTATTATCTTAATAACATCTTTTGTTTAGAAAATATTACATCCACGTACCTGTACAGATGAAATTGTAAGGCAGGAAACGGTTCGCGCAGATAGTAGTGAGGGCAGGGAAGACAGTGCAGGATGTGGGGTGTGAGGTGCCATGGCAGCCATGACACACAACTGTGTAGCACCCCAACCATACAGCTGTTCTGAACACAAAATAATTGGTCCGAAAGCAACGCATCAAACCTACGCAACAATATAATTTACATGCTCACGATCACATTTGTATATTCAGTTACGAGTAACTTTAGTTATTTGTATTTTCTACTACTGAAACATACTTCAGTATAACAGTAATGTTTGATACTTTATATGCGTTAGTCGAGGTTAGCTACTTTCCATGCAAATTAAAGAAAATATTATTAGCAAGATGTCAGCTAGTCTCAAGAAGTGACATTAAATTAATTATTCCTTAGTAAAAGACAAAGTGAAAACAAATAAAAAATCCTTACATGGAAAAGTCAGACACATTTGCAAAAAAAACATTAAGTTTATTTAGGATAAACTATTCACAAATAAAATACATGCAGCCTAAATTTTAAAGAAAAATTTCATAACAATAAGAGACTGCATAGAATAATAAACAAACAGGCTGACAATCCCTATAGCAGTAAAGCATTTAATGCAATTTTCAGAGGTAAACTAACAATAAATGACTGGATAAATGTAAAAGCATATGTTTTGAAAGTCAATGTACGAGCGGGATCCGACAAAAGCTACAATTTCTTTGTTATCCACTTCGTTTCTGAATTACTGTTATACACTTAGTGTATAACAAACACTAATGAAAGTCATAAGCCTATAACACACTTCCTACACCGTGCGCACCATGATCATGGTCGTTATCACGGAAACGTAACAATATGTTTAACCTCGTTTAAGCTTACAGGCGGTTAAAATGGTTCTAACAACATTGTAGTAGAGAGTTTTATACTTTAACATCATGTGAATAATCTAGAATATGATTGTGCACCTTAGAAGTGCATCTGAGTGAGTGTTTGTAGAATCGAAGATTTGCGTGGCATAATAGAAAATATGCCATTATTAAGGTGTCAAAATTGTCAGATTTTCGAAGGACCCTAAAGTACTCTGCTAAAGTACAGTGCGGACCCTAAATTTTTTAAAGTTATTCTTACTGTGTAGTAGAAGGAGATTGCTGTGCTTGAATAAAATAAACAATGCAATTAATCGAATAATAATTTCAGTGTCATATAAACATTTGTCTTGAGTCATTTTGAGTTCTCGTTGTGTGGTGAAAGAGGATACTCATGTTTCTATTTCAGATATTTATGAGGTACATTGCCTATGTCACAATTGATTTTTATAACGTGAAGCAAACGTCGGAGAATCAAAATGTTTGTTTACTTTTATGAAATGTTTACGTTAAAAGCAGTTACAAACTGAACAACTGGTTAACACGTATTGAATTTTCCGTCACGTACCTTAGAAAAATACATGCTCTTCACGCATAAAATAATATTACATTTTGCTTAAAACATTACTATGGTTAAAGCAGTTTGAAAACATGGTGACACACTCAGAGATTTTGACGTTAATATATATCATGTCACAATGAGACTTCATAGCAACTACAGTACTAGTGTTACTGTGAAATCAAGTGAACAGGGAGTCATTAATATTTTATGGTTAAGGTAATACTTTTTACTCTTTTATCATTATTCACTGTACTGTGTGGTGGGTGGGTAATTTGCATCAAACCATGTTCAATAAGCAATAATATCTTTAGAATGTGTGTGTTCAACAATTTAAAATGTAACATTAGCTTTACTTATTACATATACTAAAGATACGAAGTTGATTAAACCTAATTAACATAAAGATGTCACCAAAAGCTGACTTTTTGGTACTAGTTATGAAGACATATAGTTAATGTACAACAACGTCAATAAGACTTTAAAAATTTAATGATTGACAATAAATTAAAAAATTTAATTAACCCATAACTGATAACGATGTACAATTAAACAGATTTTGAAACAAGGTGTCATTCAAGGTAAGCAATTACAGGATAGTGTGATTTACGCGAGCAATAAGTGTTGATACTGCGACAAGTTCGTTGCGGTCTCCCAGTAGGTGGTTAACTTTCATAACGCTCACTACCATTACCAGCTTAACGTTAATGTCGTAATTTATTTTGCTGTGCATGTTATCAAGACATGTTACAGATACATTGCCTTAATATGCGTGGTTTAAATTGGAGTCTAAAAATAAATTTTAATATTCAGCATTGTTTACCTGTTACGAAGGCTTAATTGTTATCCTTTTAGGTTAAGGAAAAGTGACGTGCACTATATACTGAAAGTTGATCATTCAAGTTAGTTAATGAAGTACTGCCTGAACACTAAGTTCAGAAAATAGAACTTGTTATTTTCATGGAGTGATACCAGTAAAAGCATATGATCTTAAACAATATGGAACATAATTCAACAGGTGAATTAAAATTAAATTATGTTATGACAAAGCAATAACACGTGCTTCCAATATTTATATAGTTATAATGATCAGAATAAAATCATTTTATTGTTATTCTTAAATTCTTGTTCTTAAATAAATTCACATTTATGTAGTTAAAATGATCAGAATAAACTAATTATTTTACCTTTTCACATGGTTACAGGCAGAGCAAGTGAACGTTTATGACAATGTGATTATTTTCTGTTGTAAGCAATTTCATGTATAAAACATTGAAACATTCGATTCTGTGACTGCTCAACGTAAGTCCATCCCTTATGTAGTTATCTATCCATACCTCAAGATAGACACCCGCGTCAAGGAGGCTGATGAAACAATATCCTTAAGAGTTGAGGTGAGGAGGCCTATAATTTACCTTGATCCTGTTAAATAAAGTGCATGCACATTGAATTCATAGCATGCAACTATATCGCAGTACTTAAATCTTATTTTTGTAACTATTTTATTTTTGTAGAATGGAAATTGTAAAGTCAATGAAAAACTGCTATCAAAGTAGCAGAAATTTCGTTGCGGCAGAAAACGTTAAGAACTAGTTGAAGTGACGTAATAACAAAATTTAGAGATATTAAGAAATGTGAAAGGTAGAAGGAAATATAAGTAGAATCTGCTCTACAGTGCTGTACAAATAGAAAACCGTCGGGCACTCGTGTATAAAGTATTCGCCAGCTTTGCTGCATGGCCGTTTAGTTATCATTATCAATCTGTGCTGGACTATTGGTCGTAGTCTCATATTCTGATAGATTGGCAGTTGGTAGTCCCATATTTAAGAAAAGGTAGGACTACAGGGCGATAACTATAGAGGGGCCAGCCTGCTTAATACGTCTTAAAAATTGCATACATCTATCCTAAAAAACGACTAAATGCAATTACGGAGACTATTGCTTACGAAGCCCAGCATGGTTTCAGGAAGGGCAGATACTATGTAGACTGCATCTTCACGATAGTCCAGATCATGAAAAGCATAGAGAATATGTCCGTTGCCCACAAAATGAAAGGCATTTTGTTATGAAACAATTAAAGTCGTTGTTTCATCGACTTTGGAAAGGCACTCGATACAGTGAATATAGGCATCCTGTGGGCAATTATGGCAAAGAAAGAGATCTCGCAACATCACATTAGCGCTATACAAATTAGAAAACAACATCTTAGCTGAGACAGGTAGACCGAACACAACTCTAGAGCAAGAAACATTGCGCTAACTAGCTCTGGTCTGCTTGAGACTTAAACAAACCCATGTTTCATTTAATTTTTGTTAGAAATGGTTATGATTATAACATAAAATATACTAGAAGATATAAGGATTGGAAAACATTCTAAAATCAACAGTGTATTAAAGAAAGGACAAGTTGGATATGAGAGTTGCATCCAAATAAAGAGAGTGCAGAAATCAAAAGTGAGCATTTGTAGCGACTAGTCGTAGTCTTTAGATTGTTATGGCTGTATTTTATTCCTGTTTGTTAAGTCATTTGAAAAGGAACTGTTATATTATAATAACCAGTGTAAAGATTATTCACTAAAGAAATTTAGTAGGCCTATATTGTATATTGTCTCTAAGCCTTTTTAATTTCCATTAAAATTACATTCGTTTAGTTTACGAAAATACAATTTAAGTGTCATAACATTTAGCTGTATTGCTTATTGTTTTTGTTTGAACAGCACGCATAGAAACATTATTTACCTTATTAGAAACATACACTTTTACATAAATCTAAACATAAAGCGTGACGTTTACATATATGGTCGAGTGTAGTGTATTATTAAAATACCATAATAACTTGCACGCAGAATTTCATTATTATAGGAAGTAACATCAAATATAACACCGACGATATAATTGTACTGCGTTTGTACCCATTACTAAAAATTTCAGTTTAATTTTATATCATTTGCTATCATGTTGGTTTATGTTTTTTGCGCGCGCCTGTATGTGTGAGTTTATTCGCGCGGAAAAAGCATTACGCTGATCAAAGTCAACAAAGTACTCTGATTAGAAGAGAGAGTGTTATTTACTTTGAAGAAATAATCCAATTACTCGTTCCAGTGACAATATAAAAGCGCCACTGAAATAGAAAAATAAATCTATTAAATATTTAACAAATGTAAAAGATTTAATGAGATAAGCTACTAATTTAGTTATTTCACAATCGTAAACAAATGTCCGAAGCGTACTGGGATGGAATAGAGATTAAGCAATAAAATAGGTGTAAGAGCAGATAAAAGCGGATTAAAAGGACGAGGCGCGAAAACATACGCGTATCTAATTGAAACAACTTAAAACACTTTTTCGCAACAAAAATACAGTAATGACTGCGACTTATTTGATTTTACATAATGTAAACCAAATAGCAACGGCGTCTCATGGGGCTAGGCAAGGGAGACTAGGCCTCCACAGGACAATTAAAGAATATTGAAAAATAAATAACTAGTTATAGCCTGAGTAATCTTATTGTAGCTGAACCTGTAATCAACCCTTAATCATAATTTGGTATTTTAAACTGCAGAACTCGCTCACTATTTTGAACAAAGTTCACTTATAACTGGATATATTTTGCTATTAGATGTTTCAATCATCATAAAATTACGAAAACCCTGAATACATTACTGCTTTTGTTTAATACCATAACTATTGTAAAGCAATTCCACGATACACGCGAAAAGTTCTAAACAATCGGATTTGTGTTTAACGAAGGAAGGTTTAGCAAGGATCGGTCAATAAATATAACAAAAATTTAACATTATTTGTGTCAGAGTTTCGAACATATTTATTGTCATCTTCAGGACCTGTGTACGGAGAATTGAGAAAAATCAAATACATAACCAGATTAATTGATCGAGTAAATGTGTGTGTGTGTGTGTGTGTGTGTGTGTGTGTGTGAGAGAGAGAGAGAGAGAGAGAGAGAGAGAGAGAGAGAGAGAGAGAGAGAGAGAGAGAGAGAGAGAGAGAGAGGGAGGTGAGAGGGGTGAGACAATATGTTTTACATCAACAAAATTATTATAATTTTTTACATACTATTTTCCTTAAATAGGTAGATATAATCAAAATATAATTACAAAACACAATTCATACAATTTTACAATTTGTCCTGATAATATGATAATCCCTTATACTTACGAATAATTACAGACATATAATCACTGGATGTATATTGGAATTGATAGAAATACATGCCTGTATTCAGCTACAACGTATTTTTAGACATATAACACATACATACTGAAACGTAATCGACTTACCTCAAACTTTTTATTTCTTAAAAGGTAAAAACCCAAACTGGAACTATTCAGTTGTTGTGGTACGACAGCATCAATTTTAATAGATGTTACTAGATTATTACGTAAGCAAGAATTTCCTTTCAGAGGTCATGACGAATCAGAAGAGGCGATTAATCGGAGATACTTTAAAGCTATTTTTCATCTCGTACTGAGCAGGAATCCAGATTTAAAACAACACTGGGAAAACATAGATTACATTAAAGGACTGTCAAAAAAAAAGCTCATTGAATGCATTCACGATGAGGTAAACAATTTACTTGGAACTAGTATCAACCAAGCGCCTTTCTTTGCTTGCATGGTTGAGGAAACCACTGATATATCTGAGAAAGCACAGCGGTTGTAAGATTATTAGTTTCTAACAATGAAATTCAAAAGTACATCTTACGATATTATAATGCTAACAAAGACAGAACCGCTGATGCCTTATATAGTGTTTTGTGTAAGGCTATTGGAAAATTTAACATATAAAATAAGTTAATTGCTCAGATTTACTATGGCGCTAATGTCATGTCAGAGCAACTGAGAACTTACAAGCAAAGGTTCGTGAACTTGCTCCGCAACCTGTGTTATGAACACCGTTGAAATTTAGTTAAGTTATTTTACTCTACTCTTCAAGAATACCTACTTTTTTACATACACCGTTCTTCAAAACGAATTGCTGTTGTTGATAAGGTCTTGGGTAGTAGACGTATTCCTACGTGCAGCGAAGTTCGCTTAAATTCTAATTCTAAAATCATCAGAGCAGTGCACTGATTGCATAAACAGTGCATAAACAGACTAAAATTAATTATGGTCTTCAAAAACTTAATGAAATCGCAAGATTCTATAACTGTAAGAAAAGCATAAGGGTATTTGAAATAACACCATTCCAGCATATTTTTCAAGAAATCGATTTTTTTTAGTATTCTTCAGGAAAAATCTAATGATACTCAGTTCTGTTACTGTTTGGTCGTTGAATGTATTATTACATCAAAAGCTTACTTAAAACGGCATCACAAAGAAAATAAGGCTGACATTCCTCTGATTACTATAAGTAAATGTAGTTTGAAATGCTAGACATTATTATTACTGAAATAGAAGTATGATTTTCCAGCTGAGAGGAATTAAGTTTATGAATTTGGGTGACTTTAAAAACTTTTCTCAGTATGATAAACCATTCCCGGCTGATTCTTTTATTTCTTTAATGGTTACCATTTTGAAAAAAATTAAAAACAGAACTTAAAAGCATTTTTCGCAATTACACAAAGATACATTTTACGGCTTGAAATATGACAGAATAATCAAGTACTTAGATGAATGATGATGGTAAAAGTAAAATATTTCCTAAGCGTATAAATTATTTTACACTTATTGCAACAATTCTAGCCACTAATTCTTCTATACAGAGAGGCTTCTCTTGCTTTAAAAGAATCTTCTGTTTAAGGAAACGCATGACTAAAGATCGTCTCAGCGCGCTTCCTTTAGTTTAAATTGAAAAGGAAATCCTTCTGAAAATTTGAAAGACGACGTATATGGAATGATGACGTTATCGAAAATTTTGCAAAGAAGAAGGACCGTTGAATAAATCTGCTGTAGAAATAAATTCATCGCAGCCTACAAAACACATTTGTACTCAGCAGTTTATTTATATTTTTATTGTTTTGCTAGAATAAAAGTAAGTTAATCTTAATTCTGCTTCTAAGCAATATCTTTTAACAAATGTTAAAGGTACCCATCTATTTCTAATAAGACGTACATGTAGTAAAAAAACAGATAGCTCTTCTAAATTTAATAGTGAAATAGTGACTGTCAGAGAGAGGGGCTGCTATGACTGAGCACGGCTGAGATGACTGTCTTGCTCCCCCCCCCCCCATCGTAAACTCACCGGTCGTCACTGCCAAGTAGCCTCTCTAACACGGATATTTGACAGCACGTGTTACTTAGGTGAGCACTTGGACTGATTAACAAGACGATGTGTACACGTTTAAGTGTAACTGCATATAAATTATGGCAAAAACTACATTTATGGTTCAATATATATTTCCCCAGCTAAACTATGCAGCCATAATCAGTTTGGAAATTATTCCATAAACACATAATTACAATATTCAAGTAAATGAACACACAATTCAGCTATGGTGGTGACGCGGTTGTGATTTCCCAATAAATAGATGACGTTTATGACTTTCATTACCATCGCATATTGATATCAATATTATAAAATATTTCTCCCTTCACGTTGTAGCCTGTTTAAAAAATAGTTAAATAATACATGTGATTTTTTACCTAATGCAAAAACAAGTTATTACTAGGGAACGGATTTTTAAATATTAAAAGAACTGAAGCTATTTATTTTTTATGTGTTAAAAAATGAAAAGTATTTGTTAAAAACTTAAAAATATTTTCTTTCAGTTTAACATAATGTTAAGTTGTAACAGGAAAACCTGTAGGCTGTAACAAGAAAAATGTTTGTAAGTACACACCAAACTTTCTCATCAACTTGTTAATCCTTCTTGAAAATTCATTAGAGTTGCAGTGCAAAATAAACGCTATCCATAAATTGTTAATACATTTGCGTTTTCAGTGCCTACTTGCTGACCTTCTAGAATCTTGGCAACTTTACTGACAATTTCAAATCCAGAGTTTTTTTTTCAAACACAAGTTTGAATTTATATTTTAAGGTTTCTATTTTTGATCCTGTGAGAGAACTGATTTTGCATTCAACAAAACGTATTTTATTAACAGTTTCTGTTAAGAGGTGTGTTATTTTTTCTAGTTTCTTTATCAAATCGCCGAACACGAAACGCTAGTTAGTATAAAATATGTGTCCATTCACTTCTATTACTAATGTCTTTTATCAGATTTTGACGGATCACCTTACAGTGAAGCACCATCTTTTCCCAATTCATCAACGATTGATTTAACACTATGTGTATACTATAAACACTGCAGAGGCTAAATTCCCCCGGCGTGTGGCAATAGGTACTGGTGGTAATTGAAGGTTAGAAGTTTCATTTTTTAAGAGATTAATCCTGTAGTGGAGTTTACAAACTGTCTCTTTCTATTTGATACTAATCTGTCTATATTAGGATAAAAGGATCGGATAATCTTACATACTTTGTGTAGAGCCTGCAAAACACAACACTGGTAACGTGTATCAATTTCTGACAAAAGGGCTTCCGCTGCTGTCTTCATATAAGACGCTACATCGGTAGTAAAAAACAATACATTGTACTACATTGCCCACAACAAATGCATACTTTCTTTTAACAACCTAGTGAGCGACTGTAATGTGATGTGCTAATGACATTTCTTTACAAGCCATCAAAAATGAAAGTTATGAAACTATTTCGTCATTTTTAAGCACACCAATCACCACTTAAAATATTTACCACTTTTCTTCCTGTTGAGTCCATAGTTTGATCAACCTCTTACCCATATTCTCTCATTTTTACACACAGCTCTGGTATTTCTATTATTTCTTACAAGACAGTGTTTTCTTAAAGTAGACTCATGGGACGATCTAAATTGTGTACTTCACGAAGAAACTTCTGAACACCGGATGGTTTACTTTTTGTAGATGAATGCTAAAATTTCAAGCTCAGAACAAGTCAGAATAAAATTCACTACACTTCGTAGGTCCTGAATATGAGGGGGAGGGTCCTGTTTCTACTAAAAGCACTTGTTTCGAACTGGAACGTAAAACGGCAGAGATATGTTTGTTCCTGGATAAATGCTGCGTAACTTGCGATCATTGATCTGCTTTTACGGATTTTCCACAGGGCTGGCGATATAGTAGCTATCAATCTGAGCTGAATATATCTTTAAATTCTTTAACATACTACTGTAACCAGGCACATTCACTATATTTTACTTTCGGCGTTCTGGCGAGCACTGTACGGAACGCAATAAGAATATTATTATGTAATACGAGAACCGATGTAAAAGACAACAAATTAAGTACATAGCTGGTTTAGCGCTTGCAAAATGAACAATCGTCTCCCAATTTTCATTGTGACCACAGCACTGTTTATAGACGTTTCATGAGTTTTATTGAATTTCAGTAGTGTTACGTAATATTTTCTGTAGTAGGCTAATAGGGAAACAATTTTTTTTTATGTTATACTTAGGGCCACTTAAGCATGAAACTACGTCAATCTTTAATAGCCACAGTAAGTATACCTACTATGTATTTAGTCTGCCACCATGGTTACTTGGGAGAAATATGGGTAAAATATACAGTACGAACGACAGGCACGTGACTGAATAAACTGCGATATAATGACTTATTCTCTTGCAAAAATGAATCACATACAAGTTGCATATTATTATGGGACCCTGAATATAGGACGTGGAGGTTATTCCCGGGATAAACTTTACCAATTTTCCCTCTTTTGCTTGCAAATGTCCATACAAAAATTAACTGCAATAAATCGAAAATTTAACGCATTACATTGCAGTTTAAAAAAATATGTGTTAATAACCTATTTATGAAAATATTTAATTACGTATAAAATTTTTATTTACTTAAAAATTCCTTCCATAGTTATTACCTCATTATTTTGTTTATTTTATATTAGCCTAAATGACACAACTAAATACTGTAAATTCATAAACTGCTTTTTTCCGATAATTTTAAAGAAACAGAATACAAGAAAAGTTTCAGAAAAACCTAGAGTCTACATTCTGTAATAGTGTATAAATTAGGGAGAACGTGCAGGCCAAAAACATCATGGTCACTGGTCAATGAGTCACAAGTCACGTGTTTTCATCTCCCTTAAAAACAACCACTTAGATCCACCACCAGTCAATAACTATTCAATAGTCTTAAGATATAGGGCTATCTCTGAGTTAACAACACCCTCGTCTCAAACAATTTCGTGACAGCACGATTACCATACAAAACTCATCATACTCCGATTTTTCAGTGGTTTCTTACTTGGCTAGTAAAGTCACAAGACAGTTTGGCAGTTTTACAAAGTAAGTCCAGTACCTTGTATTTACTGAATTCGAATTTTTAGAAAAATAAAATTACTCCTCTGTCGCTCATAAAATACTGCATTAGGTGTAATTCACTGTCAATGATTTTTCTGAAAAGCCAGCAATTTAAATGTAACTCTTGGTCTCCTATTTCTGTGGTTGTACAGATGTTTCACGACATAATCTAAAATTAAACAACTTTTTGATTTTCTATAATTTCATTTACCCCATTCCTATAAAATTACTTTGGCTACGAGCCGGTTAAAGTTTTTCAGTGAGTAGTTAAGCCGTGAACAGTTTATGCAGTTAATAAGCTAAGTTTATGTTAACGGATGCTATGGAAGTAAACAGTAAAAGCTTTTAGGATTTCAGTAATTTTGTCGCAGCATTGTTCACTGACTATAAATCTGAAGCAACATTTCAAACCATACTCTAAACATAAACTGTGATATTACGAAGCCTGTGTTTGGAGTAATGGCTTACGTTTCATTAATAAACAGCGTAAGTTTCATTACTAATTAAGCTAATTACCCAAGAATGAAAATTACCTATTTTTTACTATTTTTGTTAATACAGAGTTTATTAACCTTTTGCATAAACAAATTCTTCCCAATATTTTCAATAACAAATAAAGAGTTTATCAAAGCAATTTTTAATTGAAAAAATACTTATAGATTTAGAATAAGACTGAAAGGAAATCTACAATAAAAGTTTACATGTAATGTATAAAAACATCTTATTAGGTTTTTGAAAGAGCTAAAAAATTATGAAAAAGATTTTGTTTTTTAAGAATGACAGCTTTCTGTAGAATTTAGAATCATTAAATATACAAATTAAATTATTCCGAGCTTTCTTTCGTTATCCCCTTGTTTCGTAACAGAATAATCGGTTCCAGAATAAGAAGGCTACTTATCTTGTAAACCTTGTATGAATGCTTAATGTGTAAAAATGTGAGGTGCTTATGTCCGGTGAGGACACGAAAGTTTAAACAAACACTGAGGGGTTACATGAAAAATTCCTAGCTGGTATAAATTAATGACGGATGTCACATTAATGAGTAATTTTTTACTGATTGTACAGAGAAGAAAAACGTTTTACTTCTTAACACTCGTGTGTTAAACGAAAATTCATTTGTGTTGTGTGTGTTAGGGCGAAACAACAGTGACCTTTCTAAGTTTTCAAGTAGATACAAAACGTTATATATATTTTATACATTCTTCATCGTAAGGGATACAATTGATTTAATTCGAATATATAGTAAATGTAGAAAAATAAAATTTCATATATAATGAAATAACGTATGAAGGTAATATTTTCAGGGAAACTTTATTAACTAATGAATAAATTAAATTCAATGTTGTTTACAAAATTATTGTTTTAACATAGTTCCTGTGTTTAGAATGACGTATGATTAACAGAAGGATCTTCTTGAAAATAGCATTTACTTCATTCTCTGTTTCAATAGTCGTGGAAATAACTACAAAATCTGAGTTTTTGTAACTCACAGAAAGGACAGATTATTGTAATCACAACTGACTATAAAGAATGTTTGTAGTAACAAAATATCTTAACCATTAGTATACGCCAAATGTAAGTCAAACGAATCAATTCTGATAATTGTTGTTTTAACAGAAATCAGTTTATTTGCAGCAACCCGACATCTTATAACACTACTTTGCACTCAATTTAGACTTACCACATTATGAGATTTATACTGCGTAATACCATTTATAACGTTTAATAACACACAATTAATTATTCTTGTAATAATAAGAAACCTACAGAAATAATACTAGGGTATTAAAGTACTGAAATAATACTGAAACGATACGGGATATTTTCGTTTATACGACAAATCTTAGTTGAAAACATATCTGCCCCCCCCCCACACACACACCCACCCACACACACACACACACACACACACACACACACATACGACATACATGTATATTGTATATGTTGTATGTTTACATAGGTACGTTCCGCTTACATAGGCACAAATATGTTTACATATTTGTTTCAACAAACGATCTTGGTTGGTGTTCAAATAATTATATATCTACAGATGGTATACTTCAGCAATATTTTGTGCTTCATTGTGCTTATTCTGCAACTATCAACAGCTTTCAAGGTAAAATTGGAAGCAAGCGAATAACGTAGCCAAATAATAACCGTCAGTGACCTTTAATGTGATCAGTTAAAGACACATACGCGTAGTTTCTGATAGTATTATACAGCATAACAGTAGGTACTTGTATCTCGAAACAAGAACAACCAATGTCATTTCTTTATGAAAATGAGCTAAATTGTTTTAGTAGTCTAACTTTTGTAAACTTTTAATGCAAGAACAGCTAATAACACAGACCTCATACTTTTTGTGCTAAAACATCTCTTTGCAATGTCAGTCTATATGAAATTTTAATAATGCATTAAATAATTAAATATTTGAAATTTGTATTATCTTGCATTCATCTTTAGATGCAATAATAACCACTGTCAACATTGTCAACATCTGTTTTGTTGACAATGACAGCCAATGTGGACATTACTTGTGTCATGTCAGTTTCTTTGAGTTTAACGTTGACTAGTTAAAAGATTGTATTGTCTGTTATTGCTATTTGAATTCGCTGTAAACAATTTTTGATTTAAAATTTATGTTATTTATAATGTTCAGTAAAAAATAAATAAAATAATTGAAAGTCGAGCCTATAAAATACTTAATATAATTAATGTTCTTAATATAAATATTATATTTAATAAAAAAATGTCATCAGATTTACTTGAAATAGGTAGATTCCTTTCATAAAATATACATTTAATAGTATGTTTACTGTAGTTGTACTGTTTAATAGCGTAAGTTAAAAAGTGATACAAAACAAGTTAATGGGTTATACTGATAATTTTAATATTACGCATATTATTAATAACTGCTGGTAAAATTCTGAGTTTGTTTTAACTACATAGGAATCAACGTAGGTCTTCTTCAACTACAATTATATACACGCCATTAGAGATACTCTATAGCCTACCTGTATTACTAATTTTAAGGATATTAATATTTTATAATTTGTCCTGTTATTTGTTACAATTATAACTAAAACATAATGTTAAAACATTGTAACTTGTCATTAAGCAGGAACATAGTGTCTTATACTTCAAATTAGTGTATATATTGTGTACTGTTCAAGACCTTGCTGTGTCATAATTATTGTCTCTTAATTTTGCAGTCTCTGTCTCGTTGTTGTTGCATATAATTTTTCATAATTGTTTGCTACTTTTAAAATAGGGACTCTGTATCTATTGTGACTTACTAATGAACAATTGTACATAGGGAATATTAATAAATAATTTGAATCACAAATAATTTTAATCTAATAATTTTTAATTTTTTACCCTATGTTTGATATTATATAAAAGAATAATATTTACAAAGATATTGCATGTTCATAAAATATTTTGCATTGGTTTACGAAATGTTAAAGGTTTACTGCCTAATTATGAGCACCGGTAATGATTAAAATCTTATCCTATCCAACCATTCCAACGATTCACAACTATCATGTGTATACTTTAAAAATATTTCTTTTTAACTAATCACAGGTTTTTTCGTTTACATAGTTCCCTTGTATGAGAAAAACCGTTCCCTTGCCTGGAAAATGAGAAAAAAGAAAGAAGGGCGTTAACTGCAGGGGATTCAAGCAATTAGCGAGATATGCGTAGTACCTCTGTAAGCTTATCTATTATTATTTCATGCGGAGGGAATAATTTTTCTGAAAGCGGTGACCAGAGTTTTTGTTTGAAATAATTTGTTTCTATCGCTTATGACACATACTGTTTTAGATTAATGTACATGTTCAAAAATAATATGAATAGTGTTAGAAGCTGTTATTGAAAAGGTTGCATTGTTGTGTGTGTATGCGTGTATTGCCAGCGCAAACAATAAACAATAGGAAGGTAAATAAATTTGAAAGAAAGAAGTCTTTCGTGCCAATTAATAGGCGCTACTTACAGAATAAACTGATGCGTACGGAAAGCATGAAACACATACAAAACATACATACGCGTATGTACAGAGCGTAATCTAAAGTTGTCCTTACCTCAATGTAGCAATATAAAGAAATAAGTTTCTATAAACATTCGTCCGTAAACGTCTCGTTCTCCAGCTGGCCACTATTTTGTGTGTGTTTTTTTTAGTAAAACGTTATAGGCCTATCTCAAGACGAAACTGACATATCTTAATATAATTTGGTGCACACGTTTACGTTAATATTCTTACTAAAATAAAAAAATCATAGTTCTAGTGATCTCAAATTTTTAAATGGCAGTCACTTTAATTTTTTAATCACTAACAGTTATGTAAATTAATATTAACAAATTATTGTTTAGGCCTACTAAATAAAATGTTAAGCATTTCATTTTTA
This sequence comes from Magicicada septendecula, assembly GCA_034769895.1. Lineage (NCBI taxonomy): Eukaryota > Metazoa > Arthropoda > Insecta > Hemiptera > Cicadidae > Magicicada > Magicicada septendecula. The sequence continues at coordinate 955,442,289 of CM068367.1, forward strand.
ACACATTCACATCCTGTTTGTTTCAATACTACAAAAAATAACCAAGTAGGCACAAACCAGTCTACCCACACATTCTGAGTACCGGTACTTGTTTTGAATCTTCGATTTTTCAAGTTACGACTATGTTTTTCAAACTAAGAGTAATTTATAACTGTGGTACGCACCTGTCTGGTTTCCGTAACCTTATGTGTGTAACACACGTAACACAATACAACAAAATTATATCACAGTAAAACACAGTAAATCACAATAACTAACAAACTTAACTAATACCTCTGATAATTCTTAGTTATAGTATTCTTCAAACTTACTTGTCGACTAAATTATGAGTAATGAGAAGGGCGCATATTAAAAAAAACAAATCATCGGTTGGTGAGCAGAATTAAGTGAGTTTATTGGTTTAAACAGAACAGAGATTGCTTCTTTTTATGCCTTTATAATTACTGATCAGCCAGGATATTAAACTTCAATCATTAGACCTTTGGATCTAGAACAAACTAAGTACTAAATGATCTTACAACTATATTACTCTAATTGCAATACTAGAAAAGGTCAACTGTAAGCTAAATTAATTAAAATAATTTGGTGACATGTATCAATACCAGTGTACAAAATCAAATACTCATGGCGAGAATGCTACAGATTGTCAGTGACTTTTGTCTTTACTCTCACTTATCTATAAAAGTCTCTGTTACTACTAAATGTTCGCATATCCTCGTTTATCAATAGTGTGCAGTTACCACGAGGTGTTTAAGGTGTTACTTGGATAGGATAGCGTGATACGATTGCCTGGCGTCAAGGAGATGTAATTGATGCCGCGTGCTTATGATCTGCAGGTCCGAACTCTTCGCGTAGCTTGTAGAATCTGCGTACTTCGATAAAGTAAAGCCATGAGGATCACTGGATTCCTGTAGTTTGTGTTCCTTTCAACGGGTTACCAAACTTAATATCGCCAGCATGAAGCTATCGTCGCTAACGTGGAACTCTCGTCCCCAACGTAGAACCAAGTTCGTGCTGGAAATTCCACAATTTTTAGAATACGTTCCGCATTATTGAGTTCACACATTAAATTCCTTACATTGGAGGGATCGAAGTCTAGCATAGAATAAAACAAGTGGTGAGATTTTATGTAACTTATACATATGGCTGCTTCCTGCCATAATTCCTTTAATTGTAATCCGATTTGAAACAAGAAGATGCTACTGTGTTCACAAAAACGTAGGTAATATTTTACTTGAAAAACAATAATTTCATAAAATTAAATGTACAGAGCTAATAGTGATCAAAAATTAAAGTTTGCCGCTCAAATTTTAAAATTTAAGATCACAAACAAAATCGTCATTCTTTTACTTTCAACAACATTAAAACACTGATGTAAACATATGTGCCAAGTTTTATTAAGGCTTACTCCCTTATTGAGACATAAAGTTTCTATTAAAAACACGAAATTTCAGCCAGACGGAAAACGAGACTTTTGCGTATTTATCTTGATAAGAACGTTTTTCTTATATTGATGTTGAACTGTCTTTTTTCAATCGTATACGTATAGTGAGTAGGCCTACACCTTGTACGTTACACTCTGTACAGTGTTAACACACGTATACATTCTAGGCAAGTGCACGATAACTTCATCAATAGCGTTTGTATGTCACTGGTGTTCTGATGTAGTGACCGGCTGCATAAAAGAATAATTCTATAGAACAAATTATTGTAATAGGTTGTTCATTTAATGTCATTAGTGAAACCACCTTAATATAGACGTAACCAAATACTTCTTTTTGCACATAACAGAAATTTTGTTAGTATGTACCGTATTTAAAGAATTATTTAAAGATTTATTTAAACAATGTACGCTCAGAATAATACACATACGAATTTTCTCTCTCTCTCTCCAATGGCGCTACAGCCCAATTTGAGCCCTCGCCTACTCCAGTTTATGCCTCCAGGCATCCCTCCATACGAATTTTACCCAGAATTAATTGTCTACCATACTAGCGAGACAGGATCATAATGTATTCTCGTAAAACAATATTACCAAGAGGTACAAACGTATCATCACATTACTGTAATCAGATGCACTTTTGCATCATTTTACAGTGTAGAGAGCAGTGCTTGAGACACATAGCAACTTTCGAATTCATTTATGCTGCCGTTTCCTTGAAATATTGTTTATCAAACGACCACATAATACGTTTCTATCTCAAAAGTCCTAGAAAGTGTTTCATATCTGTACCTTTTCCAGACGGGCCACACGAATAATAAGTTAGATCAAATAATAACTTACTTGTTGCAAGCCGGCAGCGTGAACATGTAATTTGTCGTCTGTCGACACTAGAGGCAACATTTTTAGTTGTTATGTGAAACTTCAGGTGTAACGCCATTGTTCAACGTGGATCGTGCCACAAATTGAATGTAGCAACTTTTGTATGTACAACTTTTGTATGGTTTTAACAACTGTACATGTATTATGCATAAAATGAATTTATTTAAGGTTATATAATAATTTTAACGTGATAAGCGGTAGAGTTCCATTTCCTTACACATGCATAATTACAAAAGTAAGTGTTACCTGCCTGTGGAGTATATAATTTTCTTTGTAAATGTGTTTTTTCTATGCTCATCATAAAATATAAATTAACCAAAAAGTTTTTAATATGGTATAAGCACCACTAGTAGGCCTAATTATTTTTCCTTTACTTTAGCAATGTTTACTGTATAGTATCTTCAGGTCATGTTGCAGTTCATTTTCTTCTGTTTATAGCAAACTGTCACTATTAAATGGTAAACTCGCAGCTATGTGACATTATGTATAGAAAAATGAATAAGACCAAGATTACTTTGTTGTTTAACAAGAGTAAAACTGATCTGGGTGATACAGTCGTATTTTTTAAGTGAGAAACGAATGACATACACCGCACTGATGTTAGATAACAACAGCATATTATTTTAAATACAGTTTTGAACGGCCTGTAACTTCCAGTACACGAGTATATGTACCATTTTATAAAATATAGGTATGGACAACCATACATGACTTCCATATTAAAAATCATTTTCGAAATTAAATATTTCAATAGAAACTACTTCTTTCTCCAGCCTTGACCACAGTACTGTGGTCACTAACATATACCACCTCACGTTAGCCACCTCACGTAAATCGATTTTCACTGATGATAGCAGTCGATGGCACTGCTGAAACGTCTGGTTTTGCAGAAAACATTCGACAACGGCCAAACGACCCGGGACGGAATTTTAACAACAAACTCCTTCTTTGTTGCCAATAACGTAGTACATGTATAAAAAATTATCCCCTCTAATTGTACATATAATGTCAACGGCAATGCAGACAGTCAATGGCAATTCTACTGTGATGTTTTGAGAAGGCTTCAAGAACGTTCTGGGGTCAACCAAGCATGGGTGTTGCAACATGGGAAAACATGAAAATACACCAGCTCATTCATATCTCATTATGCGAGAGTTTTCAACTTATTCCCCAACAGCTAGTCATTCTCCAACCCGCTTAATCGCATGACTTCGCACCATGTGACTTCTTTCTATCCCCAAAATAACAAGTTCCGTGTGATCCTTGTAAATCGAGTTTTATGTTTAACAAATAACGTATGAACATATAAACAATGTTTTCTTTGTTGCCGATAACGTAGTACACACATAAAAAATTATCCCCTCTCCCTTAAACTATCATTGTCATTTATATAAAATTACCCCCTCCCCCTTCAACTACCCTTCTCATTTATACATATTTTGTCTACCTTTCTACAGTAGATTATTATGACCTACTTTTCAGGATACTTTATTTATCAAAATTAAGTACTGAGTACAGGAAAAATAGATATTATTCAAGAAAAATATTGCCCCGATACTTTCATTAGCAAAAAAATGTAGATTTTGGCTTATGTTTTACGAATCTATAGAGTACAGGGCGAAATATTACCTAGGGGTAGTTTTATAAGGGTTGGGAGGGGTGAAAATACGGTTTTGGGGGAATAACTTTTAATGGTTAATTTTATTAAAACAAGTTTCAAACAAAAGTGGTAGCTTATGAAATTCCGCGTATTTTGATTTTTGGATGACTTTCTACGACGAAAAATGAAGAGATATGAATTTTTAAAAAGTATTTATTTTTTGAGATTTTGAAATAGCGCAATTTTGGGCGTGCGCTGTTTGCGTGCTAATTAAAAAATAATTCGTTTATCGAAAAAACAAAAATACGCATTCTTCAATTTTTAATTCTCTACAATTTAAGCCTTTATTTATCCCGATACGACGAAAATTGGTAAATATACGAAATAAAATGTATATATAGAGCGCGAAAGTTTAAAAGAAGCGCACCGCCGTTACAGGAATTTGAGAAGTCTGATGACATGATTAACGAATTATTACTATTAGTTTATTTAAGAAGCATTATGACGAGTAAAATATAGTAGGTTTTACATTATTTTTATAGATTTATAGTTGCCAAATAATACGGCATTCTCCAACCCGTAAAAACGGTTTTGGAGGCTGCTTCTAGTACAATCATAGACTTAATATCTTGCAAATGTACAAAAACAAGTTGGGCAACAAATATGTGTAGCTGCGTTAAAGGTGGAGTACCTTGTTCGATTATGTGTAACACTTGCGACGGATCAAACTGCCAAAATCGCGATGTAGATAAAGTTCAACAAATAGACTTCGAAGGTAGTGACCCTACTGAAGATTCCTCCATTACTGAGCCAAACTCAGCTGAAGAAGAGACGGGTAATGAAGCTTAAACTTTATACGTTTCTTGTTTATTGAATATAATGAAAATCAGTTGTTTGTTATTCTGCAATTATTCCAGAGCCATATATCCTAATTTTTTTATTTAAAACTGTTTAATATTAATTTTGATTATTACCAATTTTTAATAAAAATAAGAATAATATTATGTATTTGTTTATTAAACATTGTACATTTTTAATAGAAATATAAATAGTAGTATGTATTTGTAAAATAAATTGTCTGAAAGCGTTATATTTTTAAACCTTCTAAAATATGTGCATTAATATATATAAATTACATAGATATAAAATATTATTCATAACATTTTTTCGTGATAGATATTTTTGACCCCATTTATTACGTTTTTTGTTAATATTTAAGGTAATTGTTAATTAATTTAAAAAAACGGGCTTTTAAATTATTTTATTTCATTATTATAAACGAAAATATTTTTTTTTAATAATTTATTTGTAATAAACAACCAATTTTTAATATGATTCAAGACATTTATAGCAATCAAAAAAATTAAAAATTTAATTTTCGTGCTTGACCAGTTGTTCTCACGCTACGGTGGCAGTGAACACAGCACACAGCACCAACTTTTAAAAGTCAGGTTAAGATACATAAAGAAGGAAAACCAATTAGACCGATTGTGTCTTTTATTAATGCACCTATTTATAAATTATCAAAGGAAGTTAGCAGAGTACTGAAAGAGAAATATGAATTTGGGACAAAATACAACATAGAGAATAATGTAAAATTGATAGAAAAATTAGAAAATGTTAGGATTAATGTAAATACAAAATTGATATCACTGGATGTTAAGGACATGTTTACCAATATCACAGTAAATAAAGTTATTAAGTTAATAAACGATAATAATATGGGAGAATACAGGTATAAAAAGCAGTTGATGAAAGTAATTAAAGAATGTGTAAATCAGAACTATTTTAGGTTTAATAACAAGTTTTATATACAGAAAAAAGGTTTCATTATCCCCTATTCTTGCTGAAATATACATGAATGATTTTGAAAAGCAATTAATAACTTCCACTAAGTATAAAAACAATATAAAATTATGGTCTAGATACGTTGATGATGTATTAGTAATTTGGGAAGGAAGCATAGAAGAAGTGCATGAGTTTATAAATGAGGTAAATAGTAAGGATAAAAACTTACAATTTAAAGAAGAGATAGGAGGTAAGAAAATAAATTACTTAGATTTAAACATAGAAATTAAAGATAATGAGAAACTACAGTTTGGGATATTTAGGAAAGAGTCGTATTCTGATATAATTATACCAAGAGAGTCTTACCACCCATATAGATATAAAATGGCGGCAATCAATTCATTTTGTTACAGAGCTCAGAAGTGTTTAAAAGAGACCGAGTCAAAAGATAGGGAGTTAAGAACGATAAAGGGAATTGTAAGGAATAATAATTATAACACCAACATAGTGGATAAAGTTATGAAAAGGGTTAACATACAAAAAGATAAAATAGAACCGGAACAAAAGAATTATGCAGGGTCATTGACATACATAGGTTCACATACTAGAAAAATTATAAAATGTTTTAATAAATATGGAGTAGATATAGCTATTAAAAAATGTGACACGGTATTTGATAAGATAAGGAATAAGAATATAGAAAAAATTCCAGTATTACAGAAAAGCGGAATATATAAATTAAAATGTAAAGACTGCAACAAGGTGTACCTAGGAGAGACAGGACGGAAATTCGTATGCAGGTTGTCTGACCACAAACGTGGAGAAGGTAATAGAACAACCAATTCGTTATATGCAAGACATTTCATAGAAGACAACCATAAGTTTGTTAATCCTTTGGAAGAATACGAAATTGTAAAAGTAGTGAATAACACAGTTGAAAGGAAGCTTAGAGAGGAGTTAGAAATATTGAAAGAGAGAGAAAAAGGGTTAGACAATTTAATTAATATTAAAATTAAATTTGATAATGAAGAAATATTTTATAACATGATTAAGAAGTAAATGATAGAGGACAGATAGATAATATTAAGAATTATTTTGCATAGTACTATTTGGATGTTTTAAAATAAGGGTGTTGACTGACCCACGTGTGTGGAGAGGAAGTGGGTAGTTTAAAAGGATGCACACACACACACACACACACACACACACACACACACACACACACACACAACACTGAAACACAAGGAATTTGCTAGAAAAAATATGTAACTCTACAGATGGTGGGACAGGGTTTAGGGGGTGGGGAAGGGTCATTTATATTATAGCTTGTTGTGTGTGAGCATGGTGGTGGAGAGGGGTGAAGGGGTTGTTTCCACTTATTTTGTGTCTATTCCAATCTGACGATGGGCTGTGAAGCTTGAAAGCGCTAATTGGGATAAATTTTACATAGTGGTGTGCAACTGTGATCATTCTGATTGTGATTTAAACCACTAACACAAATTTCTTCATTAAACGTCTAATAAAAAATTATCAACTGTGGGATCTAATGCGAATGTCATTAGCAACCCGAGGAAGAAGTGGATTAAGAAAAGAAATGACTTTGTTTCTTGGTATCTGACGATGTCGGAAGATGATTATCATGATATGGATAGAGGTAATAAAAGTTTAATACCATCAAATAGAATGCGTAAAAAGCATAAATTCAACAATACGAGGTTAGACACTGCATCAGTGAAACCAATGGTGAACTATTTAGGATGTGGAACAGGCACACATCGCCTAAGTAGTCGAGCCGCAACAATAAAAAGCATGAAGAGAAAGTTCGATATTAAGATGAACACTGCGTGTTATGGAGCAGAATGCAAATTTAAGCAAGCCATGGATGATGTGAAGCGGAAAAACCTACCGGATCCGTATATAAATTCGTCCTGGGCAATGAATGTTATGAGAAAAAGGAGAAGAATGAAATTCGCCGAACGACTTAAGAAAATTGTAAGTGCTACCAGTACTGAAAGAAGATATCAAGCGCTCGAGATAAGATTTCTTAAGAGTATAGAAAACAAAATACTAAGTGCGTACGTAAATAATGGTAGTATGACTGGAAAAAGTTGTCCAAGGCGAGGGTACGGAATATTTCCAACACACCCGCACGAAAGGAGTGGTAAACAGGTTTGGAAGAGGCGACAAAAGCAATTTAGCGCGTGTTGGCCTAGAGAAAGCTATCGAAGAGGACGGTACAACATATCTTTTACTCACTCTAAAAGCGAGAGGAAGAGACACGTCATAAATCTTGGAGGTGTCAAGTGCAGAACACGTTGTAACAGCATAACGTGAACAACTGACCGCCTGGAAAGTGAATGTGTGACGCAAGCCACTAGGTCAAATACCCTTACTGTTTACAAACAAAAATGCCTGCGTTAGTAACGGCACAAAATCTACAAGACATGCAACTATGTCTCCACAAATAGAAAGTTAAGAATGAATTAAATGGAAACGTGGTAAGGAGGCGATTTAAAAAAAAAAAACGTCAAAAATATAATGATTAAGTTAGATAATATTGAGTAAAATACATTAATTATGATTGTGGCTATGTGAGGATACATAAACCAAAGAAAATAAATAAATATGAATATTGATGAATGAAATTAATGAAAGTAAAACGATTACTAAATTTAATGTCGGAGAGAAAGTGTTAATAAGAACTTACTATCAATCCGACGCAATTCAAAAGAAAATTGATAAATTCTACTAACTATATAGTAGACCATATAGAATAGACCGGATTCTTGGGGACGCAACGTACGAACTCGCCGATTGCGAAGATGAAAACAAGGTCCGAGGAAAATTTAACATAAAACAAATCAAGAAATACCATGAACGAAAGGATGAGATATAATCTACAAGAAAAATAAAGGGATATCTGGTGGTGTTAGCTGATGAGTCGAGTCACATACGCTAGGGTTGTTGACGCGGGAATCTCATTCAGGCTAGCCAACCATAAATAAAGACACAATATGTATTGTAAATTTAAATTTAAAAAATTTTATGTAAGTCTTTAGGAATAATATATGTGAAAAGGACTAACAATATTTTAAGTGATACAAGTGAGTGAACACTTTGATTAAAATTGTTTATAATGGAATTTGGTGAATAAAAGGACATTTTCTTTATAAATTTCTAATCTAATTACACGGAAATAAATTGTCACAGGTGTAATAAATGTAAGAAAGAATACAAATGATCAACGTAGATCAATATTTCACATGTAAAGCAAACCATTACACATGTCACATGTAAATTATGTTGACGAAGTCATGTATAATCATTAGACTCAATTTTAAATGGATGTTAGATTAAGATTACTTAATGGTTACTTTAAGAATATATGTACATGTTTAGTTAATAGGATCAATTGCGGTGTAGTTTAAAGATAACAATACAATGATCATCACTGTTATCAATCAAAATCTTGATGCTATTATGTAATGGAGGTAACTAGAGGAATACTTGGACCACTTAATCAAGTATTTTCTTTAATATATTACGTGAAGCAAAGTCTTCAAATAATTGAATTTTATATTATTTCATTATGGATGTATTTCATGTCTATTCTTTAAGAAACAATGTCAAATCGTTTTGTAGCTAATTCTACATTTATTGAGTATTTATAAGTTGTTATGATAGGATGTAAACACGGTTATAGAAATAACACGTGCAAGCGTTCATGTAAAATGCGTTCAAGCAATCCAAATGGATGGCAATAAATTCAGATAATTGATCTAAACAAAAAGGAGGGTATACCAAGTGCAACACATCATGGAAGTAGGTCATCGAGAGACGCTTCTCATAGACGAAAGTGGACACGGCGACACAGGGCGCAGAATGTGGATTCAATTGTTCCCTGAGGTCACATCATTAAATCCACATTGGGGACGATATAGCAATCAAAAAAATTAAAAATTTAATTTTCGTGCTTGACCAGTTGTTCTCACGCTACGGTGGCAGTGACTCTAAGAACAGAGCCATAAAACAAAGTAATTGGGGTAGGTGACAACTAACGCCCTATCATACAATAGAAGCGCGTTCAGTACGAGGCAACAAAAGGAAAGACGACTTGAGTTGACAGGAGCGTGCCAACGGAGAATTATGACACCGTAAGAAATTGAACAATGTACTTGGCTCAGCCGGACGTTTACACAGAATCGAAGCGAACGTGCATTTGTGGGTGCAGCTAAGGAACGAGGTCACTATACAAAAAACGAGACGAGAGACAAAGGGTTCAGGACGTATTGCAGTCTTTAGAAACGATCCAAACAACAAACTATGAAGAGAACCAACGTCAAGTCACAGCGGGATATACGCTTAAGTGACAAGCTGAAATTTACAACGAGAAAGCGTGGATGTTACAACCGTCGACACTGGATGGAAAACTGTTAATTGCCATGACACAGAGTTTCAGTAACGAACAATACTCGGGATGTAAAGAGTAAACCCTTGCTGGAGACTCGAACAATGAGTTGATTGACACGCGGGGAATGGCTTGCATTTCCCAGAACGAGAGTGACGCCTGGACAAGACGATTCAAAGGACGATTCTAGCTACCTATCAGAACAAAGTATTTCACGAGAGAGAGCGGAAAAGAAGCCCGTTTCCATAGCAACTAACTGAAGAACAAGTCAGAGGGTAGAAGACTGGAAGACTTCGAGATGGTGGGAAACGACTTTGAGAGAGGGTAGAGTTTCAGCCTATCATGGTAATCTTAGGCGTGGACAAGCCAGAGACCAAATTTCTAGTAGGGAGACGTTAATAAAAAGTAAGTGTCGAACGTGGGAGGAGGCAGTCTTATTACAAATTTCGGGAGTCACATTACAATTTTCGGCAGTGATATAATAACGTTGAAAGTCTTATAATAACTCTCGAACAGTTCGCGAGGAGTCTTATATAAAATCTTTGAGTGTTTAACCTAATTTACCAAACAGTTCGCGAAGAGTCTTATATTCAATCGAACTACAAAAGTATTTGTGCGACATATAACTCTCGTAATTAACTTTATAATGTTATAAACAATCTCGCAAGTTTACTAAGTGTCGTACTTCTACTAAGAACATTCACACGAATTTCGAAGCGTATCGGTATATCAAACAACCGTGAATTCTCAAAGTACGCGAATGGGGAACTGAACTTTCTTTAACTAAGAATATGCGCGGAGACAATTTGGAGCGTGTGAACATAGAATAACACAAAACACTATTCTGTTAACGACGCGAGTGAATAACAAGTGGAAGTGATCATCACCATCGCAATTCAATGGAGCAACATTTCCAACGGTCATCATCACCTGGAGATAGCACCGATGGATTAACGGATTAACTAAACCAAGTAACTCTTTATGATCATGTTAACATAATTAACTACTGTCCTGTCTCTTTCCAAGAATCTAACCCTGAGCAAATATGAGAAAATTTATTAAAAGAAGGTTGCATTCAGTATATATATTTATGTTCTATTAAAGCCGTCCATCTGGGTGAATGAACGCATTAGGTAGAATAATATTATTTGATTTGTTGTATGCATTTTATATATGTTGTATGTATTTACAGGAAGCAATTAAGGAGGAATTTATGTTTTGATATATATTGTATGTATTTACAGGTACCAGGAAGATATTTATACGTTTGTTATTGAATACAAATGTTTAACATATAATAAATTAGTACCTAAGCAATCAATCAATAATGCGTTCATCATTCTCAGTAAACCCTGTGTAATTCACAATTCACATTACTATTAGAATTTAATATTAAAGAAGCAACCTAAGTAAATTAGTAGATTTGTACCCTAATTACGTTGTGGTAATTAGCTGATGAAGGGTCTACTCATTAACCCTTACATCATTAACAATTAAGAAAAGTACAAATATCTATCACACACAAATTTACCTATATATTATTGGCGCTCCAAGATCGTGGGGCACGGCAACATAATTAATTAATTAATTGCCAATTCCAATAATAATATATACCTATACATTTTTTTGTATAAGATACTTTAATGACCCCATTTCTTATATGTTTCTTGATTTTTTATATAATTGTTTATTAATTGTTATAAATAATTTAATTAATTGATAATAAATATTATATTTAAAAATTATATTTGATATCCTGTAAAATAAGCACAAGGACGTTCCATTTGAGCAAATATTCTCGGTGCTATGACGGTTTCACTATTAGTAAAAACTAGGTAAACATGGTTGTTACTGCGAAAAACTGCCTCTAGCACCCCCCAAAAAGGGTTTATACCAAGCATTTATAGCTGTATTTTAAGCTAAGACATTGTGTATAAAAGTCATGAAGGTAATATTTCGATTTGATCAACCTAAACAGAAACAAGGTCCTTACAAACTCGAAATTTATCGAAATTACTTATTTTTATGACCTACAAAAAATGACGATTTTTGATATTTCGTGAAATTTTTGTTTATTAATATTTTTTCAAATGAACTTTTGAACTTAATTATGTTATATTTAAGCTTAAAAAATTGACAGGCATTTTTCCTTACAGCCATTTTTGGGGGTGCCAGAAGCATTTTTTCAGAGTAACTACCCTTTTCACTTGGTTTTGACCAACATTGAAACCGTCATAACATCGACAGTTTTTGTTAGACGTTTGTGGCTCATTTTACAGCTAATTGTATGTAATTTCTTATAATAATAAGAATTATCATTTTGTTGTTTATTTATGACAATTAATTAACAATAATGGTGAAAATAAACTATTCGTGTAAAAATTTGTATTATTTGGCAAATATATATCTGTAAAAATAATCAAAAACCTACTATATTTTACTTGTCATAATGTTTCTTAAATAAATTAATAGCAACTACTCTTTAATCGTGTCATCAGACTTCTCAAATTCCTGAAACGGCTATGCGCTTCTTTTAAACTTTCGCGCTCTATATATACATTTTATTTCGTATATTTACAAATTATCGTCGTATCGGAATAAATGAAGGATTAAATTGTAGAGAATTAAAATTCGAAGAATACGTATTTTTTTCGATAAACGAATTATTTTTTAATTGGCACTCAAACAGCGAACGCGCAAAATTGCGCTATTTCAAAATCTCGAAAAATACCTACTTTTTAAAAATTCGTATCTCCTTCAATTTTCGTCGTAGAAAGTCGTCCAAAAATCAAAATACGCGGAATTTCATAAGCTACCATTTTAATTTGTAACTTTGTTTTATAAAATTAACCGGTAAAAATTTATTCCCGCACAACCCTATTTTCATCCCTCCCAACCCTTATAAAACTACCCCTAGGTGCGATTTCGCTCTGGTCTCTTTAGATTCATAAAATATAAGCTAAAGTCTACCTTTTTCAGTCACAAAAGTGCCAGGGCAATTTTATTCCCGAAAACACATTTTCCGTCTATTTTTCCTGTACTAACTTTACTCCAGTTAAAACAAAACGTTGCACGTAAACTACCCCTTCCCCTTAACCAATCTTCACCAAAATCAATAGGTCTTGAGTCGTCTACATCTCAGGCATATATGCAAAGAATTATTTAATTCTGTTTGAATTTGCAGCGGTTATCGTTTGACATAGAAAAAATTCTACACATAGATAGACAGACAGATAGATAGACACACACACACACACACACACACACACACACACACACACACACTCACACTTTTCGGAAAATGACTTTTCTTCATGTTTTGAGGGTAGTATAATCAGAATCAGGCCTTATCTCGAACACGATTTATTTAGACATCACCATACTTTATGGAACATGGAAGTAAAAATGAATCGCTTTACATGTTTACTGTTAACAGAATGTTTTATTACTTGCAAAATTTTTAGTCTATTAAATTGTATGTCAAATGACATTGTCGCTTTCATCGATTTAAAATCATAGCAATATTTGTCTAGAGAAATTCGTTATTGACATTTCATGCTCAGTTTAAGTTAGTCGCTTGCTAAGCGCCTTTCCTTATTAAACGTATAATTTACAATTATCCAGTCTTTCAACTACCGCACACCAATACATTCGGATTCTCCAGGGTCAGTAAGTGTGTAGGAGCCACGCGGAAAAGGAGGACTGCAAACTATGACTCAATAAGCTAACAATAAATTCACATTTATTATTGATTTAATTATCAACACATTGACACTACATAGATACAAATACAATGCAAAAATTGTTTTATTTATCTGAGTCATTTTATACGTATCCCATAGCATTTAATAAGTTATTCTGTTTTACATAAAGTTTCCATTGTTATTTATGTTTTAATGATTATTAAGACTTAGGCGCTAAATGTTTACTCGCATCCGAAAAGTTAAGCTTTATGAACAACAGACTAGACAGAAAGGCTAATTACACATTGCAATGCAGGAAATACACATTCGTCATATTAGAAAGTAATTGTCATTTGTGTACATAATGTACATTTATCTAAATAAGGGAGCAATATAGAGCTTATTTCGTTCAAAGTGAAACCTCTTAGCTTCTCCATTCCCAACTCTACGTCAACCTTGCCTTTGTGTACACATCACACTATGCAAATGAGCAATTACAATATTAATACAGGCTGCTAAGACGCTTGTTTATAAATTTTCAAAATATAAAAGTGATACGAATAATGGAAAAATGTGTACACAACAAGGCACACATCGTTCCAAAAGGTTTTTACCAATTTAATTGCTATCACCTCTACTCAGAGTTAACAGCACTTTATAATTTTCTATTATAAATAGACATTCTTGTCACCAGAAAAACAATTGACATCATCAGCTACTGCAGTAGAAAACCTACACAACAAGGATAAAATAGCATACTTATACAAACTCACGCACGCAGACGCATACAAACTATGCGTTCAAACACGGGCATGCGGTCCATATTAAAAATACATGATAATGTTAACTGAACTGGTGTTGTACCAACAAATGTTGAAAACGTAGATACACAAAATTTACAATAAGCATGTAAACTCTAAAATATTTTATTTCAAAATGAGAATTCTGTACATATCAGAACAAAAAACATAAGGGATTGTAACTTTGTAGTTGCACGCATAGTTTAATGAAATATTCATTTATTTTTGAGCAGGCATTATAAAGGTCAATTTATATTTCCATGGCCTGCCCAGTATTAGTTTTACTGTTGTGCAATATTTGGTAAGGTGTATATCTACCAGTCCGAAATAATAAATGATATTCACTTATACAGGTTTTGGGTATGGTACTTATATAATTTTTAAAATCTTTGTGTATAGTTTATAAACACTGTACCAAAGAGATGTGCCCCTGTATTCCATACTTGCGATATATCGCTTCTCTTCTAGGCTACACATATTAAACTTTTATCCCAGTTTTCCGGTAGTTGTTCTTTCTGTTATATTTCTCAAATCAGAGATTGTATTGCTGTGAATAAGTCATCTCCACCTGCTATAAACCGTTCATCAGGTATATTCCAACCAAGTGCTTATTGCTTTTCAGTAACTTTTTGGCTGTCGCCACCATTTCGTTGAACGGAAGCTCTACTAAACTGTTGGCTCCGTATTGTGTCATTTTGTGGATGTTGCGTGTGTTGATATCCCAGGTGTTCTTTCCATGCGCCCGCAGTCATTTCCTTATTGATAATCACTCTATCTGTATAGTGTTTCTTACAATTAGGAATAGAAATATATTTGAGCTCGCGCGCGCGCGCGCACACATACATATATATATATTACAACGCCTTATTTCATCTAACACAATTATCTAATATTTGTAATGTTAGATAAAATGTTACTTACCCGTGATATTACTTTACCTGGGCGCCAGAAAAAATCCCAGATACAAATGACACGGTTTCAGCTTAGCTCAGCGCATGGAGACACTCTTTCTCAGGATTCGTTCAGTGATTGTGGTTTTCAAGGGCAATCGTTACAAATAACACTTTAATATTTTCTTGATTATTTTAGTTAACGTTTAATCAATTATTTTTAAACTTGATTAGGCTAATGGTAGGACTTATTTCTACCCTAACACTTATAATTACTGAGTGAGTGTGAAAAGTAACGATTAAGACGTTCAAACGACCTATAGCTCTTATCTGGTTTGATTAAGAGATTGCTATCTCCCAAACCAGTGCTAAAGAACAGGTCTGCAATAATTTCCACGTTCAATACTACACCCCACTTTCCATTCAACACTCCTATAGGCCTACTATGTTAGAGCTAATCTTAGAAATAAAATACAAAGTGTGAAATGCTTAGTGTCTTTTAAAAATTGTTTATTGCTTTTATTATTTGTTTAGTGCTTATTTCATTGATCACTGAATCTATTTCTTACTGTTTGATGCGTTGACCGAAGATAGGAATCCGTAGAGGTCCTCCTTTTGTTGGTTTTGCACAGAATAATTGATGTTGATAAATGCTGTAGAAGATGCCCTGGCAATTACAGATGCTGTAGCCTTGTGTCGCACAGGTCCTTCACGGCTGTTGATTAATTAATTAATTATTTAATTAATTATCGTTGTTTTACGCAGCGAGAGTTATTGAACGGTACGAGTTCATCTACACTGCGGACTACTTCTCGAATTTGATGCTTCAATTACACTTTTGCGTGATTGAAAATTTCTGTACGTAATTTATACACGTCTAGCGCATTGAAGATCCGATCGAAGAGTGATGCTACCCCTCGCTTTGAGTTGGCGTCAGTTTTAAATACGGGCTGCTGATTGGTTGTTCAAATAAATCATGCGTTTTTCCAGTTTTGACAATCTCGAACAGGTCGAGCAAACACCCCTTGACAGGTTTCAAACTGCAGCAAATTTCTAGTTAAAATCGTACTTCCTGTGTTTGCAAATCGATTGATTACAGGTATTTGCAAACGTGTTTTCAAAGGTCTGACCACAGAATATTGTTGCTTAGGTCTTTATCTGTGTGTGTGTGTGTGTGTGTGTGAAAACATCTAATTCCTACGTAGTATAATTCTCTCGTTATTCCTGTTGGCGTGCGTCATCCGTATAACTTCTTCAATTGTTAATTATATTAACTGAGATTGCGGCTACTTATAAAGCTTCACTTGCTGAATGCAATGCTGTTTTCAGAATTGCGGTATATTTATTAGTTTTTAAGTTATCACAGGTTGAACTGATAATTTGTGTTGAGTAAAATTACATGTTTGTACTGGTTTCTTACGTCGCGGTGACGTGTTAGAGTGAGATGGCTGCGATTATACGCTCTCTCTCTTGCTTACGGCGCTACACTCGTACCGTCTATCACTTTCATATAATGCTCAGTTAGGACGCTAATATGAATCGTTATAATATATATATATATATATATATATATATACCGGGTGGCCCATAAGTCTGTTGGCACTAGGAGTATATAGAGACTCGATTGACTAGCATAGTAGTTACTTGACTTGACTAGAGCAGTAGTTCCCATAATTCAGTTGAGATTTGAGGTTACGAGGTTAGGTTGATGTTGATGTGTATGCTGTTGTTAGCGCTTGTTTGTTGTTCGTGTTGTTTGCGAGACAATGAATAGAAAACTATCTACAGAGCAGCGTGTTTTTGTACTGCAGATGTGGTGGAAACAGGACCATAATTACAGTGATGTTGAGTTATTTGCGGAATGTTTTCCAAACATCGCACCTCCATCTAGAGAAGGTATTCGTAAACTGAATAAGAGATTTGAACAGACTGGAATGGTAGCGGAACTTCCTCGATCATGTAGGCCAAAAACAGTTACAACAGAAGAGAATTTAAATATCGTTGCGCAATGTTTTGTGCAGTCACCAAAGAAATCAACACGAAAAGCGTCCAATG
The DNA here is from genome assembly GCA_034769895.1 of Magicicada septendecula. Taxonomy (NCBI): domain Eukaryota; kingdom Metazoa; phylum Arthropoda; class Insecta; order Hemiptera; family Cicadidae; genus Magicicada; species Magicicada septendecula. The sequence continues at coordinate 955,459,836 of CM068367.1, forward strand.
AGTATGGAATACCTCGAACAAGCCTGCAAAGGATGCAGAAAACGTTGAAGTTGAGACCATATAAGCCCACTTTACTCCAAGGCCTAAATGAAGATGATCCTGATAGGCGTACAGAATTCTGCGAATGTTACGCAATACGACAAGAAGCCGATCCACAATTTTACAAAACCATTCTTTGGAGGACAAGGCTACTTTTAAGCTGAATGGTACAGTGAATAGGCACAACTGTGTTTACTGGGATACTGCGAATCCACATGTGGTGATAGAGACACAGTTAAACGCTCCGGGGGTTACTGTTTGGGCAGGGATCTTTGCCGGTGGGATCATCGGACCCTACTTTTTTAATGGTACAGTGAATGCTGAAAGTTACCTACAAATGCTTCACGAAGTGTTGATGGAACTAGAAAACAGTCCACTTTTTGAACACCTGCAGCCAATTCGAGAAAAGTTAATATGGCAACAAGATGGGGCACCCCTCACTATGGACTGATTGTGAGACTTTTTGAATGCAACGTTCGATGAATGGATTGGCAAACGGGGTCGTGTTGAATGGCCTCCACGTTCTCCTGATCTTACCCCGATGGACTCCCCGGTCTAGGATATACTAAAAAATGCAGTGTACTCCGTGAAGATTCGTGATGTGGAACAATTGAAGGATTACATTGAATCTGAATTTGAACACCTACAGTCTCTGAATATTTCGGACATAATTTATGCTTCAGTGCTTCGAAGATCTCAAATTTGCATAGAAAAGGATGGAGGCCACTTTAAGCATTTCTTGTAGGTCATGAGAACTATGCTATTAACTATCCGTATGCGTTATCTGTATCTGTATCCCTGCTGCACCTCTACAATAAAAGTGCTATTTGCAATTTTGCCAACTGACTTATGGGCCAACCCGTATTATATTTAATATTTATGAACAATTTGCCTCAAGATATTTTTTTCTTTATTAGGAACATGTTTCGGGGACTATTGTGTTCCCATCCTCAGCCTTCGTGATTTTGGGTCTGGTGAAGTCTGAGGATGGGAACATCCTGAGTTGATAAATCTCCACCATAAAATCACCACAAATATGTGGTGAAAGCTCATAGCAAACTAAGTGTTTTACAAACAACGATCACAAATCAAGTGATAATATTATGTGTATGAATAACAAAGTTAATAATAATTGTTTATGTTCCCAATCCCTTACTACTATAGAAACAGAACTATATTTAAGTGAAAGGGCAACCGTTAATTATCATATAAAAAAAATGTTCAATAAATAAAACACAGCAAAATGGGCTGAAAGGAGACATGGTTACTATGTGTAGAACCATTATATAGTTTAATTGGAAAAAATTAGTTTAGTTATGCAAATGTTCATTAGGATCATAGCCACATGGGCATGACAGTAAGTTAATATAATAATATATCTTTTGTTTGTTAAAATAAGAATACATCTTTTGTTTGTGAAAATAAGGTTATAGGAATTTAATGAAGAGTATAGCTTAAATAAGTCACCAGAAGGTAACAAAATAATAAAAAACAATACAGTTGGTAAAGTTAAAGCAGTATACCAGGCAATAGGCCAATACTAGTGTTTTAGGCTTGGTCATATAACTAATTATGGTAAACTGCAGAAATAAGAAAATGTTATGGGATGTTAGACAGTGTTTATAGTTGTTGAAAGTTAATTTAAATGTTGAAAATTTGTTAGAATACCAGCCATGGAAACATGGCATGAATTTAAATGTTTATAAAGTTTGTTAATGAAGAAGTAGAATAAGGGTATAATAAATTTTAATACAATGTAATAGAATTACAGAGAAAATTTGTATTTAATTGTAAGACTTTAAATTAAAAGGACAAATAATTATTTTAAAAGCACAAAACAAGGAATTAAAGAAACAACAGGGCCTAGGCAGATGTTAAACATTAAAGATAGTATCAAAATTAGTTAACATAAAGTCAAACCACTGTGAATTAGTGAAAGTAAGCCAGAATTCTTAAATAGATTTTCTTTTTTATAGTAATCATAATGTAGTAATTAGTTTAAGGAATTATAACATGATTTTGTAAAAGTCAAATGACTAAATGGCCTATAAAACATGATTTTGTAAATCACAAAAAAAACTTATTAGGTCACACACACAGGTCATATCAGGTATCAAATTGTTTGTAATCAAATAAGGAAAACCAGTATGTAAATTAAAATAAGTAAAATTAGGTAATAGTTAGGGAGTAATTTATACTGGAAGGTGAAAAAACCATTTATTTGAAATAATACTAGTCATGTGACCCAGAGTTCAGCTGAACTGACCAATGAGGAATTGAAAGAGTAAGAAAACGAATTAATTGATTGCTAGACTTAAATGCGAGCAGGTCAATTCTGTGGAGCGAAGAAGAAAACGTTCAGCAAAGTATCAATTCCGAGTGTGTCAAAAAAGAAGAAATAATTATATAAACGAAGACGTTATTAAAAAATGAAGATAAAATAAATCAACAAGCATAAAATAAGAAAAGCACAAGTAATAAGTAAAGTATAAAATAAAAATAAAGTGAAATTTTTCAACTACATATGGTAAGAATAACCTTATTCTTAAGACACTATTAACGACCACATAACACCAAGAATAACTTCACAGGCTCTTTTAAACAACATCACAGTGAAAGAAAAAGATTAAATAACTATTATTACAGTGAACACTTAAAACAAATTCATTTATTTCAATGAAAAAGTAACGGAAAACATTCATATTGTAGCATTAAAGAAAATCCACATTGTTCTAATTTAAAAAATAATCATGTATAAAATAAAAATAAAATGACTTCAAGGAAAATTACTATAAAGAATTAATCAAGGACCACAGTAAATTGAAATCGTAGTTCGAAGAAATAAAGTGAATTAAAAACAACCACGCAATATATAATAAATTATAGGAAAATAATGATAATCCAATGAATAGAGTAATTATACCCAGGTAGAATAGGAGCATGTAAGGAAATACCCCGGATAGACAAACATCCATAATTAAAGAATAACTATTGGAAAACAACCACATATAAAAAAATTAGAAACCCTAAAAAAAGATGAAAATAAATAAGAAAGGTACAATGCAATAAAACAAGAGAAAATGTAAAGTATGGGTAAGTAAAGGTTCTAGATATATAATTAAAAATGTACCAGTGCAATTTATTTTTATAATGAAAACAGATCCTGATGATCTCATGTAAGTGATATTCTTTATCTTACAATACCAGATAAAAAGACAAAAAATAAGATAAGGGTATGCAGTAAATAGTGAAGTGAACAAGGGGAAATCCCTAAACTAAAATCAAAAACAGCAAAAGACTGCATAAAAATTAATTTTAATAAATAATTTAAATGAGAAAAACAGATGTGTTTTGTTGATGTTAACAGTTCATTGAACTCAAGACTTGAATGTTTGAGATTGAGTCTATTTTTTTGTTATAGATTATTTATTATGTTTTAATGATACCAATTAATAATAAACATTACTGTAATTAAATAAGGGTAATTTAGTTAAGATGTTAGAGGAATTGTATGTCAGAGAGGGTATTAGCAAGCTGGAATAATAATAAGCATTGTAAATGAACTAACATAAAATATAGGCCAAATGGTAAATCTCACCAAACTTGTAATTAGTAAACATGTTAATGAAATTAATTAAATTGAAGAAAATTGTTTAATGTAAATCAATAACTGTGTATTATAACTGTAACAATACTTTGTAAAGGTATTGAAGGAATGTATAAAATATTATTAGAAAAAATGCAAGTGTAATAACACTGTAGTTTAAGGAAAAGCCTAAATTGAAGATAATATTCAAATTAGTTAACCAAATCATAAAATTACTGAGAATTAAGGAAATCAACCTATAATAAGTCAATAAATGATCTTGTTCAATGATAATTAGAATCTAACAGAAATTGTAAACCATTTAATGTGACAGGAAGTACAGTAGTTAAAGCCTACATCCAAATATACGGTAAATATGACTTTTTGAGTTAAGAAATACTATAAAGTATATCATGTGTGGTATTAAATAACGCAGAATTAAATAAGGAAAGTGATTATGTAATTAGTATTTAATAAAAATAAGTAATAAGCAAAATGTAATTAATCATATAATGTAAAGTCAATTATTTTAGTTCAACATATCATTGAGGCGGAAATGCCAGATGATTAAAACAATGTCAATTTAATATTAAATCAGCCAGGACATTTTGTATGGAGAAGAAAGAGAGTTAGTTGATTGTTAAACGTTGAGATGCACACTTCGGAACGAGCTCACACAAATTAATTCATTAAAAGTGATAGAAGAATAATTCTACATACGAACTAAACCTATAAAAAATAAAACTGAGAAATTTAAAAATATGAGTAGTCAACACTGAGTTGAACTGGAATAAACCAAATTAATCTATTTATGAAGATTGGAAGTCGTAACCCAGATAGTAGAACAATATAAACGTGAATTCAAAATTTTATCGATACGAAAATTGGCCATTGTAAAACCTTATAACTATTGGAACAAGAACACATTTGAACACTGATTGCCGTGCCGAACAACTGACCACTAATCCAGAATAATTACACTGTGATGAAGAGGAATTAATCACTACTGCTTGGAAGAGGAACACACAAATAATCAACATTTATTTGAAGGAATTCTGCAGTGAAGACTCCTTGTACATACGCAGCACGGGGGCGGCCATCTTGAATACGTCCAGCCTCAACTGCGGTGACGCCAGAACATCGTCCAGAGTCGTTGGTTCGAGAAATCTAATTTATTAACATTTTTATATTCAATAATATTTCTATTTTTTATAATTAAGAATTTTTGTATTGTAAGTGTTGTACTTTTCAGCTTTGCCTTTTCTCTGACTATTTAAATAACAGCTAAAGAACCTGTAATTCAACATTAATAATTTATATAACGAAATCAATTGCCCTGAGATATGAGTTTGCGAGCTGTGGCTTAGCAGATCGATTTCAAAGTCGATTAATTGCTATAAATGTAATAAATTCATTTTAATCTTATAATTTTGAGTTTTATTCCGTGGTAAAAACATATATAGTAGACTTTCAGGTAATATATGAACCCTGTACTCCCAGAAAAGAAGAGAAGAACATTGCGAAGGAGCATAATCAATGAATAACTGAAAATCACTAATCGATTATTACATTTTATAATCTATTTAACGCTGGGAAACAATTCTTGTTATTCAAACATAATAAATCCAATAAATTAGTAATTGAAGAAATAAATAATTAATAAGTAATAAATGAATAAATCATTAAAAAAAATAATAATAAGCAAAAAAAATTTTTTTAATACAATTTTTTTTAGGGTTTTATTATAATTTTTTTTGTAACCCCGCAAATCGAATTTTACCAATTGTTACAATATTAATCGAGGTAGAACGCAGTCGGCCATTTTTAAAACAGTTCGTCACCGTTTCCAACGAGGCCAAACGACGCCATGTTTGTGTACTCTGGTTAAACGAATTAAATAACTATTAATTTATATTTTCAAACAAAATCAACTATTTATGTATTAGTAAGTAAGATTTATAATTATTTGTAAGTATTGTACTTCTCAAATGCATTTCCGACTTTTGGTAGCAGTTAAAAAAGAACCTGAAAATTAATATAATAAGAATTAGTAAAAAATAAACTTTGTGAAAATCGACCCGAGGTAAAGAGTCGGTCCGGGAATGAGACTTTCGACTCAAGAGTCTTATAATAAAATAAAAAGAATTAATTACTACTGAATTGAGTTTTATTTGGTAAAAAATTAGTTAAATGGATTTTAGGTATCGAAGGAAGGAAGAACACACGTGGATGATTGGAACGTCTTCGAGAAAGAGTGAACAAAAAGATAACCTATATTCTACGAATCGATTCCACATTCGAACCAAACTTCCTCAAAACATTTCTTTAAAATACATTTTACCGAACTGATGGAATTCAAATAAGCTTTGAATAATAATTGTTAACAGTTTAATCCCGAATTAATTAATTCGGACAACGAAGATAAAACAAAATTAAAGTAAAATACGAATAATTAATAAATAAATAATTAAAATACTTTTAAAAAAAAATTTTAATTTTTAAATAAAATATTTTTTTCTATAAATAGACCTACTATAACATTATCTTTTGATAACGAAAGTACAAGGAAAGTAACCAACACGTTACAGATTGGCGCTCCAACGCGGGGCCTTAAGACAGAATGAATAAAAAGGATTAGAGTATTCACGTTACAGAACGACGCTCCAACGCGGGGCTTAAACATCAATAAGAGTTTTCACGTTACAATATACATATATGTGTGTGTGTGTGTGTGTGTGTGTGTGTGTGTGTGTGTGTGTGTGTGTACTACGTGTGTGTATTTGTGTGTGAATTATTCAGAAGCGAGCAGTAAGACGAGAAATAGCATTTCAATTAAATACGTAAAAGGTAAAATTGCGTAAAGTGAAGTCTGAAATAATCCATTTGTCGATGTGAGATACGTGAAAATTGCAGTAGATTTAATCGTTTGAGTTGGTTAAGATGTTAGGATAGACTCCGTTTAATTTTGCATGTAATCACGTTTTTAATAAAGACGTCTTGGACAAGCCTATGTTTTTACGAAAACAAGATTGGCACATTAAATAAAAGAAATTGAAGGAATTTTTATTAAATTCACCAAAGTCATATTGTGATAATGAAATTTTTCATTCCTCGTAAGGAATCGTGAAAAATATACCTTACGTAATTTTTGTAATTGACAAAATGCAAGATAAGAAAATATTACTATAGGCCTATAAGATTTTTAAAAATTAAACAATAACTTAATAACACAAAACGTTTAAGATGTGTGAAATTTTTCATTACAAGTATATTTTTACCCTGTCGTTTTAACAGGCCTGTCAACATGTTACAAACATAAAAACTCGTATCATATAAATATAAAAAGTAATTAAATTAAATAGTTTAGTTGTTAACAGTGGCTTCTTTTCTGGCGTTTCTTGTTAGATTCACCCCATTTGTGCGATCTGACCAAAACATGTAGGCCTACCATACTTAGTATGTACTAGAGATATCAATTTGTTGAAGAATGCGGGAATTGTTCGATACGATCTCATGCGGAGTGTTACTAATTTCAAAATCGTTACCACTATTAACATTTTATAACCCTATCACTACGTTCACTTTTTCCAGCACCCCCTATTGCTCCGCCATACGAAAATGTGAGTAACGACTGTAATAAAATACGCGTATATGATAGTAACGGCGCGAAATGTGACCTCTAAAGACAAATGTCAGTTGTTTGTTATATGTCTCATTTAACTAACAACTAAGCCTCTCTACTTTTGTTAATTTATAAATACTTTTAAATTTGTCTTATTTCACAGATTATGTTCTTTAACTGCATGTAGGCCTATTTTAAGTAGCTACAAATTTTACTTACAATTTAAAAGTTAACTTGATAACAAGAATCGTATGATTTATATCTGTTGACTTAATAGTAGTTTTCACTTCCCCATCCGGTTTCGTGTGCTTGAAACGTTTTGTTACATTTGCTGCATAGACAGTTTAAATCTGTACCTTTAATATTCGAATTTATTTTTCTGTGACGCGAAATTTTAATCTTGTTTCTTTGTGTATGTCCTCACCTTGTAATTAACATGTAAGTAAAATTTTAGAAAAATTATGGGATAAAATTCTTATAAAAAAAATGGATAGTAGTGAATGTACATTACAAGTAGAGGCTATCAACGAGCCATACTACTTATCAAGAATGTAAAAAGGTTGAAATACTTTACAGAGCAGCTAACCAGATAACTAGGTTCTAGGGTTAGAGAAAATCCACTATGGGAGAACATTTTGGAGAATGTGGTTGCAACCTGTCACCATTATCAAAAATACTGTTAACTTCACATCCTTTTTTTGGCTGTAAAATAGTAGTAGCTACCGTAGAAGAAGTCACGTATTCAAATATCTCTCTTCTAAGCAGGGTTGTGAAAATTTCAAGAGAAATATGGCGGAGTCAATGTATTTTGTAAGTTCGGGTACACCATTTTAAGTGTGTGTGTGTGTGTGTGTTTGCGCGCGCGCTTGTGTCCCCATACATATTGCAATTGTTATAATATACATATGAATTAGTAATTCGGTTCTGAGCAACACATGATAGCATGTTGCAATTAATTTTGTATAAGTAAAGACTACAGGTTTGGGCATTGCATCCTAGGCAATGCCCAAACTTAAAAAAGACATGTTCAACTTGTTAGTTTTAAGTAAATTTTATACAGTAAAAAGAGCAATTTGTGTTGTGAAGTGGTGCGAAAATATGCTTAGGAATGTGGCGAGTGTGCATGTGCGAGAATATGTAATCATGTTACGGGATAATAATAAAAAAATCATATTAAATCAATTAACTGTAGTGAAAATAAAACTTACAACATGAGACTTGTACCAGAATACGCAAAATAAAAATACCTACTGAGTAACAGTATTTGTTTGTAAATTAAAGAACTAATTAAGATTGTTAAACTAAATTGAACATGAGTTTTTTTTGTTAAGAAAGTTTTATAACCCTGCAGAAAAGTAATAAAATTAACCTGTTTTTTTTCACAGGCATAATTTGCTCTTTAGCAATAATGTACACAAAAATATTATCTTAACTTAAGCCGCAGGGAAAGGGTGTATAGCAGATAATCGACGTCCGAGAAATTGGCTAAAATCACAGTTGATTTCTTACTTCGTATAATTCAATTCAGTCTCTCTCAGAACTTGAAACGCGTGGTCGTGCTGCTCAAGTCTAGATGCTTCGTCCACGAAAGCGTACGAACACAAGTCCGAAAGTTCACGAGTTAATCTAAATAATGCTAATCTGGTAAAATACAAGATCGTCCGCATAAGAATTAAAAAAACACTTGAAATTTGCTGGATCATTGTGTACACTTAATACTCAGAATAGATAACAGAAAAAATTAATTAACTACAATTCATAGAAGTGCTCAACACGAGAAAGACCCTGAACGCCGGACAACAGGAGGTGATCGTAGCGGTATCCTGAACCCGTATCCAGACTTACACCTGTCTTCCAGACTGGATCAACACCATGGTGATCGTCAGTTATCGTAAAGGGAAGTGATTGTGAACTTAAAGAAAACACTTATTAACTAAAAAGACAAAAGAACTCATAACAAATTTTATGTATTAGATTAGGTTGATTTTTTTTGTCATAAACAATATTAAATCACATAGTACAATTTGAAATCATTAATAAATCCGAAAACATTCCAGTGTACAATTTAACCAACTACTTATTCTGTGCAACTCTGTATATTGCAATGTATATATAATACCTAGAGCAGCCATTTGCACGTGGTAACTTTGTGACGTTCCCTCCGAGTAAATTAAAAATTGTGCATAGCTTTTAATTGGTAAAATTACAAAAAACAGTTTTGAAAATGAAATGGAAAGAAAAGTTAAAATACCTTACAAAGTGAAGTAAGAAAACTAAGACCATAACAACTAACATATACAAACAAAAATTTTGGAAAATCGCTGTGGAAGTCTACTGCCTTGAGGCGTAGAAGCAAGGGTGCCATCTACTCAAAAAAGAAACAAAATAATTAAAAGAAAAAAGCAATTCTTGAAGGAATTAAGTGACACTATACAGACTTAAAAGCAAATAAAGCCATAGGACCAGATGGAATTTACACTAAACCTAATATGCAGCAGGGCCGAAATATGAAAGTAGAGTATATAAATCAAAACCCAAAATCTGTATTAAAGACATTATGACTGCAGAATGGAGTTTAAAATTGATAGTGCTCCCTTTATAGTGGTTTTTTGGAAAGGAGACACTGCGAGATGTCGGAATTGTCGAGGGTCGCAATGCTACTCAATTTTGTGTATTGATAGGAAACGCCTGAGTGATAGGAAACGCCTATACACGGAACGGGAAGTGGAATGTTGCTAGTCTAGATTTAAGCATACTGATATCAATTACCGCCGGTCACGAGACGACAGGTGATTCAAAACTGCCATGAGTATGACACCCAATTGTACATTTCATACACAGCCATCAGACAGGTCTTTCCTAGCTTTGAGTGATAAACAATTCTATGGGTGCAAATACAGTGAAGTATCACAAGAACTCATACGACTGATGAAAATGACAATGTGGAATCAGAGGCAAATGTAATAACTCAAAAGCAATAACTTCATATGGACTTAGAAGAGTTTTTAATTAGTACAACATTATTGAACATTACAGTAGACCTTACGATAGGAGTATCTACGATTAGAAGAAAAAAGATGTAGATGAAGACATCAAATCTTTGCAGATAAAGACATATGCTCATGACATGTCCCTAACTTCAAGAGATAAGGCAAATACGATCATAACATTAACAAGATCGCGTAGTAAGCCAGAGAGAGTATGCACATTTGGCCAATGAATTTCAGCTGATAACAGTCCTACATTAGCTAGAGATGTATTTAAACATGAAAATCAAGGTGCAAACGAACCGTATGCCTGATATTCGTCTACTTGTGAATGCCTTGGGTTATCACCCTACTGGGAAGAGAGATGTCAGTAGACCGAGGAGGAGATGGGTTCCCGAACAGGTCTAAGGTCTAGTCCTTGGAGCGGTGATGATGATGATAAACATGAAAATCAAAAAAAAGTTTACGTGTTGAGGCATATGTGTTTGGTATACGAGAAGATAATATAGTATAGAGAGAAGATAATTTTTCTCATTCAACTGCTCTCTTCGTTGTGTTTTTTATAGTTTAGAAACAAAATATTAAATTCAATTATTTTGAATAATACAAACTAATTTAGCTTTGGTGAATGTTTTTGTTGTTTCAAAAGTTAAATGCATCATTAATTTATTCAAAGTTGCATATAAGTACATGGAATAAAATGTATAAATGACCAAGTATGTATATATGGCTCTCTCTGTTGTCTTAACAATATCACTTGGGTGTAAGCCAAAAACCAATAGGATGCAGCCTCAAGTATTTATTTGTTTCTTCTTTCTACAGAATGTTTACTTGCTGGAATACTATCTACCAGTGCGGCTATCCTACTGGCAGAAAACCAATTTTGCAAACAGCTTTACAAGTTGTCAACAAGCACGCGTATTTATGTGGCCATAAATTAGTTTATCACCGTTTGTTTCTACTTTACATTTACTGAATGAGTTTCTTTTATAAATGCTTCTATTATGCAAAAGTATGACGTTTTCAGGGCTACAATATTTAATATTTTGTATTCCTTTGCAAAGGTTATGTGTTTGTTACAATGTAACTATTTTTGTAATTGCATACTACTTGCTGACTTACTAGCGTCTATTGTAATTGGATACTACTTGCTGACTTACTAGCGTCTATTGTAATTGTTACTACTTGCTGACTTACTAGCGTCTATTGTAATTGGATACTACTTGCTGACTTAATAGCGTCTATTTTTGTAATTGGATACTACTTGCTGACTTACTAGCGTATATTGTAATTGGACACTACTTGCTGACTTACTAGCGTCTATTGTAATTAGACACTACTTGCTGACTTACTAGCGTCTATTGTAATTGGACACTACTTGCTGACTTACTAGCGTCTATTGTAATTGGATACTACTTGCTGACTTACTAGCGCATATTGTAATTGGACACTACTTGCTGACTTACTAGCGTCTATTTTTGAACACACAATGCGAGTTCCCAGTTTTAGCTTCACCGTTTGGTACTATTTGCCTTTCTGTCTGTCTGTTTGGGGTACGTGTTACGATAACTTTTAACGGAAAAAACGGTTTTCGTAAACCTTGGCATGCGTATCCATACTATTACCATAAAGACCCCTATTGTTTTAAAGGTATATCTCTCTCAAAAAAATGTAGGTGTGTCAAAATTGTGTAACAAATTGCAAGAAATGAATCTTGGGTATCAAATTAATGGGAACGTTAACCACAGATTCAATATATTGTACCGCTTTCGGAAACTCACAATTTTAAGACACTAGGGCATTGAAAAATGACAAAAAATTAGAAAAAATTGTAAAAATATAGCCGGGTTTAGGCTAAAGGGAATTTAAAATTCCTAGGGACACAAAGGATCAAAAATGTAACTTATAATTTTAAAATAATTGTGTACATCGAAGTAGGAGATAAAGTTATGACGAAATAGACGTGCGCTATTTTCACTATTTTGAAGGAATTAATATTTCTTAACACTCCTTGAAAATTTTGGATCACCTTCAAAAAGTTCGCAAGATATGTTTACAAAGAAAATTTATACTATTATATACCTGTCATGTAGATATTATTTGGTAAGTATTTTATATACGCCTATATGTACCTCTGGGGACATAAAAGCTAACTTAAATAACTAACATAGTTGTCTAACTTAAATGCTATAACTAAATTACTTGTAATTTAGGCATTATGTTTATAAGTATAATTTGAAAAGTAAATACAATAGTTTGATATTTTTGGTGTTTATTGTATGGCTGTCTCCTTTACAATTGTTATCGTACTAAAAAATAAATAAGTAATCACGGGATTCGTAACTTTTCTGATAGCCGAAAAATTGTCTAATATTGCAATTTACCTAATATTTTTTTTCGATTTTTAAAGGTGCCGGTACATAAAAAAACCACACATGATAATAAATAGGTTCTTTCATGACACTATTGCATTACAGTGACAAGTATCATAGTGACTGTGCACATAGCGTTGTCAGTTGTCAAATGTGCACATCGTCTACACGAGTGATTAATATAGTCTGAAATGGACTAACTAAAGTACAGTTTCACATATTACCTACTGTATTACTACGTGAAATCACTATTGATTTCAGTAACGTAAGAAGTTTGCAACCAGAGGTAGTAAATCAATCACAAGCTTAATTCAATTACTGCAACTTGTACTTAAACCAACAATTCACCTTTACAGATACGCTGTACTCCTATTGTCGCAATTTATTATTCTCTACAATAATTAACTAATCACTGTTCAACCACAGTTACTAACAAATAACATTAATTTATTTGTTTTGCGGTATAAATAGTATTGTTCTACACTGTAACACGATGCCAGTACACCACATTGGATGTTTCAATCATTTTGGCCGATATTGCGCAATCGTATTAAGTATACTGGTAATATTCAGTTCCTGCCGTACATCGACATTTATCTTGCATCTTGAAGAGTATATTCTCTCCCGTTTTTGAGATATCTCACTTCGTCCGCTTGAATACGACTCGACCGGGATTTCGTTTAATTCCAGTTCGCAGACCCATAGCGACCCATTTTTTTTATTACGAGATTGCTTTAAAATTAATATTACCTTCATATATCACGCTTTCTTGTGATGTACAGTTTTACCTACTATAGCCGGTGGGTCAGATTCATTTTTAATTGCTTCCAAAATTCGACCTCTTTGTTACCGACGACCACCACCTATGTGACCAGAACTTCAGTTTTCGCAATCGCTTCTGCTTTATTTTTACCACTTGTAAGTCAGGAAAATATACTTCATCTTCTATGAACCATCCACCTGTTCGGTAGTCATTAGTTTTCATTAGATTATTTCTGATTCCGAGTAACAATATTGTGTACAAACTGAAAACAAACCGGGATGTTAAGCCGTGGTCAGTTGGTCGTAACTAGCGAATAGTCGGCTACGTTTCAGTCCCACCCTCGGTGATCTTCTTCAGGCCGCAAAGCGACAGAGTGTGGAACAACAAAGTACGGCAGATCTTAGCCGAACAATACCCCAGTACTTTTACCGGGTATGAGAAACAGGCGCCCGGTAGCACAAGGTTACATATATAAATCTATTCATGTTTTATGTACCGAGTCACTTTATGGTTAATATAATTAAATTACCTTTTGGTCCACCTTAGTGACACTAGCTTCTTTCGTTCAATGACGCGTTTCGGGATGAAATCCCATCTTCAGATACACAATATTAATTCAAAACGTAAATGTATACCACATTTTGTGGTTATGTCATAATTTAAAATGTTTAAAATTTTTTAAATAAAATATACAAAACGTAACAACTGAATCGCTCGGAGCGCTCGCATGCATGCACGCTGTACCGCGATTTCCTTACGACTGGCTATAATTATCATTCAACCGTATAGCAGTGTCAAACAGGTTATTAGATCCGAAGTTCATTTGATCATTTAATATATTATTTTTGGTTGTTGCGTTTTTTGTAGCTTTATATATTTCGAACTCCTCTAGGCTATCCATTAATTTACCCTTCTTGCAAGTATGTAATGGTACGAAATTGTTTTCGAAACTAGTATAATTATGACCTATTGTTATTAAATGTTGTGCAAAACTGGAATGATTATTATTTGCTTTAGGAATATGCTCTAAAAATCATGTATAAAAATCTCTGCCGGATTGGCCGATGTAGAATGCTGCACAATTATCGCATTTTATTTTAGAGACTCCTGATTTATTTTTTAAAGGAATATTTATTTTAGTTTTGAAAAAATTGTTTAACTTATTACATGTTTTGAATGAAATATTATATCCTTTACTTTTAAAAACAGATTTTAAAATATTTGGCATTATAATTAGCTGAAATGAATTTTTTATGTTTTTTACTACGTTGGTTAATAATGTTGGTATTTTTATTTTCTAAACGTTTTTTATGTTTCATTATCATTTTATCAATTATTACTGGCCTGTAACCATTATTTAGAGCTATTTGTTTTATAATATTTACTTCTTGATCATAGTCTTCGTTATTGAGGGGAACACAAAGTAATCTGTCAATAAAGCTGTTAAATGCAGCCATTTTTTAGGCTGGAGGATGAAATGACTTAGCATGTATAACCGTATCTGTGCATGTGTGCTTTCTGTATATTTTGTATTTCAGGTCATTACCGTTATTTGTTATGGTTAGATCCAGGAAATTAATATTTTTGTTATCTTCAATTTCCATAGTGAATTTTATTTTCTTATATATTTTATTTTAATAGTTATTAAATGACTCGATCTGTCTATTGTTACCATTGAAAATAACAAAGGTGTCGTCCACATATCTTGAATAATATGCTATTTTATTGTCAAAATAATTGTTTTTTAAAATTTTAGTATTTTCTAAATGATTCAAATAAATATCAGCGAGGATACCTGAGAGTGGAGAACCCATTGCTAGGCCCTCATTTTGTTTATAGTATGAACCATCAAGCAAAAAATAGTTTTGATTAAGTACTATTTCTAATATTAACATTAGCTGATTAATTTTTCTTATTTCCAAAGTATTATTATTTATTAAATTTTGTTTGAGTAATTTTAAAGTTTCATCAATTGGGACATTGGTATACAGATCCACTATGTCAAAAGACACTAGCTTGTAATTAGGCTTAATATTAATATGACGTAATTTTTCAATAAAATCTTTATAACTTTTTATACTCTGGTTATTATCTAAGCTTATATGCTGTTTGATTATTTTTACCAAGGTTTTTGCTACTTTATAGCTAGGAGCGGTTGTAAAATTTACTAAAGGTCTAATCGGTGTGTCTTTTTTGTGTACTTTGGGTAGACCTTTTAAGCATGGTGCACTAGCTTTTATTGGTTTTAGTGAGTAGCATATATGTTTCTCAAATAGATCTGTACATTTATTTATTGTTTTATTCAATTCTAATGTGTATTTTTTGGTGGGATCATTATTTAGCTTTGTTATGTTGTTATTATTAATGAATTTGTATATCTTTTGTTTATATTCGTCCAAGTCTAACAATGCTATAGTATTGCCTTTATCAACCTTCGTTAAGTAAATTTTATTTTGTAAGAGTCTTTTATTTAGCTGTATAGCTGTTAGTTGTTCATATTTTGTTTTTGTATAATTTAATTTCTTTTGTTTATGATAATTATTATTAATTGCTTTATTGAATCTATTATTTATTAATATTCGTAGTTCATTTCGTTCATTTAAGTCGTTCCAGACTTAATTACAGATTCGGCTTCAACTATTTCTTTAATTATGTTATTTTTATTTTTAAGATTCGGTGGAAAATTGTAATTCAGTCCTTTATTGATAAGATTTTCCTCTGTGTTCGTGAGAACCATGTTAGTCATGTTTATCAGTCTAGGGTAGAAAGCATGTTCATTATTGAATTTTTTATTGTTTTGATTGCTTATCAAACGGCCAATTTTATTAGTTTGTTTATTCTTCTGGAATCTAATCTTATTCTTAACGTATTGATTAATATGTTGTATGATTGAATCGCATAGAGCGGGATGAACATTATTATATAGTTCTAAATGTGTTTTAAAAACAGCTGAGTTTAATGAGATTTTCTTCCTATATAAGAATTTAATTTCTTCTTTTATCCTGTATTTACTTGCAAATTGCTCGGCTTTTCTGGCTATTCTAGAGGTTTCGTTAATTTTGATTTTAGCGTAATTTGGGATAAGATTTTGATATAGACAGATTTTATTAAATTTAATATTTAAATTAGTTTTAAATAGTTTAAGCTTTTGATTTTGAAGTGTATACGCAATTTTTACCTGGTAAGGTTCTAATTTAAATCTATTCATGTTTTACGTACCGAGTCACTTTATGGTTAATATAATTAAATTACCGTATGGTCCACCTTAGTGACACTAGCTTCTTTCGTTCAATGACGCGTTTAGGGATGAAATCCCATCTTCAGATACACAATATTAATTCAAAACGTAAATGTATACCACATTTTGTGGTTATGTCATAATTTAAAATGTTTAAAATCTTTTAAATAAAATATACAAAACGTAACAACTGAATCGCTCGGAGCGCTCGCATGCATGCACGCTGTACCGCGATTTCCTTACGACTGGCTATAATTATCATTCAACCGTATAGCAGTGTCAAACAGGTTATTAGATCCGAAGTTCATTTGATCATTTAATATATTATTTTTGGTTGTTGCGTTTTTTGTAGCTTTATATATTTCGAACTCCTCTAGGCTATCCATTAATTTACCCTTCTTGCAAGTATGTAATGGTACGAAATTGTTTTCGAAACTAGTATAATTATGACCTTTTGTTATTAAATGTTGTGCAAAACTGGAATGATTATTATTTGCTTTAGGAATATGCTCTAAAAATCATGTATAAAAATCTCTGCCGGATTGGCCGATGTAGAATGCTGCACAATTATCGCATTTTATTTTATAGACTCCTGATTTACTTTTTAAAGGAATATTTATTTTAGTTTTGAAAAATTGTTTAACTTATTACATGTTTTGAATGAAATATTATATCCTTTACTTTTAAAAACAGATTTTAAAATATTTGGCATTAAACCAGTATAATTAGCTTAAATGAATTTTTTTATGTTTTTTATTATGTTGGTTAATAATGTTGGTATTTTTATTTTCTAAACGTTTTTTGTGTTTCATTATCATTTTATCAATTATTACTGGCCTGTAACCATTATTTAGAGCTATTTGTTTTATAATATTTACTTCTTGATCATAGTCTTCGTTATTAAGGGGAACACAAAGTAATCTGTCAATAAAGCTGTTAAATGCAGCCATTTTTTGGGCTGGAAGATGAAATGACTTAGCATGTATAACCGTATCTGTGCATGTGTGAAGATGGGATTTCATCCCGAAACGCGTCATTGAACGAAAGAAGCTAGTGTCACTAAGGTGGACCATAAGGCAATTTAATTGTATTACATATATAACCTCAGCTCCCAAGACTCGGCCAATCACAGCGCTTTGACTTGGTAACGTTCCAATACGTTCGTCGAGGACACCGCCATATTCTATTTAATGACAGGCTCTTGCCAGACTGCCCGGAAATTCCCGTCTGGGGCTACCTCGCAACCGTTCATAAAAAAAGGTTGCAAAGCGTTCTCGATAGAGGTCTTCGGCTAGCGGCCAAAGTCCCTTATCGGTTTCCTTCTTGACTTTTGAGAAGAGGACTCGGTGTCCGCTCCTTGGAAGACACCGCAAGGCGACATGCACGTAAATTTTACGTCCCAGCTGCGAGGACCCAGACAAACCCTCTCATAGCTGGTCTTAGGGAGTACCGAATACGTCCAGGTGATTCTTGGAAACTGCCTCGATAAATACTGTACTAGTCGACCTAGTACGAGCATGTCGTTGTAGCGACCATTAAAAATTAAATAAATAATATTCCGTCTGGACAGGACCACTAGGCAGGAGCCCCTACCGGAGGCTCGGTACTAGAAAACCATTGGGTCGTCTCACGACGCGCAACCCAACAGCTCTGGCAGCAAAAAAAAAAAAAGACTGCCCGGAATGCCAATATATCTCCACCGACTGTCTGTGAAGCTGAGGATAATAGCTGAGGACAGAAGACAGGATCTTAGTTTCGGCGTTGTTAGAGAGCATTATCGGCGACTGCGGGTCCGTACGCTACGCTTCGTGATGCCGATATTGACTTGGCCACACGAGCAGGACGACAGCGGATATCTTGCCTGAGAAACAGGTCGTAAACTGTTATTAGTTTAATAATGTTGACACCGGCCGTGTGAGCTTAGCATATACATATTTTGTATACCAAAGTTACCAATTAGCTAACAACGGGCAGCACTTTGTTATTGAATGTACAAAACTGTTACTAATGTTTCTGTACCAATGAGCATATTGCAACATTACAAATGTATAGGTTACTGTGCATTGCACGAAGTAATTAATAGAATTAATTAGAGTAAATAAAAAATTCATTTTAATAATAATAACCATTTAGCTTGCAATATGAACGACCAAAACTTTCATGTTCGAACAGGTGGGTCACGCCAGCTGCTCTGCCGGTGTGTACACACGTACATTACGTGTGTGTGTGTGCGACCTGTCCATTCCTGAAAAGCGTCAACCCTTCAGGAAAGCTATCAATTATTTGCATTTATTTTATTTGTAATACTTGTGTGCATAATAGCACAAAACCAAATACACCAAAATGTGTATACAAATTAGACAATTGTGTGTATAAAAAATAGTGAAGAACGGATAAAAAGTGTAATTATATGAGATTAAAAATAAATAGTACTTATGTTAATTAAGATAAAGAAAAACGGTTTGTGCATGATGAACACATATAAATTACCGACAGAATGAATAATGGGTAATATGCAAAAGAATTAAATGTGACGAGAATCGTGGATTAGAAGTGACGCTCTCTATAATCTCAAACATGCAGAATATTGTCGAGACATGATTTTGGCGCCCTGGGTATAAATACAGGGGACGCGCTAACATAATTCTCTTGTTCAACAACCGTAGCGGCCGGAGGCTCTGCTAGACGAAAAGTCTTCCTAAATCAGCCATCGTAGCGGCCGGAGGCTCTGCTTGACGAGTACAACTCTTTTCTTGATCGACTACTATGGCAGCCAGAGACTCTGCGTAGAGACAACAACAGTTACATCTCAAACACAGCAGCAGTCAGGAACTTCACGACTACTCATCAGTTCGTGTGAGCACTTGCGACCTGAGGCCATGACGGGAGACGAGGGAGCAGCCAAGTACATGCAGTAATCCAGCGTACGAGAATCCGACGGACGAAGGACCAGAACTCCAAGACTCCAGGAATCCAGGACGACAAAGGAGCATCCTGTATCAAGGACCGAAAAGGACACGCTGTCGATGTACCACAACAATAAGGTGACAAACAACCATGCACTTGAAAACCGAAACTTAGTCAAAAGACAATAATTAACAAAGAAAAAAAGAGACAATTCAATTCAAATATGAATTAATAAATTGTATAACTGTAAATATTTGTTTGTATAATCATTAACGTAATATTTAAAGAATGTTTAACGATAATTTTTATCTGTAACCTAGAAGATTTAATTTGAAATCTATAATTTTTGGTATTAAAATTGATAAAGTCATTAGAGAATTTTATTAGAAAGCAATGCATATGCAGTAACTTAAAAGGAGATCTAAAAGAAAATTAGATAATCTAATCAGTATAATACAAATGAACTAGCTGAAAGCAATATAAAAATTATTACGATGTATTAGAATAATGTTGTATAACATATCTATGTGTAATATAAGAGTATTCATAATGTGTAATAATTAGACGTGCAAATAATACGATTTTGAGTCGTAACACAAATAAGAAATTTTATTAATAACTATGGAAATGATTTTTAACCAGATTACATAGCATTATTATTATTACGATTACACCTTTCATCAAATACACATACGAATTTAATGTGTTGTAGTGTTGTAAAATGGCTTCCAAAAACATGGGCTTAACACATTAATATCGTAAGTGTTGTAATATAATGGAATAACATATCTAAATCGAAAAAATGTTATGTTTATCTCCTTAAACAACCAAACAAGCTTTTCCTTTCTGTAAGTGTAACTTGAAGCTTAAATTACACAATCACTCGGAGTTTTCCCTCCGAAAAGACTTATCTTGAGGGGAACATTCCCATTAATAATGCACAAAGTGCTCAACCAACAATACTTTAGTTGCGGCAAAAGTTTTTAACACTTTTCTCTTTTAAAAGTGGAAAGAGCAAGAGGCATACTTTGTTGTTTAAAGTTTAGAAAGTTTTTAACCAAACAATGTAGAGTAGTTCTATATTTTAAAAAAATGTTTATTATTCATTTAAATGTATCACGTTCAAATGTTACAGCAATTAAAAAATTTTCTCATTTTCTTAAACAAAATATTTGTTCGTATAACACTTTCATATATAATGTATCTAATATTTAGCATGCAAAAATTTTAATTTGATTTTGAACTATAATTAATTCTGCAAATATAAAAGAACTGTGTACTTATAACTCTGTATGATGTATGTGTCTAATATCAGTCTGATTTTCCATACAGGGAATAACTGGAACAGACGCGAAAAAAGGTTTTTAAGAAATGGTGCTGGAGGAGAATGCAGAGAATTTCTCTTAGGACACAATGTGAATGATGAAATGCTTAGGAGGATAAACGGAAAATACTGTGTACAAGAGTGTGATTATTTATTACAAGGAGATATCGATTTCTGTGTAATATAAGTATGCTCCAGACTTAGGGACAGACTGACACAATAAGTGTAAGAGATATAGCTAGATAGATACGTATGTAATCAAAAGATAGATAGATGGATCCATAGAGAGAGATAGGGAGGAGAGAGAGTGAATGAGAGTGATAGAGAGACCAAGGAAGTGCAGTGAGGTATGTTGAGATACAGGTAAAGATATATATATATACATACAGAGAGAGAGAGAGAGAGAGAGAGAGAGAGAGAGAGAGAGAGAGAGAGAGAGAGAGAGAGAGAGAGAGAGAGAGAGAGAGAGACAGACAGACAGACAGACAGACAGACAGACAGACAGACAGACAGAAAGAGATGAATTTGTTTCTATGAATAATATTGTATTTTCACTGCAACCAACCAAGAGATGGTAATTGCACTGATTGCACATAATTACCAAGATAGGGTAGCGGCATGATTTGAACGGATACAGGTTTTTAAATAGAGAGCGATAAACAGAACCTACAAAGTTTTGATGTGATACAATTTTAATATTTGTCAATTTTTTGTCTAAGGTACAGTCCTGTTAAGAAATAATTCACGAAAATCTATGGATGGCGCCTAAAAATGTATCTGACACTTTTTAGCTAATCGCCCCTCTTTGTAATCCATAGCAACTTTGTAAAAATGCAAAACATGTATGTGTGTGTGTGTGTGCGCGCGCGCGCGCGTATGTCAGTGTATGTGTGTGAGAGAGAGAAGAAAATAGGTTTCTATGAATAATATTCTATTTTCACTGCAACATTGTGTTAAGGTCAATTTTATTCTAACAGCTTCGATCGAGAATTCATCTCCTCTGCCTTCGGTTTGAAAAATTAAGACAATATACTACATAAAATCCTAAAATTACTAAGATTGAGATCTTGTCCTTAATCGTTTCCTTTAGAGTTCAAAAGAAAGGCTTATTATTATTCTTCTTAACTTATTATAATCAAATATCTGCAGAATTAAAATAGTAGTAATAAATGTGATAATAAAGATTCACCTAGCTGAGGAACGTGCAATAAGTGCCGTGCCAAGTACAGTCCGGGAACTTTCCGATAGCACCTCGTATTTCATTTTGGAACTTAGACTTTCATCTCGTGTCATGGATATATTTCCTTTACTTGACTTATATTCTTTAAGTTTAATATGTTAAGATGTATATAGAAAATTATAATCGCAGATTATTTCTCACAATTCATTCTTTCCGTGTTGAAAAAAATTATTCTACGTTACAATCACATCTGAAATGCAATAAAGATATGTACGTTTTTTTGTAACTAAATATTCTGATTTAACCTATTTGAAATAAAATATAAGTTCGGAACAAGTCGTTAAGTTTAAAAAACGTATCAAATTGATGCTTGATATTTTAAAGAAATGAATTAGTTCTTTTGCTGCTTTAATTACAGAATACAATTTTTGACCTGTAAACAGTAAGTTGCGTCTCATTTGAAAGCAACAAACAGGAGTACGATTCTTTGTGGGTGTGCAGGCGTTAACGAGACTTGTGCTTGTTTAATTATTTTACCCTACGCTTAGTCCTTAATCTTAAAAGGTGTATATTTTACGGGAAACAGAGCTTCACTTTATTAGAACCTTCTAGTTTTTTTTACAGAGTTCGTAGACGAAATTAACTATATAAAATTCATATTTATCAGGCATATTCTGAAGTGTTTGGGATTACTATCTTCAAACAAAACAAAAACTGTACCCCATAATTATAAATGATTTGAAATTTAACCCTTCTGATTAAAGTACGTCGTCCTGAATCCATTAAAATTACCGGATTGTTGTAATTTAAATTGGCGTTTCTGCTCTTATGTAAGCAACTCCGAATTCATTAACACGTTGCAGGCTGTTCTAGTGTCTATAGACGCACAAGTCTTTAGTACTTCATATTGTGAGTTTTTTCAGGCAATTTAGTTGATATCAGAGTAAGATATGTATATTTGGTTGGAACAGCAGAATTCTTTTTCTAATAAAACATATCTCATTTTCTTATAATAAAGAAAATACCAACGAAAAGTGATTCAAATTTACTTCAATATTGTTGAGGCAGGAATTGAGTGTTTTTAAACTACTGCAAGAGCACTGAATTGAAAAAGGTAAAAAAAAAAAAAAATGGGCGCTGGTGTAGTTATTAAAGTACCAGATTGGCTTTCTCAGCCTGCCAGATGGGACTTTCAATTCAAATTCACATCACACTTACAAATATTTTACCTTATTAATCTAAGTTGTTTGCTTGTGAAGTTAATTTCCATATATCCCGTTTGGTTACATTAATCATCGGTTACAACAAAAAAGAGAGAAGCCAACAACCAACCACTTGCTTAAGAGTTATTTAATGTGTACTTTACTTACAGACTGACCTAGGATACACATTTATCAATAGTAACGTAATTCATAAATAACTTAAGCGCAATCAAAAATTTATGTAGTAAAAATTTATGGTTAACCTTAAAAGATGGTCTGCAGTGAAACAAACTTTATACGCTTTCGAACCTGACGTTAACAGCGAATATACTTCAGTTAGAAAGATATTAAGAAGACTAGCAATCAAACAGTTTTATAACAATGGTATTGTGCGTCTGTCGAATCAGTTTCACAAGAAGCACGTTGTAATAAGTACCGTTTACAGAATGACTTTATCGTAGCGAGTTCACATTTGTTGGCGGCAAGTAAAACCTTTAGTTACTAGCATAATTGCGGACCTCGAGATCTGTCAGACATGGTGTTAAGTGCTGATTTTGATTAATTTTTAATGATAACGATATACAGAATGTATTGAACATTTGAAATGGCCAAGGAAGATTGATCAATTAAATTTATGTCTAACTTAATGGTTTAATTAAATTAGTGACTGACTTCAGGTCTCTGGTTTGGATGATCTTTTATCTCTGAAGATAACGTATCCCATAACAGTTTCATAAAACAATTGATGTCAGAATGGAATGTCTAACCTTTAAAACCAGAGCGAAGATAATTCAGTTTTTGTATCTTTCTAGTTGTGCTGATATTATTGAATATGATAGTGTGTGAAGATATGGAAGCTACAGAAAAACGCAGAGATGACGGAAAGTGGGGAGAACAAAATGTTGGAGAACGGCAAAGAGCACTATTACTACAAGCAGAGAGCCTGCAGGACGCGATAAGGAACCTTACAACAGATAGCTTAAAGACACTGATACATCAAGACACAGACAAACGATCAGAAATAGATGCAAAACCATACCATTGTTTAAATACCATTGATGAGATGAATCTACTGTTTGGGAATCGAGTTTTTAAATCGGATATTAAAATTACTAAATCTGTGTAGCAGAAGATTATTTTGAGTTTCCTACAAAACAACTCGCGACGACTATGAAACACTGTTGCGAATATTAGAAATTGAGAAGTTAAAATAAAATACATAAAGCAGCAGAAACGTCTGTAAAACACAAATATGAAGATTCTGAAATAATAAGAAGAGGTGTGTTCATAGTTCACGTTGAGACGACTGTTTACTAGAGGTCGTAATGTTTTAGAACACCTCTCCATTTTCGAATTCTGTCGTCGAACAGATGTCGGGTCATGCCAAAGTCGCTATTCATTTCTTATTCCAGCGTGCCACACCACCCACCTATTTTCTTGTTGAACTCCATCAGTTTAGTTTCGAACAGCTTGAAAAGTGAATTATGCGCTCCCACTCAGGGTCTCCCTGATCCGTTCGAAATGTCCTAATCATGTGATGACTGCGGGTTCCAATCCTTTCATGCTCACGATATTTTTTTATTTCCTGACCGAATTTAGAATCTACTATACTCCACCACGGCAATCTCAACAACGCGGACAACGCATCCTCCTCCCCCTACTCAGAACAAGTTGAATGCCACCGGTCTTCTTAGATAATCTCTGTAATTCAGCAAACGCCTAATTAATCACTGCTGAAACCCTCCGGCTTACGAAAATATCCCATGCTCCATTGCCTTCATTGGAATCCCGTGCTCAAACATGGAAATTTTATCATCCACGCCCGTGTGTGTTTAAGCTCTCCTTGGCAAGGGCACCCCGAACCACCGCCTCTGCAGTGACAGTTTTCGCGGTGCATGCATAAAATCAGCCTTTTGTTGTTTCCAGTGATTTTTGTCAATAGTACAAACATTAGCGTGCAAATTCTGAAAATTTTTTCGTTTAATATTGTGCTGTTAATTGTGCTTAGATTGCGCAGAATCAATTCTGATGCAAAATACCCAGAAATCCTGTAAGTGGTTGTTATTTGGAGCATTTGCAGACAATTATTCACCGGCAATTTGAAGCTCTTACAGCAAATTTCTCAATAATTATAAAAAAGTTGTCTAAATTGTCCTTATAGTCCCAGAAACCACACATACTGCTACATAAAGTGCATATCAACAGCCAGAACATCAAATTGAAAAAAGAACTTCGGAACTAAAGAAAGGTGTGGTGTACGACACGACATTAGCTCCGCGGAAAACATATACAGTATGGATTACCCTTGTAAAATTTGTACTGTTATGAGGATTACGTGGATTTCGATTTTAAAGCAATGAAATAAATCACCGAGTACCAGAGAAATCGATATGAACTTATACAGCGTAATTCTGTGTGTGTGAGCAGGCGCGCGCGCGTGTGTCTGCGGTTTAGTCTCTTGATTCGTTTATATCAACAGGAGAACGAGAATTTGCTTCCTTCTTTTTAATTACAATTTCATTTAAATTCTATTAATTAGATACACCTCTTGTCCTTTTGTAATAATTTATAGTGTCTTAAAATTTATATTTTAGATAAGATTGAAGATTACTCAGTTTTGTTTACTAAACAGTTAATTATTATTATTATTGCCAATATAGGTTACACGTTAAGCTGTAAACAATTATAAGGTTAGTCAGTGCCTGTACTATTTAAAAAATAGTTGACAGAAACAAATATAAAAACAATGACGACAATAGCGTTCAAAAATTCATCAAACCAAACACATTTTGTATGCTTTCCTTTAAATTCTGAGCAAAGATTAAAAATAGTCCTTAAGAATGACAAACCTAAAAGAGGTATAATAAAATATCGCAACATTTAAAAAATTAAGAAAATTGGCAAAAAATATGTCATACACTTAAATGAAATAGTTTTATATTAATAACAAGCACAAGTTGTTCACACAGGCATATATAACCTGATATGCTCTAGAACACATGGTCTAATTCTGAAAACGCTCACCCCCCGCCATAGCCTTCAGCTTTCGTAGATGACCAACTCTGTCATCCTGGGACTATAATTTACTTATTCTAAGCTGTAACGTATTACGTATTTTAAGCGGTTCCTCCAAAAATAAAATTTTACCTACACATTTGCTAATAAATTTATTTAGGCCTATAATAGTGGATTAATATTCTAATTTCTAGTTTGAATAAGTCTATTTAATAAAAATTTATATACGTATTTTTTCTACATTTCGGTTAAATTTAAAATGTGTTTACGAAATAGAAATTATAGTTCTTTATCCTCACCAAAGTAACAATATAAAAAGGATATTCTGTGTCGTGCTAAAAACGAGGTTTTCCATGACATTTTGTTATTAAATTCCACATACTTCCACGACGAGTGTAAGTTAACATACACGTTTTAAGACTGTTGTTGCTCTAATGTTAAGATGCGCGTAACGCATCATGTAAATATAAAGAATTTTACGTATAAGGAAAATCAGTAGCGTGGCTTGCATGTAACCGCTGTTGCCGGCGGCAACAGTATTCAAAATAAAAGAAAATAATATTAATTGTATCACAGAATAAATACTTTAGTTACTAAATAATTTTGAATCCGAAGAATATTACCAGGGAAACTTGAAGAAAACCATAGCTTTTCTTTCGAACTGCTGGGCACTTGAACCGTCTTATGTTGCCGGCTCGGACATAGGCAGTCTTACTGCGTCTGGTCATTGACCTCGTAGTAGTTGTCACTGTACAAACTGCGGGGTGGGGGACTCATTCGTCCACCCGATGTGCTGCCGCTGTATAAACAGGCAAAACGATCAGTTGGCAGTTATGTTCGTTTCGGAATCAAAGTGCAGCAGTGACTACCTGCCTATCTGTGTTTTGTTCGTTTAGTGATGTGTTTCTCTATTGGTCTTTATTAATTTTAATTCGATTATTTGTGTCCTGATTTATTC
Organism: Magicicada septendecula; assembly: GCA_034769895.1. Taxonomy (NCBI): domain Eukaryota; kingdom Metazoa; phylum Arthropoda; class Insecta; order Hemiptera; family Cicadidae; genus Magicicada; species Magicicada septendecula. The sequence continues at coordinate 955,487,029 of CM068367.1, forward strand.
TGTATAAGTATAATGGAGTCAGATCCCGTTGAACAGGGGCCCTCTTTTTCTGTCAGCGAATAATAGAAAATATTCTTAAAAAATATTTTGGCACTAAAAAACATATTTTGGCCATAAAAAGAACAGTTGGTACTAGACAAAATTCAAATTAATTTTTAGGCTGTTTTAGGCCTATTACAAGCGACAACATCTGTTCTGTACCCACGCCACGCCACCAAGGCAAGTACAGTAAAATCTCCCATATACAGACTTTTAGTTTCCGGAGTCTTTTTGGCCTGAAGAGAAGAAGGCCCAGATAAAATAAAAAGCAGTATGTATTCAGAAATTTAGTGGCGTGTTCTATTGCAAGAAACTACTTGTCGTTGTTACGTATCGTAACGACAATATCATTTTTAAAACACGATTATCTATATAACCTGTACACAGAGCTATGAACATTAATTTCGATTAACTAGGCGTTGATGCTTTTATATATTTATAGCAATTTGTTTTGATTAAAAACGTCAAATCCGATGTTGCCATTAACCAAAGTATATTATTTGTACAAGTTAAAGAGTTTCTGCTATCGCTCTTCTAAATGGACGTTTCAAGAAGTGCGAAATTTCAACATTTAATTTACGTATCATGAAATTGCAGCCTAAGATAAATGAAAAATATATTTGGAACAAGAGGACATATCACGACCACAGATAATGTAAGTGAATACTTCTTCAGAACTTGAGGTGATTTTAAAGAAATATTCTCTAGTTACGCTGAGATAGCATCACTATAGAAGGATAACTTGGCAACAAGAAAAGGGGCCCCGGCACATCTTACCCGGAGGGCAGGGGAAATCGCAGAGGAAAACGTCATTAATGTCAGAAGATCCAGACACGTGGGAGATACCGTTTTGGAAACCACCGACAGCTGGTAATCTAGAATGAAAATTACTCGTTTTTGTAATTTTAACGACGGTATTAAATTTTTGAGTAAGTAATCATAAAAGAATTTAAATACTTTTAAATGTGAGTATTATAATGATAGTAAATTTAACTTATAATAATATTAAATTAAACTAGCTGGTACTACAAAATTAATATTTATAAAGATTTTTCTAGTAATAAAATACTCTACATTTTTTATGCATCTAAAATCATTTTGGATGTGTTAATCAACAACCTATTTAATATAAAGTATGATTTGTATACACTTCGTAAATGTAAATCATACTATGTACTTAGTATAATAAAGCGTATATCTTTAAACAGTTCACGAATTTCAGTTTACCTTCGTAGTGCAGATAAGTCTATAAACGTAGGCAATAATTTCATCGACATCATTAGCATACGATTTCACGTAACGACTCTCATTAAAATTGAAATGCTAAATAGGCTCAGTCTGAAGCTCCTGACAATTGTCTTATAAATTGAACCCAACATTACAAATGTCACGGGCGTTACAGTTTTTCTTGACGAACCCTATTATATTCACGATTATACACCTTGAATACGGTGCAAAAGCCAATAAAGAAAATGCAGGCCAACAACTATTCTCTTGGACACAATTAATAAACTACAATATCTATCTGAAATGTGATAATTACACACACACACACACACACACACACACACACACACACACACACACACACACACACACACACACAATTATGCACCTACCAATGACATAAAGTGCAAGTCAATACACAACAAGTGCAAGGAGTAACTTCGCAACAAGGAAAGGGGCCCCGGCACATCGTACCCGATGGGCAGGGGAAATCGCAGAGGAAAACGTCATTAATGTAAGAAGATCGAGACATGTGGGAGATACTGTTTTGGAAACCACCGACAGGTGGTAATCTAGAATGCAAATTACTCATTTTTGTATTTTCAACGAAGGTATTAAATTTTTAAGTAAGTAAACATAAAAGAATTTAAATACTTTTAAATGTGAGTATTATAATGATAGTAAATTGCCATTATACAATACGCATTGTATACGCATTGTATCATAAATACGCATAGCTGCATTGGATAACGAACACAAACACTTGGTAATATTATTATACAAAATCCATTATTATTATTATTTTTGTTGTTGTTATTTCTATTATTATTCTTATTTGTCTTACGTTGTCCATCTGAAACATTACACTTATCATTTTTCATGTTCTACTTCGGTGAGGAAATAAGATGATGGAATCTGTATACAGAATAGTATTCAGTTATTCTGTCTTATATAATGATAGTGGTGAGGTCTACGCTTAATAATAGCCTTCTTGTTGTCCTCACGAATTGTACAAAATAATACATGACCAAAAAAACAGTGAGCGTTTATGATATTATAGAGAAAAAATATACTGATAACAGCTTTATAAAACAAATAAAAGGATCATAGATCGGGTAACAGACAACACAAAAAGGGTTGTTGAATCAGTTGAAGAGTTGAAGTGGCACTGGGAAGCACGTATGGAAAAGATAAATGAGGAAAGACAGTAATAAACTGGAGATTAAGAACACACAGATAACTAGGAGAACGACTGCCAGAAAACTGATTAAATACCAGATTGTGTGCTCGACAATAATTAGTTTAGGAAAACAAGAGATAGAGATTGTCAACTGATTAATACGATAATGAACGTCTAAGTTGATTATTAAAAAAATGATAACATTCTTCAGATGTGTATTCACTTAACGAACATGTACAGGCTATTACTCAAAGAAACAAAAATATTTAAACTCTTATATTACGATTTACCCATATGGTCTATGGAAATTTTGTAAAACGGAACCGTTTGAAGAATCAATAATGTTCAGTGTAACTAGTTGAGCAGTTTTAACGGTGCTTACGTGCGCATACCATGCACTTAAAGTCTAGTCTGTCGTGTATTGCTGAGCTGGATCATCAATATAGCTTGTTTCGCAAACAAGTTAACACAACGTTGCAAAACTCAGTCATCATACACGCGCTCAATCCAGATTAATATAAAAATGCTAGTGAAGTTACTGGCGTTATTGCTTTACGCCACAGTGGCATTTCCTGGGCTTAATGAACACACAACAACACAGTAAATCGTTAGTTCTGCAAATTATTTTACACCGATTTGTGTGCGGTATTGTGGAAGTTTTAAATGTGTGAATTTTACAACCGTTTATTTGCTTCGTGGTATTATTATATAAGTTAGTGACTATTAACATTGTCGTATATAGCACACACTGGAAATCAAATAAGATTTATTTTAATACGAGTGCGATTATTGAATCACCATAAAATAGGAACAGTTGCTTTCTCCAATTCAGATACAGCTGCTTTCTTGTGGGTGAGATTTTCAACAACGATCACTTTGTCTGTAGACACGATATTTTAATTTTGGGCATTTCTTTCTTAATCCTCTCTGCATCCGATACCCAGAATCCATCTTCTCTGTTCTTGATAACTTCTTCGCTGGCCTTTCCCAATCATTGATTGTAAGCATATCGATGATTAATCGCTTCAGCTGCTCAACACACTGGCGTAACTACGAGCTTTCCCGGTTGGAGGGGGACGGATAAGTTTAGCTTGAATGTTTGACTTCCCATTTTCGTCAGGTCAAATGACGCATTCAGAATTTTTCCAATATAATTTCATAAACTCTTTGCGGCTATATTTTGAATAATCTAAAGTGAAGTATAAGTTTTGAAAAAATAAGGAAAAGCACTGTTTTGCAAATATTCTGTCTTGATTTATTTGTATTCAAATTAAAGATTTAAAAAATATCATGTCTTTAAGAATCACTGTAATTCTAAATTGTTATTCTTAATATATCTTATGAAAATGAGTCTTGCTGAAGTCATTTTGAAAATCCCAGTTTTAGTTTAATTTAAGGTTATTGTCCCCAAGAATATTATAAGAACCTATAGTTTATTGTAAAGTACGTAATTCTTCACATATAAGCCAGCAATAAAAGCTTCTCATTTTTCCGAATTAAATACAATCCGCTAGTTTGCTTGGAAAATAGGATGGTTTATTAATCTACAGAGATATTAGACTAGAGGTGTAATGAATAGACACCCAAGTAAGGCGAAGTGTGTTTGGGCAAAAATGATAAAACTAGATTAGGCATTTACACGGCCTGCCTTAGTGTCCTGGTGAGAGCGAAATTGTTTTTTAAGGCTGCACAGAGGCACGTTATTTACTAAATGTTGAGTGAGTGTTATTATTAAGAAAACTTAACTTTAATTTATTAGTTTACAAATATTGTAATCATTTTATTTGTACAGTTATTTATAAGCTTTATTTTTACACTTGCAACTGTCCTGAGTTAAGTGTTTATGGAATTTCGCCGAAATTGTGAATAGGAAGGAATTGTGCGGAAGGGGATTGACACTGTACACTGTGCCCTGTGCACTGTTGTAGCACTGGTGCAGCATACTGGTATTTTTTAACCAACCGCCAGGACTGTATCTTTAAAATCCATTTCTAAACCACCTGTATCTGTACGTATTGTCCATGTCAAGAATACCTACATCGAAACGTCTCCAGTGAGCTCTTGATGGTAAACCCACGTAATCCCGATAGGAACTTGAGCCGATCCAGGCGTAAAAATATGCAACGTAAACTTACTTATGGCAACTTTTCTCAGTACTCACAGAACTTCCAGTGAAAGCCGAGACATACAAGAGTGCCAATTAAGCTAAAAGCTGCTCACAACATCAACATAAGGAGCTCCTTACTTTATTCACCGAACTAAGTCTTACCTTGATCGGGTTCTGTGAGTTCGTCTCTATTGGAAGTGACTGTGAGAACTCAATGAAATTATTCGATATTTACTGGCATGCCTAAAGAAAGGCGTTACGGAGACACAAGTACCCCTACCAAGAGAAGCGTCCATATGGGCTTGGCCCTAGTGGTATACAAAGCAGTCGTATCTAATAATAGAACCAGATGTGGTTGGTGAGGCTAACAGCTTTAGTAAGGGGAATCAAGATCACCTCTCGGAGCTTGAACATAATTGATATTGAAGGTGAAACGGTTTAAGCAGTTTTTGCACGTACATGTTGACCGTTTCAAATGCTTACGTCTAACGCCTCTAACGCGTTTATTCTACCCAGCATAGAGACGCGCTGGCGGGGGGCAAGAGCCCACAGCCTTTATTGAACGTCAGCCGTTCTAGGTGAGATGCGGTGACCGAAGACGAAACTCTCTTAGAAGACTCGGACTTTCGCGACAGTTACCGTTACATGTGTGCTCACAGTAGAAAATTAAGGAGCCTCCATCCAGTGCATCAGTCCATGCGAAGAGATCAGGGTGAGGATGACACTTTTTGGCAACGAAGTAGAGGCTACGGGGAATCTTAAAGTTTAATTAACAGTGAAATAATTAAGGAAACCGTGAAGAAGCTCGCGAGGGAGTTTTTCACACACAGAGAGGAGGCGAGTTATCCTTGTTGTTGAGCACAGAGATGTGAAAAGGTTTCTTCCTCTTGAATTCCTCTTGAGTTCTGTTTGCTTGGGATATCTTTTGATCAGGAAACACACAGAGGAAACAGAGTGTGCGGTTGGAATTACTCCAGTCATGTTTTTAAGCAAGAGACAAGTAGACGGTTGCGGGATAGGTGATTATTGTGCACAGAAATAGGCGAAAAATGTTAACTTCGATGCGTATGGTCAGCCTGCTATTATGGAAGCATTAGGAACATACTTGTTTTGCCGTCACAACCCTTGTTGAGGTTGTATGTCGCAGGTGTTGAATGTCCAGTAGAACCGACTACATCTGGACACCCAAGTGCTGCATCGTCTTGGTCCATTCAACAGGGCTTCCCTACATAGAGGAAGAATGACATGCAGTAGTTGATTTCGTGTGAAGCTTGGGATCGTTCGGAGTGGTCCGAAACAACGGGGCCGAGAGTTGCTTGTGGAGTCGAAAAGAGGCGACGCGGGGCGATATCGAATGCAAAATCCATTGACGCTCGTACTGAAATTGGTAGCAAAGATTCGAACGTAGCCTATTTCCAATTTATTTCGATTTTTAATTAAATAACGGCTAAAATGCAACTACTGAGTATTACAGTCGGGATATGGAAGTTACATTAGATTTAAAATTAAAATTATGGGAATAACATTATTCTGGTTACATAAAAAGTTATCATATGAATACAAAGTCGTAAATAATTATATTACATGTGGTAAATATTCGAAAAAGAGGCTTATATTGAAAGCATTAAATGTATGTTTGTTAAATGGAATGGAAACATAGCAATTAAATTTCTACGAGGTACAACGAGCTCCGGTCAATTTACGCAATACAACTTATACAACTTAAAACATTTGTAATGTCGTTTAAATTAAATGGTGTTATTTATCAAATTATTGGTTAATATTAAAAGGTTTCTTACATTTTTAAATTTGGCAATCAAATAATGATTTGAACTTGTTTTGGCCTGCGTTCAAATGAAATTTATTTTTTGCCATCCAGATGTGTGTGTTTTTTTGGTCAGTGCCCATATGGAAAGTATTAGTTCTATTGCCGATTTCAACAGTTCTATTGTTAACACCGAGATCTGAGGCGCTGCACTATAGGCACAAACTCGCTGAGCTTCATCACCGCTTTGGACTACACCAAACCTGTTACCTGATAGTGTGTACCTGTATACACTGGACTATGACCTGTTACTACAACAGATAGAGATACTGTCACAACAGATTTTGCAGTTTACTTCAATATGGAAGCCAAACCATGTAGGCGTCACGGCAATGGGTAAGGTTACTCTACCCATTCGTTCCGAATGGAGTAGAAACAGTCGTCATCTCTTTAAGACCCGACTATTTTAAGATTGCTGTCAAATTAGCAGTACTTATCTCGTGACAGCAAACATGGCAAACCCTACGTTTAGAGGTGGGCCGATATACCTATAACAGGTATTTTGGAACGGATGTAACAATGACTGAAAAGTTGAAATACCTGTTATTCGCGGACTCGCTGTTCCGAATCGAGGGACGCCCCTACCCAACTAACGAATACACAAGTAACAAGTATACGCCAAATACTAGGCGTATCACTGGTACACAAAGAACAACAAGTAAACGAGCATTACAAATATTAGGCGTATGCCGCGTATCACCGGTACACAAGGAACAACAAGTAAACGAGTAGTACAAATACTAGGCGTATCACGAGGAACACTAGGTACACAAGGAACAACTAGTATTTAGGAGTATTTCCAGTACGAACTAGTACGAAGCCACTTTTTGGTCCTGAATACTTCATTCTATGCAAAGAGACGAAGCTGTTTTTAATAAATGAACAAAATTCATACTGATGTTGCTTTTATTCTTGTGTGTTATGCAGATATATACAGTAATACAGATTATAATATATTATACTAGTCACCAACTTGGTAAATTTTGAAAAACAAATTATATTGTGTTATAAACTACAGAGTGGCTAATAATAGTTGATAGGCCAATAAGAGCAGATATTTAATGAAATTTTACTGCAAACTGTTTAGGTTATGTTTTTATAAGAGTAATCGTTTTAAATCATATTTATTATCATTCACTCTTGTAGCTCACTGTTATGTTGTTATTATGTTTTTGATGTGTTTTTCACATTATTTGTTGTGCTATACATTATACTTTTGTTAATGTGATTTTAACTTCACTGTACAATCTCACGCACTTTATATAGTCCTGTTCATTAAATCTTTACTGATCTGATAAGGCTACCCTAAAAAAAAAAGTGTTTTCGTAAATTTGTTTCTTTTATCTAAACTACTGAATTTTTGTCTCTATCACTTTACTTATCATTTGACTAATAGTAGTTTCCACTTAGTAAAGAAATAAAAATAAACTACATAACAGATAACATATTTAGGTGTAAATGGTCAAACTGCAGCCTAAGATAAATACACGATCTGGTGAAGATAAGAATTTACTAAACTTATTAGAAGGCCATCAATAAAACAAGGTAATAAGAAGAGAAAGCTACAAGTTTATCTGAATTTCTTGGAGACTGTAAAACATTCATGACTGATTTATGATATGGCTGGAAGTTTCCATTATTTACCCAACTTGTTCTTTTGCCAGGACCTATCAGTTGCACAGTTGATATAATAGCAGTGTTCCCAACCTTTCGGGACCCGCATACCACTTCGGCCTTCTGCATTCATTTTGAGTACTACCTGATAAGAAAATAAAATAAAATAAGAGGAGATATCTAATGAAATTTTAAGCAAACTGTTTAGGTTGTGTTTTTATAAGGCTAATCGGTTTAAATCATGTTTACTCTCATTCACTCTTGCAGCTTACAGTTATGTTTTTATTATATGTTTCTGATGTTTTTTTCACATTATTTATTGTGCTATTCTAAATTTCATTGCCTGAGTTTCGCAACTGATTTGTCTAACCAATGTTAGTTTGTTTACTCGTAGTGAAAACTTAAATTAGTATTCCCAAAGGGAGATAGGCCTATAAATTCTCTTGTATCTTATTTTATTTTAAACAGTAATAGTTTAATAAAGTCACAGTGTAAAGTAACACTGTTAATACTTTTAGTTTCAATTTATTTCTTATAACAAATTATGTAATATAGGTTATGTAATACCTTCAAATAAATACACGGCAAGTAGGTTTATTTTAATATGTTTATTAATACATTAATGTATTATTATTAATACATTTACTAGGTGAAAACAAATCTACTTGCAGTATATTTACTTGAAGATATTACAAAGGAGACCTGCAGGAAACTCAACGAGTTACTTACAAAGGAATACTATAGGTTATGTATAATTAGTATATAATAACAGGTATTTGTACCTGTTATTTTTTGGACGGTATTTTAAAATACCTATTACTTATCATTATATTTTAAAATAACAAAATAACAGTTTAGCCCACCTGTACTACGTATCAAACTGCGACGCATGTGTAAAACAGAATATCGGCAGGTGGAACATGTAGGAGAACATACAGTTAACGTGAACAGGTGTTTCTCACAAGACTACGTTTAGGACATACAATCCTGACGTTGCCTTAATTGCTACAGTCTAAACAACAAAGGTCATGTTATATACATGTGACAGAGCGGTCACAGTCAAGCACATACTAGAGGAGTGCTTTGCTCTTCAAGCCTTAAGACAGAAATGCGATCTGACAGCATACCTCGCAGACAAGACTCTAGCGATCTAGAGAATTCTGCTGTTTTTGAAGGGAGCCGACTTAGTTAATCGGTTAGTAAAAGTCTACCCTGGGTAATGGCTAATATAGGTCTATATAAAAAGTGAAGGCATTCTTTTTTGTTTAATCGGTGATGTGTCAACTAGGGCTTAAACCGTTTAGCTGTCCAACTCATAACTAAAATGTAAGAATGACAGGTTAAAAGTTTAGAAAAGGTACAACTAGAAGAATGACGTATTGAAATACAATGTTATAGTAACACCGTATTAAGAGCTCAAGGGATGCATGCAAGTGAAGAAAAAAGTCTTTCATGTAGACACTACCCGCCATATTGGGTCAACATAAGTTTGCATAATCACAGTCATGCATATGAGTGGACTCGTTTTCCTGTTGAATCAATAGCATTCATTCAACATCATTCTTCCAATAAAAAAGAAACAAAAATTCTTTATACAAGCGCGGTTATTAGATGTCCGTAAGCATCTCATATTTTCTTGTGCTTTTTTTTTAGTATTTCAAAAAGGAAGAATATATCAAATATATCGACCACGGTTTTAGTAATCGTGGACCTATACCTATTTTCAGTTCAAGTGTAGATAAAAATGTTTTAAATTGCTTACAGTAAATTTACCAAAGCCTTTTAATGTTTATTATAAACGAATTTACTATGTCAAAATTTACTATAATCAAAATGCAAAATTCTCAGCATACCACATAATTTCATAGTGTCTCTCCTGTCTGAGACATTATAATAGAGGGAACCAGTTTAATTGGTTACTTTCAATCAAACCGGCTGCCGATGTTAGTACAATTTTACTTACCAACAAATCTGAAAATATGTAGAACAGGAATTAGGATTAGGTTACGCAAATTTACTCACTCTCTGGTTATTTAGCAAAACCATCTCTTTATTATATTTTCCTGAATAATAATTTAAATATTATTGCTTTATTACGTTAAAAAATAAATTACACAAAAGTTGTGCATCGAATGCTCTTACGTATTTTGAACATGTTACTCTGGTGAGCAAAATAAAAATTTATATATTTATTAACTACATTAAATACCTCGGATCCGGGTTTTAACTTAATAATGCTCTACAATAAGTCAACATTATGCAAGCTATTGGAATATTAGTTTGCTCAAATTTCGAATTACCTTTTACCTTTAACTATCATCAGATTACTATTTCATTATTGTAATTACAGACACTACTATGTTAACATTTACATGATTAGAATAAGTCTTTGCAAAAAATATACTGCTTTTGTTGCCATTGTTAAAAATATAATGGTTTGGTTTCACCTTGATACAATGTGATCAGCGGCAGGTTCTCTTGTTGTTACTCTTCAGTTGCGTTTCCTAGAAGTTCTACGATGTCGTTCGCGTGTCTCCATTTATTTTGTAGATTCTTAGCTGCGATCATGACGAAAGGATGCTGTTACCTGAAGCTCGTGAGTTTGTCGTTGTTGCTTCACTCCTGAAGTACGGTGTTCACTTTTTACATTTTACATTTTGCTTTTAACTGCACTAATGTTTCTCTATAATGTTTGGATAGAATATGCTTTACAATTTAAACATTTAGTTTCCTTTTTTAAAGAGATGTGTCGGCTAAGTTAGTTACTTTTAGTTATTTCACTACATTTCAACTACATAACTCGTTTTACTTTCACAACATTTCAATTACTTGTGGAGTCTGTCACCACGAAGGATTACCTTCAGTTACATCGTTATTAATTTTTTATATTTACACTTTTTCTTCACGACACATGGTAAAGCTGTTACCTTGTCTCTGATTCTCGCTCAACTGGGGTTGGTTTTGCGGCGGTTAGTAGGGAGAGGGAGCTGTTCGCGCGGAGAGAGAAAAGTAGTTCGTACTTTATTATTATTATTTTCATACTAATTAACTACTATTAATAATACTACATTTTCTTTATTGAGTTAGGTATTTCTTATTATTATTATTACGTCTTTTTATTTAATTAACATAATTATTAATTTTCGCTTCAATACAGAGTAATTTTCACGTCCGTACTTGATTTTTACAAGTTGATACAGGCATATAAGTACACAGGGAAGGGTTAAATATTTTCTCACATGTTATTTTGAATAAACATTATTTGTGCTATTTAAATTCCTTTTAAATCGTCACAATTTAATTACTTAGAATACATTTCCGTTAACAGCCATAGTTACAGGGCAACAGTATGGGTTCAGGTTGTGTGATACGCTATACACGAACTAGGCCTACTACATATGATTAATCTGTTAGGCTGTGTGTGCAGGAATGCAGTTGAAATAAGTAATCGATATATAAATTATAATTCTACTAAATCGAAAGAATTGAAAATGTAATATTTCAAAATGTTTTTGCCACAACGTACGCGTATTGGAACTCTTCCGTTAGACATCATTGAACCAGAAACAACTAAGGCTCTGAGGCTAGTTGGAAGGCGCATCCGAATATCTCATCTCTAAGAAACTTAGGTCGTTTCACACTCATTGGTAAAAAAAACTCTAAAACTTAACATAAATAAAAAATGTTAACAATTTTTAAAATAATGTTAAACATGTTAAAAGTAAGGGCATTCATGAAACATTAGCAATCTTTAAGAATTACCAAATAACGCTGTTAGAAATAATGCTTTTTAGAAAACAAACGTTACTAAACAATATAAAACACAATATTTCTTAACTAATTATTGTTACCAAAGATACACACTTGTCACTACAACATAGTGATTAAATGATTGCATAAAGACAAAATTATGGACATGTTAAAAGAATTAAAAACATTTAGTGCAAGGAAGAACTTATAATTATATTTACGCCACTGTACAGTGTTGTTTTGAAATGATGAAATTTCAGATACGTTTTTCATAAAACAAACAAAACACGTTTTCACAAATTTTAAGTGAATTGGCTGGAGGAACTTAACAAAATTAACAAGAATACAAAGAGAAGTGTATAACTTTTCTTGGGGGTTCTGATTAAAAATTACTACCGGAGAGTGTACTAATCTGCGCCTGACTTCTACGGACATATCAACATTTTTTCCCTTAAATGTTTTTTGAAGGAAATTTTATAAATCTTTTTTAAAGTTATTATAATTTGTAGAGTTTTAAAAAAATTCTGTGAAGTTGTTTAAGCTTTTAAGGCTGTAATTTCTTTACGTTACAAGTGAGTGGCGATCACTTCAAGATTAGACTAAGGTGAGATATATCGTTTTATTATTTACACATATTCGTCGCATCTGCTTTAAAACTGATTGCAACTTGGCCACATTTGGTGATCTGCTTTATAATTTGGCCAAACAGTGGAATGCATTTGCTCTGATAATAGATGTGTAAAGTACATTGTAGATTGTTAATAAATTGGTTGCTTGCTGATAGAACTTAGTAAAAATTTATACGTGAAATATCATGTAAAAAAATATTTCTTGAAATTCCGCAGCGTGCTTGGATATAAATATACAATACACCGTTAAACAACGGCTACTTTTGATATTGATATTGTAACGAGGGTTTTCCGTTCAACGAGACTCGATTGTAGTAATTAATGTTCGTAATTTTAAAATTAGTTTAATAAATTTATTCACCGGTTTAATTCGATTTTGTTGTTTTCGTTTATTTATTTATGAGTAAATATTTAGTTGTAGATCCGTTGATGAATGTAAACAATTGCGTATATCTCTTGATGTTAGTTCACTCTCCTGTTGAAAAGTGTCGTGTGCTGTATATCAGTGTATTGTCTTGACAAGGTTATTATACATAAATCAAACCTTCACGTACCTGTGATGTAGTACTAGACGTTCAGTTGGTCACAGGTGGTTAATAAACTGTCAAGCTTTTGATTGAGCAGTATATTAATGCTGTAAAAGCTTTTTGTGAACACTTTTAATTTTTATTTGGGCGCCATATGGGTTTTCGAGAGAAATGTCCCATAAAAAGAATTCTTCTGAATAAATTGATAGTTAATTCTGATATTTAATTAATCAATAAATGATCGAATGGTTAGATCGAGATCATGCATTAAATTTCTGTTTGTTTGTTTACTATCAAATGCACCTCAGTAATTATTAATACTGATTAATTACTACAGTTGAAATAATTGTTGACAAATGTTGTTACTTTACAATACTGTTATTTATTATTCGTTATGGAATAACTTCAATTAAATACATTCATTAGAAAATAATAAACTGATCACAATTCGTCCAGTTTCTTTACTTTATCTAGCTCAGTTTAGTTAACTTGAAAACTCTAATTATGATCGATAAATTATTTATTATAGTTATTTATCTCAAGGGTGGCTTCTTTTAAGCTACAGAATAGAACGCCACTTTATTTCACAATGCTATTATGATATGCCATATGGTTAGGTTAGACACCTTTAGTTATCGAAAGTTAATAAACGAAAAGTTCGTTTGTTCTGAATAAAATTGAGTTTAGTTATAAAAACGTTAACATATAAAATCTTACGTCGAAATCTGTTAATTCCTCTAAATAACTTAGATACAGTGTTAGTTACTTATAGTCTTATTTATTGTTTTTTGCGTCAGTACAATTGCGTATTATTCTATACTGTTATTGGCTAAAATGTAAACAAAGTAAATAAAAGCAATTAATCGTAATGATTAATTTATTAACACTTTAACGATCTTATTCTCTGATCGTGTTTACACTTCACTGATTTTTCGCACTTGAACGGGTTAATTTTATTCTTGAATAAGCTACTGCTTTTTTGGTTATGTTGATGCCTAACCTCGTTCGTTCACACGCACTTCTGGTTAAAGTTTCACTACTATTGTCAATGCACAGATTGAATTACACTTCTTCTTTATCGTTGAATTATAAAATTTTGATGATTATTTGGTCTGGATTTGTTGTTGCTGGTTGAGTGAATTTAGACAAAATGCTTTTGTGTTTACAATGATCCTCGTTTATATACTTTTTTCAGAAAGCCGCTTGGAGCACTCGAAGTCTTACTAAAATCGTCCGTGATTGGTGCGAAATTATGTAATGAAGACGTAATTCTATTAATAGGCATTACATATTTGTATTTTGGCGTCTGATTTCAATGTTACTAGTATTTGTTTTATTTATTCGAAATTTGAAAATTTTATGATGCTAACGTTAATATCTCAACTATTATAATTCCATTTCGGGTTCTATTACTATCATTGTACAGCCGATTTATTTATATTTACTTTGATATGGCTTGGTGCCAGTTTGGTCACAGTTTTCATTAAGATTTCATTACTTTAAACTTAGTAGTACATTGTTTGCATGCGTCGTCTGCTAAAAGTGGCAAATCCGTCTAATAACTTTTTCTAATATTTGATTAATTATTCTTAACTTCTACTTTGAACATGATTACTTGATTAAAAAGAATACCTTATTATATATAAATGCTGCATTCAGCTGAACAATATTAATTATCTGTCTAATTTGTTGATTTACTAACATAAACTTCCATATTTTACTATTTTTATTTTAACATGTTCTTCTCATCTCTTATTTTTCCAACATCACCCATGTGGTGGTGCTTTACATTCTTTTCATCTTTGTCATGATTCTACTGCATTATGCTTAGTAGGGTTTCTATTTAACTCTTTTTTCTTTGATTTAAATTGGTCATTCATGGTCTGTTATCACCATGTTACAATGTTTTGTTCCCTGGCTATTATTATCTCATTGTACCCATTTTACTTACTTATGAAGTTACCTAAACATATATCGTGCTTACATTTATAGTTATTCTTAATTTATAATAATACATATTTGGCTTGCACATTATCTTTTACAGTTTGTGACTATTTCTAGTATAGTACATTATATTTGTCCTTTTTATATCATTGTTCTACTTAGATCAGCTAATGTGCTGTTATTTATTCATAATATATAATACAATATTATTCAAGTCAGTTGTTATTTTATTTGCACTGTTTGATTTTATTTATCAAATGTTTTTATTGGGCTCACTTGACAGTTTATGTGGGAAACTTGTCTTGTCATTTTGTCTTTGTCATTCAGTTTATTCATGTTGTAGTGTCATTTAGTCCATGTGGTGGATTTATCACTGTTTACTTGAATTCCTTCTCTTCTTTTCTTCTTTATTGGTCTATTAATTTTACGGTTACATTCTTTCTGGTTACTCATTTATAGTTCTTTTAATATTATTCACCCTTCTGGTGTTCATTATTGTTATGGAACATTTTGTGATGTTACAATATTGCTACCATCAATCATATCCTTCTGCATGTAACCTATTCTTAATGAAGAACCTCAAACGTGTCCCGATGGACAACAGTTATGTGTAAGTAAATAATGAAACAGTGACAACCGTAAAAGCTAAATGGTAAAAGAAAGAACAGTGAAGTCCACAACAATAAAAACAATTATAGGAATTTGCCCGGACTGAAGGGAAAATAAGTCTGCATTAAATTCGGGATGATTTATTGTATACCACATTAATTTTGTTAGCGTAATGATTTTGAGAATTTCAATTGGACATTGTAGGGATGGGTGAGCAAGTCTTAGATATCTGTTATCTGGGAGCCAGCGTATGCGTCCTTTAACTGTATCTAGTACATTTTACCATACTCTTGCGTAGTGTATGGTAAAGTAATTAGCAGACTTTATACTCGCCTAACAAGCATATCTTATTATCAAATTTACGTATAGAAACAAATCGCAGTTTCTCTAGAAGTAGGTAAATTTGTATTTTAATTGGCTAATTATAATCCATATTATAAAATACTAAAACTCAATAAGTGTGATCTATAAAATTCCTACAATCTATCACATAAATCCGCATGTATAACTCGTAGTATCAGACTCGAAGCAGTCGCGGCGCAGGTTATAGTGATGACAAGGCGGGGATTGATTCAGGTGCGTGGTAAGGAAGTGCTACTGCCACATTTGAAAACATTATCATGTTCCCTGAATAACTTCCAACGTGCGTACGTTTTTATATCTACATTAATAAGAATATTTGCGCATTACTCTTATGTGTATTTGTGACCTCAAAAGTTTTTGAAATTACATCTTTATAAATAATTAACACACTATGTAAACGTAGGAATCACATGATGTGTTAATTTAGCAAATGAATCCTCGCTCCGCTCACTTACCTTTATGTAATCATAATGAATTAATGAACGCGCGCATGCAGACGCAGAAATACACTCCAATATTTTTTCTGCTAAGTTTATTACACTGTCCACACAAAATGCACGTTTTGTTTTAACATGCTCGTTCAGGATGGCCCAAACCAATTTAAAAGATTAAAATCCGGGTGGTTGGGTACACGTCGTGAAACTTAATGTCTATGTGTTGCCAACGTAGAGTATATTTAAAAGCGTTGCGTGCGGGTTTATTTTATTAAATTAGTGCAAAGAGCTTACGTTTTAACGTAGATATTACAAGGAATATCGTGGTTCACTAATTAGTTTTCTTATAACATGATGGACTCGTAAGTTGCCAATATGGGGGTTTTCTATTAATGTTTCGTTTTACTTTAGACATATTTTCATCGAAACTCTACTTTCTAAAACTCTGCATTAGACTGAATGCACTACTTTGTTATTATTTTGTTCTTTCAAAACTCTGAAGGATACAAGTGATTTTGGTCTGTACTTTTTTGCTGTAAGACATCCGTGAATAATTCGTCCAGTAAAACATTTGTCAAAATTGTTTAAATTGTTTTCGTTTTCTTTATTGGTAGTTTTTTGGGTAGTAGAGAATGCTGAAACATTATTATTTCTCGTAAACCCTGAAGCTTAAAATGACTACGAAGCAGATTAGAGCCCTATTCTCCTATATTGTGGGCACCTGATAAATGCACTCTGCAGAAATGTTCCGTCGGTCGGTTTAGGAGGATATTTTTCAGTGTCTGTCATACTTCTCACTTTATCTTATAAATCTCATTACTTACCTTTTTTTTCACAGTATGAGGAGCCTCCCTCTACGTTTTTAATGCTCGTTATCAGCTGTGCCTGTTAACAATAGGCATTTTCTCTTCACTTTTTCCAAACGATTATAACATTTTATTTTATGTATGTTCACCAATTTCTGAATGATGCAAAATTTGTCACCATTTACTTGACCGTGAGGCACAGCTGTAGATTCAAATTAAAAAAATTCGATGGCGACATGAGAATGTGGTGCTCTGAAGTATATAGCAGTTTGGTATTTCCAGTATTATTTTTATCAAGTAGTAGTGTACCAAAGCTGCTAACATATCAGTTACCTCGAGAGTGTAGAAATGAGTTGATCTGCAACGTGTTGGATGATACTGATGAAGTGGTCTTTTAATATGACATCATCAAATGACTTCTCTACTAGATTTATCATGTAAGCTTAATTGATGTTACTGCTAAGTAACTTATGTTAAGTACAAGGGTAAGCCACTTTTACTTACCTTACGAAATACGCATTACAGACATCATTAAGTGGCGTGCACATTTAGGATGGAAGCTTTCTAGAAGGCTACCTATAAAAAAACATAGCAGCCGGCTTGCGAGTTCAGTGGTGTTGAGCGATTTATTTAGGACGGATCGAGTGTTTCTGGAAGTATTGTAACGAAGTGTTGGTGTGTTATAATTAATGCGGAATTCTTTATAATTGACATTATTATTGCGTGTGGAGAGTTTTTACTTGAAATGTTGTAAGAGACTATATTGTTGATTACACATTATTAATTGTGATAATTAAAACTGGTTATTAGTGAATTAATTGCTGTCTTGTATTTTGTTTCTCCACTGTACCATACGAAGATCACTAGACCGTCGTAACAGTGGGTCAGAAGTAGAACAGAACCGTTAACAGTGGAAACAGTGGATACTTGGAACAAGACTAATGTAATTTGTAATTAATCAGCAAACAATGGATGCCAGTCAGATGATGAAAAATTTCCAAGCGCTGCTGTTGCAGACAGAACAACAACGCCGACAAGAGGCGGAAAAAGGAGAGAAACGACAGGATGAGAAAGCAGAAGAGAGACAGAAAACTTTCCTGCTGGAAATACAAGAACGCCAGAAAGCACTAATGCTAGAAACAGAAAAAATACAAAAAGCAATATTGCTCGAGTCGGAAGATCAACAGAATGAAGAACGTAAGCTGAAAGCAGATAAAACGGAAAGTCTTTTTGAAGCTATGCAAAAAAAAAAAAAAAAACAGTTGCGAGAACATACCAACGCAGAGTTGAGCCTCCTACGTGACGACTTTGGTGAATTACGCAGTGATCTGAATGGTCAAGAGGCAAGATTGTCTACGGTAGAAAAATCTGTATCAAATATAGTACAAAAAATGTCTACAAAAATACCTGTCGTAGAAGAAGCCATATTAAATAAAATGTCTGAAGTTGGAAAGACTGTAACAACTATAAAAGACTCAATTGAAAATATAAAAGAGCAGATTAAAAGTGAAATTGAGCAGTTCATGAAGATACAACCAAAACAAACTGTACAGTCAAACTGTACAGTCTGTTCTTTTCTGAACAGACTGTACCAATGATAAAGGCAGAAAAGAAAATAGAGAAAGTCATCTTGCCTGAGGTTGGGGCAGTTCATGTCGAGGCTCCAAACTTTGACGGAAGCACTCACTGGACGACGTACCTTAGGCAATTTGAAGCCGCCGGAGTGCAAATAATTTAACATATAAAGAGAAGTCAGTTTCACTAGTTCTCGTTTTAAAAGTTCCTGCCGCAGAGCTACAACAGAAAGTGCACCTGTTACAGCCAGAAAACCTATGCCGAATTGAATACAGCTCTAGAATTACGGTATGGTGATAAACATTTGCGAGATGTGTATTGCACTCAGTTGAGAGAAAAGCGAGAGCATTCCAGGGAGAGTCTTCAAGAGTTTAAGGCAAGTATCGACAGACTAATTAGACTGGCCTATCCTAAAGCGCCAGAAGATTTTCGAACGAGGTTCACGATGCAAACAGATGTGTTATCGACGTGGGAAACCTGGACATCTACAAAGAGATTGTCAGGTTAGAGTTCATCAGCAGGAAAACGAGCAGTAGTCTGTGCGACAGGCGTGTGCTGACTAACTAGAGGAACGAAGCCCCCTAGACAATCCACAATTTCTATACTACGGAAAAATAGCGGGAGCTTGGTGGTTACCGGATTCGTTCAAGAATGGCCAACCTCAATTACAGTTGACACAGGCGCAACAGATTCCATTGTACGCCCCAATGTGGTGAATATGTCTAGCCAATCTGGTGCTCTTGCAGCCTGAGAACAGCTATGGGACTGCCTACAGTGTTTGCAAAAGTGGAGATACACCTATGCCTCGGTGGACTTGAGTTTGACCATCAAGTACTTGTTGCAGACATTGTGGATTAGCAAATTTTTTTGTGGACGTTATGAACTCATATGTACACTGTCACCGATTTCCTACGGCAAATCAAATATTATTATTGTATGTTCATTAATGTTTTAATATATTTGCTTGGGCCATCAAGTGCCTGACGCTTGTTATTACTTTATTTTAAAAATTATATACGTTAATCTTAGCGTTCTTACAGCAAATACAACTCAGAACAAAAACCACTTCTACAATACAACAACCACTTCTACAATACAACAACAACAACAACAACTACTACTACTACTACTACTACTACTACTACTACTACTACTACTACTACTACTACTACTACTACTACTACTACTACTATTACTACTTCTTTGTTACGGGGATGTAAAACATCTGGTAACAGATACCTCGAAGGAACCGCACTTTGGCCTACTAAGTTTTCACAATACTTCGCGATTGCGCGTCTTGCTGCCCTTTAAGACATCCTCACTTTCGCCTCGATTTAGTTCTTATTTAACCTCCTTCTTGGTACCGTTTATCACCTTATTTATTCGGTTTCCACGCAACTCTGTTTCCGTTTTCTTTTTCAGCAAAATTGTTTCCGCATACCGCATACACAACTATCTCTGTCCATCCAATAGTCTTCCTTCTGCACAAAGGCGTATTTACGGGGGGAGGGGCGAACGGGATCGCCCCCCCAGGGAGATGAAAAAATTTACAAGAATTTTGTTAATCTGTTAATTTTGATAATTTTGATTTAACTCCAATGTTCTATCTTTATTGGTTCCTAAATTATTGCGCGAATCATACAAATAGGCCTATATTACAGCCGTCGCCCTGCTTACTGCCACACTTCCGTTTCTCGTGCTTCTCATACTGTGTTAATCATGACGTATTACAATAAACGCATTGAACTGTTTTGCAGAAATTGTTAGAAATACGTTTACTGCAATTTAAGGCTTAAAAACATAAGTCTTGTCCGCAGAATTTAGGAAATCGTAGATTAAAATAGATTATTTAATAAATATAAATAAGTATTACTTGAAGGAAAGTGTATAGCGTGTATAGCTTTGCAAATAAAATAATCCAAATAACACACATATGTAATATAAAAAATGTAATAATAACAACAATATTATAAGAAACATACAAAATAAAATATAAAACAACTACTTAACAATAGCAAACACGGAGTAAAACAACACATTAACTGCTATAAGAACAAACAGATATATGAATAAAACAAAAACCTTTATAACAAAAAAACAAATGCACAAAACTAGAATACAACCCAACACAAAAATACCAAAATCAAATAAATAAACTAAGCAAAGAAAACAAAACAACACTTAACAAAAGAACAATAAAATTCATCAACTCTAAAGCCCCAAAAATTAAAGGAATTATAAATCAGGATACCCCGTAAGACTACCCATCAATTCAAATCAGCACCAGATTAAAAAACAAAACACATGGACAGAACATAAAAAAAGAAGTCACACTAGAAATTAATATAATATAAAACACACCACACAGCTAATTAACAAAATGAAAGACATTAAAATAAACGAAGACACAAAATTTTCATCATATGACATAACAAATGTGTACACAAACATGCCTGTCGGCAATAAACAAAATTCAAGAAAAAATAAACAAAAAAATTAAAAAACATATTAACCAAAATACTACAACAGAACTATTTCGAGTTTAACAACGAATTTTACAAATAAGAAGAAGGCGGATTACTGATGGGTAAAATAAGTAGTCCCAATCCACTAATGTAAGCGCAAAAGTGTTGGCTGATGGTTCGGAGGAGGTATTGAAAATTCTCTCCTGCCATCCATATCTGGTATCTCTCCAGCCATACCCATTCATCAGCCGAGAATGCGGCCTCTAGGGATCTCAAATTATCCCGTAAATAAAAAACTATATTCTATATAGGCCTAAAACCTTATTTATTTATATTACTATACTCCATTCCAGGACAAATGGAAATGCATTTTTTAATTCTTAACCTCGGTTATATTTTCATATATATTGAAAAACAATAGCAAAACCATTGAAATTCTATTGAAAAATCTTAATTGTCACACCCGTGAACTTTTGTAAATTTGTATTCTATTCGGAAGGAATTATATTCCGAAATGTTATTTGAACTAATAAACCTATAAAAACATAAAAGAAATGTCCTACTTATTGCATAACTTAATGACTAACAAAGTTACAGAATTAACCAGAAGAATACAGAATGCTACAGGAAAATTTGTCACACCCATAGCTTTTAGTTTTCTTCTTTTTCCTACTTAAAAAAACATATTTCATAATTATCGATCAACAACCGTGAAGTAACATGGAGTAGGCACTGTTGGTTTTTAATTCAGATGTGAATCTGGAAAAACTTTGTCTTCTAGAATTTTGAATTTCTCCGCACAGCATCTTGGCCTTTTAGTCAGATAAATCCTTTTAGTCATGTTGGCCCTTTCAGCTATTTAGGTAAATTTATTTTCTGTTGTTGCCCGAAGCGTAGAAAGTCTGGCCAAACAGAGTCGCAAACTGTCTCCGACAACTGTACGGAGGAAAACAAACCGCTTTGTCAGTTAAAAACGTTTACTAAGTAATGCAGTTATTACATAACCGTTCGCACGTACTGCAGGTTTGTCCGACTAATTTCGTCCCAGCGGACTGAGAAAGGTGTGTGTAATAAGACTGCCCGCGCTAAACCAGTTTGGCGTTCACTCGTTATCGACCGACCTGCCAGGTCCGTAAGTTCAAGTGGTCGAATAAACGCTGGTGCCTCATTGACAGGTAAGCGCGATTTTATCAACAGAGAAACCATTATGTACAGGTGAGACAAGAATCTGGTCAAAAAATCTGGTGATAGTAGCCTGTAGCCTTTCTCTTTGACGATAGGAATTGTATCGAGCGAATTCTTCGAACAGTAAAATATTTCCTCAACATCATTATCACCACTCCCACTCTACAGTCAACATCATCATCAGACGATTAAGCATTAGGCTTCAACGTACTGTATTGTGACTTATGACCTTTAATCCACAACGCCCTCCCCCCCGAGCAAGTCGGTACTGGTCTTGAAACGAGCACAAAGCAGTGCCCATTGTGTGTGTGTGTGTGTGTGTGGGGGGGGGTGTAAGAGTCTCGCGTAAACAGACCTTCGTTAATAAAGTTTGACAGGACTTTAAGACGAACCGAAGCCAACAAGTAAACCCAAGAACTGCTTGTCACAACGTTATAGTACTTCTCCTTTCTTCGGAACTTCGCATCAAGCCCTGTGGACTTCGCATCAAGGAATTGGACTATGGGACTAAACCGCTTACAAGAAATATACTTTTTCAATTCATGCTTCCATTTTGAGTCTTCTACAGCTAGTGCAAAACATGAAGTTGACTCCTGATATACTCATGTCTGACGCATTGGAGCCGGATACTCTACAAGATCTTCTCCAATAAGATCCACATTTTCACTGTTCAGGAGTACATACATCAAAGTAAAGTAAAATGAGCGGATCGACATTTTTAGAGCTAGGATGGATGGACTGGAGGATGCTATACAAGAAATGGAAGGGTACGTGATTGTGGCTGGCGATTTCAATGCTACGACTTTGGAGTGGCACATGCCTGAAGCCTATTGTAGAAGAAAGCGAATGGTTGAGATGTTGTCCAGGCTGATATGGTAGTGCTTAATAATGAGAGGATATCGACATTCACGCGACCTGGATGTAGGGAAACTATTTTATATATATCTTTAGCATCGGAACGTCTAGCACTAAGGATACAGCACAGTAGTGCGTCATACATTATAGAGGATTGTACAACAAGTGACCATGAGTATATAACTTAAGGCATTTGCCAGGAAAGGCGGATAGGAAGGAATATAACAGACAGGCAACGTAGATGGAATACGGCGAGAATGGATTTGGAAAATATGTCTTATGACCCGCAAGCTCGGAGCTTTATCGTTGGAAGAGCCGTATGATGCGCAGAGAATTCAAAACATTGTAGACGCTCTTTGCCTATCTCACCCGGTGAGAAAAACAGAGAGTGAACGATAGAGTCCATAGAGATTCCGATATTCGGCGAAGATGAATCGGTACTATCAGTAGACTCACTACAAACTAAAAAGGCACTAGCGCCAGACGGCACACCAGCACTACAATCTGTTGCTGCATTGTTTAACATTAGTCTCACAGCAGGAGTTTTCTGTACACGTTGGAAAAGGGCAAGGCTGGTCCTTATCAGCAAAGGCAAAGGGGATGACAATCCCCCAACATCCTACAGGCCTTTGTGCATGCTGGACACTGCGGGGAAGATGCTAGAAAAATTGATAAAGCCTCGTCTTTTACAGGCTATAAAGTTCCCCGGAGAGTATCCAACAGAGAGTTGGAAGGGCAGGTTTCCGGAAGGGCAGGTCTACAGTAGACGAAATCAGTATAATAGTTGAAGCAGTAAGAATAACCGAACGCTTCATATGAAGGCATTTTATGGATGTGTACGCCTGAAAATACATTCTTAGTAGGGTACGCTGATGATATTGGAGCGGTATAATAACCACTATAATAAGGACGAGATTTAGAGCTGACTCAGATCAGATTAAGTCATGCGACCAGTCAATTCCTGGATGACAGACCACGGCTTAGAACTGGCATCTGCCCAATATCTTGCCAATGCAGGTCGGGGAAGAAACTGTGCAGACAAAAGGCGTGATTAAATAACTGGGGATACTGCTGTATACAAAGCTTACGTTTTGGGCACAAATAAAACGGGCGGCTGATAAGGATGCAACTGTGCCACGGCGCTGAGTAGAATTATGGCTTACATCAGCGGGCCGAAACCTTCCAAGCGACGATTACTCATGTCAGTTACGCACTCAGTACTACATTATGGTGCGGAGATCTAGGCTAATGCACTCAAACTCTAGAAATAGAGAAGACGCATATCAGTCGTGCATGCTTGCGAAGTGGCACGTTTGGAGTGGTTTAATCCTATCGCACGGTTTCGGAGTCCGCGGTTCTTGTCGCTGGAATAATTCCAATCGATCTTCTGGCACTGGAGCGGAAAGAGGAAGGCCAAAGTAAATAAAGTACAAGCTCACAGGGAGGCCAGGGCCGATACTATGGCTCCGTAGCAGGGAAAGATGGACCGAAGGTAAGATGGACCGCTAGGCTCAAAAAGCATTTAGCTGAGTGGAATGATCGCAAACATGGAGAGATGAATTACTTCATAACGCAATTTCTAAGGGGGTAAGTTCCGGCTTTACCAATATAAGATAGGGAAAGTAGACAGACCAGACTGCATTTTCTGCAAACAGGAACAGAGGATGTGCACCACACGTTTTTCACCTGTGACACGTGGAAAGAGATCAGGCAAACTCTGTAAAATGTAGTGGGACAGTGGGACAGATCTCGGTCGGAAATATCATTGGACTAATGCTGCAGAGCAAACACAACTGAGATCAGGCAGCAGCCTTAATAGAGAAAGTTCTAAGGCAAAAGAAGGAAGCAGATAGTGGTCTTGCTAGGACTGCTACAGAATAGCAGAAAACAGGTAACGTGGAAGGTTTAAAGCAGATGAATGGCCACAGGACGAAGAACAAATCTCACCACCTTGAAGTATAATGTATTGCGAAAGGTGAGTGGGCATCTATCCCATGGGCAAAAGGGGTTGTGATTTTGATGGGTGCAAGTTCTACACACAGTAGGAGGGCGAACCCTCCTGTGGCAAACATTTGTTATCCACAGTCTCCCTCGTACAAAAAATAGTATTATTACTATTATTATTTTATTTGTTCTTCCTTCTTCTTCTTCTTCACTACATGGTTTCGTCTATAGCCCGTTCCAACTTTACAGAGTGTCTGACCATTTTTCCCCGGGTTTCCCACCAACTCTCGTCCCCACTGCCTATATTCAAACGCTTGTTTATGAATACGCGTCTCTACCATGCATTCCACATGAGGCTTCCAATTCTGCCTGTATTTCTTCATTCTCTCCAGAAGCGACTGTCACTTCAGGTCACTCCTTATGTCATTGTTTCATAGACGATCTCTCAATCTACATCCCTAACAGCTCTTATATATTTCATTTCCGAGGACAGTATTTTTGAAATCCTTTTTTGCAGGAGAGTCAATACTTCACATCCATACATTAAAGTCGGCACAGCCACGAGCTTATAGAACTTTATCTGTGTCTCCCTCTACGTTTTATTCTTCAGTACTCGTCTTACAGTTCCACAGGTATAACTAAATTTATTCAACTTTCTCTCGATATCGTTATCCTTCCTATATAAAGAATGAAAAAACCGGCTTCCTTGATACTAAATTCACGTATTACGATTAACAAAATTTGTTTTATATTTTTACGATATTATATTTGTATGAATAAATTTTCTTCTTCAGTGCCAAGTATTTCTTATATATTTTATACAAAGCACTTGTTGTTTCCATGTACACTTTTATTATATGACAACGTTTTCTTGTATTGTAAGTTAAGTCTTTATTACTTCAAAAATCTTCATGAAATTAGATATTTCAGTGGCTACTATAGTGTCACCATTTTGTCAGCTTTGTCCGCTACTGATTTTGAACAGAGTTACTTAAATATTTTGAGGCGTCCGTGATCCATTATATCTTTACTTGATGTGTCTTTGTCTCCTATTATGTGGAGTATTCCGGTTTGTATAATTCCGTCTACCTATTCTGCACAAGTTTCATACTTTATTGTTGCTGTTCAGGCTTTGGCTAATATTCTTTTAATTACAAAGTGCAGTTTCGACTGCAGCCCATTAGTGAATCCAAAAAAATATAATATATAGATTTTAATGAAGTGAATCCATATATATATCTTTACGCCTTAAAGATAAATAATGCGTAAAGATACGCCTTAATTTCTTTAAGCCTCACTTCGGATTCGTCAATTTGTAACACGTTAATTGTGTTACCTAAATGTTACGTTGTGTGCACTTAAATTACATACACCGCCCGTTGGAAGTGTCAATTTGTAACAAATAAATAATGTAGCGACTAACTCGCACTGGAGTCGTCAATTTGTAATTATTAATACGTTATGTTGAACGGCGAGTGGTTTTGTAATCTGCCGCTCGCTCCCACTATACGTACCGTTTCCGTGACGTCACTCACCGTTGCCAACCGTCGTGGTGTCCTCTGTACTCGGTGAACTTATTTTCTAAATGGAACAGCAATAATAACGACGCAAATATAACATCAAACATATATCCTTATAGAAATCCTTTATTCAGAAAAGCACTGGTTAATTGTTTCTTAAATTTGATTATGATAATCACAATTGTGGCGCAAATTATACGTCTTCTTTTTACCAGTTTGTACAGTAGTAGCATATATTCAGTATTTAGTCAGACCAAAAGAATGCTTTGGTTAATGTTTCTATTAAAAATAAAATATCTCAGGGCGTATCTGGTTCGGGGATTACATTTAAACAAAATATTATTCTATAAATCAAAATACAAGTTTTACAGTTAAAGGATATTACAAGGTTAGAGTGTAACGTGCACACAAGCAGTCGGATCGTGATTACTAGTTATGATAGGTTATGTCCAGTTTAGGTGTTTTATAATTATTATCCAAATCAAAGGTTCTTGTGGTGTTTGAAAAGGTGTCAATCTCAAATCGTGTTATTAGTGAGTGTTCTTAGTGTTAGTGTGATATGGTGTCTGTAGTTTTAGTTGATTAATACTTAAAAAGTCGTGTATACAAAAGTGGGTGTTGATACACAATATAATAAGATGTCAAAGTCACCAAATCCTCTTCTTTGTATGGTTCGTGGTCGAAGATAGGGCCCACGTCTGCTTCAATCCTTCTCCCTGGTTCTTGGGTCTTCTATTTCATATACTGGATGTTCTGCACTTGGTGTAAAAAGTTCGTGTTATGTATCTCTATCTGTATCAATATGTTTGTAACGTGTTTTCACAGTTTATTCTTAATTATGTTAGACGTTTTACAAACGCGTCTGTACGCTATGACCGTTGTTAAAGAAGTCTCATTTTATTTATCCGAAATTTCTGGTTGCTAAGGGTAAACTTGGAATCTGGTTGGTTGATTCGGATATACATTGTCATATACTTTCATTATTTCAAAATCTATATTTGTTCAAAACCTTTAAATTAGTATAATTTTTCTGTACTGATTGGGAATTTAAAACTATTATCAGCATTATTTTGATCTTTACATTTGTGACACATAGACACTAAACATGCCTACTTTTACTTAAGAACTACAGATGTTACAATTTTGTTATTTGAATTTTTTCTTAAATAACTTGAGATGTATTATTTTGTTTCTAGATTCGTTGTGTACACTATTAACTATAAATATATTTATCCTTCCACATTTGTTTTACACAATCCCTAACATTATTATCTAAAATTTACAAAAGTTGGTTTTACCTGGCCTATGTACTGGTGTTATTTTCATCACCATGTTTAAAACCTTTAACAGTTAAATTAACTTTTAACAACCATAAAAACTGTTTAACATATAACATTATCTTAACAAAACAAAAAGATATACTATCCTATTAGTTTAAATTCATGCCCACATGGCTATGATTCTACTGAACCTTTGAACAAATAAACTGTTTTTTACTTAATCTATACAATTGTTTAACACTTAACAATAACATCTTTTTTTTAGTCTACTTTGCTTTGCCAATCAATTGATCACTGTTTAACACCAGTTCTATGGTGATATATTTGTTAACATAAAAATGAATTTAACATCAGTTAATTGATATTCTCTTAAAACAACTGCTTCACCTGCTACATACAAAAAACAACATAAATACCATGATAATAAAACAACGTGATAAAACAAAATAACATGCACATTTTTATAAAATAAATTATGCACTAATTAATTAGTCTTCTCTCAGTTAATTCATTAATTATTCTAAAACTGTCTATGTTATGTTTCACATTACTTGTCACTATGTTTATCGTTTACCCTTTTCACTGAACATTTAATAGTTTGTATTTATAAACATACTTATTGGTTTTTATAGGTTTTTACATTTTATTGTCATTAAAAGAACTTCACTCTTGTTATCAAATGTTACTGTGGACAAGTTATTATTTGTTGTTTTCTGGACAATCTTATGATCACTATCTGTTACAATTAGTTGTATGGTTCATGTATCTACAATAAGGTTTGTTATATTTTCATTACATCATTTAAATTAATCACTTACTAATATTTCTTTTTACATAGTATTATATGTTTGGGCCTATTATCCCTCAATTTGTATTTTGATTATCTAGATATTATGATACATTGATTGAAACCATTTGTTTCTTTATAGTACTGGTTCATAAGCCGTCTGTCTTTATAATTATTTATTTTGTCATTATTGGAAGTTCATGTCATAATCGGGGTTGAATGTATTTTGCATCATTTTGCCTAAATCATTAATTTTGGGTACGGTCAGTTGTATTACTAGTCAGTCTGAAATGGTTAGTCGTTCCTCTTCACGATCATCTTGGAAGATATTGTTCTTCTTGTTTAGCTTCTTATCCAAAGTCTTCATTAAATCAAGTACAATATTAATTTGTTCCTAATGTAATGTTACAATATATATATATATATATATATATATATTGTAACAAACTAATTATTTTGTTCTGTTACAAAATAAAAACTTGGTGTTTAATTTTTTGAAAATATTTTAAGAATATTGTTTTTGTGGTTTTATTATTTAGTAATTAATTTTCGTAATGTATAGGTGTAAAATTTTAAATCTGTTATTACTGTTTTTGTCAATTATATCACCTTTTGGTAACTAGAATTAAGTTCTGCGTTAACAGGATTGTCTACGGCACTGATCGATTAGCGGTTCTTCTTCTTCTGAGAGTATTCCCCTTCACCTTGGTAATTGCCGCTTTCGGTGTAGTCCGTGGTTTAAATATTATCTTATGTTATTCTAATTATATTTTTTGAAAGAAATATAAGTCAAATTTATGAAATTCCAGTTTTTATTTCACAAATTATTAATGGATCGATATTAAATCGATTATTCAACAAATAATTATCGACTCGTATCTCATGGGCGAGTGAATAGTTTTATATAAATGGTAGTTATTAATTCACAGGTTCTTTTAGCTGTTATATTAGATAGTCAGAGAAAGGGCAAGTTCAGGAAAGTATAACACTTAAAATTAATAGCTTAAAAATTAAAAAATACAAAGATTCATTCAATATATATAATGTTTATTAAAGTAAAATTTCGAACCATTTGTCGTTGAAGACGAAGCTGGCAGTAGCGTGTAGAGAGAATTGTGGGAGTTCAAGATGGCTGCCTCAGTACTGCATATGTTAAAATGACGACTTCACGACAGAATTCTCTTCAAATAAAAGTGGTTTTTCCAAGTTTCCTCGTCTCAGCAGTAGTGATTATTCTTTCTGGTGTTAGTGTAGATGTCCTGGTTCAGTGTTCCGTGATTCGCCTCGTTGATTAGTGTTGTATAATGTTTTTAATGCACTTTAGTCAATGAGGTCGATAATGGCACGTTTCGTCTTTATATTCAGGATTATTGCTTTTAGGTGTTTAATTCAGTAATTCACTTTGTTCTGTTCAGTATTAGTTTAATTTAATAGTTGTACTGGTTTATTTCACTGAATTTAATTGTTAATTTAAGTCTTCCAAAATTTGCGATTTTTTACTTTGACTAGGCTAGGTTGATGAAAGCCATTTTCCTTCCTTCGCTATATGTTAATTTTTCGCGACAGCTCGTCTCAAGTTTACTCGATCACGTCTAATAATCAACTGTTTTAACTTCCTTCTTCATCTGAAACGTCTTAGCCAAGTTAATATTAACAAGACATTGTTTTACATCTCTATCATTTCCGTTACATGGTTGACATTTACATTATATTACTGAATACATTTTTACTATTATTTAATTTTATTAAATACTAAATACATAATCTCTTTCTTTAGTTCATTCTGCTTGATTTGATACCAAATAAGATATTTTT
Organism: Magicicada septendecula; assembly: GCA_034769895.1. Taxonomy (NCBI): domain Eukaryota; kingdom Metazoa; phylum Arthropoda; class Insecta; order Hemiptera; family Cicadidae; genus Magicicada; species Magicicada septendecula. The sequence continues at coordinate 955,517,509 of CM068367.1, forward strand.
ACAAAGTTTTTTATCTAAAATTGCCATATGTACTGTATTTCTAACTGTAGGCCTTAAAATTTTACTTCCTGTCCTCTTAAAAGTTTTGCCATTTGTATTATGTTATAATTATGATTGTACAAAATCTCAGATTGAAATAACATGTTTATTTTCCATTTATTCCTTGTAATTTTATTAATTAGTTATCCTTTTTAAATATTATTCTTTAATTTGGGACTTCCCCCTTGGATTTTTCTGTTATTACATTTGCATTTTTTCCAATAATCTTTCATACCTTTTTACAATTCTTTCTAAAGTATAGTTTCAGTTATAATATACTGTGTTTGATTTACCTTATACAAATTTCATCAGTTTAATTAACTTACTTGACTTAATTATCAATTATAATGTTGTTTTTTACCATTTGGCCTAGATTTTATCTGTTTTTACATACAAAGTTTTTGGATAATACAGCTTGCTTATACCCCTTCTGACCTTCTATTCAAATGCAATATTAATGAAAATTTATGTACATTTTGAATTGATAACAAGTATTAACTCCTAACAAATATTTTATAACAAAAAATAGTATTCAAACCCAGACATTTCAGTCTTGAGTTCATTGAACTTAACATATGCATGTACATTTAGCATTGATAACAAGTATTAACTCCTAACAAATATTTTATAACAAAAAATAGTATTCAAACCCAGACATTTCAGCCTTGAGTTCATTGAACTTAACATAAACAAAACACACATATTCCTTCCTTTTTAACTTATTTCTTAAAATTAATTTTGTGCAGTGTTATCTGTTTTTGTTTTATATTGGGGATGTACCCCTTGTCACTCTACTTATTTATTGCCTGCTCTTATTCTATCTATTTCATTTTATAAAATGTTGTTATATAAAGAGTGGCACTTTCTTAAAACATTTGTAGTCTATTTTTATCATAATATTCTACAAAATATTATTTCTGTAATTGGTACACAAACTTTAAAGTTGTGTAAAGGTATACATTTACTTAAATTAAGCATTTAAAACACTGACACTTGAAGTTTATTTATTATAATAAGATAACTTGCACTGGTCCCCTGTTATTCTTGGATCTTATCTCTAAATAAGTTTTATAGTATTCCAAGATCAAGGATCTTGTTTATAGAGGATTATGAAGGTTTGTTTTTTCCATTATAAAATAACTTTCGTGGGTGCACTTTTACTTATACCTCTAAACACTTTTGTCTATATCTACTTCACATTATTTTATACTTTGGGTGTTATACTTTCATTAGTTATATTTCTTTTGGAGGTTTTATTCCTTTATTACTAGGTTTACTTTGGGTATTTCCCTACTTTATCCTTTTCTACTAAGTGGTTTCCTTCAATTTCAGTCCTGTTATTAAGGATGTCGGTTTGTTCTGGGTAATTTCTTACTTACTCCTATCCTATCTTGTTTCTTTAAAATTAGTCCTTATATTTGGAGTGTCGGTTTGTTCTGGGTTTTTCCTTACTTTAACTTATTCTCCTACTTTGTATATTTCATAAAAATAGTTTTATTAGGTATGTCGGTTTGTTCTGGATTTTGCCTTACTTATTACTATCCTATCTTGTTTCTTCAAAATTAGTACTTTTATCAGGGATGTCGGTTTGTTCTGGGTTTTGCCTTACTTTAACTTATTCTCCTACTTTGATTCTTCCATAAAAATAGTTTTATTAGGTAAGTCGGTTCGTTCTGGATTTTGCCTTACTTATTACTATCCTATCTTGTTTCTTCAAAATTTGTACTTTTATCAGGGATGTCGGTTTGTTCTGGGTTTTGCCTTACTTACGCCTATCTTACCTGGATATTTCCTTACTTACTTTCAGTTTTTTGGTTTATTTTTCATTACTCATAGGCGTTGCTTAGTTGTTTTTAATTTATTTTTATTTCTTCAAATTATGATTGCATTTTCTGTGGTACTTATTTGTTTTTATTTCGATTCTTCCTTGATTTCATTTTATTTTATATTTATTTATGATCATTTTTCATTTATTATAATGTGGATAATCTGTCATGCTACTATATATATATATATATTATATTATCTCGTGTGTCCACGTTATTCCCCACTGTTGGGTTCGCCAATTTATATTATAACTCTTTCGTCTCTATTTAATTCGCTTCACGATGGAAGCGTCAATTTATAGTGTACCGGATGTCTTCCGTGTTGATTTGCCACACGTTGGATACGTCAACATATAACTTATCGCAATATGAGAAAGTATATTAATGTTTAAATATGCCCCAGTTCCTCCCTATTTAATATATTTGTGTTGTTGTGGTTAAATTTATGTATTGGGTGTGTAATTCTAATTTTCTCGTTCAAGCCTAGCCCGCGTTTGAAGAGAAGAGAAGAAATTCTTATCGGTTTCTCATTCTCTTTAATACAACCGTAGTCCGCGAGTAGCGCTGTGGTTCACAGACAGCTGAAAATTGTAGGTTAGTTAACCGCGTACAATAATTCCTAAGTTACACTCTCTAATTATATTATACCTTGTTCGCACTACACTAAATATTATATAAATGAGAAGATATCGTTAAATTCTGAAACGATTCTTTATTATGAGTTTAATAATTCTTGTCAACAAAGTTTTTTCTTTACGGAGATACAAAAGTCTATAGTATTAGAAGTAATCGATTATCGATCGGATTCAGGGTTATATACTATTTTAGTTATGATTTTGTATTTCTTTAAACACAGGGAGTGAAGGTTCTTTCAACTGTTAGTAAGGTCAGAAAATGCATAAATAGGATTACAAGGTATTACAATATAGTATTAAGTTCTTATTAAATATTATTTAAAATAAGTGTAGTTTTACCGTCCGCTGGGCATCGTGACTCGGTAAGGCAGTGTACAACTAACCTCGTCGTAGTGTTTGGTCAATAACGGAATGCAGATGAATTAATCCTCGCCAGTCTTCGCTCCAAGTTCGAAATAAAAGTTGAATTCTTGGTCCTGGGATGATGCAGAAATGCTGCTCCTTTTGTTCACCAATGTCCGAGTTATGTGGTTACGTGTTTCAATGAATTTCGTGTCCGACCACGCTTTTTTTATTGAATTGTGGAAACTGATGTTCAAGTATAATTTTGTGTTTTATTTTCGTTCTTTATAATATTGGATTATGTAACTCTATTCAGGTAGTTATTTCTCCGCTTTGGTTGATTAATTAAGTTAATATTTGCTCATTATATCGAGTTTTACTATTAGAGTTCTTCACTTAGATTTTCTGTCAATTTTCATGTACAGGTTTATGATTGTTCGGTTATAAAAGACGGTTGAATGTCAGTGAACCATACTATGGTGATTTATTACTTAATTTGTTTCCCAATTGTATTGTTTAATTTTAATTTAATTTAATCTTTTCTGAGTGCATCCAAACTAAACCGTCTTCGTTCAATAATCGAATCAACAAATTTTATATCTCTCGTCGTCCTTGACAACCATCCTGTCTACTCTTATTGGATATTATATTATACTATAACCATTATCATACAATGTTCTTACACTCATCAAAATAATCCTTTACTAAATTTCCATTATATCCTATTATAATTTTCATATCGTTTGTTACTAAATTTTATATATTTTGCTATCGTTTCCTCTTAATCTACTTACTCTAACAAGTATTATTTTTCTGTTACAAAACATTACCTTTCGGTATCATTGCACTATTGCATTTTGCGAATTTATTTAAATTGAATGTATTTATCTGTTATTAGCAATTATTATTAACTTCTCCTAACTCATTAGATTCTATTTAGTATTTTTTTACAAATTTCTTTACCTAACCTTTCTGACCTGACTTACTATACAATGTTACTGGTTTTTAGGCCTATCATTACACTTTTATCTGCTTCTGATTTTAATTTGTTACTACCTGCATTATTATAGAATCCTTCATTTGTTTATGATATGATTACACTAAACCCTTTTGTATCTCGTTAACAACTATAGCCTTTCTGGCCCAGTTTACAATTATAATCAGCCTACTATCTAAGTACATGTATACAAACATTTAAGTATATAAAGTTTAACAAAAGCTCTATATGATATATTGATAACACATAAAATGAAATTAATTGGTAATTAATTAATGAGTTTAACAACAGCTCTATAATGATATATTGACAACACATAATAATTAGTTACTTGGTATTCTATTAAAAGAATTACTCCACTTACTACACACAAAAAATAACATAACTATCATGATAATAATACAACATGATACAACGTAATAACAGGTACATTTTTATGAAATAAATCATGTAATAATTACTCATTCTCCTCTCATTTAAAACATCAATTATTATAAACAGTCTAAGTTAGTTTTTACATTATTTGTCAATGTATATTGTTTACACCTTTCACTGAACTTTGAAGTTTGTATTTATTAATATTATTAATTTTTTTTCTTTCTACCTTGTATTCTTATTGGGGATAATTCATTTATTCAATAATGGGTTGGGTTTCTGACCTTTTTCGAGTATGGATAATTATTATTTTTATTTTATTTTAAAACTTATAAATTTATTTATGTAACGTAGGGGACCATATTTTCGTTACGTTACATATGCTTCCCCTCCAAAAGAAGTTTAGTTTACCTGAATATAATTTGGGTCAAAATAAACTTATATTTTTTCATGCCTTGGAATACCCTCCTTTTATTCATTGTAAAGTTTTAATGTTAATTGGTTGGATTTATGAATATAACATTTTTGACTAGTATTCACCTTTTTCTATTGGATGGAAATTGATTAACGATATAAATTCTCTTGCTTTGTTTCTTTTAAACATTACTTGACAATGATTGGTCACAATAATCAGTAAAAATTAGTTTTAACACTCTCCTATTTCTATTTACTTCTACAAATGCGTTTCTCCATTGATCTTCTGTCAGCTATCTTCCTTCTGTTTTCTTCCTTCATACTTTTGGAATCTGATGTCAATCTTCGCAGCGGTTTTATTATCCCTTAAATATTCAATTTCCCTAAAATTCCCTAACATGTGAGCTGAGACAGTTCAGAGAGGCACTTTTTCTTCATACTCTGCTGGCCATACTACACTTCAACATAATACTGCTGGAATTCATCTACAGACAGTTATAAAAAATAAAATAATATCATAATAGTCTCTTCATTTGACTAATAATAAACATCTTTGGGATTCTTTACGCTGTCGCGTTTTACATTTAATTATATATATTTCTTTTTCTTCTTGATTTCTTCTTATTTTCAGTAGATATTTTCAGATATAAATTTTTTGACAGTCATTATTTGTAAACACCTTTGACCTTCTTTCTTGTGACAGATGTTCTCCGTACTATTTCTTCCTTTATCATTTTGATTTCCAAGAAATTCTAAATTGTATTTGCATTAATTATTATCATTCTTCATTTTCATCGTAACTATAGTCATTAAATTATCCATTGTTCTTCTTATTTTACCTTCTTGTCTGATCACATTACCATTAATTGTTTTGATATATATTTTTTCTTATTCCATTTTAAATCATGTTGTTTATAAATAATTATGTAATCTGTTCTTCAATTCTCTTGGCGTTTTGTCATTTATCTTAAATCACATTGTTTCTAAGTATTTTGAGTAATTTTTCTTATATAGTTTTTTTATTTTGGGGGGTTTATTCTTAATATATTTAAAATAATTTCTTCTTAATAATATAGTAAGACGTTCTTACTTATTTTAGGATTTTGTGGTTTTTATTTTTTTTTCATTAGTTTTATTTGGTTCCTTCTCTCCAATGGGTTGCTTGGTCGGTTCTCAGAAAATCAGTCCCCTTTTTCTGGTTGACTATTTCTTGTTTTAACCATGGTCCATTAATTCAGGTACCCCTTTTCCTCGGATTACTGCAGAGCTCGTAATGATTTTTGTCCTTCTTACATACCTCTCTTTCATCTGGTATTGTAACTCTGCTGATACGAAGTCTTCATTTAAGTCACGGTTTTCCGTCATAGTTAGATCCTTTTTAACTAGCAGGTATTGTATCTCCTCTAACCTAACATAATCACTCATATATACTACCATTCCATTCCCTTTGACCTCTGGATTATTTACCCAATGTTTTACTGGTATATTCCGTATTAAAGATATAACGGATATTGTCTGATATTCTTTGATCGTTGACATATTTAATTGAGATCTAAACGTATTTAAGTTTTTCTTTATTATTTTATGGTGGTTTACTTTTGACATTTTTATTAAGTTTTTCTATAATTCTTAACTTTACTTAACTCCCTTTGTTTATTAATGGGGATGTTAAATGCATTAATTAATCCACCCTTCCTCATCTCCAATTCTTCCTTTGTATTTAATATTTTTTTCTACGTAATTTTCTTATTTTCTTGGTCTTCTTTTCCATGGTTTGGACATACTCTTTATTTTTTCTAAATTTATTTTCAGATAGCAATGCATTTTGGTCTTCTCTAATTTTTATTTCCTTCCTGCTCTCTTCTGTTTTCGGACTTACTTTAATACCTTCGGAAGTGCTGTCTAGTGTTTTATTCAGATTCTTGAAACACCTATCCATTTGTTTCATTAATGTTTCATGGTGTCTCTGGTTATCTTCTCTAATACTTTCTTTAACGTTATCAATTTTCTCCATCATTAGCCTCATCATTTCTCGCCAATTTGGTTCCCCTCTGGCTTCCGCTTTATCTGGTTGGTCCCCTTGGGCATCCTCTTCAACTATTTCCTTTTCCCTGTCCATAACGACTTCAGTTTCTTCTTTATCACCTATCTGTTGTTCCATTTCACTGTCCGTGACTACTTCTATTTCTTCTTCCATTTGCATGTTTGATTGTTCTAAGTTTTTATTATTTGGTATTCCTTTGAATTCTTCTATTTGGTTATGTTCCTTCCTCCAATACACATATCTTCTCTGGATAGTTCAAACATGACCATTATCCATTCCCTTAATTATGCGTTTTCCGTTTGTATTGGGTTTCCTGGTTGTCTTATTAATTGTCTCCATTTTCGTATTCCTCCTGAGTATATTGCTCTGTCACCTGTGCGTATACTCCCGTTCTTTCGTTTTTCATTTGTGTTTCATTATTGTCCCATCTTTCCCAATCTTCTTCAGTCATTCTTTCCTCATTGTTATCGTCTTTTTCGTGGGCTGTCCCTATAGTCTCTTCTTTATTACACCTGTCGTCTAATTCCCACATTTCATCATAAATATCTCTCAATGTCATTTTGTCGTTTGGTGTTCCCATTGCATTCGCACGACTCATCTGGCTCGTTCGTGATCAGTGGTATTCTTCTTAATGTACTTCATCTCCTTGCTGAATTTTTTAAATAGCACTGTCATCCATTCCGCGTAACTTAATCGTCTCTCTTGTTCGGGCATTTTCGTTTCCTGTTGTATCATAGCTCTTTGTCGCATTTCTGTGCCTCTACTTCGACCTACCTCTGGTATTATGCATTTTTTGTCTCCAACAGTTGCCTGCTCGAGTTAAGTAATATTTATAAAATCAACGTTTTACTTAACTTAAGCCCTACAAAAGTTGAGCGCCAATTTATAACTTTATAAATTTATAAGTTTTTTCTTTACGGAGATACAAAAGTCTATAGTATTAGAAGTAATCGATTATCGATCCGATTCAGAGTTATATATTATTTTAGTTATGATTTTGTATTTCTTTAAACACAGGGAGTGAAGGTTCTTTCAACTGTTAGTAAGGTCAGAAAATGCATAAATAGGATTACAAGGTATTACAATATAGTATTAAGTTCTTATTAAATATTATTTAAAATAAGTGTAGTTTTACCGTCCGCTGGGCATCGTGACTCGGTAAGGCAGTGTACAACTAACCTCGTCGTAGTGTTTGGTCAATAACGGAATGCAGATGAATTAATCCTCGCCAGTCTTCGCTCCAAGTTCGAAATAAAAGTTGAATTCTTGGTCCTGGGATGATGCAGAAATGCTGCTCCTTTTTTCACCAATGTCCGAGTTTTGTGGTTACGTGTTTCAATGAATTTCGTGTCCGACCACGCTTTTTCTATTGAATTGTGGAAACTGATGTTCAAGTATAATTTTGTGTTTTATTTTCGTTCTTTATAATATTGGATTATGTAACTCTATTCAGGTAGTTATTTCTCCGCTTTGGTTGATTAATTAAGTTAATATTTGCTCATTATATCGAGTTTTACTATTAGAGTTCTTCACTTAGATTTTCTGTCAATTTTCATGTACAGGTTTATGATTGTTCGGTTATAAAAGACGGTTGAATGTCAGTGAACCATACTATGGTGATTTATTACTTAATTTGTTTCTCAATTGTATTGTTTAATTTTAATTTAATTTAATCTTTTCTGAGTGCATCCAAACTAAACCGTCTTCGTTCAATAATCGAATCAACAAATTTTATATCTCTCGTCGTCCTTGACAACCATCCTGTCTACTCTTATTGGATATTATATTATGCTATAACCATTATCATACAATGTTCTTACACTCATCAAAATAATCCTTTACTAAATTTCCATTATATCCTATTATAATTTTCATATCGTTTGTTACTAAATTTTATATATTTTGCTATCGTTTCCTCTTAATCTACTTACTCTAACAAGTATTATTTTTCTGTTACAAAACATTACCTTTCGGTATCATTGCACTATTGCATTTTGCGAATTTATTTAAATTGAATGTATTTATCTGTTATTAGCAATTATTATTAACTTCTCCTAACTCATTAGATTCTATTTAGTATTTTTTTACAAATTTCTTTACCTAACCTTTCTCACCTGACTTACTATACAATGTTACTGGTTTTTAGGCCTATCATTACACTTTTATCTGCTTCTGATTTTAATTTGTTACTACCTGCATTATTATAGAATCCTTCATTTGTTTATGATATGATTACACTAAACCCTTTTGTATCTCGTTAACAACTATAGCCTTTCTGGCCCAGTTTACAATTATAATCAGCCTACTATCTAAGTACATGTATACAAACATTTAAGTATATAAAGTTTAACAAAAGCTCTATATGATATATTGATAACACGTAAAATGAAATTAATTGGTAATTAATTAATGAGTTTAACAACAGCTCTATAATGATATATTGACAACACATAATAATTAGTTACTTGGTATTCTATTAAAAGAATTACTCCACTTGCTACACACAAAAAATAATATAACTATCATGATAATAATACAACATGATACAACGTAATAACAGGTACATTTTTATGAAATAAATCATGTAATAATTACTCATTCTCCTCTCATTTAAAACATCAATTATTATAAAACAGTCTAAGTTAGTTTTTACATTATTTGTCAATGTCTATTGTTTACACCTTTCACTGAACTTTGAAGTTTGTATTTTTTAATATTATTAATTTTTTTTCTTTCTACCTTGTATTCTTATTGGGGATAATTCATTTATTCAATAATGGGTTGGGTTTCTGACCTTTTACGAGTATGGATAATTCTTATTTTTATTTTATTTTAAAACTCTTATAAATTGATTTATGTAACGTAGGGGACCATATTTTCGTTACGTTACATATATATATATATATATATATTGCGACAACACAAATTACTAAACTATTGGCGCATAGGATATGATAGTATGTGTATTTCAAATTACAAGTCTATATTGGAGGGTTTAAGATTATTTATTGTACAAACACAAGTTATAGTTTATATGGTATATTTGAAATGTACAGAATGTAATGTTTGATATAGAGTCTTTCTTTTAAAATGTTAAATAATGTTCATACGCAAAACGTGATACGTTACATAAGAAGACTCCCACGATGATGTTGTTGAAGAGAAAGGCCGGTCTTTGCGGTATAGATGGTTCGTCAGGTGTGGCTTACAAATGACAGACGTTTCACCAGAAACGTTTACAGCTGGGCTGGCGTCCTGTAACAGCTGGGCTGGTCCTATAACAGCTGGGCTGGTGTCCTATAACAGCTGGGCTGGTGTCCTATAACAGCTGGGCTGATGTCCTATAACCGCTGGGCTGATGTCCTGTAACAGCTGGGCAGGTGTCCTATAACAGCTGGGCTGATGTCCTATAACAGCTGGGCTGATGTCCTATAACTCCCACGATGAATCCGACACTTCGCACACACAACGGTACTACGGATTTTATTTCTCGCAAAACTTATATAGAGTTTAAGACCAAGTAATATCTCAGGTGACAGTGAGTTTAATCTAATAACGGTATATTGAGCTTATACCTCTCCGGCTTCTTCAAGTGTTCTCGCGAATACGAAGGTCTACCGCGATCAGCAGACCACCCTATGAGGAAATCTTGCACTAGCACGGAAACGTCTTGATGGAACTATTGCGTAACAATTAATGATACTGTTACACTCACTTCTTACACACGTAATATTACAATATTAATATCGTGTGTAAAGATATACAATCAATTGTTATGCGTCACACGCGTTACTATCCCCGAAAAGTCTTAACAGATCCTTGCAAGCGGTAGAGTCTTGTACAAGGATTGTATGTACCGTTCGCGGTAGCAGCAGTGAAGAACTGCTTGTAATTTTTCGCACAATGCGTTAAAACACTGATGCGTGCAAATGTACTACACACACAGTTCTGAGTCTTCCCGTTTCACTAACGACGAATAGTTTTTACAACATCTTGCAAGCGGTAGAATCTTGTACAAGGAGTCCACGTTCCGTTCGCGGTAGATGGCGTCGAAGAACTATCGTAATTATACGCGTAATGCGTTTAAACACTACTGTGTGCAGATGTACTACATACACAGTTCTGAGCCTTCCCGTTTCACTAACTACGAATAGTCTTTACAACACCTTGCAAGCGGTAGAATTCTTGTACAAGGAGTGCACGACCCGTTCGCGGTAGATGGCGTAGAAGAACTGCCTGTGTAACGACAGGCTTAAGAAAATTTCCAACCACCAGTCAGCATTCTATTGGTGGATGGAAGTCACATGGTTAGTAAAAAGTGACCATGCACTTTTCATGCAGTAGAGTGCATTTACTTTGTAACAGCATGCATAGCGGTAATCAGACTACTCGTATCTCATGCATGACTGCCTACATACTAATAATATACATGAACGTAAACAATAGTCCAACAGGTATAGGGATTGTAGCGATACACATGTCTCAGTTCAGCTAATGTCAAAACAACGATAATACTTCACGCACCGCCCGGGAACGTTTCCCACTCGCGCACGCGCGCACATTTCCACTAACACAGTACATGAATAACCATAAATAATAATGCACAGTTATTCTAAACTAAACCCTTAACCTTACTAAATACAATTGATAACAACCCAACTTAACCATCTACCAATATAATATGAATGTCCATTGTCTGTGTAATATATGAACTTGCCCCGCCTATCATGATCCTGTGATTCGTTGCAATATATATATATATATATATATATATATATATATTGTTTACACCTTCATGTACCCTGTCCGACTGATATTGGCTGAACCTGATTCCCTGTCTGAATTATAAGTGGGATAATCGATTATCATGACTCGTGTCTTAAAATGATTCAACTTAAAAACTCTAATCTCTACCACATTTGTCTGACCTTAAGACTATTTTTTTTTTTTTTTCAGAGCTGTCAGGAGCATAAGAAGCATTGAAGAACGTGAGAACATGCGAATGTGCTTTGTGAGAAATCTCGAGCAACTGGTAGAGCAGGCGTTATAAGAGTTTTCTACGGCTACGGCCGCTCTCACAAACTGTACACCAAAGGGTCTGTTGTACCAACTATTTAAGTAACCTTTTTAGTTTTTTGTGTTACTTTCCCACTGCAAAGCACAGAATGCATCCGCCTTATTACCACTTCACCTTGTTTTATTTTGCAGTTTATACCTTTATCACTTTTACCATGTTTTTTTTATGATGTCGCCTAAAGATACCTAAATAGTCCACTGTCTTTTATAACGTGCAAACCCTCTGTCCTATTAAACCTTTAGCTCCAATAACTAGCTTTCTGATTATTCAAAATTTATATTGAGGCTCCAAAATGTGTATTTTTCATGGAGTTGTCGGTCATGTAATTGGAGACCTGTTCGTCCAATGCTACCACAACTTGTTCGTCCGTGAAGACAAGCATGTAAAGGTAATCGTCATTATTAAAAAAATAGTGCCCTGAATAACACTCTTAAAAAATCTTGAAGAATGTTAAAGGTATTTCGCATCCCTGTCTCAAAACCTACTTAAATCTGCGTTAATATAAATTTTGAACAAAATAGGTTCTATGTGATACCCTTACCTTAAACCACTTGTTATTGCACAGTTTGGGTTTCAGCCTCTTCAACGATTTTTTGCCATTCAACTCTCTCATTACATAGCCTTCTCCATCTTCTTAGCCCAATATTCATCAGATCCTCCTTAAAATCCTCGACCCATCTCTTCCTTGGGCCTTCCTCCTTATCTTCTACATACTGGTTTTCATTCTAGAATTTTTCTTGGATTTTAGTGATGTTCCATCCTCATTGTGTGTCCCAGCCAGGCTATCCTTCTATTGCAAAGTCTTGGAAACCTTATTCCCAATTTTAATAGTACTTACACACGCCTCACAAAAGTTACGTACTGCTGTAATCAAGCGCGGATCCACGGTGGAGAAATGGGGGAAATTTCCCCCAACCCCTAAACGGTAGTATCAGACGAAATTCTTTTGTCTTGTGACTGTAGAATGGTTTTGTGACTGTGAATTCGATAGTGTATAAAATTAACATCACGTTATGTAGATTCATGGTTTACTTTAAAGTGTAACTGTGCCTTACTGCCATGTTAATTTTTGATTGTTACATAACTTAAATACTGTGTATTTTAAAATGTAAAGTGAATATTATTAAAAGAACAATGAACTGATAAATACAGATATGACTTTATACTCGTATATTAATAAAATTTGTTGTGTTGGTAGTAACACTGTATTTGTATCTTCACTCATTCCTGTCATATATATATTTTAGACATAATGGTCCAGCTTTTTACAAAAGTTAAATCCCCCCAAAATAAAAATTACTAGCTCTTTCCGCCCCTGGCTGTAATGTAAGCAGCACTAATACCAGCTTGGTGCTTGACTGGCTAGCGCTTTATACGACTCACACGCAAAGAAAATTTGGACGAAGGCCCATGACTGGTCAGATAAGGCTGGACCACAAGACCTCTTAAAAACTGAAAATCCAGTAAAAGGAAACAAGCCTTGGGGCTGGACATCAGTTTGATTTATTTGTTGGCTTTACACCCAGCGCGCCTATGAAGACCGATATCGACATATTAGTCTCATTACAGGTGGTATCAGTGGAGACTATCAACCAGTAGAAATAGTTTCCTAATTAGGTATGTACACGCGCTTAACGCTTTCCAATAACACGCCATTTTATATCCGTCATTATTTTTCTTTTTGCGCAATCGTAGTTGTTTGTACAGTTCCTTTATCATGTCGATTACTCTTACTTTTCTTGTGGTGGTGTGGAGACAACGTCGATTATACTTACTATCAGTGGTGACTTGTCTTTAATTGCCGTGAGTACATTTTCTAATCTAATTCAATGTTATTAGCAGGTTTCATCGGCCCTGTTCAGAATCTATACTTGCTCAGCTACGACAAAATGCGGAGTAGATCCTTAAGCGTCTTCTACCTTGAGCTGCTGCTGCTTCAACAATTAATTTTAATGTTTCGGCTTTTTTTCTTTGAGAAGTTTGAGGCTTGTCCCAAAGGACAAGTCTCAGGCTGATCTGGGGCAAGCCTATTTCAGCCGTATGGAAAAATGAGAAGAGTCGCAAGCCAGAGCCAGGTGGTGAAGAAAGTGGAGGCACTCAGGAGAAAGAGTAGTGCGTGGATGTGTATTAGTGTGTTAATGTAGTGTGCAGAGCCAATCGGGTGTTGGAAGAGGCTGATGGAAGTGCCAAAATAAAAAATTAAAAATGTCAGCTAAGACGGGGTCGTGTAGATGGAGGGAAGCGTGAGAGTGTCGTCAATGTATAGGCGGGGGACAGAATGGAGAGGGTTAAAGAGAGGCTCAGCAGATAGGGAAAATTAAGGAATGATGAGATCAAGAAATATGCAAGATAGAGTGTGTATGCAGGGTGGATTTAGATATTCCTCTGTCGGCGAGGGTATCTGGGAGGAGGCCCATCGGCAATAGAAAGAAGACGATTAATGAGGAAGGAAGTCTGCGGGAGTTACGGATAGTTCTATTGATGGAAGCTGCAATAAACTGGAAGGAAGCGCGCAGCTTTCTATTTCGTATTTCCAGTTTAATTTATATAGGAAGGCGTCTAGGTTAGAAAGAGTTTGTTGAGGAAATACAGATCGTTGTTCTGGTTTCGGTTTTAAGAGGGCTACGGTAGTACAGTCGAAGGGCTCGTCGTTCAGTGATTCTGTAGGAATTGAGACGGGCAGGATCGGCAGTTAGAAGGATGGGATGAGCGTAAATCATGATAGGACGGAGACAGGCTGTGTAGATACGGCTGAGTAACACGCAGCAGCTACGATCGTTGCTCCTGAGCACTTAAAGAGATCGAATTCGTTGGCGGGCTACGTTTCAGATTTGTTTGATATGTGGTCGCCAAGTAAACTGGGGGTCAAGCGTCAAGCCTAGATATTTGCAGACACGCTCGTTATTACTGTAGAAGGGCCTACGTGGAATGAATATTTGTAGAAGTGATTCATGTTACGACCATGTTTCGCCTTATCACGTTAATCACATAATGTGGGTGTGTATATATATATATATATATATATATATTTATAATTTGTGATGTTATTCAATTTGTTACTTCTGCAAGTAGTATAATTTTGTATATTCTTTTTAACACCTGACGCACGTTTCACTGAAAAATATCAGTATCATCAGAGGTTTGTAAGTGATATATATATATATATATATATATATATATATTGTAACGATATAAGACTCTGTCGTCTTTGTAAAATGTGTATATCGTGTGTTCGCCTCACACGTGTGGCCGTTACTTTATGTTCACATTGACGATGTCCGCAGCGATCCTTCGAATTACCAGTACCCTCGAGTGGAATCCTTACCTGTTCTTCTATAAGTGTTGTATTTCCCGGGTGGCGCCAAATTGTTTTAACTGAAAATAATTAAAAATAGAAAATAGGACGATTGAGCGTTTGTGGCTATGACGGTATGGTGAATTCAATTATTCCCGCCGCGTGCGAATTGATTATGTAGTTCTCAGAGTTTCCGATGTCTAGCGTTTACCGCCACTGTCGCTTGTCCCTAGTTTACACAAATCATATAACACAATTTCCTATGGAATAAAGAACAGTGGTTACGACTCTGTACTGGTTTATTAAATTGTGATTAATAATTATTTAGTATTATACAATAATTATATTTTGTTATTAAACAAATTTGCTCCGGCAGTGAGACAATTATTCTCAAGGCTTGGCGAAATCGATTTTGAACGATTTTAGTTAGTCAGACATGGCGTCTACAGAAATGTTTATTTTTTACAATTTTCGTTCAATAAATCTGGATTCTTTTGGTTTACGAAAAAGGATCAGTTATGATTACAATAAAGTACACTACCTTACATTACTGGTACTTATATACTATAAGGAGTAATTACAAATTTGTTCGTGAAGTGTTATAAAGTGTGTTTCAAGAGTTCGTAATTTTTGTACAGGTTATTTTTCTCGTTCACATAAGTTTCGTGTTTTGTTTTTCAATTAATCTTTGAAAGAAATAAGATCATCAGTTTATAGTGAGAGTTCAAAGTGTAGTGAAAAAAATTAAAGAGAATTTTTAATTTGAATTCGGGTAATTGAGCAATACTTATCAATCAGTTGACTTAATGTGTAGTGTCATTCAGTTGAATTAGGTTGGGTGATCGTTTGGGTCTTCAATCTTCAATCATCTTGGAATTCAATCACGCCTAGCGTCTTTTTCGTATTAGTTGATCGAATTTAATTAATTTGGAATTAATTAATCTGGTCTGTTGCCTAGGTTGAATGTATTAGTTCCTCATCAGGTAGTTTGGTTCTTCATTTTAATAAATTTGGTTACTTTTGGTTGTTTTAAATTAAAAATTACGCCATTTACGGCTTGGCGTCTATTCCTCTTGAGCGTCACTTCGGAATTAACAGTTTCTAACGGAATATTCATAAATAACGTTCAGTTGTAACTGATTGATTCTGATTGGCTATTCATGACTTAAGCCCATTGTTAGAATATTTGAATTTTTATTCAAAATGATTAAATATCTTCTGATTGCTATTATTCTTCGGTCTTCTTTTTTAAGTATTACATATTATCACAACTGTTCGTATTTTCTTTCAAAGATCATTTTGACATTCCACAAAGCTGGGTTTGCTTATGTATTATGTTTTGACAGTTATGTTTATATTATTTAATTACATTTCTTTCTTATTTTATGTTTTTAATTTAACACTTATCTCTTAAAATGATTCACTAATTATCATTGACTAGTTACTTGCCTTGGATTTCCTAATATCATAGTTAATTACTTACAATTTGTTGTCATTGGTTTCTTACAGTTAGGCATTTCATAGGACTAGGTAGTAATTGCCTATATTTTCTTATTTTATACAAATTACATATTATTTTACCATTATACATGTTTTGTTTTGTGTTACAAGTGATTTGTATATTTGCTGAATTGTTTTGGGTCTGTTTTATTATAATTGTACGTTTTCATTATTTTACAAATTATGGTTTGTCTATTATTTTCTAACTGCCTTTCCAGTATTATTAGATTTATATTAATTTATCTTTTTTCTTATTTATATTGACATTGTTTATAATTGGTCTATTATTTACTATTCTCTGTAAAATATAACGTAACATTTAGGCTTATGGTCTGTATAACTCCTTCAGCCATATTCATATTCATAAACTTAATCAAACAATTCTTTATCAGTTATTATGCTACTTTTGTTTACAATTTTTTACTTCTTATTTATTTTTTGGTGATAAACATCACCACACCATTTACTTTAGTTAATTAACTATCCCTTAGAACATAGGATATTTATTGGTTTTGCATTTCTATTCTTTACTATATTTTTCTATTCTAATCTTTACTAGCTAACAATGGTAACACTAACATTTTGACTCTTCCTGGGATTTTTTCCTTGAATATCCTTGTATTCCTCATCTACAATTAATCTTAATCCTAATAGTAACAATATCCTTATTTACTAACACTGCTCACCATTAACCTTTAGTGTTTATCACTGGTTTTTGGGCGTCTATCCCTATCAA
The DNA here is from genome assembly GCA_034769895.1 of Magicicada septendecula. Taxonomy (NCBI): domain Eukaryota; kingdom Metazoa; phylum Arthropoda; class Insecta; order Hemiptera; family Cicadidae; genus Magicicada; species Magicicada septendecula. Next base: position 955,534,789 of record CM068367.1, read on the forward strand.
TAGGGTTTCTATTTATTTTGTGAGGTTTACACTTACACTTTGGACTTTTTATATTATTTAAGTGTTACTAGTGGGTATTCCCTAACATTAAATTCTTGTTCTCACTTACTCATGTTCACTATCTAACCATCTCTCACTTTACAATGGTTAGTTATACTGTTAACAAGTTCATATTATAGAGCTATTTATAATATTTACTCTCTATTTATTTGGTTAGTGTACTTTTAGTTTGTCATTAATTTATTGGATTTTAATACTTATCATTTACATTAGTTGATACTAATAATTATTCTTTTACATTTATTATTTATTGGTTTCTTTTTACATTAATTTATTTGAGTGTAACATTTCTTCTTTTCTGTTCTATATTATTCGTTTGTGTCTTTTCATTTCTTCTCATTTTCTTTCATTTTATTTCATTTATATGTCCTATCACTGGGGTTGGGGCTTGTTCTACCAACTCACTTATTTTATTTGTTTTTATATCTCCTATCACTTGTATTGGGGCTGGTTCTACCTTCTCACTTACCATCTATTGGGTTATTATGGTTAAATCGCATTGTACTATCGTTTTTTCAAGTTTTGTTTCGTTGCTTGCTACATTTCTCTTATCAGAGGTTACTTTTATTATTACCTTTATTTGTTTGATCGCATAATTATGTTAATTGCCCATTCCTTTATCTCTGATTCATCCCTTTTTATTCATAATGTTAATCATTTAGTATTTTATACTTATCATGTTGCTTCATAAATGTATGTTAAAGAAATGTACCCTTACAATATATATATATATATATATATATATATATATATTTATATTTTAATAATAATAAAACTTTTTACAAGAACATATTTTTTATTATTTTGTAAATTTACAAATGTTTTGATAGTAATCCAACTATCATCATAAGATATAACTTAAATTAATAAATTCAAACATTTTTTTAAATTAATTGTTCAAAAGAGCTGTTTTAGATGTAGACTAAATTTAATGTTTTCATGTGAATATAAAATACGCTAAACGCATGCGGTGTGGGTCATAACACAAAATGAATGCGGCAAGATTCATAGTGCTGAAATGCAGTTTCTTCGAAATACTTTAAATTATACACATTGCAAGATAGAATAAGGAATTAGGATATCAGAGCAGAACTCGAAGTAAATATTTCATAAATGAAATTATTTCAACTTACAGAAGTCAATTCTACAAAGGATGACAGAGGATCGATTGACGAAAGCGGCGCTGAACTATAAACCTAGAAGAGACTGGTAGAAGAGACGTGGGTCGCCCAAGGATGAGATGGGTGCCGGAAGTGGTTTCTATAACCTAATCCTTGAAGAGAAGAAGAAGGAGAATATATATATATATATATATATGTATATATGCACATATGTATACACACATACGCACACGTAATCTTAGAAAAATTGTACAGTAGTTTGAGGTTTCGGGAAGAGTATGCCGAAAGGAGCAATGAAATCCTTCAAAAATTCAATTTGTATTTAAATCCCGGAAGAACGTACAAACCTAAATTTATTGTCGTTAATGTTACATTGTTACATTACCATTACAAGATATATGAGCACAACTCGTCGCACGCAGCTCACGCAGCAATGGAGCGAAACAACGCAGATATAACGCACAGTGACACAATATCCATGCAATATTGAGTTTACACACTTTCAACTGCCAAAATGTAGTAAAGCCACAAAATGTTATCGAGGATAGCGAGTCCGTAAAACATACTTTTGCTAAGCAACCTGCAATCAAGAAAATTATCCATCAAGTGAATCAAGAAAAGTATCCATCCAGTGTAAGAGGTGCAGAGAGCATAAGAACCTAAAACACTGTGGAAACACTAAATCAGGACGGTCAAGTGAAATGGCCCATTGTAGCTAACAACTACATAAATTGTGGTTGTATAACAAATCTTTATAAAAATTGTGAAGATGGAAAACCACTCATCTCACATTCTCTGAGGTTATTAAACTTTAGTAAGCCTAATTTAATAATTACGTAAATAAAAAATTAAATATCGGCTGAAATGAGATTTCTCAGGCACGTAGTAGGGTATAGTCTCCATGATATACGGAGATACACAGATATACGGCCAGAACTGAATATCATGAGTATACTCGACATGATTGCCCAGTATCGGCTCTTTGGTGGTAACATCTTTGCCGAATGGGCAACTGCCGCATCTCCAAACAACTATGGAACTATAAGTCGAAGGGACGGAGAGGTGTGGGACGTCCGAGGAAGCGCTGGAGTAAACAGTTCTTTGACTGAGACCGGAACAAACCATCCTTGATTTAATCCTTGCAGATAATAATGATGAAAAAATTAAATGCGGTCATGAGAATCTATACGTGTGAACTAAAATTACTCGTGTCACCAATTCGACATCAGTTATAGGATATATGGCCTGAAATACGAGACATTATATGCCTGAAAATAAAGTGGACCTTTCTGATCGATATGCGGCCCCACATACGTCTGACATATATTAGATATACATCTCGTACACACATACACACACACACACACACACACACACACACCACATCATTTTACTCACTTGTCAGGTGTTTTTGTGACGTTGCTCTGTAAGTTGGAGTGAATACGTTTTGTTATCTCGCTCTTTGACTCCAGCTGCCAAATACACGTATGATTCTCCTGCAGCAGAGTTACTCAGTCCTTAGCTAATTACATTTCCATTACAGCAGCGGGTGACCTTTGAAATTTCATCAATGGGTAACCTGTGCCTGTAGGGAAAATTATATAGGCCTAATTGTAAAGCAGTCGACACCACAGCTACCAATTCACGTAACTTAGTGATTCAACACAAAGTGTTGCCTATGTCTGCACATTCATAAAGCCATACAGGTCTACAGCAGATCTGTAGCTAATTGAAAGCTTCTGTGTTTAGTACAATACTATAAAACATGAATAAACCTAGTAAAAAATCAATGAATCAATAATAATATAATATCATGTAACTTTATGTAACGTGAAATATAATTTGTTATGTTATTCAGTTTGTTTCTTTTGCAAGTAGTATAATTTCGTATATCCTTTTTTTAATATACTAATATAAAAGAATATACGAAATTATACAACTTGCAGAAAAAACAAATTGAATAACATCACAAATTATATAATTACTGAAAGAAACGTCGAACTACTTATATAGAAAATTATGTTAAATATGTATATAATATTAATAATTAATATTCTGTAAAATAAAATTTGTTATAACCTATGTTTATCACTTCTTCCGTTATTGCAATTTCAAACGAGAGTTATATTTTCTTTAATATTCAGTATATTCTTATGTATGTTCTTTTCATTACAATTTGTTAAATGCATATCGTTTAATATACTACCTCATTAATAACATTACTAAACTCATATAGTTTATTTTTAAACTTTAAACATTTAAACACACACACACATTTTAGTTAATCAAGTTTCTGTTCAAAAATTTGTTGAATATTTTAAAGAATATTTTTTTATTGAATATTATGAAGTGCTTTCGAGTAGCCGTCTTCACAAATGCAGATATCTTCCGTGATCACAGCTACACTAATCAATATAATAAGACTGATCTTATTGTGCAAACTTACTAACTTTTTCAGAATTAAACATAAATATGTTCCTGAAATTAGCTAGATCAATACAACGGCTGTTGAGGTTTCGAGGAGCTAAATGGAAAATCCGCTGAAATAGAACGAATGTAAATACTAGCAAAACTAAGTACATGATAACTTCTTCATCAGAAAGGAGAAGAAGTTTGTAAAAAGTAAGCGTAGAGATAATTCATTCAATGCGGTCAATATGTTCAGGTACCTTGGTAACATGATAGATAATGAAGGGATCATGAACACGACAATACATGACAGGATACAAATTGGAAATGTAGCATAATATTCAGAGAAACAAACTCATTAGTCACAACACAAAAATAAAAATATATAAGACACTTAATAGACCGGTTGCTAGTTAGGGTGGTGTGACGTGGACACTAGCAGAAAAGGGACAAGAAACACTGACAAGGTTTGAAAAAAAGATTGTTCGACGTGTTGATAGCCCAGTTAAGGAAGGTGATGAATGGAGGATAAGAAATAATCAGGAGATAAATGAGCTATAGAAGCATAAAATCTTCGTAAGATTCGTAAAGGCTCTCCGAGTATAATGGATAGGTCATGTAGAATGGCTAAATGATAAGCGAATACAAAAAAAAGCCTCCGGGAACAGGTGTATAAAAGCAGGAAGAGGGATCTATCTAGGAGAAGACGGTTGGAAGATGTGGTGAAAGATCTATAAAGAATGGATGTGAGATGACAACGGGTAGGAGACATTGAAGAATATCGGTGTTAGAAGTGTTAAAGAAAAAGAGAAGCTGGGTTTTGTTGAATGAGTACAATAATTTTCGTCAACAACAGTGAAAAGTGCATTAAAAATGTCAGACATTATATGCTCTCTCGTGTATGATATGAAGTTATACAAATATAGCAAAAAACTATTCAAAAAAGTATTTGCATTGTGAAAATGGCTTCTTAAATAGGTATAATAATAATAATTGAAAAAGTGTGATGTCAATGTGCAATTCTATATACATATTCCTCAAAATATATTCCTATTCGTACTTACTGGTGACATTTTACGGGCATTTAATTGTGTAACTATCTTCAGCCACTTTGACTCGCTGTCTGTTCACACTATTGTGCGGAGAATATTTTTTGGTGTTGATACGTAACAATGTCATTGAGTGTTCTAGGTTAGATATAGTATTGTAACGTTTGTGGTGGATATTTTTGTTCTGTGAGAGTTTTCAGTGTGTAGTACTTTTAACATTATGTTTTTTATTTCATTTATTTTAACACTTTCAGATATTAATCAATTTATCTTTTTTTGTATGTCTGTAGGTTTATAAAATAACTAAAATGTGTGTATGTGTGTGTGTGTGTGTGTGTGTGTGTGTGTCGTATGTTATATACGGAAAAAACTCTTTGTACATTATTATACAAAATTTGTTATGTTCTCGCTGAAATTTTATTTATTATCCTGATTGCTGACAAGTTTCACAAATAAAAAACAAAAAAGCGGTTTTCATGTTTATCTCGTAAATTTTATTCACCTATTACAAATTCATACAACAACTATCTTTGTATGCAAATGATGCTCACAATACTATTAAATTCACTTATTTAACTATTACAAATTGTCAGGAATATTAAAAGACCAAAATAATTGTCTCAAGTTCGTTTCGACAGTCACTTGAAATAGATATTTTATAAAATTTAATGAAATATTTCTGGCGCTGTCACTAATGATACTTAGTGTCACTGATATCCACTTAATACTTATATATTACACAACATTACAATAAAAAAATTACAGCAGCATTCTTGTGTTCCAAACAGTATTTTAACATAAACATAAACTAGAACTGAAATATTAAAGAAAATTAAATTACATAAAGTGTGCCCTTCGAATCTAATTAAATTAGAATAATATATAACTTGTAGTAATTATAACAGTTTTAAGTTATAATATTCTTTGTAATATTAAATAAATTTGTCACAAAACTAAATGTGACAATTACGAAACAAATAAGACATTAGTTTTGATTATTTGATTTCAATTTTGTAGTGTTCGTTGTGGTTAAATATTAAAAAATCTCCATGAATTTTGAGCTTAAACATTGTTCAGAAGTACAACAAGGAGTCATGTTTGTAATTTATACTTGTTCGTGTAACTTTAGTTATTTATATTCATACATGTACTTTATATTTACATTTTATCTTTAATTTATTATATTCTCATTTCTTTTATTTCATATATTAATTTTAAATATATATTATTATAAGATGATATTATTTACTTCATATCTTATTTTCATACAATCAAACGGTTACTGATATCCATACATTACACATCATTTATGTTGTATAATGAGTCTATGAATGCCCTATTGCGACTTCAATATGAAATAAATTTTAATTTGTATATTTTTACAACTTGAAGAAAGTATACGTGTTACAGTACAAGCCTATTTACATTTATGTGTTCAAGTGTGTGTGTGTGTGTGTGTGTGTGTGTGTGTGTGTGTGTGTTCCTCCGGATTGTATGTTGTATTCGCGTTTCGGTGTGTAATTAATTGGCGCACGTAGGTTGTAATTGTGTGCTGGTAAGTAGTTACAATGCTAGTTGCATTAGTAGCCCAATGGGTACTAACTAGACGTTTTGGATTCGGTTTTCATGCGAATCGACCATAAAAGAAAAAGCTTTCAAATCCTAGGTCCACTCAAAACTTGTTAAAATCCATTCCTGGGATGCCATCCTAGAGTAATAATAGATAGTATGCCCTAAACTCTGGAGAGACTAGCCGTTTTACTTTTACTTGTTTCTGTAACGGTATGAGGTTTTCTGACAGTTATGAACCATATTTCTGTCTACCGCAATGAGAATTTCACTGGCGTATAAAGCAGTTAGGTGATATTTTTGGGATATTCAATGCATATTTTTATAATAATTATGTAGTTACTTGTGAAAACAGTTTTTATTAACACAATTTTTCTAACACAACGTACGAGTCCAATTGTTGATTCATTATTTCAGTAGCAATTAGCTTGAAAATCATTGAAAATATTATTAATTTTGGCACCTAAATAGTTTTAGAGGAACAAAGGTAAGTGGCTCGAGCATGTAAAGAAGGGACGACTACCCTTTTTGCATGACCAGTGCGGTTAGAAAGCCTATAATTGTCCGGTGTGAGTTGGTTTCCTGACATGTCGATATGTCCGTCCTCACAAATAACCAATACATAAAGGAAAATTCAGAATGGTATTTTAATAGATTTGTCTAATTCTACTGTAAATTAAGTGGATTCTTTTTCATTATTTAGCTATTGCAAAAATGCATCTAATTCTCTAACATGTGGCCAAAAAACAGTAGTATCATTAACATACCTCAGCCATAACTTAGGTTTGTTCGTGTATTAATTAAACATTTTGTTTTCAACCCACTCCATGTATATATTAGCTAATACAGGGAACAGATATGAACCAATCGGTAACCCATCATTTTGGGTGTAGAAACAATCTTTATTCCGAAAATAAACAGACCTAACTCCAACAAACAAAAACTGTACTAACCTGCAGTTACTAGCTAAGCTGTGATGTTTTTCCAAGAGTGCTCTCAACAGTACTCAAAAAAAAAGTGAATGAGGAAAGGAATGAGGAGATTAAGGACGTCCTAGCTAGAAGATATGGGACAGAGCATACAAGCATAATAGGCAACAGAGTCATTATGAATAATAAGCAATACTTAGAGGGTGAAAGCCATGTGCACATACTAGGCTTTCTAACATCTAGGGCAGAGATTGACAATGCTCTGAAAAGCTTAAATAACAATAAAACAACAGTCACCGACAACACCCCGGCAGAAATATTAAAAAATTTGGAAGAAGCAGCAAAAAAGCATTTGCTTAAATTTATTAGTAAATGTTATGAAGAAGGAACGGTACCGTCCGATTTTATAGGTAGCAGAACTATTATAATCCCAATGAAAGATAACTTCTTAGACCGTGCTAACTATAGAACAATTTCCATCGTATCCCATGCTTCTAAAATTATTTTCAACATAGTGAAGAACAGAATAAAAGGGAAAATTGAATTAAATCTAGGAGAAGATCAATTTGGTTTCAGGTCACGAAGGAGAACTAGAGAAGCCATACTAGCGCTGTGACTGATAAAGAGGAGAATAGAAGTTAACAGGAAAACGTAATTAACCTTCATCGACCTGGAAAAAGCTTTCGATAGAGGTGACTGGGAGTTTTTATTTCAAGCAATGAGAAATTTCAAACTTAATTGAAGGGATAGGAGACTGATTTTTAATTTGTACAAATTGCAAAAGACTGAAATTTATATAAGTACTGTAGCTGCAAAGAAGAAGCCAGAATAAAAAGAGGCATCAGAAAAGGTTTTCCTTTGTCTCCATAATTGTTTAACTTATTTATTGAAGACACTATCACAAGAACGAAAGGAAAATCCAAAGGCATTAAGATTAATGGGAGGGACATTCATAGTATCCGCATGGATAACAACAGACCTTAATTTATGGGTGTGAGGCCTCGACAAAATAGATCGGAGGAAGCTGGAAGTAATAGAAATGTGGATCTGGAGGAGAACGACGAGGATGAGTTGAATGGTTAAGAAAATATAATGAGGAAGTCCTCTCAGAAGTGAGCGAAGATAGATCACTTTCAAAAATGATTGGAAGAAGGGAAACATTGATAAGGCACGAATTACAACAAAATCAATTCTTAAGTAACATTTTTGAAGGAAAGGTATTGGAGGACAAAATAAGAGGACGACCAAGAGCAGCGTTCTTCAAAGACGTGGGAAAGGAGATGAACGTCCTATCGTACTGCATTTTGAAGAGGGCAATGATGGAGAGAAAGACGTGGCTAACTCAACAAGGCATGACTTTTAGGTGATGATGATGATGGAAAAGAGCTGCTGTTTTGAGTATGGGTCGGTCAATTATTTTATAAATATGGCTTCGTCAGCCGTTTACAAATATTGTAAATATTGTAATTTATAATTTTTACATTTGCTTCAGGGCTGAGTATATCTGACTTCTATTCATATTTAGAACATTAAATGCGTAATCAGTTTATCTGTCTTATCCTTCTCGAAGACGGTAGAGAAGTATAATAATGGTTGAAACTGTGATGATTCACTACTAACATCACACATGCGCAGTGACTGAAGTGTTAAAACTTATCACGTAAATGTAATTACTCGTTCTTAAATCGCTTAGAACTGAAAGCGTTGTTTCTTTAACATTCTGAACACATTGTATGAAGTACTCTTCCAATTGTAACTGACCTAGTAGCAACTCTGGAAATGCTGTGGTTAACTCTAACAAATGAGTTTTCTGTGCTGAAGAGTCACCATGGCAACGTCTGGTTGCGGACAGCATGTGGCTAAGTACGAGATATGAATACAGAGGACGCTTTGTGCATTCCTGTCACGTATGCGTCGAGCAGTTGTGCTGACACCTGATAAGAGGAATAAACGTTACCAACAGATTGTTGACCAAAGGTGATTTACGTGAAGGGGGTTGTCTGGAAATTAACGACTAAGAATTTTCTCATACGCACAATTAACAACAGTAACAACAATCAATATCTCTACTTCAGCTTGTGGTAAAAGATAATGTAAAAAAACATTAATAGTGTTTAATCAAACAGGCAATGAAATTTACCGGACGATTGAATACAATCATAGCTTACGTTTTACAGTACAAACCAGTAAGAGCATAAGTGTAAGACAATTTTTTACGGTGTAAGAAAATTGTAATAAAGCAAATAATAAAGATAAATGTTTTCAGTTCTTATCAGTACTTACTCTGATGAGAATTTTGTCACTTCCTGTGACATCCGGAGATATAGAACTTAAGAATCTTGACAGTTATCAACATTAGGGTGTCCATTGAACTGCTCGTGTGATTAATATGGAACATGATATAAACTATTCATATATTGTGTGTAGCAAACTTGGATGAAAATTCAAAAAAAAAAATGAAACGAGAAAACGTAAATAAACACACTAGAAGTAATCACGAGGAATAGAGATGCCCAGGTCGCCACAATGCAAAACATAAAGCAAAGGTGTAGAACAGTGACTTCCTACTGGCGTCCCGCGATACCTTGTTATGCGACCCAGCATAACCTGCTTGAAACATTAATTTAAAAAACGTATGTTTTCACCTGAAAATGGAAATAAATTTTGTTAATCTTCAAGTTGCGGCGAGTAGCAGGGGCTTCTGGACAGAAGTAACATTTTAAATGCGTGTTATTTACAATGAACTGCAATAACCCCAGGAGAGTTCGACTAGTAGACTGTTATTTGCTGCACCCTCTTAGAATAGCAACAACTCAGCTCAATGTGGATATTCTTGATTTAGTGGCAGCAGCAGGTTGACATCAGTCTTCATGTTGAAGATTTTCTGCCGAAATTTAATACCTTCGTTACTATTCTTTATTATATTACAAAAATAAAGATTCGACAATTACAGTTGCGAAATAAGATATGTTAAAAACCTAAATCACCTCGTTTTGCTTTTTACAATTATGTCATAATTTTCACAGTCTCCTTAATTTTTACGTTACTTGATAAGCGTTGATCGATTGAAAACTGATGAAATGACAGCGTGAAGGGTATTATTATTTTTATCATAATTGAACGGGCAAAGCAAAATTGAACCGTTCTCAGACTGAAATAAACCGTTTGGCAACTGTCTGTCCTCTCTGTCTGCCTGTGTATATTAATTTGTGTTTCGAGTATGTCTCACGATAACTTCTGATGCAACAGAAGGTTTTGGGATACAAGGGCAAAAAATGTGTACCGTATCAAAATTTTTGCAAAAAATGGAAATATACATGCTAGGTATCAAATTAAACAGTGATATTAACCAGGATCAGACCATATTATTTAGATTTGGAAATTTAAAATTTTAGGATACCATGCACTAAGAAAAATATAAAATTTTAATAAATGTAAGAATCCGTGTCGCGTATAACACTAAAGGGATTTTTAACCGAACTCCGAGTGTAATGTTTACAGACATTTTTTTGATTCTAGATCATCACGCCTCAAAAATGAGAGTCAAAATGTTGAAAACGTTTTAAAAGTCTATGCCAGGCACCACATTATTAGGAAATTTATTCAAACTACAAACGCGGTATTTTTAATACTAGGTCAAAGTTGATATCTCTCAATACCCCATGCAAATTTTGGACCGCTTATAAAATACTTGTAAGCTCTGTTTACAGATAACTTTACATATTGTTATCAGTTACATATATATTTTTCTGAAAAGTGGTAAATACGGAAAAACATATACACATATCCATGGAAAAATACACAAACCTAAAGGTTAGGACTAAATTATTTTTTATGTAAGCATTATGGCATTAAATAAAAAATTAAGTGAAAACTAAAAAAGTAATAATGGTTGTCTGTTATACAATTGTTAGTTTACTTAAAATAACAATAGAATAGTCGGAGTTTCGTAATTTTTCTTCCACTTTTTGTACATTTCAGATACAGCAAACGCTCCATTAACTTTGGTAACGACGTATGGTAACCTCCTTGGTTAACGCTAAGAATCATATATACCAAGAATTTGCATCCCTTGGTCCAAAGGGCCTATATCTGTATGCTACTTTAGGTACTCGTCTATCCTACAATCTGTCCAAATTCCAAATGTTACGAACATACGATGCGATATTTCTGAATTATAGGAAACCTATAATTCATTCCAAACAGTCTCGCCTTGTACAATTCTTTGTTTTTCTGAACTCTCAATTTGGTTTGTAATCTTCCTTATAGGCGCCCACGATTCGCGCCCATGCAATAGTAACAAGCACCAACATTGTTTTATAAAATTTAATCCTTGTTTTTTCCTTGGTTTATTCTTTAAAGTTCTATTATGTATAGTGCCCACATAATATGAAACTTTGATAATTTTATAGTGACATCTGGTCTTGTTTTATTCTCAATACTTACAATGCAACATAGAGAACAAAACTCAGAGACTTGTTCAAAAAGACTTGTTCAAAAACTGTTGCCTGAACAATAATTTTTGATATTATTGGACATTTTTTCAAAAAACCATGAATTTTGATTGAAAGTATGTTTTAAACAATGTTAAGAATACTGCAACTCATGCTCACTCTGTTGTATTAGGACGTTTTTCGCAGCGTATAATAAAATATCCAAACTAGTGTTCTTATTAAGTTAGATAACATCTGCTCTCTAAGCTCGGATGATGTCGTCAATATACATTATACATATTAATAAGCGTCGGCAAAATACTGTACCGTTGTTTTACCCCTTTATTTATTAAAGTTTCTTCAGTCTTTGTCTCTCTTGTATTTACTATGATTTTAAAGTTTCAATATAAATTCCTAACCACATTTAATAAATGCTGTAGATAGCCCGTACACTCCATAATAGATCATAATTTATCTCTGTTCACCCGATTAAAAGCTTTCTCGAAATCGACAATTCTAACAAGAGTCTGAAGATTCACCTTTCTTCAAAAATCTCTTTCAAAATAAATACGTTATCTATTGTCGAACTACCGGACCTAAATCCATTTTGCTCTTATCCTATTAAAACTTCAGTTATTACCTTAAACCTTTTATTTAAATCCTAGCATATACATTATACACAGAATTAAAGACAAATCACTCTATAATTCCAACATTCTCTACGATCCTCTTTCTTAAAGAGGAATTTAACTCCCGCTGTTTTTCATGTTTCTGGAACGTGACTGTTTGCCAGGACTGGTTTAATAAATGCAACAGTCTCTAAAGCAAGAGTGTCCCATAGTAGTCCCATATTGATCCCATCAGGACCAGTACCCTTCTATTTTCTTTTTCTTTTAATTCATCTAGCAGTTCTTCCAACGCTATCAGATCAACGCCCTCAACTCCTAAAACTCACAATTCGCTGGTACTTTTTCCTCCCCTTCCTGAATCTACAGTTACTGTGCTTTATCCAGCAGTTTTTACCTATTAGATTTATTCTCGCCGTATATTTCTTAGATTTAGTCAAGTGTGTTAGTATCTTGTACGAAAACATTTGTCGGCCATGTACGTCGTGTTCTATTTTACTTAAGAAGTTACCCCTTGACGGTTGGTGAGGTCCTCTGGTAATCAATTTTGCTTCATTACGTTTTCCTTGCTTTGCTTTGCTTGGAACGTTTCAAACGTAAATAAGAAAAACCTGATGGCAGCGGAAATGGACTTCTTTAGGAGGAGTTGTAGAAGATCAAAATTATACAGGGTTAGAAATGAGACTACTAGAGCCGAGATGAATATTGACAGAACAATAATAGATGAAATAGAAAGGAGACAATTGACTTGGTTTGGGCATGTGAAGAGATTGGAAGATTACAGATGGCTCCGCAAAATACTGGAATGGATACCACCGGTGAGGAGGAAAAGAGGACGTCCACGGAGGAGTTGGCGAGATGACGTAGCGAAAGCAATGGTTGCAAGATATTTAGAAGAACTTACATGCTACGATAGATTACAATGGAAGTTGGGGACGGAGAAACGGCGACAGCTGTAAAGATCCGTTATATGTATGTATGTACGTTTTCCTGTCGTTCACATTCATCCGTTTTTTTAACCCAATGTTATAAGCCTTTTGTTTCTCTTTTACTAAATGTTCTATGTGGTCGTTCCAAATTATTAGATCCTTTCTACTCCTTAATTTATTATTTTTACTCAGGTCTTCTTGTGCTACGTTACCAAAACAACGCTTTATGTAGTGCCATTCCCTCTCTATATTATGTTCTGTCGGGGAATCTAAAAAAATACTGCTGCAACCTCTGTTGGTAAAAAAAACCGCACAATATTTCCTCATGTATAAATACTCCTTCTTGTACTGTTCTTCCCCGTATTTTCTTGTTCTTCCACATTTCTCAAAGTGTAAATGTTGCCAACACCAAATAATGATCTGGACTAATGTCGCATTCTGTATAAACATGAATATCCTGCAGGTGTGGTTTCAGTTTGTTATTTATCAAAACATAATCTGTAATAGAATTAAAACCTTTCGCGCTCCAGTATATTTATTTATATTGCGTTTATTAAATAAATATTTTCAATTTTTAAATTATCGGCAATTGAAAACTGTCTTAGTATCTATCCGTTATTATTTACATACAGCTTCTCAAATTCGCCTGTTATATTTAGAATAGCTGAATTTCTCATTCTTGCATTAAAATCACCATAAACCGTAATACGGTCATTTCTACTAACTTTCTCAAGTGTTTTTTGAAGTTCATTGTAAAAATCTTCCGTTTCCTCTTTCTTACCGTCTTCAAGGGCATAAATATGAATTATTGTAATGTGGCATCTACTCATTCTTATTCTTCACACAATGATTCTTTCACTTATGAATGTATAATCTTCTAGATTCCCATTTATTTGCCATCAATATTGCTACCCCACAACTTGCCCGTCTTGTCTGTCGTACACCACTGTAACTCATTGTTTCCACACTACTTTAACACCTTAAGTTTTTCTTAGTTTTAGTTGTTAGAGCAACTCATATTTGTATCTCCTCAAGCAATTTTCTAATACCGCTTCGTGTTCTCCGAGTCCTCTACAATTCCAAGTTGCAGCTTTCAACATATCCATAATACCTAATCATCCTTAGCATGTCTAGGGTGTTGGCCCTTAAATCCATCCGGCTTTGACTAGTTTTATTACTCTGGATGAATTACCAACACTTCGCAGTGGATGACATGACAGGTCTGCTGTCTCATGGGCTGAAGTGTAACTGTCTCATATCCCATCATGCATACTATCCCCACATGCGGGGGATCTGCTCATCTGCGTACTATCTCCATCCGCTCATTTTGTGACCGTTAGTGTCTGGTTACACAGGGAATCGCCTCCATACCATCTCTGAAAGTTGGGGATGTCACATCCACCGCATCCGCAATTCTGAAGTGCCTCTTCTCCACCGTCGTGGTCTTCATCCGGAATCGTGGACACCGGTAAAGCGATATACCCCGCAATACTGGGTCCTCAGCGGAAGTTAGTTACAGACACATCTGTCGAGCTCCGCCCGCATAGTGGTCGAATTAATTAAGTGGAAGAGAGGTTAGGCTTCTGGGTTCCATTAGGCTGTGTTAATACCCACGTCTGATGCTACAGGCAAAGACACTCACATTATATTAACTCTAAGGTGTAGATATTGCTTTGTGTGTGTGTATGCATGCGTTAATTGTTTTATCGAACGTTATACAACAACCATAATATGACGTTACAGATTTATGCAGAATAGTCAAGTTTCGCACGCACGCATGCAGCAACGGCAGCAAGCAAGATCAAGCGCAGGCGTGACCAAACTTACAGTTTCATTTAACTCCGTTAACACTATCACACACTCTTGCTTTCTCAAATCAACAACGTATGGTGCTATTAAATATCTCCTCCACCCAACACCTATAATATAAACCTCGGTACTTACTACTGAGTTTGTATTCTCATTCAGAACAACCACGATATACCTATTTAAGACTATACCTCTGAATACATATATTTCATAACCACAATGGTACGTCAGGAAATAAGGAACATCTATCGTTAGAGTAATCCATGGAGGAAGATACCCAACCGCAAGAAAATGATTATGACCCAAATTATTTTTAATTAATTTTACCACAAGGTCGGAAGCTTAAATAAAATTTTAAAAGTCCTCTTACAGAAGAATCAACAGAGAATTTTTAAGTCAGAACTACCAAATAAATTCAACGAAAATTTTATGTCAAACTTTATCAATAAATTTACATGAAACACTAGTTACTACACAAGAGGAAGCAAGACCTCTTCGAACAAAAAACGTACCCGCAGATTACACACATCTCTTAATTTATCCTACAAAAAATAACAAAGATATTCCGCACCTGCTATAGCTAATTGGAAATACTATAAAAAATAGTTCTATAAAAAATTCTGTAGTATTGTCGGAAAATAAAATAAAAAATCATATCACCAATATAGAAAGTTATAAAAGAAATGCTGGATAAGCATAACATCATAGGACATGCATATGATCTACATAAAGAAAAAATTGTGTTGCATAGTAATAAGAGATCTGCACCACAATACATCCTGAGAAACAATAACAGGAGTAGATGAGAAGGAGCACAAGATAGTTCAAGTAATGAACTAAATACAACAGAATTTGTTCTGAACAGGGCAACTAAATACCATACAAAACTGTTCTTCATATACCTTGAAGAAAACGTAACGATAAATACAAACACGCCGTGGTCAGATTCTAACTCCAAACAAAATAATTTGTTTTTTTTTTGTTATAAAATATATTATTTGATAAACTAGTAGTCCTGTAACTAAGCGTGCGATGAGGAAATATACCAAGATTATTTTAGGACGACGAAACATGTATAAATATACACTTATATTTTTTTTGCATTAAGAACAAGTATTTTTAAAATTACGTTGTTAAGGGCACATCTTATGCACGCACTTTTTTTTGGATTTGAACAAATGAAGACCACTCGTTTTCACCTAATTGGTAGAGTGAAAACGCTGATATTCATTCGCTGATCACTACCCCCTATCTCGTGAAGTTACAGAGTTGTCATTGACTAACGGTCTTTTGTTACATTATCAACATATCAATGCATAATGTACTCATTTAGCTGACCTTGGTATTCACACTTAGCTTAGGTTTAACACTCGTGAGCAGAGTAACGTTATCGGTGGTGAATTTTTTAGTTTTGTTCGAAAAAAGGAAAGCCTCTTCTTCTTCATGAGGGCTGTCAGTAGAGGGTTAAACATTCAATGATAATGTTCCTTAGAAATATTACGTTAAATTGTCTTAGAAAATAACAAAGTACAAAATATAGGCTTATCTTCAGCTGGTCACTGTTCTGAAGGAGAATGATTTCTTCGATAAGTGAAGACGGACTGTGAAACCGCTGCAATTTCACCTGAAACGAATGTCTTTCCAGACGTGGGTATGTCTGGCTGACATTTTCATTTACACTATGTTTATAGCGGAAAATTCAAAATGTAGTCCTTGGCAGTTATTACAAAGAAAGTGAAAAGTATGGTTGACATGCAAGGTGGCTCTCATGCTTGTATATTTAGAAGAGTACGGCTGGTTTATGGTTATGGAAATATGCCTAATTCATACTAACCATATTGGGTTGTTGACCTCATAGCGTCCCATTGGTTGGACAATGAAGGTATTTTCTTTATTTGTAGAACGTGTTTGGATTAAGACACATTAAGTTCATTAGAATTTTGGAATGGAAAGTTTAATGATCTGGTAGGAAGACGGTAGGAAAACGTAAAACTGAAGCATAGTGTATTACAGCTAAAATCGAAACTATTGAAACTGAGTCTCCTGGACAGATAAGAAAACTGAAATATATGTAATTATCTTTATATGAGTCTAGAAAAATATTGGAAGCGGTAACTAAAACATAGCCACGTAAATAGATGTTTAAAAGGTATTAAAGCTTGACTAACTTAAATGTACACTTGTTTATCTAATCAAACAACAAATAAGGAAACTAAGAAAACACAATGTTGCAACTAGCTAACTACAAAATTGAAAATGATAATATAAGAAATTAAATGTTTAAAATAGTATTTAAAAAATATTTACGTTTAAAAACACAAAGGCTTGCGTTTAAGAAGTTGTTTAGCTTAAGCAGGATGTCTTATACAGTGCTCTTCGTTGTACCAAGACCCTTAGATACAGCCAACCTCAAGTCCGGATCAAGCAGTGAGAGAAAGTTGTGACCTATCCAGTACAGATTACTGAGGACCAACAGAGAGATTTGTGTGACCCACAGAAAGTAAAATCGTATATGACCTCTTTCCCCTACAATGCTATTTTTAAAAGTAAGTCCGCACCCCTAGTCGTGGTTTCATGTTTACTTAATGCTGTGATAATGTATTTAACATTAGATTACACAATTGTCCTAATTCTCGTAGGACCGTTAGTATTGGCTTGGGAGTTGGCGAACAGCGGATAAACAGACCTGCGTCAGGTGTTGACGCGTCCAATTATGCATGATAACCTGGGCACATAAACCAAGTATGGGCGTACAGAGCACGGGCGCTCTAAACACTCTACCAGTTTAAGTGGGTGCAAGCCCAAGCATCGAGAAGCACAGCGTTTCCTGATAGTGCGTAAGCATTTTCCCCCTGTGTATTAACGGAGTCTTAGATATTTTACAACTAGACGCGTGTCCCTCCATTACATTTGATCAAATCCTATCTGTAACTAGAGGAAAATCAAAAAAAAAGAAACATAAACAAACGGAAACGCACTTTCAATCGCTTCTATCAAAACCAAACGCAAAAAAAAGAAACTATTAAAAACAGACGTCAAACTAGAAACGAGAGTTTTATAAACAGGACACGTGCTCTGTGAACTGTGAAATGTTTCTCCTAGTATGAAACACTGAAAAAATCATAGTAGACATCTAATTCCTTGTAACAACTGACCCTGGTTCCCCTATACCACATTGACTCCTATATTAGTCTATTATAAACTACTTAGTTTTAGTGAAAACGTTTGAATCGTTATCAGTCCCGCGGTATTCTGGCTATGGAAATCAGGAGCCACGGGAAAGCTGATAATGACCATTAATTTCTGCCAATATAGGATCATTACTCTCACACTGCAATAAATAATTATTGTTCATTACTGAAATTTTAGTTAAAGCATAATTTTTCTAAAGACTTGGTGTGCCTCTGAGAGGAAGATGAATTTCTGTCTGAATTCAGTTTTGTAATGTTTTAATCCCTCATTGGATGCTTGAGTTTGGGATGTAATCATAACACTTAATGTTTTATTGTTACAAGATATTGAGCTAAAATAATTTTATTTGACCTGCATGGGTGTCTTTTTAGTTTCTTGTGTTCAATTTTTTATATAAATCAGGGGCCGGAACGTCGTGATAATAAGCGCTTGCATAGGTGTACAGGTAGGCTATGTGCTCCCAAACGCGATTGTAGCTATACGATATTCACGAAAAAAGTTTAAGTTAAATTTATAAAGTTAATGAATTTTCAGTGAAAAGAATATGTCACTGAAAACAGTAACAAGATAAGAAAAGAGATAAGTAATTTTCCAGAGATAATTAATGCCGTTCCAGACAAGATCGTGAATATTTTATTGTAGATCTAAATCTTAATATTTTATACACCTCTAACTCATTTCAAAGATATTTATTTGCCAAATAAATTTTACTAGTACTGCACCTCAAATTGAGATTTGTAAACTACGAATTAGCCCATTTAAACGTGTATCAGTTAAAGCAACGAAAAATTTTAACGATCGGCTAAAAGTAAAATAAGTGTGTACTGATCTAAAAGTATGTTTCTGTGCCACCAGAATACATACTGTAAGTGGCTCTGTAACATACTAAACATGATAAGTATACTAACTTGTTTACTACGCAGTGGTACTACACCATGGAATTTCGTCACTGTGTAAGGAAGAAACTCAAATATGTGTCACGCTCTACTCATAGTTCAACAACCAGTAATTTCGACATACTGATTGAATACTGTTGTTTTGTCTTAAATTAGAATAACATCTAGAATAAAATCAGCTGGATTATGTCTTGTTCAGAACTCTAAATAACTTTAGTATTACGAACGAATATGTAGGCTATAAGATATTTATAAGCTATCTCTACCTAGTGCGACAACTTAAAGATTTCAATGAACGTGTTTCTGGTAGTAGCTAACAGTCTTTTGCATTAAATACAAACGTTATATTGCTAATAACGCGAGATGAAAAGATACAGATTTATACAAAACTTTAACTTATGAGTAATAATTTCAAACACATCATGTAAAAAGTTATAAAGTTTACATATATCCAGGACATTTGTGATTATGGTTCAGTTGTAACCAAATTACTATTTGTTTACTATTCTGAGTTAATATTTCTTCAATATTGAGAGTATGAAATTCATAATTTCTAAAATATTATATTCTCTAGTTTCCTATTTATTTATCTTGATTTTGTTGTAAACCAAACCAATCAGAATCTGCTTGTAGTACGTTATTCGTGAATGTTATATAATTGGTTATATCTGAAAAAAGAGTGATTCAGCTTGGGTAAACTATCGATAAATTGTTACATTATTGTTCCAACAATAAGGAAAGAGTCTTAAATGTACTTAATCAAACGTACTAATGATATAATACATTATTGTGACAGTAACAAGACAAGTAGTAAGTTACACACATTTGTAATTAAATATTAAGAAGATTAGAAATCTGTAAATGCCTTTACCGAGCTTCTAACCGTCTGGACAGTTTTACACATTAAACTAGGACTCCAAACAAAGAAAATGTGTAAGTTGTAAGTTAGTAATACGTTCTACAATAAAATCTATTGGAATAGCGGTCATGATCTTTTATAAACATTATTTTTAATAATAATATTATTATTACATTTTTATTGCTAATTAAATCGCAATGATTAACCGATTAACCGTGTCTGCGGCAAGCTTGCTATATACTGTAACATCGTTTCGGCTTATCGTCTACCCTAATCTTTAAATAAACGTAACACAACCTGGCCAAATGCACAAAAGATGTAATTAATACAAATTACGTAATATGGCAAATGATATATTCAAACAAAATCAGTGCACATAGGTACGCAGTACACTGTATACGTCGTGTGTTTTAACATTTCACAACTCATTCACAATGTGTTCTACAGTCATTTAATAAGTCCTGTAGTTTTGAATGTATAGTGTCCATAAACAAACATATTGTGAAAAACACATAGGATTTCCATGTTTTTATATCATCACAAAGTAAACTTTCATTCCTTATTTTATACCATAATTGAATCAAAATTATAGTTACATAATTAACATATGTTACTAATGTTATCAATAAAAATAAAATTTGTTTAATGTTTTGAAGTAACTACAACAGACACTATTTAACGTTCTGAAATTAAACCACGCACATTGCACTTAACACGACGTTATTCAAACAGAAATGTGTTGCAGGAGGCATGGCAGAAAGCACAGTCATGTACGATGAAAATGGCCGTTAAGTGAAGTATCAATGCAGCGTTAAACCATGTCTTATCAGCGTGATCAATGCAGTGGTTTTGCGTTCGGCGATGGTGGTAGGCTAGTTTACGGTCGCTAACAGAAATCGTGGTAATGATTCCACTACATAAATCACTTTTATTTGTAATCCAGATTTAGCTGTATTTCGTGGAAAAGCTTTTATCGCTATAATTTACACGTAGCCAGACTGTGAATTTGCCACTAAATAATATTACATTCCTTATTGTGCCAGTGAAATATTTAGAGAGAGACAATGTACCCTATGGCATACAGAATAGAGGTGGGACAGCTTCACTTCACTCCATATTTCTACCCGAGGATACTGTTCAAAAAAATAATTTTCACATGCTGAGTAGACTTAAAGAGTTGCATACCCAACTCATGATCCTTGATCCTTGATCTCATAGCGCAGCCGTAATAAATAAAACCCAAGACTTTTAACGTTTAAAGTTGTAGCCGAGTACCGTACGAGCTGTATTTCCAGATTTTACAAGTAACGAGTAAAACTAAATGGTTGTGCTAATCTTTTTTTAATGTAATATATCTTACAACATGGAAACATTTAGAACAACAACCGTCTACCTACTTAAGTGGATTTAGGTTTCTCAGACAAACTCACACGTTTTATTGAAGTATATCCTTTCTTTTTCCATTAAAAGTCTAATTAAATTTCTTATGAAATTGAGAAAACTACAACAAAAATTTACTAGAAATCTACAAGCATTTTGTGTGTGTATGTGTGTTGTGTTTTTCTGTCCTCATGTTATCAAAATATTAGACCAAGAGTGAAATCCGAAGTTATAATTCTAGAAAATTGGGGCTATCCTGCAAAAAAGTCAAAAAATTACTCTTATATATATTAGTTTTCATAAGTATTCCTTATACTATTAAAATTAATAAAAATGTATTGTTTTAACTAAATTACTATGGTAAGTGATTAAAAAGTTTTGGTATGAAAAAAGAAAATCGTGGGAATTTCTGAAAATGCATGTAGAGAAATGTAGGTCACCAGAGAAGAAAACAAACAAGAATAGTGTTCCGATAAAGTGAAATTGGACAGTAGAAACAGAAAAAGGATATAATACAACTAAGGGGTAGAAAAGTGCAATCAAACTAAAATTTATTCGTACCAAAACACTCGAATTCAATACGTATTATTATAAATTTTACTTTAAATAATATCACATATTATTTTCAAACTTTTCGGATATCATATGTTGTTATAGCAACGTCTGCTTTACGCGTATTTATATAGATGCGATGACTCCATACAACAATAGAAATTCAGCTTGCTACAATAAAATATCCCAGAATATATAGAGTAGTTGACATTATTCAGAAGAACTAAGCGAAAAGCAGAAACAAAATTAATAGGATAATTACAAAATTTGTACCGTCACATTTAAAAACATGATAAAAACATCTTCAGTTTGTGAAAGTATCCAAGTTAATATTTTGTATTCTTTAATCTTTTTTTGTCATTGCAATACATTTTACATTTTCGTGCGTGCCTACTAACACAGTCCAAAACCTGAGATAGGCCTACCTAGATTCTGTGCTAATATCGTTTTGATTCCTCCGGTCGCTATCAAACTGTTATCGAGAGGATCTCCGTTCAAATATATCTGACTTATAAAAACTACCTGTTATTAAACTACTCCACTTGTTAGTAACATCCCTTAATAGTTCTCACAATACTGTTCTCTTTAAGAGGACAAAATGACGCTTGTCTATCACCACAATATCCACATTATTGTTCCTCATTAACCACACCTCGAAACTTCCTAAATGTTATATTTTCTTGTACAATAAAAGAGAAATATTTTTATATTCCAATAAAGTTAGTTACATATTTGTCGTTACTGTTTAAACCTGATTCTTCAAGAACTATAATATTTTATTCAAAATTAATCGGCTTCATGAATAAATATAAAAATAACTTTTATTAATTTGAA
Organism: Magicicada septendecula; assembly: GCA_034769895.1. Lineage (NCBI taxonomy): Eukaryota > Metazoa > Arthropoda > Insecta > Hemiptera > Cicadidae > Magicicada > Magicicada septendecula. The sequence goes on from CM068367.1 coordinate 955,557,436, forward strand.
AAGGTGATATTTTAACTTAAAAATTCTCACAATTAAAACGTAATTAAGCAAACATTTTTACTCAAAACGTCAGAGCTCTATGTTATACTTTTCACTAAACCATATGTTACCAAACATTCCGGTTTCGACTAATTGGATGCAATAAAATTAATTACGCAGAAATAGTGAGCTTTTAGCATTTTATTTTAACTTTCTTTAGATATAAATTATTAACCGGTATGTTAAAATTTGACATAACTACAGAAAGTGAGCCACATCGCTACTGTTCAGCAAGGAAGCTGACATTTATTGTTAAAGACATTATGTGCACAAACATTTTCCAAATCGTCTAAGCCAGTCTACATTTTATTTCGAATTTTCGGGCCAAACTCATGTCAAAGCCAAAGTCTTCTTTACAAGTACTGTCTTGATTAGTAGGTTACTGTAAATAAATCGTTGCTTACAAAATATCTTAAAATAAAAAACTATAGTTCTCATATGATACATATTTTATTTTCTGAAAGTAATTTACTGGTAAATTTAAAATGAAAGCAAAATATATCTAATTTAAAAACTACGAAATTACATTCTGAGTTTTTAAACACTGTTAGCCGATAAATGTGTTTTAAAACTGATTTCATATATTGAATTTTATACATTAGAATGTCGCCGTTAAACGAAGATTAAATGAGGTTATATTCTGTGGTCTCTCTATTCTCTACGTGTTATTTCTCTGAACTATGTCAGGAGATATAACTGAAGCAATATAGAAATGAATAGAGATGCATGAGAAAGCTTATGCTTACTATATGTGTACTGTGTACGGGTACTTCCTAAACCAGATTGAATATAAAATACATTTTCTGAAAGAAATGAAACGGTTACTCATGTTATATTCATTCGTATTAGTTTCGTTGTTCCTATTTGAATGTTAAGTTTACGTATTTAATAAACAGTTTAGATGCTACTTTAAATGTACACTGTCCTAGGAAAATGTTTTTTCCTAGAAGTAACAATTATTTTTTATTTTATTCTGTTATCCTTTTCAACATCTGACTAAAACAATAATATATTATGTTTAGTAGAAATGTAGCAATAATTAGAGCAATAATTAGCCTAAATTTATAATTATAGACAACTAGATATATTATTAGATATAGCGACTCAGCCAAGGAACAAACAAGATATATAAACCCAATATAGATGGTTATCAAGCAAACATTGAACAAGCAACTCAGCCTCTGCTTCCAGGGACGTGCTCTGTTTATATAATTATTAATATCGTTGGCAAGTATCCGCAAAAATGGACAAAACTCTAACAGAGTATACAGTGGTACAAGTGGCTTTACCGTCAGAGAGTAATTTGAATTGTTAGAGAATAAAATTACTTGATAGTTTGAAACTAGTTGTGACTTTATTAAATGGAAAAAAATGAGTAATTTGGTAGCCCCCACACATACACATAATGTACTGATGGTAGTGGATTGCTGTCAAAAATCACTCAAAAATTTAATTATGTTTATAAAGAGAAGATAAAACAGGTGAAGAAATTATAAAAGACTTGAGTCTTTGTGTACTATATATATATGTTCATGTCCATAATGCAATGAACTTTTTTGCCGTACGCTTTTTGAAATTTTGAGGGAAATCTTAACTTAATTTCCGAGTTATTATGTCTGCTTCTAGCATGAAAATTTTTAAGAATTATTGGAAATATACCCGCACATTATAGTAACATTGCAGATATTGTAAATTACAATGTAAATATATTTTAAAAACATATATGACAAATAAATATATTAATATGTTTACAGTTTTCCGTCTTGTAGCCCTTAAACTTACCTTTTTTCTGCAAAGGCTACAAGAACAATGGGAAAAGGATTCTTTATCTAAAAACAGGGCGGAAATAAAGTAGTTAATAAGAAATAAATTTGAATCAGAATCACACAGATATTACTTCTTCCTTGGTGAGCTTAACTATCGTTATCGTTATCGTGATGATAACTACTTGGTTATCGTATTGTCGCCCGAGGGTGCTCACTATATTCTATTATAGAACAGTTTCATAAAGTAGACACAAAAACACTTGTTCATTCTGAGTCTGTTCAATAGCTTACTTGATCAAAAGTCCTATAAAATCACACTACAAAATATAAATAATTAGACATTATAGAACAAATATCTCTTACGGTTATATAACGTTTAACTATTCTGTCCCTAATGTATGAAAAATGAGTGTGTGTGAGTGTGATCGCAAGTCTCTGTGCGTTTTCGAATTAAACGTATTTTGACATTAACATAATAATTTTGGGTGCTCAACATCCATAGTCGTTTACGTTTCTTAGCATCCGTTTATGAAGACATTACATTACCATAGCTCACCGAAACTGCGTACTTAAAAACAAAATTGCGTTATTAAAAGATAACGAAATTATACTTTTTCTACTGTGCGTATACTAACGATAACGTGCTTAGTCAGAAAACTGTAGATTTCTGCCCGTGAGGTACTTGACACTTTGTACAGTCTTCGTTCAATAAATAATTTTACTTTATTTATTTTGTGGCATTACGTTAATAAAAAAATTTTAAATTGTGGCGTATACTTTTATCTGATAATTTTCTCTTTATGACTTAAAAAAGTATGTAAAACTGTACTTTTCTGTCTGCCCGAACATTAGTAATTTGAAGAATTACTCACAGTATTAATAACCACAAAACTATTTCAACACAATCCAATTAATTTGGCAATGAAATGCAATATCCAGATTTCATTCTTTATTTTCGAGAGTGGGCTCATCTTTCATGTCGTTTGACATGCGCGTTATAATAGTGCTTCATCGTTATTGAATTCCTCTACACTTTACTAGAGTGCCACAAATCCAATCCACTTCGTATTCTGAAGTTCGCAATAATCACGTTTTAATTATACATTACTAAAGAAGAACTGTTTGAAATTGTTAAGTTTTCAGGCAACGTTTTTCATTTTGCGTATGCGAAGTGCGTAGAATCATTTTCAGTGTGGATTAATATAGCAAAATTTCATCAGTAATTTCCTTTACATGATCTGTAACCATACGTTTACACATGTTACCTTTACACATTGTTTATGTGTGCACCCTCTTCGTGTGACTTTTACTTCATAACGTCATCATTAAACAAGAAAACCGTTAACAATAAAACGTACCAAAATTTCGGAAGTAACTATTCTTATGACGTTTGTTAGTCAATTATTATCAACTCCTTCTGTATTGTAAGAATGGCATAGCGTATTGTTTCAAAGGTAGTAAATTTTAAGGTATTTTTTTAGCAACGTATTACTTTACAATTCCTGCCATATTTACTAATCAAATTCCCAATATTGTTTAGAGACTTTGAGAAAAAGTTCAATACTTGACAAATGTTGCCCAATTTCAGCTATGGATGGTTATTGAAGCGTACTTGTGAGGTGAGTTACTAATGTGCACTAGAGACCATGTAACAAAAAGTACTTTTTATAAACAGAATGGTATATTAATTTTTTACTCCCAAACTAAATGTTATACTCTTTACGATAAAACGGAACATACGAAACTTTCCTTTGGTCTTACTAAATCTCATATTTACGCTAAGGAGATATGTACCATGCATGGATATGTGACACTTTCCGCACGTTGTGTGAGCAGTTAGATGGAGCATTATTCATTATAAACAGCTTCACAGCGCGTCTTCAATCTGTCTGCACCTTCCAGATGGTGATAGTTTACTTTGTGGTCATCTAGAGTAATTTGACTGGCTTAGTATAATTAGGGATGTTTCGGAAGCGGCCAGCCAGGGTGCATTACTAAAATTGTGAGTAACTCATTGGTTTCAATAAATTTATTATTCTGTTGATTACAAACGACAAACATTATAACAATGTATATATATTCATCTTAATTTACATAATACGGTGATTTTAGAACAAAAATAATGTAATACAAATGCCATGTTCATTATTCGTATGTGTGTGTCTGTTCGAGGTTAATAAGGTTAAGAGAAAGATGTTTCTGCTTCAGTTTATACTTAAGGAAGGTATGTGCGATATTTTATAATTAATTAACTTATATTTAATCTTACGTTTTTCTTTTTGTTGTTCTAAATTTAGCTTCGCAATTTAACAGTAATCCAAGACTCTTAGTGGTAACTTCTTCCGTTATTTATTATTTACGTTAATGTTCATTCCATTGTAAAACCTCGTATAGTTTCTTATGAGCTCAAAGAGAGCTATCAATGGATTGCTTGCTATGTTCGCAGACTACTGGTAATAGCAACACGATATCATTGTATAATGATATAATGACTGGTATACTGATATGATGTAACGCAAGAGTATAAGTCAAATATATACTATATATTATGTATACCGCAAGAGTATACATATCACACAAATACATGCAAATATATGAAATTCTTACATAACAACATTAATATCTTTTGTAGCCTAAATGTTTATTAGTGCAGTTTAAAATGTTAGGTAAAATATAATTATGGTTGATAGCTGAAACTAAAAAATTGGGCTCAGATTCCAAAGATTTACAACTAAATATATGTTGTGTTAAAATTTCAGTGTTTTGTAACACATTTTAGGAATTGTTAGTATTATTATAAAGGTAATGAACTATAGCTGTTCAGATTGAGAACGCCTCACGAATTTTAATTCCTCTGTGGCACACTATATGTGCAAAGAAATATCCTACAGCGTTTCCTTAATTTTGAAAATAACTGGTCCACTTTTCGTAACTCTTTATTTTACCATATCAATAATAAATAGTCGCCTTGCTGGTTTATTCCTAATTAAACAAATGCAATTTTTCATGATTCAAGTGGTCACCGTAAGACTTTTAATTATAATTTGAAAATTCAACCTAATTATTAAAACTTTTTATTAAATTTAAAAATAAATACATGTAATATGAAGAATTTTTAATTTATTTAATAAAATTGAATATATTTTGTAGTTATTTACTCTCTTTACATTTATTATGTGAACATTATATGACATTCGTATGTAACACACATACGTTAATTCATCTTTACATTTTTTTAATATACGTACATAAATTTTATAAATTCAGTTTTGTTAAAATTCCATTCATAAATATTTAAAACTCTTTCAGCTCAATTTATTTAAATCTCTTTTATTTGTAGGTGCACAGTAACTCTAGATTAACTTTTCAAACATGCCGAGACCAGTTCGCCACGTGCCAGAAGCAAGTACAATTTACATTAAAACAGATACATTACAAAATAAAAATTTTACGTATACGGATCACACAGACACACAAATATAAAACATCTATGCCCATTAACCTAATACGAACAATTGCAACAATGCTTACCTTAGACCTTTTAAAAGTTTATTCATGTAGAGTCGGGGAGAATTAGTTACAATTCCAGTCGCTAGACCACAAGCGAGCTTTTCGGAAGCTGAAGAGAAAAAAGGGAATAAACACGCGTTTTACCAACGCGTAACGGAAAACTTGAAGTAGGAATGAAACAGCTGTTACGAGGCTGCTATCTGAATTTCGACGACACACACGGTGGTACGCTATCGCTCAGGTCGACTGACCGGAACCGAAGGCCGTGACCTTGGCGCAACTATTCGATCGGCACATACCGACATAACCCGGAAACCAAACAAAAGTCAAAGAAGGACTAAGGTCGTGTAACACATGGCATAGAGTCATTATCTGTTACAATAACTAATCCACTGTGCCCGGATTTTCGAATTTAGTTAGAAAATTCAGTGAATCCGTACAGATAACAAACCTTCTCTGACCTCGGTGTGGTTGAAGAGCTTGTCACATTGCATATAATTCGGCAGTGAATAGACTCGCTGGCTTCGACAGTGTTCAGGAATGGGAGGCGTCCCGATGACAAACGCACTACCCACTCCGTGTACACAGTTGTATGTTCTTCAACGAATTCCTCTAAAACTGATTAAAAAGAAGTTCCATTTCAGTTATGTGGTACAATTTCTTGCTTACACTGGCGATTTTGAAGCAGCCAAGGAGGCAGTTTCCATGGAACAAGCGCTTAAACCATTGGCGTCTGGATACTGTAGCGCAGGGCTATATCAAACACATGATACCGGTTACTCGAGTAAACGTGCAGCGGTGGTTATATATCCTCGCAAGTCTGTTGTTCGCAATCAACATGTGATTTATGTTCCTCAGTAATGCTGAAGTTGTAGCCACATATCTCAGCAATAGTAACTGACGTCGGAGATGTAGTGACTTCATTCACAGCTTAACCTCTGAGCCGGGCTAGCGCAACCGAGCACTGTGATCAGAATATAGCTGTTTCAAACAGGACCTCCCTGCTGAAGAGTTTACCGCGCAGCCATAATTCATTTTGAATAACACTAGTGCAGTGTACAGCCGCAGTAAGTCTTCCCGATTGGCTTCCGAGGGATGCGCCTAATGCCATTTTGCAAGCATTCGCACCTAGCAGACAGGTGCGTTTTTAGTAAAGGCAATCATCCCGCCAATTATAAAGAATGCGAGCATTACAGAAACCTCATCCAAGGAACTAACAAAAATAACTACAACCAGCAACGTGTAACGATACCACCAATAACAACTACATATACACACAACATAGAACCGTTATGCCGATGCAACGAGGCAAAACACACTTTAAATCGATGACACAGCCACAACATTAATGACATGTTTAGATGAATTCAGAAACTTGTTTAATAAATTATTATAACAAAACAGCATGGCATATAAGATTCTTACAATGTTACTCAGTAAACTCAACTGAATACGGTCATGTTTCTCAGCATTGCACAATGGAACGCCAATGTTCTTCCCAACCATAAAGAAGAATTACGTTATTTCTGCACTTAAACTTAATTGACACACTCCTTATCAGCGAAACGCATTTTGTCAACAGACGTTATTTCAACATTCGGAAATACAAACTGTACGAGCTTACTGTTACTGCTGTCTACAGTCCACCCAAACACTACTTTAGAAAACACATTAGTGGCATTCTTCCGAACCTTGGAACCAAAATTTATAGCAGGCGGAGACTTCAACAGCCAGACACACCTCATGGGGCTCCCGCTGCACAACCACTAGAGAGAGAGAACTAGCTCAGACTATCCAAGAAATGAACTAATCTTTCTTACCGACGGGTGCACCTATTTACTAGCCCTCCGACATAAATACAGTACCGGATTTTTTAGACTTTCTTGTCACTACTCGAATGTTTTCCACATGGTTGTTTCTTCAAGTTACGATTTATCATCAGATCATATTCCAATAATAGCAACAGTAAGCACAATTGTTATAACCAAGAAACCTATCCATTACACAAGTACAGAACCAATTTGGACAGTTACCGCCAGATAATACAGGAGAACACGAATTAATCTTTACGATTACAGGAACCTGAAGACTTAGAAACGGAAGCCAACAATCTAATTAACTTATTACAGAAATCAGTCAAATTATTGACTCTTAACAGCCAATTAACAACATCCCATACAAACTTAAGGAAGCAAACATTAGAAAACAAAAAGTATTACACATCCCCATTCCTGGATATCAGTCAGGCGTTTAATAAAGTGTGGCACTCTGAACTACTATTTAAAATCAGAAGAATACTATCCTCAAGTTATTTTAAAATATTGAAAATTTATCTGCACAAATGTGAAATGTGAATTCGAAACCAATGTTACCAAATAAACCTCGAGTCATATCTACATAAAATCAGGAGTACCTCAAGGAAGTATTCCTGGCCCTCTACTGTACGTCCTGTACACTTCCAATATACCAACCACCAGAAAAATAAAAATCAGTACATTTGCTGACGACACAGCCATCTTTTCAACTAATTAAGATCCAATAGTCGCCTCGTTCAATCTGCAAGAGCACTTCAGTCTCACTGGAGAATACTCACGAATATGGAAAATTAAGGCCAACGAATCCAAGTCGTTCACCTTACGGAGAGGCAACTGCCCCACAGTTCATCTCATCCATGTTGAAATACCACAGCAAATAGTAGTCAAAGACCTCGGCCTTTATGTAGACTTTAAACTGACTTGGAAAGATGACTTAAACGGAAAAGAAAAAACTAGATTTAAGATTTAAGGAAATTACCTGGCTCGTAGGAAGACAATCTTTTCTATGTGTAGACAACAAACTACTTCTTCTATAAAACTGTACTTAAGACAATATGGGCTTATGAAATTGAGCTTTGGGGCTACTCCACAAAACCTAACATAGCAATAATACAGTGAAGCCAATCAAAAATTGTACGAACTGTCGCGGATGTTTAGTGATATGTGTCCAGCCATACTTGGCACACAGACTTCAATATTCCACACGTCAGTAACATGAACGTGGCACTAGACACTATACAAGACCTTACGATCATCGTAACCCGTTCATCATGCCACTTCTACAGCCTGTAATCGACGATTTAGAAGACTTTGGCCATCCGACCTTTAAGGCCCACGAGCTTGTAGTAACACCCCTTCACGCCATCTAGTTGTACAATTCTTATGTGTGTACATTTATCAGCATATTAACATGAAGAATGTGATTTAAGTTAATAATCCACAATGTGTGAATTGCTAATAAATAAATAAAAAATCTCTCTTTAATGTAATACCTACAGTCTGCATGAGTAGTTAATAGTCATTCCCTACTAATACTACACACATAAGACACTATTGCAAAACAGTATCAACTGTACAACATTGAAAGTGAAAAAATGTATGTTGAAATTAAATATCTCACACAGTTTTAATCAGTTCTCCGGAATAATACACTTAATCAGAGCCTGGAAGATTGCATGATAACGACCACAAAATTAGGTTAAATGTTGTTTTTGTTAGCTGTTAATTAGGAAACAATGGTTTAGCTACAGTATATTTTCCATAACATGCGTGCACCAGAATTATAACATTTATCTCCTAAATTTATAGTCTACTAAATCAGAATTTAATTTATGTACTATGCGTTCATTACTTTTCTCTCAAATGTTTCTTAGACACCGTTATTAAATCGGGGTTTTCAAATTATTAAATTTAAAATACCTACGTTGTTGTTCAACTTGTTGGTACTATTCTCTTTAAGGCCATAATTTGTAGAGCCACGAATATTAACATTAATTCTATTACTTCAATGAAAGCACATTAATACATTTGTTGTTTCTTCTATAAGGTATAAGCAAACAGTAACTACCAAATAATTTTTACTCAGGTTTCAGTGTAATTCAACATAAAATATTGTAATTAATTTATTAAGAATCCCACAACCGATAGCAGGCTACACCTCGGAACAGCGCAGACACCGATGTCCTCGGAGTTCTTTTGAGGGTCGGAACGCGGCGTACTGGTGGGCGACGGGCTTGCTCGTTGCTTGTACAGCCCCTTATCTCTCCCTATTAAGAACAGAAAGACTACTCTTTTAAGAATTGTTAGCAATGCTAATCTGGTGTAGGCAGGACTGTGTATAGCCTACTGCCTGTATTCTATCACACCCAGCTAAGATTTGGTATACAAACATTTTAGAAAAAAAGCAGACTACATATTTAAATGTTTAATTTGTGCACAAAGCTAAGTTGTTGCTTGCTACGTTTGGTAGCGTAGCGCGGTAGAGCGCATTGTTGGATGCGCATAACCAAGTTTTTATTTTTAGTTAGTTTTTGTTTGTCATTATTATTTATGTATTTTTATAGTAGTATTCATATGTTTATTTTTATAGTTTGGAATCTTAATTCAGATATTAAAACAATTTCTGTATTTAAGAAATTTAAAATCCATGAAGTACAAGCATCAAATTTGGAAGGACAACGGTGGAAGGAAAGAAGCAGACCATAAATACCACTGAGTTCAGGAGACAATACAGAATAGCAAGGTTAGATTAGCTTAAGAATGAGCGTCAAAGAAATCAGACACTCATAGCAAGTATTAGCTGGTCTTGTTAGGAAAGTCAATTGGCACTCCTACGACGACGAGCTATATTGACGGTTTGGTTCAGTCCTAGCGGATCCGATTGTCACTCGTGACGATCTGGATCTCCGTGCGATACATCTTCAAGAGTTGGCCCAAGCTGTCATGGAACGACTCACATACACTGTTAAGGTGAACCATCCCAAATCGGGATTAGAAATTCTCCATGCCACCTGGCTCCTGCGCAAGCTCCGCCGCAGACGACAAAGCGCCTGAGATCCCGCTATCCCGCCGCAGCTTCTCCAGGCGTAAACTGAGATCACTGGGACTCACATCTCGAGTCTCTGTAAGTCGACCACGCCTCCATCTGGAGAGCGGCGAGTAGACTGACCCGCGAGAAGAGGACTCGCAACCCTCTGGAAACTCCAAACGGGATTGTGTCTTCACCGAGGTGTCTCGAACCCTGCCCACTCGGTAGTCGTCCGAAACTTCCTATCTTGCTATTTTTCGCGCCCTTCAAATGACCCCCGCACTGTTTGACAGGGACGAACTAGTTTGGTCTATATGTGGATTGAACCACCGTCGCCCCCGGTCCTGACCGGATTGGGACCGCAGCTTTACAGTATCTCCTGGCCTCAGTTGTTGAACAAGTGTTTTTGAACTGTTTAACTCTTGTCTTCGACTGCACTACTACTCCGCCTGTGAAAAACTGCCAATACCTGTATGATTCCAAAACCCTGCAATCCACAAATGCTTGCAGACAGCTATCGTCCAATTTTATTGTTTCCAGTCATCTCAAATGTGTTTTGAGCGTCTCCTGCTGGCCTGCCGTTATTAGATAATTTCATTCGCAGCGAACAGTTCGGTTTTCGCAGAGAGCAATCGACAACCTTGAAACTAGTAGCGATTGTTTGAAGCCGCCAACAAGGAAGGGTCTACGGGCACTGTCTTGTTGGATGTGAGGAAGGCCTTCGACACAGTCTGGCACGAAAACCTTCTCTTCAAACTGGACCATTCCCCTAATCCTCCAACCATTGTGCGTTTCTTGCGATCCCACATTCAGGGTTAGTGTCGACGGGTCCTGTTCTTCACTTCGACTCATCGCTGCTGGCGTCTGGCAGGGTTCTGTCTTCGGCCACGTTCTGTACCTCGTGTACACAAACCACCTGCCAGTTTTACCCGGAGGCACGTTGCCCCTCCTCGGGGACGACTGCAAAATATTACCATTGCAGCTCCCTGTCTCCTCGATTTCTGAGTACAAAGTTGCAGCGTCCGGATTTGCTTCCGCACTGGCTAAGGAAGTGGCTGGTGGCGATCAACACGGAGAAATCTGAGCAATCTGTTTCACTTTTAAGTCTACTTTTCGATGCCTGTTTCTCTCCCTAGAAGGAAGGCCTATCGCCTTTAAAGAGCCGGTGAAGTATGTAGGCGTCCGGCTAGACCGGCGTCTTAGCTTCAACGCCCACGTGGCTGATACCCTCAACAAGGCTTGCGGCGTCCAAGCCAAACTGTTTCCTATGCTTTCGTGCCGCAACTGACTGGCTTTGCGCACTAAAGTCACCATATACATCTTGTTTCTTCGATGAGTAACAATGCTGCTCCCGCCTGGTGGTTACTCTTGTCGACAACTAACAAGTGTAAGCTGGAACAATTTTAATCCAGAACCCTCAGTTTCTTGTCGGGATCTTCATGGTTAGTTATAAATGTTGTAATTCGTAGATATCTTCGAGTTCCTACTCTTGCTGCTTTTGTCCGGTCGCTCGCTAAACTGTCTTTGCTTCAGCAGCAGCGTCTTTCTTTCCCTGCCTCAGACCCATTAGCACGTCTGCACCACCACCACCAATCAGGGTCAAACGCCCTCGGGTTATTTTTGATCACCCCCTCCCCACGTAGAGTCAGAGCCCAGAGTAACTTCCTATCCTCTCTGTCTCACCTACACTCCTCAGGGAAATTCTTCCCCAATCATGTCTCTAGCACGCTGCTTGGCCCTGTTACCTTGCTACAAGAAAACGACCGACGCCTCAAGGCGTCTGCCTACCGTGTCCGAGGCCCGTATTGTCACCAGAGGCAGTACTTTCGAAAAGCATCAAATAAATCATTTCAAAATTCCGGCGCCATCTAACGGGTGACCCTGTTGGCGTGTCCCCACCCAATTTTAGGTACCCTGTCAACACTGTTTTCATCTGGCAGCCATCGGGAACGTCCCGGAAGCTGCAATCAAGCCACAGGTGTAAAGACGCCTGACTAATCAAAGCAAAGCAAAGCAAAGCAGATATTAGTTTAGCTTATCTATTAGTCTAAACCTGCTTTTAATCAGCAACAACCTGGAACAACCTGGTGACTACACGTAGACTCTACACATTGACAATCCCCTTACATTCCGTTCTCCTAATCATTACACCTACTTAATAGTGACAGGCTTCTCTCTGAGCTGTACCACGGCTGTAGTGCGCAGCAGACCATAGAACCAATGCTTGAGGGAAGATGCTGACGGAAAACATCTAAAATAATAATATCATTCTTAATAGCATAACTCTGTTGAAAATAATGTAATGATAACGTTCACGTTCTTGTTGAATTCCATTACACTTAACACAGTTTGCCCAATGAAGATTTGAAAGTTAAGCCAAATACATTTGTTAAAACTACTACGGATGAAACTGCTAATTTTTAGTAGTTGGATCAACGCTCTCAGTAGAACTGTGCAACGAACGTTTTCAAAGGGAAGGGAGTTTTTTTATTTAAAAATTAAATTTTTGTAAAATTTTAAATTGAGGTAACTGAATAAAAATTATCCTGTGCTAGATAAATCAACTTTGACAAAAGTCAAATGAACGGAATTTAATCTTAATGAAGTAATTGAGTAACTATGCTAATTAATCTCGATTCATAATCAACACAAATATTAATTTTCAACTCAATGCAACTAGAATATTGAAATGTAGTATTGTCTGTGTTAATCAATTAGCTTACTCACACAAAATAATGTTCATTTGAATTAAAAATGTATCAAAATATATTATTGTTTTGTATGGCAACCACTATTAAACGTTAGTTATGGGCAGCTAGTAAACTGCTATTACGTTTTGCACATATTGTGTTTAAAGTGAAAATATCTACTAACGGTATATTGGTCTTTACGGAAGAGATGAACGGATTAAACTGTCTAATAGCTGTGACGTGGGTTTACAGCGGTTTGTTTTCGTTCTCATGGTCACTGGTTCCAATGGGCCATTTAGCTTGATCGTTTTTTATTCTGTCCGGATTTAGGAACCCTGCGAGTTTGCTTGCACAGCGTTGTCTGGTCCCACTGCGCTACTGAGCGTACGTTCTCTGTGGAAACAAAGAATTGGGTCGATATTTATTTATCACAGAGCACTTCACTCCCAAATCTGAAACATTGATATAATGTAAACATAAACATTGCATTTGCTTTTAAGTGAAATAAGAAAATTAGAAAATGTGAACTTAAAATATTATAATTTTTAAAATTAAACATTTTTTGTTATATCAACTACAAACATTTTAATATTAGTTTAAAATGTGTATAGCATGAATTTGTAAGTAGTAGTAGAAGTAGTAGTAGTAGTAGTAGTAGTAGTAGTAGTAGTAGTAGTAGTAGTAGTAGTAGTAGTAGTAGTAGTAGTAGTAGTAGTAGTAGTAGTAGTAGTAGTAGTAGTAGTAGTAGTAGTAGTATTGACGGTGTTAGCGGTGGTATTAGTAGTAATTTCTAGTTACTGTTAGTAAATGTGAAGAAGTTAGAACACTTAGGCTACTTTGATATTGTTGTGCCCAGCATATTCCACGTTATGATCTTATATATAATTGTAAATGAGGATTCTACTCATACACAAACTACTCAATGTATTATTTTATTTTATCTTAAGAATTATTTTAAGGAACAAACTGGGCGATTGTGAGGAAGAGTGCTGACCATTTTATATCGTGGCACGTGTAGCGAGTTATCAACCAGGGAAACTAAAAATTGTTTACTCGTCAGTGTTCGCGAACGAATTCCGCTTTGGTTCACAAAAATCAATGTCAAATTGTCCCCTCGTGTGACCTGATAAGTTTCGAGACACGTGCAGAGTCCAGTTCTGATTTGCTGAATTTTGGGCGTTAACTCATAGAGACTTTTTGCGTCACGTAGGGTATAAAACTGACGAGAGCACTGGGAAGTACACACTCTATTTTTTTACTTGTTTACTTTTTGGCGTCCTTGCGCACTATCCGTGCATCTTCTGTCTACGATGGAGCCACATCAAAAGCGTAATTACAACTTTGTTTTGTTTTACTTAGTTCAAACTTAAAGAATTAATCTATTTTGGATAATGAATTATTTATACTCAGAAGTGCTCAGTAGTGTTCTAAATTTGTTAAGGATTGTGTATAATTGATATCTTAATCATTTATGCCTAATTTAAAGTGGTAACGTACCAAACTCAGAAATATAGTTAGTAAAGTTTTATAATGTTTTAATAAAGAATAGTCAGTATATAAAGAATGTTTTTTTATATACTGTTATGTATTAATGAAAACACTCAATAGAATTATTTTAACGAGAGTATATCACTTCAATTATTGTTATTTTGTTCATTTGTATTGTCATTATTGTCATTTGTTCATCAAGATAAAACTTGTTAACGAACGTAGTTACTCTAATGAATTAAAGAAATATTATTGATCTAAGTAAATGCCTTATTTAATAACGAGCCATTCCCACAGCTATCCTGCCCGCACGACTGGTGCTTTCACTTTGTGAGGCCCCAGCCCCGGGCGTTACAACAAATTTGGTGTCAGAATTTGGGATATTAAATTTGGGAATGTTAGTTTACTTACATTAATTAAACGTTTCTCTCATTGAAGTGTCTCTTTATTGATGGGCAATAGTAGTAAGAAGTTAAAGAAAAAATTAAGTGATGATTCGTTAATGGCTCAAAGGTTTTGCGGCTTGTTCGAACTTTTTATGCGGGTTGGTACGCGTGTTGGGGTTATAACAGCTTATTATACCCACAGTAGTCCTTCTGTCACTTTACCTGTTTATAACAGGTATTGACCAGTCCAATCCAAGATCCTAATATTATTTGGAGGGGTGCGAGACTCTCTTTCGAAGTTAATTACAAGAATCTTAGAAATTAATTATTTAAATAAAACTATTAAGAGTTTGATTACAAATGTCTAAAATGTCTGAGGTAGCTGAATTAAAACGTATCGTAGCCGAGTTACAAGAGCGTATCCAGACAACAGGTACTGCACCTGTCACTGCTACTGTCACTAAGGATCTGACTATAGCAAACTTAATTGAAAATTGGAGGGGCGATGGTACGGATATTCCTGTTCATGCTTTCTTTAAAAAGATTGACAATTCCGCGACAATAGGCAATTGGAACGATTCTGATAAGGTTCGCATCGTTTCGTTAAAATTACGGGGACCTGCAGCATTGTATTATAACAGATGTCCGTAGTTACAGAAAGCAGATTTAAAGTATACGTTTTAACTCAGTGTTTCATTGAGCGATTTAAAGTTAAGCAGTTAGATCAGTATCATTATACAGCACTTCAGTCAGCGACACAGCGTAGGGATGAAACCCCAGAATATTTTACTGATCGTTGCCGAATTTTATGTTCAAAGACTATTCGACAGGTTACTGATCCTATGGAGCAGAAAGTTATCGAGGAAGAGGCGGAGCGTCGACTTTTAGCTGCATACTTAAATGGCCTACAAGGTGTTGTGGAACAGCAAGTACGATACCGATTACCTAACACTATGCAGGAGGCAATTCAGATCGCGAATACTGTGGCTTCAGCTGATCGACAACAGCAGCATACTTCATGGGGACATGGTAAGAGAAATAACGCTGATGGACATGTCTTCGTGACTAGTGTCACCTGTTATCACTGTAACAAGGTAGGTCATTTAGCTAGGAATTGTTTTAAAAAGTTATCAAGAAAAGCTAGTGGTAAAACTCAGCCAAATAATTCTCGCAGTACCAGTTATAACCAGAACCGTAATAATAAAAATAATAACAATGCACAAAAAAAGGCTTTGAAAGACATAGAATGTTATAATTGTCATGCTAAGGGGCATTACGCTCGTAACTGCAATAGTAAGCAAAATACACACCCAAACGCCAGCAGTTCGACTTGTTAGGGCACGGCAAGGTCGAACGGACGAGTTATTTGATACCTACAATCTCTTCTAACGGTTTAAATGATTTAGTAATTATGGGTGAAATTGAAAAGAAATTATGTAAATTTATAATAGACACTGGATCTAGTATTTCTTTAATTAAGGAAGGTATCAGTAGATGTGCCACACATAAAACTCTTATAAACGCTAAATGGGTTACCGGGAGTAACTTATTCGTAAAAGGAACACAAAATTTGAGGTTACGTCTGGGAAGCGTTGAAGTTGTACACACTTTTCTTGTAGTACCAAGGGATGATAGTATTTTTCATGTTTACGACGGTATACTAGGCCTCGATTTACTAAAGTCACTGGGTGCAATAATAAACTTGCCATCACGACGCTTGAGTTTGAATAATAACTCGGTAGTCATATCACTCGACTCCGGTGTAGAGGATTGCGGGGTAGTCTCCACTGATATTACTAACGGTTGTGGGCCTGGCCAGCCTATAACTCGTTGTAATTTTGTCGGGAATGATGCAGAATTTTGGCGTCCCATGAATGCTTCCGAGCAAGAGTTACCACCCTCAAGTGAGGTATTAGTAAATTGCCGAATAGTCGGTCTACGTGACATTCCGGTGCCACGAGAGGTTTTAGTAGAACCACGAGAATTAGATGTGCAGGGTATAAGAGTTGCCCGTGTACTGAGTACTGTAGACACCGATAACAACGTAGTTGTTAAAGTTGTTAATTGTAGTGGAGAACCACTTGTAATTCAAAAGGGAATTACGTTAGGTCTGGCAGAGAAATACCAGCCTGACGTTTATGGAAGTGTAAGAGTAGTTGATGTTCTAGAACATGAGAAACATAATAATGATGATAATTTTGGTAGTAATGAGAATATTGATGAATTAATATTAGGGAAATTAAAGCACTTGTCTGAGAGTGACAGTGAAGTTTTGAAACCTGTGTCATTAAAGTATAGAGATTTGTTCCGTGAGGATCCGGAGCATAGAGGGTGTCTTTTAGATATAAAGCATAAAATACATACTGGTAATAGTTTACCGATTAAAAAGAAACCTTACAGACTTCCTGAGTCTATGAGGAGCGTGATACAGAGTCATATAACCGAGATGTTAGAGAAAGATGTAATAAAACCTTCACACTCACCGTAGAGTAGTCCAGTTGTGATAGTTCCGGAAAAGAGTCCAGACGGTATACGTAAGTACAGGTTTTGTGTTGATTATAGAGCGTTAAATAGTATAATAAAAGGGGATGCTTATCCGTTACCAAATATTGTTGAGACGTTAGATTGTTTGGGAAATTCTAAATATTTTACTACGCTAGATTTGGCTAGTGGCAAATTGTGATGCGTTAAGCAGACATACCTATCTCCTGTCGTGGTATAGGTTGAGATAAGAAACCACGGAGTCAGCAACGCACAAGAAAAACAGCTGTTACATTTGAACATAGTGATAACGAATCAAGTACAAGGTCAAGGTTTGATGACATTGAAGCTTCCGATACGAATGTTTTAACCGAGGGACAAGTAGGGGGGAGACCGATGCGTATAGTAACGATAGGAGAAGACGAACCTGTTTTAGATATTACGCCTTTGAATTTGAAGATAGTTTAGCACTATCTCCTCCTTCACCACCTACACCTATCGATCCTTAATGGCATCCTAATCGACCAATATCCTTGTCTGAATCTCCATCTTCATCTTACAACTTTCGACCTAGATTACTACGTATGTAATTACTATTGTTTTTCATACAATGGCGATTATTCCTTTAGCGAGCCAAGGACTCCATTAACTCGAAGTCAGTCGCTTACGTACTGTCGCAAATATGTTAAAAATAGAAATATGTACTTGCTATTAATGATAACGAGGTGTATAATTATAATATAAATACTAAATTAGAAGAGATGTATATTTATTATGAATTAGCAGATGTTCATGCTATATCTCAAACGAAATATATTCAACTGATTATAGAAATTCCATTTTTAAAACAGAAAACAGATTACTAGACTTGTATTCTGTAAAGTCTTTGCCGTATAGAGAACCTTCTATCAATAAGTTTATATATGTAAAGAGCAATACTGAATACTTAGCATGCTGAACTTACACACAAAGTGTAATTGCGTGCAGAGGTTCCAAGTATAGTGTGTGTCCAGCCAATATAGCTTTGTGTTCGTACCATAACGACAGTTGTATCTATGCATTATTTGTTGGAGAGACCAGCAGTGCTCGTGTTCAATGTGAGAAGAAGATTATACAGAATTTCAGCCGTCCAATTCTACATCAGATGCCGAACAAGGATGCGTGGATATATAGTGCACCAGAACCGATACGAGTTACCTGGAGATGCGATCAAGACACTAAGACCGAGATTCTTAAGGAGAGAGGAGTTCTTCTTAATCCACACCATTGTCATATATATTCCAAATATTTTACCTTATTACCACATACCTATGGACGAATTATATATAACCTTACTAAGCCTATCATGATTGAACCACCAATATCCTCTTTGATTAGTCCATTCGAAGCTAAAATTTTAACAAATAATGTCACTCACATGAAGATTTCAGATGTTACAGAATTGAATATCGACGAAGTACTGCATGGGATACACAACGACTTCGATGACGTTTCACTGAACCGACTTATTAACGATATCCAAGAGATACAGCGAGAAAAGCAACAATCACGAAACGAACAATCTATTCGCTATGCCGGTGGCTTTACCGTCATAATTATTGGAGCAGCATTGCTACTATATCTCGTCTACCGAAACAAGTCAGTCTCCAAACGTCTAATTTCTACTCTCATACCAACAACGACATCGAGTGCTGAGGCAACACAAGAAGCAGCAGAGTAAGTTCCAGAGGTAACTTCGCCAGACGGAATGAATGTTACAGCAGTCTACGTAAAACCAGGTGTTAGAGTTGCACATTCTCAATTATAAATTACAGAGTTTGTTTGTTTAATAAAGCAATGTATTGAACCTACATAAAGAATTGAGAAGTACGTAAGGAAAATGTAAACAAGAAAAAATAATTATTATTATAATAGTTGTAAAATTACCTAAGGAAAACAAAATTGAGTCTCGTTATATTCAGCACTTTTGTTTTGAATGTAACAGATAAAGCTATGTTTAAATAGAAAAAGAGACAATTATGTTGTATTGTATTAGAAAGTTTGGACAATTATGTAGTATTGTAAATACCACGTGATATATATGTAAATGAGTACATCGACACAATGTGGTATCTACACACAGCTGAGCGTGTACAGCTGCTTAGCGATAGCAATAACTGACCGTAGACGGCACAGTCTTGTCTTTTTGTTTTGTTGGTTTGTTTACATTTAGATAAACAGATCATATGTAGATGTGGTTTGTTTAGATGTAGATTTCATGATGTAAATAGAGTAGGTAATACTACTATACTACTTACTATACATATTGAAGTACATTCCATGAAAGTTGAGCTTGAGTAAAACTTTAAGTTGTTTATACTTTGGATAAATTTTGAAACGTCCCCTACGTCCCGCACTTTCCTTTTGTAAAGTAGGGAGGGGTGTTGTGCCCAGCATATTCCACGTTATGATTTTATATATAATTGTAAATGAGGATTCTACTCATACACAAACTACTCAATGTATTATTTTATTTTATAAAATAACTTTGAATTTAAGATTCTTAAGCTGTCTCAAGAATTTCATCATAAGTCTCCGTTCCGTCCAATTTTATGCACTGAGTTCGCCTAAAAACCAAAACAAAAGGCTGTTTGAAATCCAAAAGTGAAGCACTGACAATATTTGAGGTCAATTTACTTTACTTAATCATTCTTTCAAAGCACCCGGCTACTAATATCTGTTACTTGCCTTATTATAATTGTAAATTAATTATAGAAAGTAATTATAAAAAGATTAGAAATTAGTAATAAGTTGAATATAATTTACACAAGTTTCGAGATTCAGACACCAAATTCATGGAATCCCGTAACTGCTGCAAGTAGTAATAATTAAATACAAATGTATTTTTTTTTCAAATAACAAAAAAAAATTAGCCTGCCTTGCAATCTCGACATGCTATTCAGTATTACGATTCAATAACACAATATGAACTTCATAGTTTAAAATATAATTTAAATATTTTAAATGTAGTTTATTTCAATTTAGTTTATATTTTATTTCATAGTTTAAAATATAAAATAAATTTTAACTTTAAATTTAAATTATAGTACAAAATAAGAAATGATTATCAGCCTTCCGCGGAAAAACGTGGGTCCAGAAGCTTGATCAAATGTGCAGCTTAGCAAGTGTGAAACATACAATATCACATTGTAGGAACGCAACAATTACTACATTTGCTCTACTTTTTTTATTTCTACTATTTAGTAGGCAATGCAATGTGTCTTGTAATTCTGTAAGGAAACTGAATTCACAAGTCTTAATACACCAGGTTATATCATTCAAAGTTCAATTTACTATCCCATAAATTATTAACACTGATTAATTAACTAAAGTAATAAATAATGATTGCAGTTGGAAAGTGAACATGAAATCAATCGGTTTGCATGAATACGCATGAAATAAAAAAAAAACAGTTTTTGTTTAAAATAACAAATTTTAAATTTAATTTAGAATTTTAGTTTTGTTAGACTGATATTATTAAGTCAGACAGAATATTTGTCCTGTTGTACATTATAAAAACCTTTTAAACCTATTAGTCAAACAAATTAACTTATTGGCCTAAGTTTATCAAACGTACGTTTAAGAATTTCAAGAGAAATATAAAATCAACTTATGGAAAAGTTTCTGATTAGCGACTAACTTACAGGAAAACTAAAAAGGACTAAAATTAAAATTAAAAAATTTCTGGAGGAAATTATTAAGTGGGAATCAAGCTAATTGATTCGGAATGAAATAATAAGTAAATGAGATAATCTATAGATCTCAAAAGGGAACAGTATATTTTAAATAAAACTAGGAAACCAAATCAAACGAATTTTTTGTGTAGTATGCCGGAAAGCAGTGATTTAATTTTTAAACTATTTTTTTAACGTTGTGTGTAAATGACCGTTAGGTCTGGAAGACACAAATAGACCCAAGGATACTAGTGTAGATATCCGTAACTAGACCGATGTTGCCCACGTCGGACGTGGCTTCCCACGACAGCTCAGCTCTTGTGTAACCCGAGGTGTGAGTTTAGGGGGGGGGCGGACAACGAAAATTTTACTTGCTTTTAGTTGTCTAATTATTTTACACAAGTAAAAAGAAATCAGTTGGCATTAATAGTAATGGTGTAGCCTAAATCTAAATATTTAAGTAAACTTCAAGATTCAACTTACGAAAAATTTAATATTAACTTATATCAAGAATAGACAAACTTACGAAACGTTATCGGATAAAATATTAACTGTTAAAAATACAACTGTGGTGTAAATTAAGTTAAATTTTTGTTTGGTTCAGGTTATTCAGGAATGAGTATTAGAATCAAATTAACTAGAGGAAATGAAACTGTAAGGAACGTACACGTGTAAGAGCAGTCTATTATAACAGCTTTATGAATTATAATTATACTTTCAAATAATTATTATTTGAAATACAAAACATGATAGCGTGTTTCGAGGAAAACTAGTCAAAACATCTTAATAAACACTGTTAACCGGAACGTTAACTGGTTACAGGTACTAAGTGAATAAAATAACAGACGGAAATGCTGAACTTATTCTGCTAATAACTGGTAAAGTGAAAAAAATATAGAACTTTCTTAACAGTGTTTAAATTACATTTTAAGATAGAATGCTGTAAAAGTAGAAATGTTCTTTATTTACAAAGAAATTTCGTAAAGTGTTAAATAAAAGTTCAGAGTAGCCTGTGTTAGAGAAATGAGGTGGATTATAAAATGGTCGTCTACGAACAGGTGTAAATAAAAGGTGAATGATAAATTCAGGGAACACAAACAAGCCATTATAAACTGGAAAAATTGTTACGACATTACAGAACAGTCTACGTGTTTATCGAATGTTCCAGAAGAATCTCGCTCTAACGTGTGTGGCATACGTGACTATCGACGCATTCGCGGGACTTTTCTGGAAGCCGCCAGCCGCGCGGACTGTGTCAAGGCCGCAATTAAATACGTCGTAGTTTAGAGATAAGGCGTAGTTTGGAATCTTCTGGTCTGTGAGTATTGTATAAATATTAGGCGGCAGCGGCCTTAGTTTTCAGTATAGTTGCGAAATATTTACAGTGCGGTGTGAGTTATTGTCGGGCGATTACAATCGATATTACTCTGTGCGTTCAAGTGGTTAATAGCGAAGTGTTGTGATTTATAATCGGGCGGTATATTGTAATACAATTGTGTTTTAATATTAGTTGACATTTTATTTCGTGCAAACAATTTTTATCTGATTTTTTGTAAGAGACTGTGTTGTTAATTACGAACTGTTCAACTGTGGAAATTAAAGCTAGTGATTAGTGACTTAATTGGTGTCTTGTAATTTGTTTTCCACTGTACCTACTACGAACATGTAGACCGTCGTAACAGTGGTGTCAGAACTGGGATAGAACGGTTAACAGTGGACACTGTGTACAAGACGAGTGTAATTCGTAATTAATCGGAAAACAATGGATGCCTGTCAGATGATGGAAAATTTGCAGGCGCTGCTGTTACAGACGGAGAAACGACAGGATGAGAAACGCAGGCAGGAGGCGGATGAAGCAGAAAAAGGACAGGATGAAAATCGTAAGCAAGAAGCAGATAAAACGGAAGCTGTCTTTGAAGCTATGCAGAAACATTTGCAAGAACACAGTACCACAGAATTGGGTCTCCTACGAGGTGAGCTTAATAAGCAAGTTACTAAAATATCGGAGGTACAAGAATCAATGGCATTAAAAATAGCTGAAGTAGAAAAATCGATGTCTACAAAAATTACTGTCATAAAAGAATCCGTGTCAAATAAAATATCTGCAGAAGAAAAGTCAATGGCAAACATAAGAGAACCAATTAAAAGTAAAGTTGTGCAGTGCCTGACGATACAACCAACACAACTTTGTAAACAGACTGTACCAATGATAAATGCAGAAAAAGACGCAGAAAATAAGTTAATAGACAAAGTCACTTTGCCTGACAGTTCATGTCAAAGCTCCAATCTTAGACGGAAGCAGTCACTGGGCAACCTCCGCCAATTTGAAGCTACTGCATGCGCAAATAATTGGACGGAGAAATACAAGGCAGTTTCACTCGTTCTCTCATTAAAAGGACCCGCGGCAGAACTACTACAGAAAGTGCCACCTGACAGCCAAAAGACCTATGCCGAATTGATAAAAGCTCTGGATTTACGGTATGGTGATAAATATTTGCGAGATGTGTACTGCACCCAGTTGAGAGCAAGGCGACAGCATTCCGGGGAGAGCCTTCAAGAGTTTGAAGCAAGTATCGACAGGCTAATTAGACTGGCCTATCCTGAAGCGCCAAAAGATTTCCGAACGAGTTTTGCGATGAAGACATTTACTGCCGGTGTCCGAGATAAAGAACTACAGCAAGTGTTACGAATGGCAAGACACCAGAACAGTGCGGACGCCCTGGTACACGCTTTGCCAAATCAGCGTCTGGCTGATTACCTATACCATGTATGGCTGGGGCCAATCAACCAGTAAAAAAATAGTCATATCTGGCTAAATATTTACAAAATGTTGACAAAAATAAAAGAGAATGGTACAATACTTCTGTATACCATAAAAACGGACAGACTCAGTTGAAAATAAGATCAATTATGAAAGAATTTAACTTATAAGAGTGAGATTTGTCACACTATGAAAAAGGACATCTCAGGCAAACCAATATGATGCTATGTTATCCTGCAATAAAAATAATATGTATAAAGAGTAACCAGGTATCACAAAAGACAGACAATGTAATAAACTCTTTGTCTCGTACTAATGTAAAACTGTTTGACAAATACCAGTGTAATTTTTGAAATATCCTTAGTGTGAAGAATAAGAAATTTGTTCTGAAAGCTTCGACGGAAATTAAATTTGTTCCATGACATTCCATTTCTTTATTCTCGAACATTCTAGAAGGAATTTTTACACAAATATACCGGAAGTTCATGAAAACAATCAGCCTGACACAGTATAAAAGAGAGACCAAATTCGACCCAAAAAACACTTGAAGCTTGAAACCCAGAACAGACGCATCACCCACGACACTGATCAACGCAACCAAGGCGAAACCGAAGGCGAGAAATCGACACCAGACACGAAGAAAAACTTTTCCCGTACATTGACAAATAGACTGACTTAACCTCTACAAGAATCTACGCCAATGTGTTGCTGAAATAGAGCAGCAACACGGCACATTTTAATAGAAATCACGCAGCCAGAACGTCGACGGCCCAGGAGGGACCAAAATTTTAAATAGAGAACCAATTCTGCTGTGTTCGCAAAGACAAACTGACTTGACAAAAAACTCCCATAACGTATTACATACACAAAGCCTTTCTCGCTACTGCAAGGGTATCAGCGCTGCGACGGCCAATTTGGGAACCAACGCGAAACAGCTGACCTGTAAGCGGCGGGATTCGAGCGAAAATCTACAGCCAAACCGTTTCACAAAAAGTGCGGAAATTGTAAATTATCGCATTTTTGACTTAAAATAAATTCAGTGCACACATGAAGAGGCGAGATTGAAAAAACTACCCGAGAGGAGTGTCCAGTGCGAGATTAATTAACCATTGGAACGTGAGTTATCAAAATTAAAGTCATTTTTTACCTGGTTACATTTGTCACACAGTTGTACTACACATGCCACACACACCTTCAAATCACTTAATTTTTCTTGTAATGCATCTTATTGATATGTCTTGGTAGTTCAAAGGAGTCACGTCCTGAGAGTAAAGATTTTTTCACGTATTAAACTCATGCTTTTCAACTGAGTAAAAAATTGAAAATACTAGCCGATACTTGATTGGAGAAATAAAATTGTCAATAATAATAATAACTTATGAATTTTTTTGTAACTCTGCAATTTTATAATTGTTCATGAATGTTAGTCCAGACGAATGTTAGTGTTCAGACGATTTTTTTTTTTAGAATCATTAAACTTACTTTATTTTTTCAAACCAAACTGACTTGTTTACATTTTTTCATAGAAGTAAGAATTAAAAATTTTAATTTCTTTAATAATCGCATTTCTTTCTTGGAACAAACGATTCCAAGTGGCGCCCACAAAAAACATAGTATTAAGTTGTGTTACAGGACTACATCACCGCAAAGGATCCAGTCACCGGTAAGTACCAAAAAGTGCGCGGAGGTAAAGCCCGACATTTTACAACACATAAAAACCCATACACACTTCACTATTTGTTATAAATTGACGACTCCGACGTGAGGTTGTTGAAGAAGGCATTACGACCCCACAATCTTTTGCTATTGGTTATAAATTGGCAGCCCAACTAGTGAGGCTTGAAAAAACGGAACAAGCCCGGCAACTACCAACAGATCAAGATGCCGCAACCTGAGGGAAAAAAGGTGAAGAAGAATGTGGAACCCGAGTTAAGTGTGGAAGACGGAGAGGCAGTACAAATGGAGGAAATAGAGTTAGAACCGCCCACACTAGAAATGGAAAGACCAGTACAAACGGCAGAGGAATTAGAAGAACAAACTGGAGAAGAACCCATACAAATGGTAGAACAAACAGAGAAACCCGAACCAGAAAAAATAAAAGGGTGCGTTGACGCGAATGTAATAATGATGATGTTCCAAACGCTAAACGAAAATATGAAAAAAAATGAAAAGAATAGACAGGAAGACAAGGCGGAAATAATAGAATCCATGAATAAAAATAGACTGGAAAATAAGGAGAAATTAGACAAAAACATAGAATCTTTAAGGGAGTATATAAATGATAATGGGAAAAAGATGGAGCTATTTCAGGTGGAGAATAAAAAATACATAGAGTCCCTGAAAAAAGAAATTAGCATAAATTACGAAACGGTAAACAAAAAGATCGATGATCATAAAATCGAAAGTGACAGGAAGGTCGAAAACATGGAGAAACAGTTGGAAAGATTACAGGACGGAAATAATACCCGTTTCGAAAATATAGAGGAACAAACAGTAGAGGTCAAACAAGATATTAGAAATCTCGAAAACAAGGTAAGGCAGAACCAAGATGCCATCATGCAGGAGGTGGGAGAAGTCCAGAAAGACGTTAGCGAGAGGATGCAGAGAACATATGACATCGCTAACAGGCTGGACGAGCAAATAAAACTTAACAAAAATAGCATACAGGAAATAGATCAGAGAGAGAAAAACCTGCAGGAAAGATTAGAGGCGCTGAGAGACACACCTATATTAAATACTCATACGTGTCATAGTGAAAACAGGGAAGTAATCAACTTCCAAAACTATCGACGAAACCCAATGGAATTTTTAGAGAGAATGGAAGAGTTTATTGGGAGAAATAGAGAAACAAGGTGGGACAGGATAAGGGAGATGCTAGACGAGACGTTTAAAAACACTAGGGATAACTGGTGGATAGCGGTACGACCCGAAATCACGAATTTAGCCGAGTTTAAACGCCAGCTCAAGGAGAAGTATTGGTCGGAGACTGCACAAAACAGGGTAAGAATGGACATATTCTATGGCAAATACGACGCGTCCAATGGACAGTCCCCGACGTCTTATTTCCTAGGAAAGGTATGTTTGGCACGGAAGTTGATACCGCCGATCCCGGAAGAATTTTTGGTAAGGCAGTTAGCTGGACATTACAGTTATGGTATCAAATATGCCCAATTGTACCAACAGCTCAGTAAAATAGCCCATCTAGCTAAATTATTTGAAATTTGTGAATCCACTGGAAGGTTCCAGGATTACCAACCCCCCAATCGTAAGGTAGAATACAATAGCAACAATAACGGACCAAACCGGAATGGAGGTGGAAACGGTAACAACCTTAACACAAATAATCAGAATAATAATACCCCACCAAATGGCTGAAGTGATAACACTCAGGGTCCAAATAACCGCACCTATCCGGGACCAAACAGAGGTAATTACCCCGAGAATAATTACGGTAGAAACTACCACCAGGGAAACAGTTATCGCGGGAATAACTATAGAGGAAATAATTATGGTCAACGTTATAATTATCGTAACGGGGGCGACCAAGGAGGAGGCGATAGGAGAAATCAAGAATATAGGCCCCAGGTAAACTATACAATGGCCAATAACCGACGGCCATATCCACCCAATGTACCCACTTACATGTTCTACCCACAACAGGCGCCAGGTAGCCAGGGTAATACGACGAATAGCCAACCTATTAATGGTAATCCCGAGGTCAGGCAGGACACACAGACGGGTCAGCAACCCAATGTTCCGGGAGACCGGGCCAATGAGACCGTGGCTCATTTAAACTAAACGCGCAGTGGAAAAGGAAAACCGCCCTTCACTGAACCAATATTATGGGGTGACTAGTTACAAACATAGACAGGACAAAGACGGGACTATGACATTAAGAATAAATAATTATCTTAAGGATATTAGAGAGGGGTTATTAGAAGAGAGTGACAATGTCGTTAAAAATCATAACAAAGGGATAAATGATATCGTACAAATCAAGTCAAATATCAATGGCATAGAAGCAATATTACTCATTGACACGGGGTCAAATGTATCGCTTATCGATAGTGTAGAGCTAGAGAGGATCAAACAAAACAGTAATTTACCCATACCCACTCTGCCTATAAATAACATCATTCTAGTCGGTACAACGGGGAGGCAAAATAAATCGATAAAGAAACAGGTGTCATTAGAGATGACTAGTAATGGGGTAACGATACCAATAGGGTTATTAGTGGCGAATAATTTACCCATGAGTATCCTAATAGGCTGCGATATACTTAGGCCATATAATGCAGTAATAGATTTAGAAGGTAAGATGATAACTTTAAAAACTAACGAGGGAATTGGGACCAATAATTTAATCGATGTCCAAGGAGATGGTACAGACAACACATCTTATCAAGCGATAGTGAACCATTATTATTGTGCCGATCGACCAATAAACATGCCTTTATATCAGGAGGAAAACCCAGAGTTGTGGTTTGAAAAATTAGAAGAAATACGGGATTTCCGAAGGACGAAAACAAGGGATCTGATCAGCGAAACACAGGCGGAACAGTTGATTAAGGTATACAACAATTACAAACACATATTCTCAAACGCTCCAGGTAAAGCCAGAGATTATCAATGCACCATAAAATTCAAAACTCCGGTGGAATTTAACAGGAAATCGTACCCGATCGCCTACTCGCTAAAGAACGAAGTCAGGGAAGAATTGAACAGAATGATAGAGGACGACGTCATCGAGTATAGTCATTCGCCCTTTACCAGCCCAATCATAGCTGTGCCGAAAAAGAACGGAAAGGTGCGTATATGTCTCGATGCTAGGGAGATTAACAAGATGATTGTTAACGACCGCACATAACCTGGGGAGATAGAAGAGATATTGAAAAAGTTTCACGGGACAAAGTATATAAGTTCATGGGATACCGTATGCGGCTAGTGGCAGGTCGAGCTCCACCCTGATAGTAGGAAATATATGGCGTTCATATTCGAGGGCAGAAACTATCAGTTTAAGCGGTTACCCTTTGGTTTAATAAATTCTGTGGCGGTGTTTGTAAAGATAATGGACAGAATATTGGGGCAGGAAGTACTGAAGTTTACGACAGTATATGTCGACGATCTACTGGTAACTTCAGCGAATTGGGACGACCATTGTAATAGGGTTGAACAGGTGTTAGAGAAACTATCAGAGAATAATATCACCCTCAAATTAGACAAGTCCCAATTCATTGCAAATGAGGTGAAATTTTTAGGCTTTAATTTAACAGAACAGGGGATTACTCCATCCAAAGAGAAGATAGAGGCCATACAGAAATTCCCCACCCCAAAAAATAGGAAACAGCTGCAGTCATTTTTAGGAATCTGTAACTATTACAGAAAGTTTCGGTCCAATTACTCAGAACTAACTGCCAGGTTACAAAAGCAGTTATCAGCTAAAGACAAATGGACTTGGGGACCAGAGCAAGATGGAGTGCTCAATCTCATAAAGGAAAAGTTTTTAGAAGCAGTAATGTTGCATCATCCCGACTTTACAAAACCATTTTTTCTAAACTGCGATGCCAGTAACGTGAGTTTAGGTGCAGCCCTATATCAGGAAGATCAGGATGGTAACCATTTAGTAATTAACTTCGCTAGCCGCGTGCTGAACAGTTGCGAACGAAACTACAATACTACCGAAAAAGAATTGTTGAGTGTAGTTTTCGCATGCGGTAAATTTAGGACATATATATTAGGGTACCCCATCACGGTTAGAAGCGACCACAAATCTATATCATTTTTAAAGCATTGTAAGCTGAACCACGGAAGGCTGACGAGATGGGTTTTGGCCTTGCAAGAATATAATATCACATGGGAATATATACCCGGCAAACAGAACGTAGCAGCCGACGTCCTATCTCGCGTCAATATACCAGACCAAACCTTTGACGGCGAAAAGGAACAATTAGCAAAAGTATACCATATTATTAAGAGCAGGGAAGATTTAAAAAATATTTTAAACAATATAAAGTCACAACAAGAGGCCGATCCAAAATTAGGAGATATTAGAAAAAGGGTACAGGAAGGCGATGAGGTCATAAATAGATATTACTGTATACACAACGACACTTTGTTTATAAGGAATACCCCGCACCAGGAGAATTGGAAGTTAGTAATTCCACCAGCGATAGAGAGACCACTAATAATCGACTATCACGATAGGTACGGACATATGGGTGCCCTCAAAGTAAGGAAGGCACTGGAAGAGCAAACGTACATCAAAGGGATGAATAAGAAGGTGCAACTGGCGATACGGTCGTGCGATATTTGTCAAAAACTAAAGTGTGATAACGAGAGAAAAGAAAAGAAGGGGTCATGATACCCATAACATCCACCGAAAAATTGGAAAAGGTATTTCTCGATATCTGTGGACCATTTCCACGAGCGGTGGGAGACACCGATATAAATTTATCGTAATCATCTTCGACCATTTTAGCAAATATACCAAGCTATACCCAATAACTAGAGCAACGACCAGGAAGATAATAGACGTCATAATAGAGCGATATATAATTGAGGTAGGCCGACCGTATTCTATAATTACGGACCACGGTACCCAGTTTAGGGGAAAACTTTGGAAGGAAAACCTTGGAGAACACAGAATAAAAACGTACAAGACGTCCGTATATCACCCGAATAGTAACCCAGCCGAGAGAATGTTAAGGGAAGTAGGACGGTTGCTGAGAACATACTGCCATAACGAACAGAAAAGATGGCATGAATACGTAGCATCAACCGAGGATTTTCTCAATTTCTCACATCACAATACCATCGAGGCGTCACCATACACAGTTATGTTCGAAAGACCCCCACCACGAGAGATAAAAGAGATTATTAATTTTCCCGACGAACCCGCATACCAATTTGAAAGAACCAAATTTTATAACAAGGTGTTAGAAAAAACGGAACAGCAGCGGAAAAAATATGTCAAATCACAACCCAAGACAATTAAATATGAGGTAGGAGAATAGGTGTTAGTTAAAAATAGAGAATTGCCCTGAGCTATACAACGCATAACGAGGAAATTGCTACTTTTATATACAGGACCTTTCACGATCACCAGAGACAATAAAAACAATACCTACGAGGTAACCGACACGGTTAGTAACAAAGTAAAAGGTACGTATAATCAAACATCATTGAAAAAGTACCATGATTAGAAAATCACAAGTCAAATACAGCGTCATTGAGAAGGTACCATAACTAAAAACATGTTAACACGAATTTTCTAACTTACCCATAATTAGAAAGGAGGTAGAGATTATTAAATAAATATAAATATTATTATATAATTATTATTACTACTTAGAGAAGGAGAGAGATTATTACTAATAAATATTACGAGATGGACACATTCCACCATAGGCAAGATTTATTTCCAATAGCCATGTCAACGTATATTTACCAGCTTACCCGTACTTAGTAAAGGAGAAAAGAAGGAGAAATACTGTCATATAATTGATACTAAATGGAAATGATAAATGAAAAAAAAAAGGGAAAACAGTGTGTTACATAAGGAGGCAATGATGAATATAAATATAGCTATTAATATTGAATGATTTTAAACGATAATTTTACCTGCGGAGAACGATATATTAATATAATTGTGAATTAATCAGAAGAGTTTAAGAAAGGGAATTTATGTGTAGGAGTCTATGATCTTTGAATATTGTATTTTTATTATTATTATTTGTTGCGAAGGTGCAATTATTATTTTCTGGACAGGGATGTGTTGCCTCTGATTTCAGTAGTTATAGATAGGGAAGGGCAGAGAATGTATGCCATAGCGAGCCACTCTGACCCCAACCCTCTATGAAAGTTAGGGAATTGATAGGGAATTATGTCAAAGATTAAATATTTAACATCAAGGTAAAAAGGAAAGGAATAGGTGATACGACAAAGAACGAAATAGGAATATTGAGTTGGATTAATATATTAAAGGAGTAGTACAGGAATTTAATTATAAGATAAAAGAATGAAATATAAAGAAGCTAATAAAAGGTTAATATAGAGATGATAATTTCATCAAAACCAAAGATATGTTTTTCAAAAATTATCAATTTTAACGGAGAGGCATATGTAACGTCACAGAACGTTCCATAAAGGAAATCATTTACATAGCAATTTATCATAAGAGGAAAGTGAGGTGAACAGTATCGAACCCAAGTAGTCCTAAAAAAATTGTGTAATATTGTCTAATAATTAATACTACTAACATAAAAAACGACCAGACTGTGACTAAGACACAAACCCCATATATATTATTAAAGTGAATATCAGTGAAAAAACCATAAGATACTATAAGAGAGACAAATAATATCAGGATCAACCAAAATGAAGTCATTAATTATTAAGTTTAGTAACTCTGAATAGAGTATAAAGAACTATTTATTGTGAATGAATGGACATGATCCATTATTATATTATGTAATGTAAATAAAATAAATGTATTAAATGACTTAAATACATTATTAGAAAGAATCTAAGTTAAAATAAAAATTATATAATTGTTATGACAAAACAATATTAATGTGTTGGATTTGAGACCAAACACTCAAGATTTCATGTAAAAATTAATTATTGTCAAATTGAAATAAAAACTAGATGTAATTGTCAAGCAGACAAAAGTGAACAATTTATCTTAAATAACGAAAGCTGTCAAATGAATAAAAGTCAGTCAAAATAGTCAAAAACAGTATTAACTAAAAACATGTGGTAGGCATATAATATTGTGTGATTTATAGATTTAATGTTGCCAAAATGCAACCAAATTGCATTAGAAAGTTGAAATATAATATAAAGCGACTATACTAATATATTTGACTAACTTTAACATTGTAATAGTCGAGTTAGCAAAATATTTACCTATACCATGTATGGCTGGGGCCAATCAACCAGTAAAAAAATAGTCATATCTGGCTAAATATTTACAAAATGTTGACAAAAATAAAAGAGAATAGTACAATACTTCTGTATACCATAAAAACGGACAGACTCAGTTGAAAATAAGATCAATTATGAAAGAATTTAACTTATAAGTGTGAGATTTGTCACACTATGAAAAAGGACATCTCAGGCAAACCAATATGATGCTATGTTATCCTGCAATAAAAATAATATGTATAAAGAGTAACCAGGTATCACAAAAGACAGACAATGTAATAAACTCTTAGTGTACACTAGTGAAATCCTATATATATTAAAGAAAGAGACTAATTATTGTGTTATAACATTGACAACAACATAGGCCATAGGCATGGACCATATAAAATTGAAATTATCTGTGTATTATATATGTTAAAATTTGTTTGTTTTGTTATAGGAAGTTAGTAATGTTATGTGTTCATGTTGTGGAAGAAACGTAATAGTTTCACAACAATTTTTTGTTCTAAAAATTGAATTTCAATGGAAACAACCCAAGGTGAGAGTTGCATATTGTGTTATTTATTATAGTTAATTTATTTAAAAAACAATCATAATTAGTATCATTAGATTCAGTTGAAAACAGAGAATCCAAATGTAATAATGGCATGCAAATTGTGAGTACTGATGTAAAACTGTTTGACAAATACCAGTGTAATTTTTGAAATATCCTTAGTGTGAAGAATAAGAAATTTGTTCTAAAAGCTTCGACGGAAATTAAATTTGTTCCATGACATTCCTTTTCTTTATTCTCGAACATTCTAGAAGGAATTTTTACGCAAATATACCGGAAGTTCATGAAAACAATCAGCCTGACACAGTATAAAAGAGAGACCAAATTCGACCCAAAAAACACTTGAAGCTTGAAACCCAGAACAGACGCATCACCCACGACACTGATCAACGCAACCAAGGCGAAACCGAAGGCGAGAAATCGACACCAGACACGAAGAAAAACTTTTCCCGTACATTGACAAATAGACTGACTTAACCTCTACAAGAATCTACGCCAATGTGTTGCTGAAATAGAGCAGCAACACGGCACATTTTAATAGAAATCACGCAGCCAGAACGTCGACGGCCCAGGAGGGACCAAAATTTTAAATAGAGAACCAATTCTGCTGTGTTCGCAAAGACAAACTGACTTGACAAAAAACTCCCATAACGTATTACATACACAAAGCCTTTCTCGCTACTGCAAGGGTATCAGCGCTGCGACGGCCAATTTGGGAACCAACGCGAAACAGCTGACCTGTAAGCGGCGGGATTCGAGCGAAAATCTACAGCCAAACCGTTTCACAAAAAGTGCGGAAATTGTAAATTATCGCATTTTTGACTTAAAATAAATTCAGTGCACACATGAAGAGGCGAGATTGAAAAAACTACCCGAGAGGAGTGTCCAGTGCGAGATTAATTAACCATTGGAACGTGAGTTATCAAAATTAAAGTCATTTTTTACCTGGTTACATTTGTCACACAGTTGTACTACACATGCCACACACACCTTCAAATCACTTAATTTTTCTTGTAAAGCATCTTATTGATATGTCTTGGTAGTTCAAAGGAGTCACGTCCTGAGAGTAAAGATTTTTTCACGTATTAAACTCATGCTTTTCAACTGAGTAAAAAATTGAAAATACTAGCCGATACTTGATTGGAGAAATAAAATTGTCAATAATAATAATAACTTTTGAATTTTTTTGTAAGTCTGCAATTTTATAATTGTTCATGAATGTTAGTCCCTCAGACGATTTTTTTTTTAGAATCATTAAACTTACTTTATTTTTTCAAACCAAACTGACTTGTTTACATTTTTTCATAGAAGTAAGAATTAAAAATTTTAATTTCTTTAATAATCACATTTCTTTCTTGGAACAAACGATTCCAAGTGGCGCCCACAAAAAACATAGTATTAAGTTGTGTTACAGGACTACATCACCGCAAAGGATCCAGTCACCGGTAAGTACCAAAAAGTGCGCGGAGGTAACGCCCGACATTTTACAACACATAACAACCCATACACACTTCACTATTTGTTATAAATTGACGACTCCGACGTGAGGTTGTTGAAGAAGGCATTACGACCCCACAATCTTTTGCTATTGGTTATAAATTGGCAGCCCAACTAGTGAGGCTTGAAAAAACGGAACAAGCCCGGCAACTACCAACAGATCAAGATGCCGCAACCTAAGGGAAAAAAGGTGAAGAAGAATGTGGAACCCGAGTTAAGTGTGGAAGGCGGAGAGGCAGTGCAAATGGAGGAAATAGAGTTAGAACCCCCCACACTAGAAATGGAAAGACCAGTACAAACGGCAGAGGAATTAGAAGAACAAACTGGAGAAGAACCCATACAAATGGTAGAACAAACAGAGAAACCCGAACCAGAAAAAATAACAGGGAGCGTTGACGCGAATGTAATAATGATAATGTTCCAAACGCTAAACGAAAATATGAAAAAAAATGAAAAGAATAGACAGGAAGACAAGGCGGAAATAATATAATCCATGAATAAAAATAGACTGGAAAATAAGGAGAAATTAGACAAAAACATAGAATCTTTAAGGGAGTATATAAATGATAATGGGAAAAAGATGGAGCTATTTCAGGAGGAGAATAAAAAATACATAGAGTCCCTGAAAAAAAAAATTAGCATAAATTACGAAACGGTAAACAAAAAGATCGATGATAATAAAATCGAAAGTGACAGGAAGGTCGAAAACATGGAGAAACAGTTGGAAAGATTACAGGACGGAAATAATACCCGTTTCGAAAATATAGAGGAACAAACAGTAGAGGCCAAACAAGATATTAGAAATATCGAAAACAAGGTAAGGCAGAACCAAGATGCCATCATGCAGGAGGTGGGAGAAGTCCAGAAAGACGTTAGCGAGAGGATGCAGAGAACATATGACATCGCTAACAGGCTGGACGAG
Organism: Magicicada septendecula; assembly: GCA_034769895.1. NCBI lineage: Eukaryota > Metazoa > Arthropoda > Insecta > Hemiptera > Cicadidae > Magicicada > Magicicada septendecula. Next base: position 955,593,009 of record CM068367.1, read on the forward strand.
CAAATAAAACTTAACAAAAATAGCATACAGGAAATAGATCAGAGAGAGAAAAACCTGCAGGAAAGATTAGAGGCGCTGAGAGACACACCTATATTAAATACTCATACGTGTCATAGTGAAAACAGGGAAGTAATCAACTTCCAAAACTATCGACGAAACCCAATGGAATTTTTAGAGAGAATGGAAGAGTTTATTGGGAGAAATAGAGAAACAAGGTGGGACAGGATAAGGGAGATGCTAGACGAGACGTTTAAAAACACTAGGGATAACTGGTGGATAGCGGTACGACCCGAAATCACGAATTTAGCCGAGTTTAAACGCCAGTTCAAGGAGAAGTATTGGTCGGAGACTGCACAAAACAGGGTAAGAATGGACATATTCTATGGCAAATACGACGCGTCCAATGGACAGTCCCCGACGTCTTATTTCCTAGGAAAGGTATGTTTGGCACGGAAGTTGATACCGCCGATCCCGGAAGAATTTTTGGTAAGGCAGTTAGCTGGACATTACAGTTATGGTATCAAATATGCCCAATTGTACCAACAGCTCAGTAAAATAGCCCATCTAGCTAAATTATTTGAAATTTGTGAATCCACTGGAAGGTTCCAGGATTACCAACCCCCCAATCGTAAGGTAGAATACAATAGCAACAATAACGGACCAAACCGGAATGGAGGTGGAAACGGTAACAACCTTAACACAAATAATCAGAATAATAATACCCCACCAAATGGCTGAAGTGATAACACTCAGGGTCCAAATAACCGCACCTATCGGGACCAAACAGAGGTAATTACCCCGAGAATAATTACGGTAGAAACTACCACCAGGGAAACAGTTATCGCGGGAATAACTATAGAGGAAATAATTATGGTCAACGTTATAATTATCGTAACGGGGGCGACCAAGGAGGAGGCGATAGGAGAAATCAAGAATATAGGCCCCAGGTAAACTATACAATGGCCAATAACCGACGGCCATATCCACCCAATGTACCCACTTACATGTTCTACCCACAACAGGCGCCAGGTAGCCAGGGTAATACGACGAATAGCCAACCTATTAATGGTAATCCCGAGGTCAGGCAGGACACACAGACGGGTCAGCAACCCAATGTTCCGGGAGACCGGGCCAATGAGACCGTGGCTCATTTAAACTAAACGCGCAGTGGAAAAGGAAAACCGCCCTTCACTGAACCAATATTATGGGGTGACTAGTTACAAACATAGACAGGACAAAGACGGGACTATGACATTAAGAATAAATAATTATCTTAAGGATATTAGAGAGGAGTTATTAGAAGAGAGTGACAATATCGTTAAAAATCATATCAAAGGGAATAATGAGATAGTACAAATCAAGGCAAATATCAATGGCATAGAAGCAATATTACTCATTGACACGGGGTCAAATGTATCGCTTATCGATAGTGTAGAGCTAGAGAGGATCAAACAAAACAGTAATTTACCCATACCCACTCTGCCTATAAATAACATCATTCTAGTCGGTACAACGGGGAGGCAAAATAAATCGATAAAGAAACAGGTGTCATTAGAGATGACTAGTAATGGGGTAACGATACCAATAGGGTTATTAGTGGCGAATAATTTACCCATGAGTATCCTAATAGGCTGCGATATACTTAGGCCATATAATGCAGTAATAGATTTAGAAGGTAAGATGATAACTTTAAAAACTAACGAGGGAATTGGGACCAATAATTTAATCGATGTCCAAGGAGATGGTACAGACAACACATCTTATCAAGCGATAGTGAACCATTATTATTGTGCCGATCGACCAATAAACATGCCTTTATATCAGGAGGAAAACCCAGAGTTGTGGTTAGAAAAATTAGAAGAAATACGAGATTTCCGAAGGACGAAAGCAAGGGATCTGATCAGCGAAACACAGGCGGAACAATTGATTAAGGTATACAACAATTACAAACACATATTCTCAAACGCTCCAGGTAAAGCCAGAGATTATCAATGCACCATAAAATTCAAAACTCCGGTGGAATTTAACAGGAAATCGTACCCGATCGCCTACACGCTAAAGAACGAAGTCAGGGAAGAATTGAACAGAATGATAGAGGACGACGTCATCGAGTATAGTCATTCGCCCTTTACCAGCCCAATCATAGCTGTGCCGAAAAAGAACGGAAAGGTGCGTATATGTCTCGATGCTAGGGAGATTAACAAGATGATTGTTAACGACCGCACATAACCTGGGGAGATAGAAGAGATATTGAAAAAGTTTCACGGGACAAAGTATATAAGTTCATGGGATACCGTATGCGGCTACTGGCAGGTCGAGCTCCACCCTGATAGTAGGAAATATATGGCGTTCATATTCGAGGGCAGAAACTATCAGTTTAAGCGGTTACCCTTTGGTTTAATAAATTCTGTGGCGGTGTTTGTAAAGATAATGGACAGAATATTGGGGCAGGAAGTACTGAAGTTTACGACAGTATATGTCGACGATCTACTGGTAACTTCAGCGAATTGGGACGACCATTGTAATAGGGTTGAACAGGTGTTAGAGAAACTATCAGAGAATAATATCACCCTCAAATTAGACAAGTCCCAATTCATTGCAAATGAGGTGAAATTTTTAGGCTTTAATTTAACAGAACAGGGGATTACTCCATCCAAAGAGAAGATAGAGGCCATACAGAAATTCCCCACCCCAAAAAATAGGAAACAGCTGCAGTCATTTTTAGGAATCTGTAACTATTACAGAAAGTTTCGGTCCAATTACTCAGAACTAACTGCCAGGTTACAAAAGCAGTTATCAGCTAAAGACAAATGGACTTGGGGACCAGAGCAAGATGGAGTGCTCAATCTCATAAAGGAAAAGTTTTTAGAAGCAGTAATGTTGCATCATCCCGACTTTACAAAACCATTTTTTCTAAACTGCGATGCCAGTAACGTGAGTTTAGGTGCAGCCCTATATCAGGAAGATCAGGATGGTAACCATTTAGTAATTAACTTCGCTAGCCGCGTGCTGAACAGTTGCGAACGAAACTACAATACTACCGAAAAAGAATTGTTGAGTGTAGTTTTCGCATGCGGTAAATTTAGGACATATATATTAGGGTACCCCATCACGGTTAGAAGCGACCACAAATCTATATCATTTTTAAAGCATTGTAAGCTGAACCACGGAAGGCTGACGAGATGGGTTTTGGCCTTGCAAGAATATAATATCACATGGGAATATATACCCGGCAAACAGAACGTAGCAGCCGACGTCCTATCTCGCGTCAATATACCAGACCAAACCTTTGACGGCGAAAAGGAACAATTAGCAAAAGTATACCATATTATTAAGAGCAGGGAAGATTTAAAAAATATTTTAAACAATATAAAGTCACAACAAGAGGCCGATCCAAAATTAGGAGATATTAGAAAAAGGGTACAGGAAGGCGATGAGGTCATAAATAGATATTACTGTATACACAACGACACTTTGTTTATAAGGAATACCCCGCACCAGGAGAATTGGAAGTTAGTAATTCCACCAGCGATAGAGAGACCACTAATAATCGACTATCACGATAGGTACGGACATATGGGTGCCCTCAAAGTAAGGAAGGCACTGGAAGAGCAAACGTACATCAAAGGGATGAATAAGAAGGTGCAACTGGCGATACGGTCGTGCGATATTTGTCAAAAACTAAAGTGTGATAACGAGAGAAAAGAAAAGAAGGGGTCATGATACCCATAACATCCACCGAAAAATTGGAAAAGGTATTTCTCGATATCTGTGGACCATTTCCACGAGCGGTGGGAGACACCGATATAAATTTATCGTAATCATCTTCGACCATTTTAGCAAATATACCAAGCTATACCCAATAACTAGAGCAACGACCAGGAAGATAATAGACGTCATAATAGAGCGATATATAATTGAGGTAGGCCGACCGTATTCTATAATTACGGACCACGGTACCCAGTTTAGGGGAAAACTTTGGAAGGAAAACCTTGGAGAACACGGAATAAAAACGTACAAGACGTCCGTATATCACCCGAATAGTAACCCAGCCGAGAGAATGTTAAGGGAAGTAGGACGGTTGCTGAGAACATACTGCCATAACGAACAGAAAAGATGGCATGAATACGTAGCATCAACCGAGGATTTTCTCAATTTCTCACATCACAATACCATCGAGGCGTCACCATACACAGTTATGTTCGAAAAACCCCCACCACGAGAGATAAAAGAGATTATTAATTTTCCCGACGAACCCGCATACCAATTTGAAAGAACCAAATTTTATAACAAGGTGTTAGAAAAAACGGAACAGCAGCGGAAAAAATATGTCAAATCACAACCCAAGACAATTAAATATGAGGTAGGAGAAAAGGTGTTAGTTAAAAATAGAGAATTGCCCAGAGCTATACAAGGCATAACGAGGAAATTGCTACTTTTATATACAGGACCTTTCACGATCACCAGAGACAATAAAAACAATACCTACGAGGTAACCGACACGGTTAGTAACAAAGTAAAAGGTACGTATAATCAAACATCATTGAAAAAGTACCATGATTAGAAAATCACAAGTCAAATACAGCGTCATTGAGAAGGTACCATAACTAAAAACATGTTAACACGAATTTTCTAACTTACCCATAATTAGAAAGGAGGTAGAGATTATTAAATAAATATAAATATTATTATATAATTATTATTACTACTTAGAGAAGGAGAGAGATTATTACTAATAAATATTACGAGATGGACACATTCCACCATAGGCAAGATTTATTTCCAATAGCCATGTCAACGTATATTTACCAGCTTACCCGTACTTAGTAAAGGAGAAAAGAAGGAGAAATACTGTCATATAATTGATACTAAATGGAAATGATAAATGAAAAAAAAAGGGAAAACAGTGTGTTACATAAGGAGGCAATGATGAATATAAATATAGCTGTTAATATTGAATGATTTTAAACGATAATTTTACCTGCGGAGAACGATATATTAATATAATTGTGAATTAATCAGAAGAGTTTAAGAAAGGGAATTTATGTGTAGGAGCCTATGATCTTTGAATATTGTATTTTTATTATTATTATTTGTTGCGAAGGTGCAATTATTATTTTCTGGACAGGGATGTGTTGCCTCTGATTTCAGTAGTTATAGATAGGGAAGGGCAGAGAATGTATGCCATAGCGAGCCACTCTGACCCCAACCCTCTATGAAAGTTAGGGAATTGATAGGGAATTATGTCAAAGATTAAATATTTAACATCAAGGTAAAAAGGAAAGGAATAGGTGATACGACAAAGAACGAAATAGGAATATTGAGTTGGATTAATATATTAAAGGAGTAGTACAGGAATTTAATTATAAGATAAAAGAATGAAATATAAAGAAGCTAATAAAAGGTTAATATAGAGATGATAATTTCATCAAAACCAAAGATATGTTTTTCAAAAATTATCAATTTTAACGGAGAGGCATATGTAACGTCACAGAACGTTCCATAAAGGAAATCATTTACATAGCAATTTATCATAAGAGGAAAGTGAGATGAACAGTATCGAACCCAAGTAGTCCTAAAAAAATTGTGTAATATTGTCTAATAATTAATACTACTAACATAAAAAACGACCAGACTGTGACTAAGACACAAACCCCATATATATTATTAAAGTGAATAACAGTGAAAAAACCATAAGATACTATAAGAGAGACAAATAATATCAGGATCAACCAAAATGAAGTCATTAATTATTAAGTTTAGTAACTCTGAATAGAGTATAAAGAACTATTTGTTGTGAATGAATGGACATGATCCATTATTATATTATGTAATGTAAATAAAATAAATGTATTAAATGACTTAAATACATTATTAGAAAGAATCTAAGTTAAAATAAAAATTATATAATTGTTATGACAAAACAATATTAATGTGTTGGATTTGAGACCAAACACTCAGATTTCATGTAAAAATTAATTATTATCAAATTGAAATAAAAACTATATGTGATTGTCAAGCAGACAAAAGTGAACAATTTATCTTAAATAAAGAAAGCTGTCAAATGAATAAAAGTCAGTCAAAATAGTCAAAAACAGTATAAACTAAAAACATGTGGTAGGCATATAATATTGTGTGATTTATAGATTTAATGTTGCCAAAATGCAACCAAATTGCATTAGAAAGTTGAAATATAATATAAAGCGACTATACTAATATATTTGACTAACTTTAACATTGTAATAGTCGTGTTAGCAAAATATTTACCTATACCATGTATGGCTGGGGCCAATCAACCAGTAAAAAAATAGTCATATCTGGCTAAATATTAACAAAATGTTGACAAAAATAAAAGAGAATAGTACAATACTTCTGTATACCATAAAAACGGACAGACTCAGTTGAAAATAACATCAATTATGAAAGAATTTAACTTATAAGAGTGAGATTTGTCACACTATGAAAAAGGACATCTCAGGCAAACCAATATGATGCTATGTTATCCTGCAATAAAAATAATATGTATAAAGAGTAACCAGGTATCACAAAAGACAGACAATGTAATAAAATCTTAGTGTACACTAGTGAAATCCTATATATATTAAAGAAAGAGACTAATTATTGTGTTATAACATTGACAACAACATAGGCCATGGGCATGGACCATATAAAATTGAAATTATCTGTGTATTATATATGTTAAAATTTGTTTGTTTTGTTATAGGAAGATAGTAATGTTATGTGTTCATGTTGTGGAAGAAACGTAATAGTTTCACAACAATTTTTTGTTCTAAAAATTGAATTTCAATGGAAACAACCCAAGGTGAGAGTTGCATATTGTGTTATTTATTATAGTTAATTTATTTAAAAACCAATCATAATTAGTATCATTAGATTCAGTTGAAAACAGAGAATCCAAATGTAATAATGGCATGCAAATTGTGAGTACTGATTTAAAACTGTTTGACAAATACCAGTGTAATTTTTGAAATATCCTTAGTGTGAAGAATAAGAAATTTGTTCTAAAAGCTTCGACGGAAATTAAATTTGTTCCATGACATTCCATTTCTTTATTCTCGAACACTCTAGAAGGAATTTTTACGCAAATATACCGGAAGTTCATGAAAACAATCAGCCTGACACAGTATAAAAGAGAGACCAAATTCGACCCAAAAAACACTTGAAGCTTGAAACCCAGAACAGACGCATCACCCACGACACTGATCAACGCAACCAAGGCGAAACCGAAGGCGAGAAATCGACACCAGACACGAAGAAAAACTTTTCCCGTACATTGACAAATAGACTGACTTAACCTCTACAAGAATCTACGCCAATGTGTTGCTGAAATAGAGCAGCAACACGGCACATTTTAATAGAAATCACGCAGCCAGAACGTCGACGGCCCAGGAGGGACCAAAATTTTAAATAGAGAACCAATTCTGCTGTGTTCGCAAAGACAAACTGACTTGACAAAAAACTCCCATAACGTATTACATACACAAAGCCTTTCTCGCTACTGCAAGGGTATCAGCGCTGCGACGGCCAATTTGGGAACCAACGCGAAACAGCTGACCTGTAAGCGGCGGGATTCGAGCGAAAATCTACAGCCAAACCGTTTCACAAAAAGTGCGGAAATTGTAAATTATCGCATTTTTGACTTAAAATAAATTCAGTGCACACATGAAGAGGCGAGATTGAAAAAACTACCCGAGAGGAGTGTCCAGTGCGAGATTAATTAACCATTGGAACGTGAGTTATCAAAATTAAAGTCATTTTTTACCTGGTTACATTTGTCACACAGTTGTACTACACATGCCACACACACCTTCAAATCACTTAATTTTTCTTGTAAAGCATCTTATTGATATGTCTTGGTAGTTCAAAGGAGTCACGTCCTGAGAGTAAAGATTTTTTCACGTATTAAACTCATGCTTTTCAACTGAGTAAAAAATTGAAAATACTAGCCGATACTTGATTGGAGAAATAAAATTGTCAATAATAATAATAACTTTTGAATTTTTTTGTAAGTCTGCAATTTTATAATTGTTCATGAATGTTAGTCCCTCAGACGATTTTTTTTTTAGAATCATTAAACTTACTTTATTTTTTCAAACCAAACTGACTTGTTTACATTTTTTCATAGAAGTAAGAATTAAAAATTTTAATTTCTTTAATAATCACATTTCTTTCTTGGAACAAACGATTCCAAGTGGCGCCCACAAAAAACATAGTATTAAGTTGTGTTACAGGACTACATCACCGCAAAGGATCCAGTCACCGGTAAGTACCAAAAAGTGCGCGGAGGTAACGCCCGACATTTTACAACACATAACAACCCATACACACTTCACTATTTGTTATAAATTGACGACTCCGACGTGAGGTTGTTGAAGAATGCATTACGACCCCACAATCTTTTGCTATTGGTTATAACGTCATAAACCAAGTGGTCGTAACTGTTCCGCCCAACTCCGATAAGATGATCATGGTTAGAGCCGAGGTAGATACTAGGGGCAAGCAGTGCTCTATATTCGAACCCCAGGTAGTCAGCACACCAGGCATACTAATTGCCAGAAGTTTAGTAAAACCTGACGAAACCGGAAATGTACCTATTAGAGTGCCAAATATTCTGGATCAAGCCGTCACTTTACAAAGCAATACGCTCCTAGGCAAATTTACTCCTGTGGCCTGGGTAGCCGAAATGACGCAACAAAGATCCATTTGTGTTTCGGATACTTCCAAATTACCAGAGGAACTGCAGGAATTATTGAACAGATCTTCTAACGACCACTCAAAGGGTGAGGTAAAACAACTTAGACGGTTTTTACATGAATTTAAAGATTCTTTTGCAGTTCGGGGACAGTCAGTCATTGGGTAGAACCTCCACTGTACAACATAGCATCAATACAAACCTCCTCGAAGGCTTCCATTACCTAAGCAAGAGGAAATGTCTCGGTTAGTACAGGACATGTTGACAGAGAGAGTAATCGAATCTTCGTCAAGTGCTTGGTCTTCTCCTGTAGTGCTGGTAGCGAAGAAGGATGGTGGATTGCGTTTATGCCTAGACTACCGGAGGTTAAATGACGTTACAAAGAATGACTGCTATCCATTGCCTCGCGTTGAAGTTACACTCGACACGTTATCCGGAGCACAGTGGTTTTCCACATTGGACCTGAAGAGTGGATTTTGGCAGTGAGTCTTCATCAAGAAGACAAGCAAAAGACCGTTTCCTCGCCCCCAAGTGACTTATTGCAATTTAACGTCATGCCATTTGGACTCCGTAATGCACCGGCAACATTTGAAAAATTTATGCACCTGGTACTCCGAGGCCTGACATGGAAAACTTGCCTTGTTTATTTAGACGATGTCATAGTCATCAGGAAGACTTTCAAAGACCATTTGGAAAACCTTAAGGAGGTTCAAACTAGAATTCACGGTGCCCAACTAAAGCTGAGCCCGAAGAATTATTCTCTATTTCAGAAGGAAGTACAGTATCTGGGCCATCTGGTTTCGGCAGCTGATGTTAGCATGGATCCTAATAAAGTAGACACCATAAGAGACTGGCCAGTGCCGAAGAGTAAACACAAAGCTCGGATCTTCCTGGGGTTATGCTCATATTACAGACGTTTTGTGAAAGGGCTCGCTACTATTTCTAAACCACTACATGAGCTAACGGAAAATAAACGAAAATTCCAGTGGTCGAGAGAGTGTGATCAAGCATTTAGGACTTTGAAAATAGCATTATGTTCGCAGCCAATTCTCGTTTTCCCAGCTTCCGAAGGGAAGTACATTGTGGATATAGACGCAAGCAATACTGGTCTAGGAGCACTTTTGTCTCAAGTGCAAAACGGTGAAGAACGAGTAATAGCGTATTACAGCAAGACACTTTCTAAACCGGAGAGAAATTATTGCGTTACAAGGAGAGAGTTGCTAGCAATCGTCAGAGGGTTGGAGCACTTCCATAAATACCTCTATGGAAGAGAGTTTTCACTACGTACTGACCATGCCGCGCTTGCATGGTTCTTGAAATTTAAAAATTCGGAAGGACATTTGGCAAGGTGGCTCGAACGTCTGCAAGAGTACAACTTGATTGTACAACATCGGCAGGGACGCCTGCATGGTAATGCAGATGGCTTATCACGAAGACCATGCCCGGAAGACTGCCGACATTGGCAGAGAAAGGAAGAACATAACTCAAGCGAACATGTTCAAGTCATCACTGTAGATTTCCTGGAAGACGGCTGGACGTCACAAGACTGTCGACAAGAACAGATGACTGATGAAGACATTGGACCGATCTTCACAGCAAAAGAGGAAGGTCGCCGCCCGGATTGGCAAGATATCTGCCCTGGTTCCGAAGTGCTGAAGGGCTACTGGGCACAATCAGAATCTCTTACTTTAGAAAACGGATTACTGAAAAGGGCTTGGGAAAGTGCAGATGGACGAGACGTGGTAATGCAGTTGATGGTTCCCCGAAGTAAAGTGCAGTCTGTTTTGAAGGAGATGCATGATGGAACATCTGGAGGCCATCTTGGCGTTAACAAAACCCTTGACAAAATACGGAAGCGATTCTATTGGCTTCATCTTCGCCACGACGTAGAGGAATGGGTTCGGACGTGTGAAATATGTGCTGCAAGCAAGGGCCCACAAACCAGTAGCAAGGGAAAAATGAGATAGTATAACGTTGGACTGCCTTTCGAGAGAATTGCCATAGACATTGCTGGACCATTCCCAGTTACTGACGATGGAAATCGGTAAATCATGGTTGTAGGTGACTATTTTACTAAGTGGGTGGAAGCCTACGCAATTCCAAATCAGGAGGTTACCACTGTGGCAAAGCAGTTAGTTCACAACTTGTGTTGCCGTTATAGAGTCCCTACGGAAATCCATACGGATCAAGGGAGAAATTTCGAATCAGGAGTGTTCAAAGAATTATGCCGTCTACTCGGAATTCGAAATACCAGGACAACGCCTCTGCACCCTCAATCGGACGGAGTGGTTGAGAGATTCAATATGACACAATAGGGACCAACATATAACACTATTCCTCTTCGCGTATAGATCATCAGTACACGACACCACCGGCATGACTCCAGCAAAATTGGTGTATGGGCGGGAGATTCGTCTTCCTGGGGACTTAATGTTCGGATCACCTGAGACTCAGTCCCAAGAGCCACAGAACTGTTCCTCACAATTAGAAAACCGACTGCGATAAATGAATCGCTTGGTAAGAGGACGGCTGAAGATTGCCAGTGATAAAATGAAAACTCGGTATGACATTCACAGCAATAGTGTGGTTTTCCAAGAAAGAGATCAGGTCTGGTTGTTCAACCCAAAGCGCCGTCGTGGTCGCTCACCTAAGCTTCAGTCTAACTGGGAAGGACCCTAAACTGTGAAAAAAAGAATCAACGATGTTGTTTATCGGATTCAACAGTAAGATCAGCGAAAGTTCAAGGTCGTCCACCTAGATCGCCTGGCTAAGTATTACTTCAGAGACGTTTTGCCAGTTCGGGACGAACAGGCTTAAGGAGGAGGCAGTGTTACGACATTACACAACAGTCTACGTGTTTGTCGAATGTTCCAGAAGAATCTCGCTCTGTATGTGTGTGACATACGTGACTATCGACGCATTCGCGGGACTTTTCTGGAAGCCGCCAGCCGCGTGGACTGTGTCAAGGCCGCAATTAATTACGTCGTAGTTTAGAGATAAGGCGTAGTTTGGAATCTTCTGGTCTGTGATTATTGTATAAATACTAGGCGGCAGCGGCCTTAGTTTTCAGTATAGTTGCGAAATATTTACAGTGCGGTGTGAGTTATTGTCGGGCGATTACAATCGATATTACTCTGTGCGTTCAAGTGGTTAATAGCGAAGTGTTGTGATTTATAATCGGGCGGTATATTGTAATACAATTGTGTTTTAATATTAGTTGACATTTTATTTCGTGTAAACAATTTTTATCTGATTTTTGTAAGAAACTGTGTTGTTAATTACGAACCGTTTAACTGTGGAAATTAAAGCTGGTGATTAGTGACTTAATTGGTGTCTTGTAATTTGTTTTCCACTGTACCTACTACGATCATGTAGACCGTCGTAACATATACATGAAGTGAAATGCAGATTTTTTACTACATGCAGTACTATACTTCACCGAGTAAATTGGGAATGGTCCCAAAGTACTTGAAGAAAATTTAAATGAAATGTGTTGACAACAATGCAGCAGCTTATCCAAATTATTAGTTGCCAATAGAATTAAAGATAACTCTACTATAGCAAAAATTATGTATTACTTTTTCCAGTGTCCAAATGACATTATGTGTGGTTATTTGAATTAGTTCTTATTGCTTAAGAAATTATAGTGTTTAAAGGTTGACACGATTTTTAAGGAAAATTCAGAGTACAATTTTTACTAGTTAAAAAACCTGCCTGATTAAAAACATACAATGAATATTAACTAACCGCATTTCACCTTTAGTCACTATTCATCTAAAAGTGTTTTGTTTATCTATAGAAATTTGTTGATATTTTGACATATCACCCTCTAATACAGTACATAGTTATGTGAAAGCTAATGTCTCTCCGCCTCACAGTTCTCTACAGTGTGATGGGCTAATATTGAAAATTCTCTATCAACTTCATATACTGTGTGTTGCAATATATTTAGTCGATAGTTAAGTGCAACTGCTTTTAGTGAAACTAATGGCCGCAAGCATGGTGTCTGTACCCGGCCTATAATGCTCTGTAAATAACCAGTCCCTCTGACAAATGTACAAGTTTAGTAAACTGCAGACCGCTTAGTCAACCCACATATGCTACTTGGTTGTAATTACAGCCGAAATTCATACGTACGTCAAGATTTGGACTAAGTAGATTCTAGTATAATGGTGTGTTGCATTGTTGCACCACTAAATACGTTTTCCTGTAAGCGTAATATGCCCAAATATGGATAATGTAGAATATTAGGATAACACAATGGTAAATATTGAAAAGAAATTATTAATCTAAATACAAACATGGTGTAAACATAAATTATGATAGCTTACTTCTAACATGTTAACGTAGACGAATAACAGAAAACTTTTAATGGAGCCGAATTGTACAAACGCAAAACAAACGCAAAGCCGAGTTGTAGAATAAGCCTACTTACTTCGAAATAATGGGAAACGAGGTGTCTCCGGTCTATGGGTATTTTTATATAATGTGATTATAATATTTGAAATCGCTTACACAACAAATAATGGAACTAAATAAGAACGAGTATGTACCAACAAGAACACACACCAATTTATTAATATGTAAGGGCTAACTTTTAAAATATTCCGAAACATAAATGAAAATCCAAGATGTTTTAGAAATGTTGTGTCAGATACAAAACACGTATTCCGCCGAAATGAAACCTGAACAACTTGGTAGGTTGGAAATTGTTTAATAAATGCATTTATTTGTTACTACTAGTGTCAAACAACGTATGACGCAGACTGCAGGCATTTAGTATAATTTTTAGTGTAAACATTTCATATTCAGTCAAGAACGAAATTTCTTGTTACATTATTTTTCACTCGAACAATATTACTTAACTTTTTGTTTGTTACTTATCCGAAGTGTTTTTCATTCTGCACATTTATATATTATTCCACATGTTAAATCGACGCTTATATTAATCAAGAACTCCGGATATTTGAAGGTAAATTTTTCTAAATTATTTTACTTAAAGTCATTTATCAATATATGTCTAGAACTGGGTTATTTACTAGCCTTGCTATATACGTATGACAGTAAGCTGATATTTCATTTAAGTGAGTTCGTGAAATTTCTGTTGTGATTGGATTCTCTAATTTAGTTATTACATCCATAAATGTAAATTAATTGCGTTACGGTGTGCTCGGAAGCCTTTGATAATTAACTTGCACCAGAAGATTGCTACTAACTTGCCTATAATTGCATTTAATTAGCTTACAGAAGTAATTTGTTCCGTTATGTTGCTTGAAATGTAATATAGAGGAAATAAATACTCCTGTCTGTACACGTGCGTGATTGAAATCAACGCGTGAGTAACAGGAATTGCCAGTGCGAAAAATATGTCTAAAGCGGATTAAGTTACTCGGATCGAAGAAAACTGTAGTCAAGTGTTATATTTCCAAACGCGAACTATTTTAATAAATTACACAATCCACTTGTTTCTAAGTCTAATGCTTTCAAATCTTGAGCCCGAAGATATAGTAAAAGTGCCATTTAAAAAAATTTAATTTATATTAGTGCACGATGCAAGGAATAGTACAGGCTATTTTAATTTTCAAAATTTGAAAATTAAGTACTGGATAAATAATTAGTGAAGTTGTATAAATTACTCTTCATACTCTCCAAGCTTACAATACTTACCATGGCTTAACGATACTTTGCGTTCTTAACGACTGAATCGTCTCTCTTATACTGACAATTGTAACTCTTTGTCCCTTTTTAATTAATATTCCGAGCTACATGGCGGTGAAAATTTTTACAGAAAATTACCAAATATTGAAAGAAGGGTTTCATAAATTTTCTTATTAACATATATTGTCAGTATTATTAACATACTAGCTAATTAGAATCGCATCATTACACCATTTCTGGAGACACGTATCAATATTTGCATAACATGTAGTAATAAAAAATATATAATATACTTGAGTCGTTACTTGGAGTAATCGTCGTTCTTACGTAAACGCAAATGTACGTAAGAGAAGCGTTGAAGTGAATATGATAACTAATAACATTCAAGTATAAGTTATAGACACTACACGCTTTTCCTGTTGCATATAACAAACCATAAACTACTGTCAGTAAGGATTTGAAATAGTGTTACGTGGTTCGTAGTACATTTGTCATATCTATGAATATTCACGTTTAATAAATTATTGTTATGCAACTTAAAAGTACATAAACAATTTTTCTTTAAAAATATGTTAATATACTTTGCGATTTCCAAATGAAGTATTCCTTATATCTACAGCGTTAAATTTACTAAACAGCAATTAACAACACTACATAGCAAGTAATATAACACACAATCGCTATAAAACACAAGCCAGCGCTCGCCGCCTCGTTACAGCTACTCATATTCACAATCTTTGATGACGCACAAAAACGTCTTGACGTAATTATAAATTTCTGAAAAAAGTTACAACATTCGGCAATATCACATGCTAGTTCACTATGCACTACGTTGGTAAATGGTAAGCATGAGGCTCATTACATCATAATTATCAACTTGATGTTTCTAGATGCTTTCTTACAAGTCAAGTAGTTTTCATTTATGCTATTTCCTGCAACACCGTCGAACTATGTTACAAGTGCTGTTAATACATTTCTTAAAGCAGTTGTCATAAATACATAAACTAATCATAAATATTGTAAAGGGGCTTTTACTCAGCACTGACTTTCCAAAATAATGTAGTAAATGATTTTGTGTTAGGGCAGAATTTAATATATTTCATTAATTACTTCCATGTTCCATAAGGAAATAGAAGTATGGTCATGTCGAAAAAAATCGTGTTCGAGATAATGGCAGATTCTGATTGTACTACCATCAAAACATGAAAAAAAGTCATTTTTCGAAAAGTGTCTCTGTGTGTGTCTGTCTGTCTATATGTGTGTGTGTGTGTGTGTGTGTGTGTGTGTGTGTGTGTGTGTGTGTGTGTGTGTGTGTGTAGAATTTTTTCTATACAGCCGCAACGATAACAGCCGCAAATTCAAACAGAATCAAATAATTTTTTGCATACAGCTCTGAATTGTAGAGGACTGAAGGCCTGTCGTTTTTGGTGAAGATCGGTTAAGGGAAAGGGGTAGTTTACCTGCAACGTTTTACGTTTTGACAACACTAAATTGCTTAATTTTGATAAATAAAGTATCCTGAAAAGAAGGTCATAATAATCTACTGTAGAAAGGCAGATGAAATATCTATAAATGAAAAGGGCAGTTGAAGGGAGGAGGGGGTAATTTTTTTTAATAAATTGAAGTGGTATTTGATGATGGAGGAAGTAAATTTTATACGTTTTATATGTGTAATATGTTAATGACAACAAAGAAGTAGTTTCTATGGAAACATTTCATTTCACGTTAACAAAATTATATTTTTTTCATTTTAATAATTTAAATCTTATATGAGTGAAAACATACCGTTCCTGGCAGGCAAGCATATCTCAATTATGTAATGTTTACGTTCCCAAAGTTTTATTATTGTGATTACTGCAATAAAAAGGCAGGCAGGACACACACACACACACACACACACACACACAAACACACACAATTCGCGTTGTTTCTGGTCTCTCATTTTTATTTTCTTACGTTTGCACGCTTTTTAAATGGAAAGTGTCGAAACCCACATCAACACAACGTGTGCAAGCCGAAAAGCTGTCCAGCGTGGACAGCGATTTCCTTCCTGTGATCGCTCACCAGTGTAACTGCACGTGTTTACAGAGGAACGGTTCATAGACAGAGTTTTCGTCTTTAGGGAGTGAACCCTCTGCAAGATGCTCAGGGTCCATGAGAGACTTCGCAGCGATCCTTCTTTTCCGAGTGTTTGTTCTGTGAAACGTACACTGCAGATTCGCAGCTTTACTCTGAGCAACGGAGCGTAAACACTCCATAGGGAATGTTGAATTTTTTCCACGGTGTACCTGCACACTAAACGGTGTACCTGGTGTGATTTTTTTTCATACACACTAAAACCTGCTCTGATGTTTTGATTACGGACATAATAATATTAAAACTTTGGAAACTTTAGTACTACTTAATGGAGATCAAACATTAACTATTACAAGCCATTAATTTTATGCATATTTTGAAGCAATAAATGTTTAATAAATTAATACAATCTGTGTACTTATTTCTGTTATAATATAAGAATTACAAACTAATATGTGCATGTGTGTATGTATGAAAAATATATAAATGTTTTTCTCCTCTGGAAAATTGTTTGCCCCTCCTGGAAAATATTTTGACCTCACTGACGACTAGTTATTTACAAGCCTGTGTGGAATATAGCATTATGACATGGATCAGAATGGTGAATGTTAAACAGAAGACACAAACGTATTAAGGAAGAAATGTTTTGCTGAGAAATTTATAATTATACGGGTAAACAGAATCGTAGTTCTTGATTTTAGAAGACGAATGGAAAGAAAGAAAGAAAGACTCGATTTTAAAAAAGAAAAATGACTAGTTTGTATTAACAGGAAAGAATTTGATAACACTATAGTCATCATTCACCCTCGGCAGATAACTCGCAGCGAGAGCCTAAGTTCATTACAGGAATTAGATCGCAGCTCCCTTTGGCCAGCTCTTCGTTCGACCTACAAATATGTTATTCAAAAGTACAGCCCTTCCTCACGAAGGTTGAAGATAGTCTTCACCCACCTGACATGGGGGTACCATTTTAGCTGATACGTCATTTCTTCAGAACTCAAGCATCCACTTAGTTAATATTTAAATGATTTTAAATATAAATTTTAGGACATGGAAGTCATGTATGGTTCTCCATACCAATTTTTTTAACTTGTCGTGTGTAAACAAGAATGTGGTACTGTTTGTTTGGGGCTTTTGAAATGAAACATTATTAACAGCAATGAAGTACACAATCATAAAACTCCTACATTAATCCAACATTAGCCAACCTTTACTGAATTTTTGAGCTTAGTTTGATTGAACAGGCTTTAGTTTCACAATTAAATTTCAACATTATTTAAAACGTTAACATAGTTAAAATTTATATATTTTGGCGTTTTAAAATATAACAAACTTTTTAAGATAAGGAGACATTTATTGAACGTTAAAAATTGTCATGTTCAAGTTAAACTAACCGTTTTATATTTCATAGTTAACATGTGCTCGCAACGTTTAATATTTATAATTGTTAATTAAATGTTACTAGATTTTGAAAAGAAACAACATTAATAATTTTTGACACTCCAAATTCTGTACTTATTTTATTACAAAGAAAGTTTGTATCTCTTAAAATTGTATCAATAATTTTAGACGCATTAATAACCTTGGATATAAAATACGTCTTGATCAGATTTTATTTTTTAAATTTATAAAATTTACCATTGGTTCTGTGTTTTCATCTTATTTTCTGTTTCATTTTGAATCTTAATGACTAACTATTCTGACGACCATGGCATTAGGACATACTCTGATAAAAACCTTTGTAGTGTAGAATAGTCGCACCGACTATTATGCTCATAAATATTTAACCATACATTCAACTTAAAAATTATTAAATGAAAGTAAATGAACAATCTGATAGACAACGTAGCAGCTAGACACCGCAATAATTATTTCCTACCTAGGTATTAGAATTTTAAAACTTTGTATTAGCTTCCGAGTTGTTGTACTGAATTTATTGCTAATGTTTTTTTTTTTTTTGTATAGAGCCTTCGTTTCACATTGTCATTGCTATTAATTTAATATCAATGAACATATTGTATAAACGGTAAGTAGTGTTGTGATTAAAAACTGAGTGAATAAAACTCTTTAAGGTATCAGGACAAATTTTGAAAAATTAGACTATCTACGTGCAGCTTGTTGAATGGTAAAAAATTGTTTGTGCTGAAAAAACAATAACTGGGTCATATGCCTACAGTGAGAACGAGATTCTATTGCCAAACGAAAGGTTGTGAGCATGTCAATAGATTGAGAAACGGGTGTGATAACTGGGGACAAGTTGAATATCTTTAACATACATAGCAGAATGAGAGAAAATAAAAAGAACTGTGTTGAATATATGAATTACGATTACGCTGAAAAAAGAGTACATAAACTGAAAAGCCACAATGATCAAAAAAGAATTTAGTGATGGTATGAAATATAGGAGAATAAGAAGGCGATTTTGTAGATAGACGGTATACATACATCGTAATTTGTATGTAAATATTTATATATTTTACATGTTTCAAAATGTTTATAGAGATATTAATTATTGTAAATATATATAAGTATCTGTTAACAAAGTGATTTTTTTTATTTTGTTATAATTCATAATTTGCTAATTTACTGAAATAGTTAAGTAAATATAATAAGAGTTAATTCGCATTTTAAAGAAAACTTATTTAAATTACGTTATTATGCTTGTTTGCATCTTCCCATTTCCTGACTATCCATAGTCCATTGACTAGTCAGATGATTTGATATCGTCGTTGCTTCCACCTGACCCTATTTCTAGTCACTTCTTTGATTATTTTAGTGTTTTCCCTCCATATTCTCAACTTTATTCTGTAGCCACCTTTTCCTTTAGTCTGTAACTCCTAACGTCTTCTATGTTATCTCGTTTCTACTGTGGTCTTGTGAAATTTACTTAATTTCATCTTGGTATTTTCTCCATACAATCCAAGTTGAATATTTTCTAATTTGTGAATAGTGAATTCTTCATTAATTACAATCCTGATTTCTTCGTTTCTGGCGTGTTTCTATTGTAATCTACCGGTATTTTGTTAATATAAGTATAAAATATAAATTTAGGATTATTTAAAAATTTATTGGTTACTTTATTGTCACTTATAGTGATAACGTATCATTACAATAATTTTCTGCCCACAATTCAATGACATAAACTTACTGATTGCAGCTTCAAACTCGAGGGTGTGTACAAGAGCCTCTGAGCTGTTTCGCTATCTGTAGTTCCATGTTCCTGACCGTACCATTAGATATCTGCTCTTATAGTGCTCATCTGAATATCTGCACTTATCTGAAATCCCCCGATGCTTCAGGATAGGGCAATCTGACGAGTCTCTTGATAGTTGCTTCAAATTCTTGAACGCTCTCCGGATGTCGTCTTGCTCCTAGTTGAGTGCAGAACACATTGAGCAGATGTTGATTACTTACTACCGCACCACAATTCCAGAGTTTTTATCAGTTTCATTAGGTATACTAGCTGTCAGGTGACACCTTCTTGTACTAGATATAGAGCTGATGCTTTGGAACAAAATCGAGTGAAATTGTTTCCTCTTTCTCTGTCAACTGATTTACGCATTGCATCCATGAACTGGCATGAACTGGTTCAACTACATGGCAAAGTGACTTACTCGGTTTTCTTGTCTTCTACGTATTTCTGTGTATTTATTATCGACATAGAGTATTCAAAAAACATTTACAGGCATTGCACAAATGCAATGCACAGAGAAGGGCATTGAAAATGCTTCAATAAATCTAAAAAATATATATATTTATGTTCATTCACCAATCAATGAATTCATTTCTCATTCACCAATCAATGAATTCGTTCTTCATTTACCAATGTACAGTTTTTAAGTTAAATGTAGTCGCATTCATAAGCAAAGTTTTATATGTGTACTACGTTATTGACAACAAAGAAATAGTTTCTATGGAAACTCACCGGTTCCCATTTTAAATCACGCACCAGCTGTCGATTTCAAATGGGCGACACGTCCTTATAAACATTTTCAATGTTACAAATTTTAAGTACGACTGTAGTTTCATAAATTAGAGTATTTATTTATTTTGAATATGTTGAATATTTATTTACTGACTTCATTTTGAATATTTTATCTGATAGTGACAATTGACTTTTCTATTGCAGATATTTTTTTGTTGACGGATTATTCTAACATTAACTATGTTTATGGACGGTGATACATTTGCGTCAGCTATTCCAGTAATTCGGCTCACTTTGAAGTTGGCCGGCTCTCTGATTTTTCGACTAGGTCTTGGAAAGCTCCAATTATTTGACTGCCACCCGTTCTTGTAAATCCCCTGAATTTAATTACGCACGATAAAATTTCTTTTACAGTATAGCTGTCCTGTGATTTCTACTGTTAAACATCGTATCCCACCTCTGAGAATCGTTGTGATCGTCATATTTGATTAGTGGAAACAGAATTTTTGACACTAGACGAAATTACTTTTAAGAACTTTAATGACAGTTTAAATAAATAAATACCGGTACTATAATATATTATCGTATACTACACGTCTTCCAGTTTACGCTCCTCCAACACACCATCAGGAAACACAAAATAATTTTCACTGATTTAGCAGTATAGCACTAATAATTACAGATATGCGCACATAATATCGCAGTCTTAAAAGACAGTCATAAAATAGTAGCCTACATTTATATAACCCGTCTGTGAGGCATAACACGTGATAAAAATGACCTGGACTTCGGTAGAATAAGCGACCATAATCTGATAGGAGCGTCTTGAAAGGTCGAGAGACATGCGCGAGCATTCTATCCTTTTTCCTCATTTTAAATAGTCTGACCGGATCATCGTAAAATAATAAAATCGAATATTTGTGTGGCGTAAATGGTAAAATATTATTGTGATTAAATATTTTTATTCTGTATTATGTTTTAGATTCTAAAATAATTATTTAGGCCTATTGTATGTTTTTTGGGTTATCGGACAGAGACACCTGTTTGTACCATTTTGGGCTTACTGTGTTTATAGGAGGGGGTCAAGACTCTGTCTCAGCCGAGTCACTGAGGATGCCTCATCGTAGTAATGGAGAAACGGTTGGTGTTGAAAGTAATAAAAAGACGTGTGTAGAATCGAAAAACAATGTTGTTAATACTAACGAAAACGACGAAAGAATACGCCTACATTTAATAATATTATTATTTATTTAGTTGTATTGTACATTTTATTATAAATTATGTGTACATTTATTTACATATGGAGGTTTGGGAAAAGTATTTGTTTATTTTAATTTTTGTTTGTTTGCTAATTTACATTTCGTTGCCATGCTGACATTCGTTGCTACAATGTAAGCAAAATACGTTCTGGAGCGGGCGCAAACACACACACACACGCGCGCGCGCATCTTACTGTCAGAGTGATTTTATAGTTCACTAGGACACGTGCAGAACACAGGTAGTCTAATATCGTAAAACGCAAATTCATATTTGTCATAACGGTATATAATTACGCATGGTGGTGATCACTGGCTATCTAAACGAGACAAAAGCCAGCCAGCTCTTGGTACATGTAACGTCACTCGGCACCACGTCACGATCCCTACCGTGTATTATATCTACAGTCTATATACGACGAAAAATAAATTATCAATGAAAGAAAAGTTGTATTTTTTACTAACACTTATCATTATTATTATCTCTGTTATGGCTATTTTACTTAGCCCAGTGTCTTTTTAAAGTAACAATTTACTGTTATAAACTATTTAAGACCTTCAAGTGTTAAGGTATCTAGTGTTGACGCCAATAAGTATATGGTGGTAGGATTAGTTTTTAAATTTAACATGCGTGGATACTTACAACCATAATTACTGTCTGAATTAATTACAACTGTGAATGAATTAATAACAGTCTGGATCGTATCATTATGGATATTAACAAAAATATCTATATGATCCGATACGTAAACAGTTAATAATATTTCACTTGAGACGATAGAAAACGTATGGTTACGTGGCGCTTTGTAGGTGTTTCGTGAGCGATGTATTATGAAATGCTCGCCCATGCTCTTCACTTTTCCAGCCGCGCCTTTCGTATTACGGTCTGGTGGAAATTAGCTCTTCTTCTTTGATCATGATAGAGAAGGTGATCCTGTCACCTTATGGAAAAAGGAGATGCTGAGGAATTATTTTATTTTATTTGAGAGAAGTGGCGGTTAATGCGAAGATTCAGAATTATTTTCCGCTGGTGAAAGAAAGGCGATAGAAATTTATAAAAATAAGAACAACATTAATAGAGACGATAAGTTGCTAAGAGTTTGGAAACATTTTGTTTTAGTAAAATAATTGAACTTACGGCTATAATTAATTGATTCACAAAAGCACAGGTCTACGCACGTTCGCACTGAGGTCTATCCCCCTCCCAACACACTCACAAACAGTACGGTTTTAAACATTTGTTTAGGTTGGGTAATTTAAACATGTCTCGGAAGTAATACCTTTGGGATTAAGGCACATTAATTCCTATTCATGAAGTAGCCTTTCCATTTGCCGTAACTTGTACGTTACACGATCACAGCATGTTCATCAATTATCGTTGTTGAATTTAAAAAGTCTGTATCAAGCAGAGCAATACTAGTGGTTGGTCAAAATTGGAAATTTCTAAATACCTCCCTCACCACTGCAGTATGGTATTTTTTTGTTAAAAGTTATTGATTCAGAAAATGTTGCATATTTTTAGCGCATATTAATAAGTAATAAACCATTTTAATCTTTAGAGTAAAAAATTAAATATTTGAACTGCATAGATTTCCGAGCTCCCGCTAATGAGCAGGTCGTAGTTGGGTTAATGGAAGTTGCATCAGATACGTGGATAGCTCTGAATGTGGATAAGTCTCATAAGCATTCCCGAACCAAGGTGACAGCATTAGCACGGTGTAGATTCTTCATGTAGGCGTTCGATCTTTGTGCCAGAACCCCGACTTACTCAAAGACATAAATAAATATAGCCTACACTAAAAATGTTAACAATTTGCCTCGGAAGAGACTGAACGAAAATACGTCTTTTCACGATTAGCCTGCATTAACTGAAGTTATACGTTTAAATTCGCATTGAAACAAATTCAAAAATTAAAGGAAAATAAAAAAAATTGACCAGCATTTTTATTTCTATAGTGAACTAAGTAACGCAGAAAGAGCCAAAATGAAAGTCTTTGCTTGGAAGATTATTTCCTTTTGAATTGCGTTATGCGACAAATGTCTTAGCTTCCTTCCTATACGTGTAGGCCTACATAAACCCCAGAAGTTAAACTTTCATACTTGCATAAGTGTAGACAATGTTATACAAAAATAATATTTGATTTTAGTTGTTTATTAATTTATTTTCAATAGCAATCAGAAATTACAATAATTACTATAGTTTTACTGGTTTTTGGACGTACGTATTACACATGCGTTTATACCATATTTAGACCTAACTTTATATTACGATTATTCTTATAGTACATATTAATTTTTACACTGACACAATTTCCATTATTGTTTTATCTGAAATTTTTAACATTAGAAACAAAAAATTTTCCGTGACCGGTTTCCTAGATGTTTAACGATTATTGTATTTATCGATGTGAAGAATTTATACTATTGGAGTAAAAATGTATGAGTTTGTAGTGCTTAAAAATTACTTGAACTTGTAGCATTGCTTTCTATTGAAATAAACTTTTTTTGTTTTTAATAAAGACATTATCTTTGAGATAAAGGAAATATTTTGTTCAAGGACACATTTTCATAAATAGAATTCAATTTGTTAAATTTCTGAGAATAAAATTTAATATCTGACAGTGTTGTTCTCTTGGGATACAACAAAATATAATTTAAATAATTGTTTTATCATTTCTAACTTAGAGTACCCATTCACGCTAATTTTACTTTCAAACAAAAATTGCTGTTCTCATAAACTGATTTTTTAGGAAAAACGTTTTATATTTATTTTAGAAGTGAAGCATATTGCTGTTATCATGTATAGGCTACAGAATACTTCTCTTATTAATAAAGTAGTCGATTAAAAATATAAAAAATTCATAATTTTCTGCAAGAATTCATTCTTTATTTAAAAGTTTCAATCGTCTTAGATTTGAATACATCAACTGCTTTTTTAATACACTTTACTTTTTGAATATACTTTTTGAAATCAATAAATTTGAATACACTGCTACTTAATTTTAGTGTAATTTACGTAATTTTTACTTAATTTTTAGTATTGAATTATATGTGTAATTAAAAATTACAAAGCGAATTTGAAGTGCAAATCAAGCTACTAACTAATTTTCATAAAAGTGCAAATGCATACGCTAAAAGCCCTCTTTCCCGTATATTGAAGGTCTGATGTCTAACTGGTTACATGGAGTCAAATTACAGTAGACAATTATGCCGTTCAAAGTGGGCTTTATGTTACTGCACTAACAGGAGACGATATTCTAGCCGCCTTTGGTTTGTAGAAAATAAGTGTAGTTTACACAACAACGTTATATTCCACACAACTGTAACAAGTGTTATTAACGTTTAGAGTGTACTTATGAAGCTTGTTGTGACACAACAGTAACTCATTTTAATTAATTGTGATCGTAATATTTATATAGGTTAATTTTATTAGAATGAGAGGTTTGTAATTTTTAAAAGTATACAACACAGTGAAGTTAACAGCTTTTATTTACCTGTAGTAACAATTTATAAATTTACTTGAATTTATTATTTATTTTGTACAACGGAGTTATTGATAGATGTGTTGACGTTAGCTGGTAATACTTTTGCAAACAGTGATATTTTCCAACTTCCCTTACTATACGTTTTTTTGTGTAGTTATTTGTACTAGATAGTAGATACTAGACATTTGTCACTGTAAACGAAATTATTATAGGGTACACGTACTCACTAATAATTTTGCTCTTTTGTTTCTGGTCCCTCAGAGGTCACAGGTAAGCAAAATAGGCGTCTGGATGCGAGTCTGGCAATCTTTAATG
Organism: Magicicada septendecula; assembly: GCA_034769895.1. Taxonomy (NCBI): domain Eukaryota; kingdom Metazoa; phylum Arthropoda; class Insecta; order Hemiptera; family Cicadidae; genus Magicicada; species Magicicada septendecula. The sequence goes on from CM068367.1 coordinate 955,618,437, forward strand.
TTTGTTGTACACTACCAAGCTTTCAAATGGTAAAATTTGACAGAAAACTTATTCAGATTTACAATACAGTATTTTTTCGAGGCTCTTCGACACTTCGACGGAAATAATGAGTGATCGAGCCTGTAATTGTGTTGTGGCCACTTCAGTTAATTAAGTAGATAATTTGTTGTGGGAATTAGCAAAGTGTTGATGGAAATCTGAAACTTTTACCAGGATTTGGGTGCTCCGAATAGATGTTTGGAAGCTTTGATATAAAATAGTTGGAAGCTGTTTCATTTTGAAACGGACAAACATCTCCTTGTTTCTTCATTGGCTTTCTCATATCTTGTCACGTGGCTTTCCAAATATATATTAATTATTTTTATATATTATTTAATATACGATTTTATTGGTACGATTCAACTTATTTGTAAACGTGGTGTGACAAAATTGCTTACTTATTTGAGAAATTATTTTAACTGCAAACTTACAGTCTCATGTTTTTGAGATTGAATGTAGACTACATACATTTCAATTGCTGCAGTTACTGTTATTGTTCACTGTGTTCTAAATGTTTTGTTCTCGTATTTGTTTATTGTAGTCGTAGTAAACTGTGCTATAAATTACTTATATTTGATTATTTTCCGGAAAATAATAACATTCTCACTCAGCTGATATTGTTTTGCATCTGTAGACTCTTTACTAAGAATATCTGAAAGTTTTCTTATTTACATCGACGTTTATATATCATAGTTTGTAAAGCATAGAATAATAGAAATAATAAAAACACAACAACACAAAAACATAAGAGCATAGCCTAAAATAATAAGAAAAGCACAGGTTTCCAAGTTTAAAAAAATGTAATAAGCAATCAGTATACATGTTTCTAAGGGTAAGTGTACACTACGGTTTACCATAAACCAACCCATACGGGACAATATATCCACAATATGTCCAACCATCCTGATCACACCAAAGAGTGCTTATTTGGGTATTAAACAGACCGTTTCGTGGTCTGACATTGTTCTTTTTATGTGAACATTTGTCAGAGTGGTTGTGCTTCCCGGATCTGGCCAGCAATCTTACAGGGTATGTAGCGGTAGTTCTTTTCTTATATAGTTTTCTATATTTTTAACTGGTTTAACTTTGTAGGCTGTTAATGGTTTATTCTTTTTACAGTTCGCCGTTAATAGTGAATCTTAATAGAGATTCACTTAATGAACCTTTGTTAGGTCTAACTCCGTATTTAATGTATTACTTTAACTTACACTTGAGACGACCACAGATTGTTTAGAGGTCAATACGTTGTGTGGTATATTTCGAACTATAGCCAGACCTAACCTTTCTGTTAATGTTTACGTACCATGGAAAGTTAGGTTTACAGATCGTATTGTTACGACGTTCACTCTGATAGTCGCATGGTACAGTGGAAAACTAAATACAGACATCAATGAAGTCACTAATTCCCAGTTTTAATTAACCACATTTAACAGTCTGAAATCAACAACATAATCTCGTAAAAAATTCAAGTTAAATTTGTACACACGCAATAATAATCCCAAGTTATAGTTTCACAGTAAATATAACACAATAATCACTTCTCACAGTACTTCGACAGCACCTCGATCCCTTAAAGAAATCGTTCAGCACAACTGACTGACAAAGCCAGCCTCTGTCCCTTTTATAGGTGTTCAAGAAATGATTTTCCATCCTTAATGCACGCCAGCTTATGCGTACCTCAAGTGTTCTTGAACACTCTGGAACGTAGTATAGTGTGGCCTTGACTGAGGCTACACTTGCTCGACTAATGAAGGGACGGGTGGAGGACGACCTCGGTTGTTCCATAGCGTTCTCGTATATCTCACATTAGGTTACACAGTTACTTAGATAAATAAGATGTTGGTTACTTTGTAATGAGGTTTTGAACATTTATCAGTAATATATCACCTCATATCAAAATTTAAACTTTTATACCAAGTATACCTAGGCTTTATTTTACACCGAGATTCTATTTTAAGTCAAGAAGACTATATTTTAAACAAGTTGAGTGTAATTGAAAGTAATGAATTTATTCCCTTAAGTCAATAAAATAAATTTTTTATTTTTTAGGAGACTATATTATTGTCCATGACGGTATTTCTAGCTAAACAATCCTAGTTACACATACAAGATTACTCTGCTTACAGTAAAAATGTATGGCGTAATAATCCTAATTGTTTTAACACAGTACGAATACACCTGGAAACCTTTCAACTTTTATAATTAGGTATATTCATCTGGACATATACCTAATTACCTTATTAGCTATTGATTCACATTGCAGCATTATCAAGTCTGAAACAAACAATGTTCACTTACCTCAGTTAATGGCAAAGCGAAAAAACTGTGTAGCTGTGTTTTGTAATAGAATTAGAACTATAAAATATTAGTGACACTAAAATATATTTTTAATTTCATGTAACTTTACACCTCAAAATATTATACATTATTTACACTTTAGAGAGTCCAAGCTAACTTCTCATCTGCTTCCTCTCCACTGTCAGTATTTCTATTACGATCGAAATCACTATCACTGCTAATATTATCATCACTTGACTCTGATGCTATTAGATTATATCAGTAATGGGTACAATTATTCTATCACTTTTCAATAGTAGTGATAGATTATCAAGCCTCTTTGATTTTCTTGCAGCACCTCACCCAGCCATTTGTGTTACGTACATTCTTACTACCTCCGTTATTTCACTCATTTCTCTAAAATTAAGATTTCCATGATAGTTACGATTTTTGATGTGTCTTTTAACTTCTGCACAAAGCAGATTTAGTATCAATACTGTTATTAAAACTTCCAAAATGTGAAATGTCTGAATGAATATGTGAGCGTATGTCAATCTACACTCTGATTAGGTCCTGAGATAAGAATGGATGCCAAGTGACTCGTTGAAATTCGCATATGAAATCGAATGCTTCTTTTGTACATAAAAATCATTTTCGTAGAGTTTTCCTCACTTTACTTCACATGGCTAAACATATCACTCCATGCTTACTTTAAGCTACTTTAAGCTATGCTTACGTTTTATATGATCTTGCAACATCACAGACTCATTCTGGTAGTACAACAAGAGTAACAGAATAGTATTTGTTATCATATAGTACGGCAAAAATAACACAATAGTATTCGCAATTAGATATGTCAATTCAGTTGTTAATAAGTAACACTCTTTAACTTTAACTTTAATTAATAATTTTGGATTTATATTTATTTATGTAAATAAACAAAACTTTATAAACAGAAAAGCGATTCACCTTAAAAAATAACAAAAGTTTCCTATCAAGATTTTATTATAGTAGATTATAAAAAAAGATACAAACAGAAATAACACTATTGTACACCACTACAGAAAAAATTTCCGATTAGCTTTCAAGTTTCATAGCTCATCATCAGATCGGATTTCAAATAGTTCGTTACTGTTTTGAAAAGGTGAGGTAAAAGTATTTATGAGAAAGAATATTTGGGAAGGTAGTTATTTTGAAAAGCAATTTACCGACATGTTTGTTGAAGAAATAATTCGTAAGGGTTACGTTAGTGTTGGTACATGTTATGCTAAATTGCCTGAAGGTAAACATAACCTTTAAGCAGTAAACAATTACAAAAGTAGTTGTTTGGTAAAGCGCAGATATAGTAAATGTAAGAAGCATGTTTAAATTACTACAAGGACGGAATAATTACCTTCATTTCTTAAACACCATTAAATTATAACAGTTTTTATAAGGCTACTTAAACATTAACTAATTGTAACCAAATAACAGTAAGTACTGATTTTTACGATTCCGGTAAAAGAGTAAAAAGAGTTTAAAATATTTAAACTTAAAGAAGGCTTAGTAATACTTCAAATATGAAATTCAATTAACTTTCATATACGCAAATGTACTAAAAGTGTCTATGAATTTTTCGTTTCTGATTATGACCGTATTATAAATAAATATTTTGTAATTTGTTTTACACTAGTAATGTTTTCCAGACATACAAAATAGCTGCAAAATTACTCTTGTAAGAGAACATTTCCATTAACTTTTAATTAATGATTTCTTATTCTGAGTTACAGTTTATACAAACAAACAAGATCCTGTTCATTAATCACGGTGGTTAATCGTGTAAACTACGGATACTTGCAAATGGTACCGTGATAACTGATTTAATTAAAATTGTTAATTAATGCTTAGTTAATTATCATCTGATGAAGTAATTACCAAGTAATTTTGTTATAACTTGAAATTGCATAACATTCATGAGACACGATTTTGTGTCTGAAGTAATTAATTATTTCTTGTGTATATAAATGTAGTAATTTTCTCAATTGTTATAACCTCTTCTCTCAATTGTATAGCCTAAATAGCTATACTTATATCTATTTATGAATAATCATCATCTTCACTACAGAGATTAGGCCCTAGTTGGCCTGTGCCGGAACCCATCTCCTCCTCGGTCTACCAACATCCCTCTTTCCACTCGGTCTTCTTCTATCCAGAAGGGAGAATCCTTGGACACTTCTCAGAAATCTCATTTCGGCAGCCTGAATTTTCCTTTCTTCCCCTTCGATTATCCAAGTTTCCCGTCCGATTTCCGAGGCTCAGTTGAGTTCTGCAAGCAAATATTGTTTTACTTAAGCACGTTACTAGCCCGCTGTAAAACCCCCAACCTGGAGGACCAGGAGTTTGATTTCGGAGTCTTCTTCTCCTAGGCCAACTGCTATCACCACAGCTACAGACCTTGGCCTGACCCTGGTTTTACCTCGGAGTATCCTTCTCCCAGCCTTTGAGATGCCAACCCCTAACCATACAAGGCAGTACGGGGTAGTGCAATAAGATTCCCTAGCAGAGGTTACCAGCCTCTAACTAGGTAGTTAGGCGATGGGACTGCCACCCTAAGGTTTCCTAACAAACCTGATTATCTGTAGGGGTTATCTCCCTTAGCCTTTGACGATCCAACGCCTTACTGCAAGGCAGCAGGTGTCAAGAAATAGAATAAAAAACATGGAAGGCACCCTAGCCCTCGAATACTCTAATAGCGTCGGGGTCGAAAAGAACAAGAGTTAGTCAAGGGAGGCTGATAGGAAATATTAAAGACCAGAAAGATCTCACCCAAGACAAGTTGAAGCAAAGTCTTGATAATGACATTTGAATAATTACATTTATAACTTGTTTAAAAGTCTGTATTATTTTTAAAATATTTTACGATATTATAAATTTGTTGTAAAGATTTATAGGCCTATCAGTGGTTCCTGAGAACCACTTGCCAATAAATTGTTTCTGAAAGAATTTGTTCCTCTGTTTCTTAATAACTAAGAAAGAAAGTTGTTATAAAACTAATTTAATAAAGTAACTCTCATCAAGCAAAAAATTATAATAAAAATTAATTAATCAATTTTATACAAAATAATACTCACTCTATTCTTCTATATTTGTAGTAAATACATAAATTGTTAATAAACGAAACTTAATACGTTTTACGAAAGTAGATTTTTGTCTTGTTAATACTACACACTTTTGTAATTTAAACCAAATCAGCATGGAAATCTTTAGCAATTTTAGTATGAAACTGCAATACATTTTCAAAATTGTTTGAAAAAAATTAGTTTCAAACAGAAATTGTTTGACAAGAACACATTATATTCGTTTTAGGCTATAATTTACGTTTGTAAACAACTTACTTTTAAACAAGTATCTGCTAAACAGTTGAAGCTAATGAAATGAGAATTTTACTATTCAAAAATATATTCTGTTGTTATAAATGTTGATTAACTTACTAAGTATATATGTATGTACATTGCGTGTGTGTGTGTGTGTGTGTGTAACTTTTATACACACGCGCGCACGTATGGTTGCTCTTAACACATTCGCATACTGAACCAGGGCATGAGATTTGAGCTTATGCAAGCTACGTTCAAGTACTACGTTACGTTTAAAAGGCATAGAGAGGAGATTGGGGTGTAATGAAATAATTGTTTAAGTTATTAATATAAATAAACTTACCTTTAATAAAAATAAAATATAAAACAAAAGTAAGAAAATATAAATGAACTTTAAAGCATGCCTCTCTTTTGTCTTATGTACGCTGTGAATACATAATAAAAAAAAAATCAACAGATTCAAACAATGCATACATGAAAATATATTCAACATTTTAAAAACAAAAAATACAACCTCTACAATTTAACAAAGTTAAATTTTTTATTGAATCGTGTTGACACTAAATTCAAATGTTAGCTTTACGCTGATGTAACGTAAACAGATATTTAATAAATTATTTATGCCTTGAAAAGAAGTGGAGTTTATTGTGTTAATGAAAAACATTATATTTGAAAACATGGTTTTAGCTCATGTATTTAATATTTTCAATAAATACATCATGGTTTGATTTTGTTGTAATAGGTAATTTTAAAGACTTAATAAAATTAATTATCTGAAAACAATATCATAAAAAGTAGTAATTGGATAAGCAATATTACAAATATTTTCATGTGCATTTAGCCTTATAGTATGAAACAACCAAAATAATCTGAATACGGAATTTGTTTACAGGCGTACCATTCTGAATTTTCTGCTGAAAGATACATCAAATGTTGTACGTTACGCGGAGGACCATTATCCATGCCTGAAGTGTGAGTATCTTGTCATCTTGTCAAAAAAAATCGGCGGTTATGTAGAAAACTACTCAGTATTAACTACTTACCATAAGTCTCCTAAATTCAAAGGGCATGGTAAATGAATAATAGAAACACAGGGTGTGATCGACTTTTGGCTTGAAAGTTTCTGTTTTTCGGAGTGTAAATAATATCTTATAAGTTTATCGGAATTACTCGTATGTAATATATAAATAAAACTTTATTTTGAATATACATTTATTATAAATTATATAAAATTTGAATATACGTATATCTAATTTAACTAATTCCGCATAATTGGAAGGAGTATTTTCTATTTTCCGCTTCCTTTCTCTTATGCTCATATTCTTGTAGAGTAATATATTTATGCTTCTTGTCAACTATATCAAGTGTCAACATTTTCTGCTACTAACATTAAGGTCTTGTGATAGTATTTTCGTGATACACAAATATTTTTAGACGACCTTTTACTTTTTGCACAGCCTAGAAACAAGTTGTCTAAAACTTCATGATGCCTTTTTACGTACAGTAAGATTCCAAAAATGAAACGCGCTTTCGTTAAACTCTGAATATGCTAGTTATTCAGAAGAGCCTAACCATTAGGTTTAAAACGTCTTCTTAAAATGCCCCCAGTTTTCGGTAGGAAATCTGTAATTCTTGATTGGTTTCCACATGTCCCTGACGGAATCAACTTTATTTTCATGTGCCAGCTTTTTCGATTAGAAGCGGAATTTAAAAAACTGCAAGAAACTGGAACTTCAGGTGAATACGCTGTAGAGGCGGTGGGTTTTACAGACATAAGAAACGGAGAAGTTGTCGCTGCTGCTAGCTGTTCAGTCTAACATAAATTCATTTACTCTTTCCTTCATTAAGTATTTCACATTTTTTTGACTTTGTAGAAACACTACAAAATATTTTGTGTTCTCCTCATGATTAAAGCTAAACCTAATGTATTTTGTCTCTACGAATACAAGATAGAGGCAAAGTATATAGAATTCGTAGTAAGTATAAATCATACTGGTGCTTTACACTGTAATCTAAAATACACCGTAAAAAAGTATATAATTATATATAAAAACTAAAACTTGTACTGCCGAATGTAACCTAAAACTGGCACGGAACGTGGAAACATCGATTGACAAACAACCAACCAAAAAACTGCCGTGTACGCCTCACCAATGTATTCCCTAAAGAGGTACGACGGCACGGAGTGTACAAAAGAATCAGGAAGCGGAGGGCTGGGCGAGTTTGTAGAGAAGGCCTTGGTACTGCGCATAAGGACGTAATGGGAGCGTTTAAAGAAGAATGTCACATGACGCGGGGCGACTGATTCGGTGGGGTCATTCCTTGGCTGATCTCATAGGACGTGAATTGAAATGGTATGCAATTACAAATGACGGATTTCTATGTTTCACAGCATGACTATTGTAACGGTACATATGACCAACCCAAAACCCAATGTAAAACAAACGGATTAAAAACCTATCCAAAACAAAATAAACAACAAAAGAGGAACATGTAAACAGGAACATAGGATAAATTATGATTAAAAAGGAGGGAATAAAGTAAATTATAGTTAATAAGTAATGTATTATAGAAGGAACGAAGACACGACTAAAGACAAGACAACGTTGACCCAATTACCCAATAGATCACACAGTGAGAAGAGGATTACAACACCCATAACGAGAAGACATTTACTAAGGAGGATAAAAGAATCAGTGCGACTAGGGAGAATAAAATCAAATCAGATACAAGAAGAAACTAATAATGACAAGAATAAAATAAACCATGACAATATAGAGTATTATTAATGATAAAGAGAACAGAAGTAATTTAAAACTGTATTTAAAACCCTAGGCTGTGACTGGACACTGACATAAAACCATTAATAAACTAACTTCAATGACTTGACAGTATAACCCGAACTAAAAGGTAAAACATTGATAATAGAAAATAAAATGAAGAGTGGATATAAGAGTTAAAAATGTATAAATTAGTAATGTATAAAAATTACCACTAGATAATGTCCAAAGGACTAGTTGAAATTGTAAAGTAGAAATAAAATTATAAAAGACAACTATTAATCAACAATAAGGTTGAAAATAGTAACAAAATGAGAGATATAACTATAAAATAATAATCAGCATTAAGTAAACGTAAAGAGTCAATGCAATAAGTAAAAAACCAAATCTAAGGTTCAACCATTGTTGGGGATCCAAGATAGGACATAACCTAATTGGCCAACAAGTTTTCAATAGAATTGTAAAAAACAGTGACTTGAATGATCTTAAACTAAAATGTATTGTAGTGTAAGGAAACTAGAGACTATAAGGAGCATTCCATTTACAAAAAGTCATAATATAAAGGAACTTGTGTACGGTATAAGTGTAAATTAACATGACAAGAGTACAACATAGTATGGGTACCTTGAACAATAAAAAATCACACATAAAACAATGATAAAAGAGTAGGGACTCAGTCCATGATATTAGCTGAGACGTAATACTATTCATGTGAGGCAAATCAATGTTTATTGCCATAAAATTAATAATAATGATGTATATTATATTTAAACCATCGCTGATACTAGATGCAGGAAGTGTTAGGTAAATGCCAACAAATGTCAGAATACAAGAGCAGAACTAAACACTGCCAAGCATTAACATTCCTATAGTAAAACTGATACAAGCTAAACCTAATCAAAAGATAAAGGTGAAATATCAAATAAGAAAAAATGTAACACCAACATATACTGAATAATAGTCAGAGAAAAATGTAAATAAAATAAAATAAGACAATATTAACTAGTACTGATATAATCAGAAGTGATAATGATTAGTTCAGAATAAATAGGCCACAACAAAGTTGGGTTACAAACCCATAATATTATAAAATAACTAATAAACAATTAGCAAGGCAATAGACCAAGAGTATAGCTAAAAGTAAATTAATTGGTATGAATAATAGTTAAATAATTATGTAAAGAACTATTGTGCAGTAATGATAAGCTATCACAAAGAACAAAAGTGAAGAATAATAATGTAATAAATATAAGAATCCTTAATATAAGAAGGGAATAAAGACATAGAAAAAATATTAAAATAGGCCTAAACGAATAGTGACAATTTTAACGAATTACGCCTAAAACTTTAATGAGAAGGGGTGATAGTTGATAACTAAATAAAAATGATAAGTATTTATCAGAAAATGAACATTATAAATAGAATAAGGTAGAAAATAAGATATGTAAATAGTTCGTAAGAAATAGTAAGAAATTTATTTTGTTAATCCTTATCAAAAGTGTATGGTGTGGGTAACCAAAACACTCGTGAGAAAAAGACAAAAACAATGAGAGTAATGAAAAAAGGATCAGTTTATTTATAAATGAATAATTTAAATTATAAAAAAAAATTAATTATAAGCCCGTGGGCGTACAATGGGGAACCAAAATATCATAGCCTCGAACTCAGTTAGATGACGCCAAAGAAGCGTCTATTTTGCCGATATCGAAAGTACACGAAAATTATAACAATTGGCCAATCATCGGCCGTTATTAATTACTAGGTACGGGATCTTGACACAGGTAAGATCACCAGTTCATCTCAAGCTTTCGACGCGGACTCCACGCTGGTCATCGTAACCAAAAAATACTGAATTGATAGACGATAGCTGACCACAGTGTTCTAACCTCGAAACACAAAGTTGAGGTTAGGTCGGATAAAAAGAGTGAAAGTTTTCTTTAACCAGTGTTCTAATCCGGTGTATGTGCGCATAGGCAGTGAGCGATAATGAATTATTAAAATAATTCAATTCAAATAAAAAATTGTTAATTAGTGATACTCCAAGAACGACTTAGTACGCAAGTATAAGTGACAATGACAAAATATTTTAAAATAGTAATTCAATAATTAAGGAACGCTATCAACGAAATTAATGAATACAATTAGATCAATTATAACCCAAAATAGATTGGAAAAATATTTTAATAATTAAATCAAACAATTGATAGTCAAAGATTCGATCATCAACAAACTATAATTTTATAATTAATTCAATGGACTTGTCGAAATAAGAGACATTAAATAGTCAATGAGGAACTTAAAAGCAACCTTTGACCTATAGTAGACTAAGCATTATATTGAGTTTAAACTTAAGATTATAACTAAATGTATAATACTCCTCAACCCTAGGAGTGGGTAATTTCCAAATACCTATTAACTTTGTTTTTATCCAATCTAAGAAGATAGATGATGAAGTTTATCACTAGATTACATTTATAACCGTATTGCACGCAGATGTTAGCATCGTTAAGGAATTATTAATTATTTAAAATTAAGTAAGTTAGGTTACAATGAACCCAATTTAACCTAAAACTTCAATAATGTGATGTGATATGTTCAATGTTTATGTTTTTTTGTTAAAGAATTTTCATAATGTTTTCACTCTCCGAATACTAATTATAATAGTATTGCATTGTTTTAAATTGTGTTTATCTTGCAGTCTAAACGAACCTGCTTTATTTATTTAATAATGTAACGAAATGTTTAACGTTCAGAACGACAATAGTTTGATTCAGTCTTGTAAACCTGAGATATAATTATTTCAAAGAGTCCATCAACCATATTGAAATTTAAAAGAAAGTAAACAATATTATTGTATACAAATAATCATTAAAAATGAGTTCGGAAAATAAAAAATTAATTCATAACCAATACAAGTGTTCGACTGTTATTTTACTAGAATATAAGACGTTGCAGCTTAGGTGAACGGCATCCATGGTCTTTAGCAGTTGTGGCGGCAATCAGTTGATTTGAATAATTCTAACTTTATTACTAGCAATACACATCAGCATTACTAGTAACCCACCGTCACAAGTAAGTATCTGTGTAAACCAATACTTATGTTTTCAATGAGAAGGCACACCAAGCGGTTCATCTTAGCGACGAGTGAAGATCAAAATTCGAATATGAACTCAGCGAACCCGAGCAACTCAATAACCAAATTATTTTAAGTGAAACAACATTCATCCGAATTAATAATAATAATAATAATAATAATAATATCAACATTTAAAAAGAAGCATACCTCGTTTTAAAATAAATAGGCACCAGCAATTAGGGGCTTCAACGGGTACGACTTCGGCTCGTTATACTATGTGTAGTCATTTACACAAGTATTATTAAGGAGAATTTAGTAACGGAGGTAATGTAATGTAGCCAATTAGTTGCACTCACACTATCTGCGGTATAATGTCCGCTGAGTAGGAAAGGAAGCGGCAATAAATGAGAGAGGGGGAGGGTGAAGCCTACGTTCTCTAGTACTTAAAGAAAATGAGGAATCCCTAGTACTTTGCAGAGTTGCTTAGACATTTTGCCAGTCATCAGGCACGACCCGGTAGCTGCAATCACGCCACGGTCAACACGACGAAACGAATTTTTATCAAGAAACTGAGTGCTTAGAAAATCGCTGAGTTGACCATGTTGCTTAGAAAAACACAACCATGTTGACTGTTTTGGTGCTTTAACGCATACGCCAGTGCAGAAGAATGTCAATGGCAGTGAGCAATACAGGCGGAATGCAGAAGTGAGAAAGGGTGGTAGCCACTGAAAGTTAACCTTTCGTTTTCTCTCTTTCTGCTTCCATCTTGTTGTAGTCTTTTCGTACGCATAACTTATGCTTGTGAGCCAATTTTCTTGTTAGTTTTTCAACTCCATCAGTGCTGTTAAGTTGTGAGTACCAACTGCTCGCGATGACAATGATGTGTGTCATGCTCCTAAGCAAACATTATGGCCTGGAGTTGAAAGACAATTTTTCGAGTATTATGGGTTGGTCAACATCTTAATTTCAGGCGGGAAGAAACGCTTCACCCCCTCCTTGGCTACTTCAGTACTTTTTTCTCTTCGCTTGGCGTTTTCAAGAAAACCAAACTATTTTTTATTTTTATCTCAATAAATTTAAAATGGGACCGTTACTATGAAGGTCCTGTAGGAATAATAAACATATAAAACTGATTTGTTTCTTTGAAATATGATTTATTTTAGTAAGAATCACATGATTTATAACGTATATAAGCTGCAGTATTCAGAGAATTTTATAAATAACAGAATTGCCCAAACACAAATTGCGTGATGTTTTGTAACATAAAATTTTGGTTTCCACATATTTACATCTGTTTACTTGCCCTATTATAGGAAAGCAAATTATTCCTTTAAAATGAGATAAATAAAGGTGCAATAAAGCCCATAACATAATGAATTAAGATAAGAGTAGCTTTGTGTAATTTTATGTAATGGGTTGTAGGCTTGCTGCAGTTATATCTGAGTTATGTTAGGACAAACGTTATCATGGTTTCACTGCTACAATAGCCGAAGATTGTGTTGCATTATTTATGTCCGTGCAGATATACAGTACACATTATAGCTATTTCGTTTCCGCAGTTCTGTGGCAAACATCTGTCATGTATGTCATGACACGGCCGTGAGAGATAGTGATGTTTACCGTTAATAATTTTTACCTCAACAAGGAACAAGTTCATCTCTTAATTTGTGTCAACAGTGGCAATTAGTAAACCATTGAAGGATTCTGTACAAAACCAGTTGATAATGTAACATTACAATTCTAATGTTCTTGTGTTTTTTGCTATTAAATAATCATTTCTGTTTCGTTAAAATACATTTTTAAACTGCCTGATTAAACTTAAAAAATTTAAGACATTAGTTAACAATTTATTATACTAAAATAAAAATTTATAAAAAATATGGTTATTCTATTTCTTGATAATTGGTAGAGTTACTGTTACTATTACTGTTTGGAAACTGTAGTTAGAGTAGTTGAAGGCCTAATTCTTCTCTTACTTGATAAAGAACCGTGAATTGACTCTGGAATGTATGGAATGTATAAAATTCGCGTATTATCATGTCATTACACAATAAAATGAAGCTGCTTCTGCTATTTGTAGCAAGTTACTCTGTTTTCTATCTGTTCATCAGCGCCATAATTAAAGCTAAAGATAAGATAGCTTGCAGTATCAAAGCGTACAGGAATTAGTTTGTACTGAAACTATTAATGACTCTTCAATTGTCGTCCGTTATCAGTACTTTAAGCAGTCATTTTATAGTGCAATTATCTCATCAAGCTCAATGATCAATTCTTGATGAGATTTATAACCTTCCGCCAAACAAGTTTCTCATCGCCTGTCACGAGATGGGCGTTCAGCATTGTAATCCTTCTTTGATAAAAGAACTGATTGAGCTTGTTAAAGAATATTACATTAAGAAAATATTAGTGACATTAAAACCGCCAAATATGGAATGTCTGAATGTTAGTCTACACTGTGAATAGGGCCAGGGCGGAAAACAGATGCCAGGCAAAACTCCTTAGGGTTAACGAATGAAAACATACTTCCACAAACGCATTCCTTTATTGCCCTTTCTCTCACGTCACATCCCTTCTTCATTAAAGATCTCGGTTCACACCACCCAAAAGTACTGCATATTATTTATATAATTTTGATATATATTGCAACGTAACACAGGATGATAAGCTATGTTGTTTATATCAGAGCACATGGCTGACGAGCATGGCTGTTTAAAGTTGTTTTATGTAATATTTTGTCTTTTAGCCGTAAGTTTTGTATTTAGAAATGGATAAGCATGTAGGGCATACCAAACTCTTCATCAAAAGATGTTCTATATTGTCATGTATTTTTTGAGTGAATTCGTGCTCGTGTGCGGGTGTGATAACGTGTGATCGCTACAGCTTCAGTGGTAGTTAACCGATTGACGTGAATCTTTGACAAGGAATTATTTAGGTAAATAGCTTCAATTTGTGTATACTCGGAGGTTCATAACTATTTTAGAAATATGGTTTTTTAAGTGAAGAAAAACTCAATTGTAACTCTTATCAATGATAGGGTAATAAAATTCGTAGATAATTTACATGCAGGCTTTTGCTAAATTATACAAAGTTTTTCAGGAAATTCGTATATCTGTTTGTTCCATCAATCATGTGACTTGGGCTTAGCCAATCAGAATACACTAAATTCAGTAAGATTCATTCGTTATAGAGTTAGGATGGTCACAGTTCTGCTTTAGCATCTGCAAGGGGAAGTTGTGCCCGGTGAAGAAAGTTGTTCTCTTACGAACATAGAAATATCGTGTATAAAATAAACCTTGGTAATTCTTAACGAAGTTTTGCGTTAAGAACCGAGTGGGTAAACTAGTTAGATAAAAATTATAATATAATATAGTGCTGTTTCGTTTTAGTTTAAGATATCCGCTTAGGGAAGTTAAAGACACTTCAAGATATCGTGGAAGGTGTACGTTTAATGCACCGCATTAATTAATACCCATATTAACCCTGAGATTAAGAAAATATAAAGTATAAATTAATAATAAACTGTACGAGTGAAATTTATAATCATTGTGAGTGAACAATTTACGAAGAAACTAATTAATGTTTGCAGTCAAACATAATAACAACGAGACTCAGTGAAATATCGCCGCTGGAGCCGCCTGCCGTAGAAAAGGACAAGACAAAGAGGACGCCAGGACGAAGAGGACACCAGGAAGGAGTGACGCTGAAGAAGAGAACGCCAGGACGGGAACGACGAGAGGAGAGGAGGACGTTGCAGCAACCAAGTAAAATCGATTTATATTATCGAACAATACAAACTATTATTTCTATTATCAATACATGACAATTTATGATACACTATACATCTTTAAAAACTATATTTGAATCAGTCATTTGAGAAACACCTCATCTCCAAAAAAAGTAAACTTTCGGAAAACTTAAAAAACCTCACTAGTATATTATTACAAGTCGTATTCATACTCTTAAATTTTTAATGTATGCATGTAGGTGTCTGCCAGTGGTTTAAGGAGAAAAAATAATTTTTTACTCTTTTTCACGCGTAAAAATAATTTAAAATTTCATTGGAGATGTGTTGTTTCTCAAATAACCGATGTAAGGTGCAGTTATTAGGCATATAATGATGGTTAGAAATATTAGTTTTAATTAAAAAAAGTTTGTATTGAAAACATTATTTGGTTTGAATACTATGTACATAATGTTACAACACTCCTGACAATCTATATACGTTATTTTCATCATTGTTCACTACACTTCTTCATTTCCATCCGTATCAACAGTTGGCCAGTCATATATTTTGGAGTAAAACTCATTAACAATGTCTGCAGGAATACAGCCTTTGAGTTTTTTAAGATCACTAACTTTTTTTACGTTTATTTGTACACAATGTTGTGTGTAAGCACAGATTTTAGGAAGTTCTGGAGAGCCGGTATGCATTTTTTTCAAGTCAAAGCTCTGTTCGCTATGTCCATCAATGAAGTTTTTAGCTTTGACTTCACCCACATGTTTGTTAGAATAAGTTAGCTCCATAAAACTTGATATGTTGAATTTTTGTTTGTTTTCCCTTGGAATGTTCCTTGCCTGAGTCTCAGTTGATACAACATTCTTTTTATAAAACTGAGGCCACCATGATTTAAAATCCTTTACTTTTTCACTTTCTACAACTTCTACTTGGAACTTGTAAAGAACTACCGTTGAATGTAGCATTAGTTCTGCATACTGTTTCATTGTAAAAATCCTATCAGATTTTTTTATTTTTCGCTTTATGACACTAAAGTCACGGTCGCATGGGAGGTAGGAATGCCCACGTATTGGAAAGTAATGATGGATGCTGTCAAATCGCCCAATTTCTATTAAGGCCAAGAAAAGCCTAACAACAACATTGTTTTTGTTCTGTCCTGCTGCACCGTCAGAAAAAACATGAAGATGCCTAATATTTGCATCAAGAACACTATCAATGAAATCAACCAAAAAAGAGCATACTTCATTCGGGCCTTTCTTTGCCAGTCCCTCGTGATATACATAGAATTTGGCTTTATTGCTTTTGATATCGTGAATGTTAAAAACATGCACCGTTAACTGCCGCATATAGAATACTTCTTGGATGGGTATTTCTGGAAGCTGAAGGTTTTGCATGAAGTCCATACATATCCCTGCTACTTTGCTATCTGCTAAACATTTCTCCCTGATTCTTTCAATAGTTTTAATAAACTTTTTCGCTTTTCTTTTATGAATAAGGAGTTCAGCAGCATAAACTCTTTTGGCTGCCTCATTCAGTGTGGGCTTTTGAGTTTGACTGAGAGCTCCTCACATTTGCAGCATGAATCATTTGAGGCCTACGAAAAGTCAAATCAAAATGTTCCTGAAAAATTTTTAGATAGAATTTATAGTCAACACTTAGATCAGGATGTTTTTCTTTAAAAAGACTCCACATGATTTTTACATTAAGGTTTGAGTTTAAGTATTTGTAGGACCTACAGGTGTAGTGGGCTTCTTTCTGAGGAAAACAGGCTATATGGTCGTCAATGGCCTTTATGAATTGCCCGGGTTTAGCGTTCCCAGGGAGGTTTTTTCCCCGTAAATCTTTTGGTGACTTGCCTTGTGACAGTAGTGTGCACAGTCTTTTAACTCGTTCGGATGATATGCCATGGACAGACAGAAATGCAAGCTTACATACCTCTACTTTTCCACTAGCTGTAGACACAGAATACTTAAAAAAATGTGATTTGGGTTTACTCTTTTTTGTTTCATCATTTTCAGGTTTACGCCGTTCTCTTTGAATCGGTTTGCATTCAATCAAAGATTGAAGATAAGCATCTTGTTCGTTTTTTGTATTGAAGTCAATGAATTTTGTATATATTTCCGTTGCTTTATCCTCTGTAATTTTCTCCGGAATACATTTCAATCTGCACCTAAAAAAGAACATAATTTTGCAATTATTCAAATGAAAAGAGACCTTTAAAACAGTAAGTTAAGTAAAGTGAAAGACGAGTATACTAGTCTTAACAATAGGTTTAGGTTAAGCAAAATAACCTACATATCCCTAAAGAATATTATATAAAAACTTTGATCCAGAAGGCCCTGTGTATAAACAATTTTGACTTAGGCCTAGACAAGTGGACTAAGGTTATGTTTCTAGGTTAAGTTACCTGCAATTGAATCCATGTTCTTTTGGTTTCACCAAATTGCCTTTCCAATTTATGTATTCTTCATTCTTCACTCGTAACTTCTTTATTCTTTCGCACTTATATTCAACTTGCTTTAATCCCTTTTTACGTTTCAAATTTACAGAATTATCAGCATCACTTTCACTACAACTCATTTTTGCACAGACTACTATAATGACAACAATAAACTCAACAGCTGTTTAAGATATTATGAAAAAATAGAGCAGAGCACTAGTGCTGCCTCCTGCTACAAACTAAAAGTCATTTGAGAAACAACACATCTCCTGGAAATGTGTTGTTTCTCAAATGAATTCTCAATTCTAACATCTAGTTGCCACGTGCCTTTATACAGGAGATGTGGTGTTTTATGCAGATATGATGTGTCTTACCCTAACAAGTCAATTTGCATGGAAAACTCAGTTTACAAAATAAAATGGAGATGAGGTGTTTCTCAAATGACTGATTCATTTGAGTGTATAATAAATGATTTTTCATCTCCTCCATATTAACGTGTTTGTAGATTTCACACACTCACCATATCCTTATTAGTATAATCAAATTTGAACCGTTGCAATATATATAGACATATATATATAGTAACTTTATTTTTTGTGTGCTCGTGTCGCTCTTTATTTATGCTGTTGTTAACATTTTTTATTATTTATTTTGTTTATGTTTATTCTGAACCTCCGTTGACGAATATTCCGCACTTCACTTACCAAGTACCTTGTCAGATAGTCTTGCAGGTGTTGTCGATCACTGATGTTACTTACTGTTGGAGTCAGTCACTTTCAACTGTAATGTCACCTGTAATTTATTAACTGAGTACCTGAAAATTTTTATTATTTCTACTAAATGATGCTCGTCAACTAAGTTTTTTGTAAACAAATAAAAGAATGGTTTATTCACAATTAGATTTTTGTTCTAAAGTATCTACAATTATTTTGAATAATCGGCTGATGGCCTTGCATTTACATTAAATTCTTAGATTTGCAATGAGCAATCTCAATCTCAGGGTATTTGGTTATAAGTAAAATTCAATTAACATCATTTAGTCCTTAATTAACATTAACAGGTTATGGGTTCTTGTAGTCTGCAAGATACAAGAAAACAGATACAAACAAAGGTCACAATCTATAAACTAAACATGGTTATGGTTGAACAAAAAATAATTGATAACTAATTAGTCTGTAGACAAATAATATGTTTGGATATTATCAACATTCATTCCACCTGAAAAGTGTGGTAAACATGAAGCATATAATGGTTAAAGTATGTTCGATTTATCTTTGCACTTAATTCGGCATGGGTAGTTCAATCCCATATAACTAAAAATTATTAAATGTATTTTAACAATTTGGACTACGTCCATTAACACCATAATTCTTATTAATCATATTAAAAAATGTGAACTTCAGTCCTGTTATGACTAGGACATTTAAATCCATTAGATTGACCTTGATGTCATTACATAAATAATAATTGTTCTTGAATTACAGAACCAAAATATTTAAAAAGGAAATTAAATCTGATAATTCATCATTAAAATTTAAAAGGAATAAAATAATTGTCTCGAGGTTCTTGCTTCTATTGTTTATTGTGATAATGTGCAAAATTAATCATGACGATATTAGTCATCATCGTTCATGTCATTAACAAAAATGTCAAACACCATACTCGCTTGTAATTCACTTTTTCCATTAAAATTCATAAATTCACTTCAGGAGATTATACTGGATTATACACTGTATAATCAATGTCGCACTGTTATTATTAGGTTAATTCTTCTGATATTACAAATAATTCGCACTGATAAAAAAATTATCTTACATAACCTTACTGGTTTGTTTATACCCGCACAGGTGATATCGCGGGTTCGACGTACTTATTCTGTTTTCTGGCTGGCGACGCGCAGTCTATCAGAGTTACAACAATAATAATTCCTTCATACTCCCTGGCTTGGGATGATCTGTAAATCGTACACACTTCCCAATGATTTATTCGATTTTTATTGGTCCAAAAATTACGTAATCCATTCTAATGAGTGAGCTTACTCCCCGTTTTTGGTGTTGAGAGTATATCGCTAAGGCGTCTCTTTTTTCACAATTTACACATGATTTCTTGAAACTAATTTAACAGTCTTATACTACTATTTACAAAAGATATGTCCAGACCATGCACTTGCATTTACATTACTGATTACTTTAAGTCCTTACAAGGCATGTCTGTGTGTTACATAAACGAATCTACAGTTTTTCGTTATTATTTTTACTTATTTTATTTACAATAAGCATTTATTTGTCATTATTCGGTTTGTATATGCTGTACATTGATCATCTTTAACCTTAGATGTACTTGCATTACAATTATAATTGTTATTTTTGTCTTAATACAATGATTTGCCAGTTTTAGGTTGAAGCTCTTATGGCCTATGTTTGGGATTGTTTTAATTACATATTTATTCCTACCATTCGCCCACCCCGATTATTTCTTTTGTTAAACAAATCTTATGACATGTGTTTTATATGTTTTGTACACCTCAGATTTTGTGTACACTGCATATATTTCTTATTTTGAATGTTTTTAGCTAAGTAGGTCATTGGCCTAGATATAGCTCCTCAAAAATTGCAAATAATTAATTTAATTTTATGTTTTAATGCATCATACTTGATAGATATCTTTATTGGATAAGACTGATTGTTGTTTTATGTTGGAATTTTCATAATATACAGGTTTTACCTTGATTGAAGTGTTTTTACTTCTTACAGTTAGTGTGATCAGACACTTGCATTAATTTATATTTATTCTGACTTGCTTGTCATCTTATATCATTAGTATTACCCAGTAATAGTAGTAACAGGAGTTATTTGACCTTTCTATACAACAGGGTTTTCCTGGTTAATTAAATTAAAGTGGTCTTGTGGTGTTTTGTGTGTGTACACTTTTGCTGTCTCTGTCAGTCCAATGTATTTACACTTTATATGCACTAATAACACTCTTAATCTAATTACATTTAGTATTGGGATTATCTCTATAATGTCTTTTCTCATTATGGTAATTTACTTACTAAACTTCAGGCTTTTACTACTACTTATTTGTATTTACACATGGTTCTGTACCATATGTGAGGTTAGTTGGAACCCCTGTATGTTGACAACAATGCATTCATGCAAATTTACTGTCATTTCTATATTTTGCTATAGTTATCAAGTTTCACCCACAGGTATTTGCACATTAGTCTTATCTGATCATTATTTATTATCTTACTCATTCTTATCTTGTTTATTTATAGAATAATCAGCTATTAATGCTGGTCTACTTAGCATGTCATTTGGGGTATTATGCATTGAGTTTGTTTTGACTCTATTACCCTACTGTTAGCTAGGTTTTATACAATCATTACGTCTTTCTCTTCTTTCATTATTATTGAGCATCTTTTTATATTTACAGGTCAGTGTCAAGTCACTAGTCATAGTTTGTTATGTGTTTCACTATGTTTTAAGGTACTCCTTTGTAAACACTTTTCTTGACTTATACACTTATTGTTATGGCACTACTGGTTTTTCTTTCTTCATTTTTTCTATCCTCTTCTTCTGTCTTCTTAGTCCATGTGGGATCATAATAATTGGTGTTCTTTGATCCTTGTTGGGATTATAGTATTTGGTGTTTGTATCCTCTCACTTACCATCTATTGGGTCATTGGAGTTAAATCGTATTGTACTGTGATTTTATAAGTTTTGCTCCCTAGGTCTCTTGTTCTACTTTCAACTGTTGCTTTTATTATTAGTTGCTTTTGTTTTTCTTTAGTTGACCGGATAATCATATTAAAATACACTTGTCTTTATACCATTTTCATCCTTTCTTCTCTTCAGTGTTAGTTCTTTATTTTAAATACATCTTATGTGGGTATTTACCTGTATGGTGATTATATGTACCTTTACAATATATATATATATATATATATATATATATATATATATATAAATATATATATATATAAATGAAAACATGGAATTTTGTTAACGAATGTTAGTTTCACACAAACTAGAGAATACTGCTTTCCTCAATATGTTTTTATTCTCGTATGCTAAATTTGTCATAACAGCACCAGTATAATTTAAGTCTCAAATTCTACACACGTAATTGAGAAGGTGAATGTCGCATGTAATTTGTGAAATACAAATGGTTCGTTCACTGCACGGTTGGAAAAGTGATTGTACGTGGCTACTTAAGAAATTTAACCATGATACTCCACGTACGCTGAAACGTATAGCAACAAAGGCTAATAAAAAAATTAAACATTGTAATGTGCCCTATTGTCACCTAGGCGAAAGGAAATGAGCAATAACTTTAGTACCAAAGAACCAATATACGCAATGAAAATACTGTGAAGGTAAAACAATTATCTGTGAAGGTAATAACGCTAGAAAAAATCTGCTCTTGTACCACTAAATCTCTTTGTTGTATTGCTCTCAAATGGAAGACAGCAATATACGTAATCCTTATACTTCGTTGAGTTGACTATGTTTATTTAAAAAGTATGTGGTTCAATATCATGTTATAGGTTTTGAAAACTATCTCAAATATCAGGTTATTAATAAGATAAGAATAAGCATAAGGATTTACAACGTTACAGCGTAAATAAAAACAAAGGCAGAAACAGACGTTACTTCTAGAAATAGAATATTCTAGAAAAAGGCGCCAACTCACTCTTGGTTAAGCATTTGATCAGAGAACACCTAATTAGAGGAGTGCTGTGTACTAGTAAAAGAAATATTAAATAATCATTAATAGTTGTAAATCTAGCAGTTAAAAGTAAAAACAAGCAGAATGATCACTGTTGCACACCACTATATAAAAATTATCCCGAACAGCTGTTCCGATCTGACGATGAGCTGTGAAGCTTGAAAGCGCTAATCGGGATAATTTTTATATAGTGGTGTGCAACAGTGATCATTCTGCTTGTGATTTCAACCACTAATACAAATTTCATCATTAAATAAAAGTAAAAAAGAACAGATGTATTGTATAATAATAACAGTGTTGAAACTATCAAAAGAAAATAATTTACTATAAAAATGTAATTAAACATGCAAAGGAAATAATTTACAAGACAAAATATAATTAACCACATACAATGCAAAGCTCAGTAAGCAATAATCAACCAAGTAATATTACCAAGAACACGTACCAGGTAAAGAGTAATATTATAATTAAAACACAATATCTCAAGATAACCTTAACTGTATTGCAAACAAAAAACTTGGACTCTGATATTTCGTATGTGTAACTTAGTGACAAAACCAATCATTCAGGCAGTATACGTTACTGTGTGAAATTAACAGCTTTGATTTCCAAATAGTACACTTTTAAACGCAACACTATAAAACAAAATTCACGATTAAACTTTAGACAGCCATTATAGAAGTAAGAGTTTGGTGTTAACAACAACACAGCCCGGCAACTTTTAAACTATATAAAACAAACTAAACATTGATAAATTCTTATAATAATTTTAAAATGTTAAGATCAACTTTGTTGTATTATTTGTTTGTGTGTAATTTTTTATTATGTATTATGTGTGCTCTAAGGCGGAGAACTATGTGTGCATGCTTCGAAAAATATAAACCTCAATTCACATTGAGCATTTTGTTTGATTTCAAACAGTATTAGTACCATTATATATAAAACCCGTTTACCCCTTACGTATCCTTTGCTTGAACGTAGCACAACATGTATTATTTATCCAACAATTTGCAAAATATGTTACGTACATGTAATTAATATTTACTTACATAACTGGCTGAAATTTGAAATAATATTTACTTTTATTATTATAAAATTAATATTATTATTTTACAATACAAAATACTGTTTACTAGTGTTAATTAACTCTACAAAAATTTGCTTTTTCATTTTATGTAAAATTTTATTACTCATACTACAAATAGTGTATTCTCTACGTTAGCTGTAAAGAAAATCGTTTCCACACAGTTCGGAAATTTAACTTTTCCAAACAGAGCCTCGGGGAATGGGTGAACATACAAACTCCCCAGCTAGGCTTACATAATTCGATTTACATAAGTCTGCAATTTACATAATATTTTTGCCGTATAGAATTCTGCAAAAATCTATTAATATTATTGTTACATAAATGTGGACTAACTGTTACATTCATTAATACTGACTACCACAACTATGAAGTCAGATTATTAAGACTACAAAAGTACTATGACTACGTTATTATCAATACTATGATGGTTCAATTTTACTATCTCAAAATTAAATTTGTACGGAGTTTGAAGTCATAGGTTGTTCGGTCTTAGGAACGTATACACGGAATAACGGAGACGGTTTAAGACTGTAATAGTTGGATTGTTTTCAAAATAGTAATTAAACACTAAATAAAAAAATACAAAAAAGTATTAAATACGGATCGAAAACCCGAGTTCAACAATATGCATGTCTGTATAAAATTTTAATTGGAAGCAAAACTTTAATATAGAAATTATTTTAGATGCTGAAATTTTCTCATCCTTTAATTACTTCTCCTCTTCCTCAAATTCTCTTCTCCTCTTCCTCCTTCTCAAAACAGAGGTCGGTAGGGGATTGCAATTTTATTCTTTCGAAAGACAGCCAAGAGGACCTGTCTACATTTTTCAATGTACCTGTGTACATTTTTTTTCTCTTTTGATTTCATCCACATATTCCTGTCTGGACCTTCTCCTCCCACAACACCCTTAATCTTTCGGTCGAAAGGGTAGTGAACCGCCTTTAAAGGTGACAAACCATATTGCATATTTTTTCAGCAGTGCCTTTAAACAAGTTAACTAAGTTTGCCAAGGTCAGCAGTGGTTGTACCCACCGTCCCGACGCACCAGGCGTTTGATAGTTCATCCGTAGAGTGCGTGCCTTTTCTTTCGCAAGGTCTATCCTAGCACAACCGTAATACTACAGATAAATCTTGAGTGGTAGGGTCAACGAAGGCATAATTGTCAATGGTTTTATCATTATATACTGGCCAATAGCTTTGCCAGAGGTAAATACTCTTAATCCACATAAATACTACTGAAATTGTAAAAGTTGAATACGTTCTTCACGAACGTGTTGCAATTAAAAGCTTAAAAAACTGAAATTTTCGTAAGTCATACTATATATATTGTAACGAGTAATTCGCTATCGTCCTGTAAAAGCCCCGCGATGGAGTGCCAATTTGTAACGAGTAGTTCTTGTCTTCTCTGAAAGCCACACGTTTGTGCGCCAATTTGTAACGAGTAGACTCTGTACGTGTATTAAGTCACACGTTGTAGTCGTCAATTTCTATCAAATTTAGTTACAGTTCACGTTGCGTCGTATTTGCGTAACGACTTTCTTGCGTCGTATTTGACCTCGTCAATACCTGTTTTAATTCTTAATGGTGATTTTCCCGTTTATAGGCGCCAAATTGTTTGTCCAAAACAATTAAAAAGTTGTCGTCTAGCGCAACTGTATCTCTCACTGTTGGTCGTCGGAGAAATTCAAATCTGTTTACCCGCGAAGTCTTACCAAACTGTATTTCTTGTAGAAAGAATTGTTACGGTGCTATGTTAATGAATTAAACACATAAAAATTAATTTGTGAAATAATGAACAGGTATTAAAATAAGTATTGGTTTATTAATGGTCAATTCTGCTGTTAATAATTACGCTAACATGAAATTATAAAATTGTATTACTTTTTGCTTGTTATACTCCGGCTATAAATATTTTATCACTCAGTGGTTGGCTGTATTCTCGCCTTGGGTCGTCGACTGAAAGCCTATTAACGTTTTCACTCCTTTATTCAGTCAAAATGTTCTTTTGATTACGGCCAAAAAAGGTTTACAAAATGATTTCTGAAAGTACAATCCTTGACATCAAGTTAATTAAATATAATAATCTTCCTTTACAACAGTTTACTTATGGTTTGAACTAGTAATAACCTTACAACATAGGTTAAGTTCGACTTGTGCATAAATCGTTTCTTATTTCTCAAAGAGTTAGTAGTGAATTTGAACAATCTTTTAATATTAGTTATTAAATATTTGAATAATTATTCAGTGTTTATTAAGTTTGAACCAAGTTTTGGAATTGTGCATAAATTCGTTAAGTATTGTGAAAAGTCTTATGGGTGTAGTTAAGTAATTTAGTATTATACTTTACAATTTCATTAATGTTTGGTAGATTAATTTCATCAGTTCTGGTGTTCGAGTCGTCCATCTCTAATATGGGTGTTATTTCTTGTAATTCGGATTTAATTTGGTTTAATTTTGTTGAAATGTTCTATCAATCTTGTCTCTTCATTGTTATTGAGTATTTTCTTTCATCTATTTGGTTTATTTTTACTAATTTCTGTGGATCGACAATTTTATCATCTGCCCTCTTCTGATGCTAAAAATGGACTCTTAATTCGTTTTTTGACGGTTTTTATATAATAATGTTTTGTTGTCATAGCAACCAGACCTGAAAGTATTGCCTGAAAGTATTTTGTACTCATTGTTATAAAGCTTGAGTTTTTGTTCAAAATGAATAAATATTTTCTAACTAAGATATTTTCCTTGTCTTATTACCAATCTGATTATTATTATTATTATCATTGAATAGCTTTTTTGATGTAGTTTATTTAGACATCAAACTTGATTATGTTTTGTTATCTCTGGCCTATTTTAACATTTGGCTATTATCATTCTTTTTATTTAATTTTGTTATTATGTTGTTTTATGCAATTATTTTGTATTTATATTGTTTCTTGGTTGGTTATTTTATGTTTCCTTATCTTTTTCTTTCACTGTTTACTGTTATTTGTGAATAGTTTACAATTTTGGTTCACATAGTTTGAGGTCTACCCTTACCTATTTTTATTATAATGTTTATATTTTAATTTTACTCTTAATACTAGTTTTTAATTGTTTTGTTTTGGGTAGTTTACATTAATCATTGACTTACATTCTTTAGTATATGGCTATTATAGCTTCTCTGACATTTTACTTCTTTCTATAACTAATTTTATAATTTTAACATGATTTGTTCCTTATGCTTTTATCATCATTAATATCACTTATTCTTAATACTAATTCAACAATTATAACATTTGAACAATTCTACTATCACTATCATCTTCTCTGCATCTCCTTATAACATCATTATAATAACTTTAAACATTTAACATTAGCACTTATTTCTCTTAATCCTTATTTCTAACTAAAAAAAACAACAATATTATTTGGACTAATATTTAATTGAATGATATTAGTTACTTTGTATTACTAAACTTATTTAATTATTCACTTCTTTGAGTGTTTTTACATATATTTTTGTGGTTTATAATTTTACTTATCCACTTTCTTTAGGCACTCTCACTTCTAAATAAGTTCTTGCTTATAAGTAACTATGTTTGTCTATCTTTGGGTCACACTGGCACTTTGTAAGGTTTTCACAGTACTATTTAGTGTTTACAGTGGTTATTCCATATTATTTTATTTTTCTAACTCAATTCACTTTGGTGTAATCACCCTTATTATATTGTTAATTGATAAATCATTTCCTACTCCTATCATGGACTCTTGGTTCATTCTAGTTTGGTTAGTATTATTTTATTTATCAGATTTCACATTTGTTCTTTGTATCATGGTTAGTCTGTGGTATTGTTTATTCTTTTTTTTATCATTCAATATTTACTGAATTGCTAATACAATATCTTTCTTTGGGCTTGTACTCTCCCTGATTAAGGGTACATTTAATAATCTTTACTTGGAATTCAAGTGTTCATTTCATTATTTCTTTCTGATTATTTCTTTTTTCATTGGGCCAATCACTTGGGTTGGGTCATTGTCATTTGTCTCGTCTAAGTTATAGTCATTTTATTTTTCTTGATTTAAAATTGTTAATTCTTATTTTCATGCCTTTTTATTTTATATTTCTTCTCTGGTATTGGGGCTTCTTTTGGTACCGTAACAATATGTATATAAAACTTCCGCAACGGTCCACAGAATGGCTTTAGTAACAATGCAATGAATACACTTTATCGATCCACCCACAGAATACAATCCAGGTTCTTTCAATTAGGTTATGTAATTGATTGACAAGCATATCACCTCCATACTTTAGCATTTCTTCCTCTATCTGATCCTCTTCAGGCGCTTTATTGTTTTTTAGGGCTCCGATTGCTAGTCGTACTTCTTCTGGTGGTAACCTTGCAATTTCTTCAAGTTGGTCAGTCCTTAGGATGGTTTTTCTTTGATGTTCTGACAGATAAAAGCTCAGGACGGTTTCTGGGTGTTAATTAAAATACTGTACGTGGTAAGCAGCTTAAAGCAACTTGAAGTCTGTGATGCACACCGAACGCTTATTTTCAATTATACACGCAGACTTTAAGAAAATCTCTACAAATACTTTGAGTAAAAAATATACTTGTACTTACGTACAAGTAACAAAGTACAGAATGCCTATACTTGACACGAACTACGAATGAAACCAATCAAGTAACTATCGCTTGTTTGTAAACAGTAGGCAACATATTCAATTAGCTTATAGGAAAGAACCAAAACTTAATAACTGAAACATGGAGGCAAAAGCTTCAGGTTAATACTGAACTACACTATACTTCTCTCGAGAGGCTCTGTTGTATCCAGGAATCTCTTTCATCCCAGACAAAAATAGTCCTTGGATCGTCTGTACTTACTGAATCGATTAAATATGCGTCCGATTCATACAACTAATTCCTGATCGCATTTACTTCCACAAACAATATAGCGATTCTTTTATTTCTATCTTAGGCATTGGCATTTAATTCCATTATTATAGGTCATAACTTTGTTGTTTTACAAGTCACAAAGTTGTTTTAAGTAATGTTATTGTTACACTATACCACTTTACCCTATAACTTCAATACACTAATATCGTATGTCTCTCTCTCTCTCTCTCTCTCGCTCTTTCTCGATTGGCGCTACATCTCTTGGAGAGTCTTGGCCTCCTGGACAATCAGCCTCCAGACGTCTTGATCCTTTCCGCTCAGTCTCCATACCCCGAACTTGCGCAGATCGTCCTCAAAATCAACCAACCATCGTTTTCTAGGCCGACTCATCCTTCTTCTTCCATCAGATCTCGCTGTAAAAATTTTCTTCGATGAGGATGTCTCTGACATTCTCTGGACATACAATGCCCACCGGATTCTGGATTTCTGAATTCGTCCTTATTCTCCATGTTCCTTGGACGTTCACTGCACCAAATATCCTCCTGAGGACCTTTTCTTTCACACTTGAGCAACCACTCTTCTTCTGTTACTGTCATTGTCCAAGTTTCGGATTCGTACATGACCACTGGTTTAATAACTGTTTTGTAGAGCCGAATCTTGGTTGCTTTACTTATGCTGATACATTTAAATATTCCTTGTATGGAGAAGTAACATCTGTTACCAGCAGATACGCTTTCTTTTATTTCTTCGGTCATAATATTGTTCTCAGTAACTAGTGAGCCCAGGTATTTAAATTTGTCGACCTTTTAAAATTACCAGGGATGCTTTTCTCTCTTACATTTCACTGCCTGTTAATATGTATTTTGTCTTCCCTGTGTTAACGTTTAGGCCTAAATCTTTTGCGGCCTCCTCTAGACTCAAGAAACCCTCTTTTAGCTGTTGTTGGCTGCTTGAAATAAGTACTATATCATCAGCATAAGCTAGATACTGCACCGTTTTTTTAATATCGTGTCCCCTGGCTTTATAGGCATTACCACATTTTTTTGAGCTAAGTTAAACAAAATTTAGACAGTACATCTCCTTATCTAACCCCCCTTTGAACATCAAATTCCTTTGTAAGCTCTCCTTCTACTCTCACCTTGCTCCGTGTTCCTTCCAGTGTCATTTTTATCAAGGACACCAGTTTCCCTGGCATACCAAATTATTCCATTATCTCTATTATACGTTGTCTTTTTAGGCTATCATGTGGTTGTTTGTAGTCTACAAACAAATGGTGCAGCTAAATTTGGCATTCATGGTACTTTTCTAATATTTGTCGTATCAGGAAGATTTGGTTGTAGGTACCTGTCTTTTTCCTGAAACCACACTGGTATTCCCCTATAATGTTCACCGCAAGTGGCTTTAATCTCCAGGCTAATACACTTTGTATACAATACTTAAAAGGGTAATGCCATGATAATTTTCACACACTGATTTATCGTTCTTCTTATGCACCGGGCATATGACACCTAATCCCGAGTCTCTTGGCATCTTCCATCCTCAATCCAGGTTCTTTCAATTAGGTTATGTAATTGATTGACAAGCATATCACCTCCATACTTTAGCATTTCTTCCTCTATCTGATCCTCTTCAGGCGCTTTATTGTTTTTTAGGGCTCCGATTGCTAGTCGTACTTCTTCTGGTGGTAACCTTGCAATTTCTTCAAGTTGGTCAGTCCTTAGGATGGTTTTTCTTTGATGTTCGTTTCTTCCTGCGCTTATATCTCATCTTCCCCATTTAGAGGTTTTTGGAAATAGTTCCGCTACATTTCTAATATATTTTTCTTGTCGCCGAACAGTTCCTCCACTCTTTTCTTCATAAAGACCGCCCTGGGGTTAAACCCCTTCTTAATTTCTTTTGTTCTAATATACAAGTTCGTTATCTCATTTCTGTTTCTCATTTTTTTCTAGTTCTTCTAGTCTGTTCGTTTCAAATAGTTGCTTCTTTTTTCTACATTTTGTATGTACCCTTCTGCGTTTCTGACTATATTCCTCTACAGTTTGTCTTGTTTTAAGCTGAAGCAATCTTATTCTTGCTTCATTCCTCTTTTACTTCCTCTGCGCACTCGTTGGAAAGAAAGGTCGTTTTAGTTTCTTCCTTCTTTCAGCCACTTTTTCTGTCACAGCTTGTATTGTTTCCTTAAACAGTCTCTACTTTCCTTCAGTCTCCTCTCTTTCCCACTGCTCTGATGTTTCCTCAAATTTTTGAGTCACTTTGTTAGAATATTCCTTTCTTAGATGGTCATATTTTTTAAACTAATATCGTGTAGTACAAACAAATGACAAGAATCTAGCTTACATAATCCATAGCACACAGCTATGTGAGTGACTGTTTGGCAGTTACTGACACCAAACAAATGATATTTGTGAATAATTCTTATGTAACTATTTGTCTCAACAAACTTTCCACAGACTGCTACGTGTTGTGAAATCTATGGGAAGCAAAATCGTCGAGAAAATTAATACACAAGTGGAGTTAATCTGCATTTTAGGTACTGAAAATGTTTGACGTACAGGTCGTTTACTTTACTAATAATATGGGAAAATAACTGTAGTAACTGAGTAGTAATGTAAACACACATAATGGAAAAATAGTGTAAAAGTCTATTTAACAATGTTGTGTGTATATACGAGACAGAGGTTTATGTTAACAAACATATAAGTACTTAAATATATAAACTGATCATTTTTATGTAAACAGTAATATGACAAAATTGTGTCAAAATCTGCATTACTGAATCATGTAAAAAAACATACCAAAAGATAATAACGAACAATTAGTTTAAATGTTACACTGACAGTATGCTGACGTAATACGATTTAATGAATATAAATTACAAAACTTCAGTTTTCATTACTCGAATTTTTTATTCTCTCATTGTGAATGGCCATTTAAAGAAGGTGTAGTATAAAAAAACTATGAAATCTTTCATATCTTAACAAAGGTTTTAGATAATATTGCTTTCGTGTTAGGTAAAATCAGAAACAATATTGACTGAAATACCGATGTTACTACTTATGCGGAAATTGCTCCTAAGATATTTGCAGGCTTACCCAATACGGACTATTGTAATACTGAATTTTGCCTAATACAGTAGTTGCTTCTGGTTATTTACTTAATGAATTTCACAGACAGCCATCGTATGCCGTACAGGCTGTCTACGTGATTTGTTTTTATCACTCGATTGCTCAGGTATACTGTTAAGACGAACGCAATATCCGTCGGATAGTCGTGTTATTCAGTGGAAACAGAATAACTGACGTCAGATGAAGTCACTAGGGTTTATAACAAATTACTTTAATTACAGTTTAAAATAAACAAAGACATTCTTATACAATCATTCAAGCTGGAGAATGTTCAACACCAAGCAATGTAACTAACAATAAATGTCACCTTGTTAGCAGTGTCCCACTAAGTAATACACTATAATCACGTTACACTAAACAGCAAGTAATAATAACAATCACTCGGAACCGAACTCTGATATCGCTGGTTGAAAACTAAATCTGGCCAGCCGCTAGAGCTTATATTACATAACTTCTATTTAACATTTTACTTTCATTACATTTTAAGATGCAGCTCAATTTACTATTTACTATTGTACCTCAGTTTACTACTTAATGTAACCATTCTAGGTTTACATTAAACACATGAAAAATACACATTTTACACCTACATGTTAAAACATGCATATCATATAATTATTTAATTAATAAAGTTGTGTTAGTGGCTATAACTTTCCGATCTGATGATGAGCTGTGAAGTTTGAAAGCACTAATTGGAATAATGTTTCTATAGTAGTGTGCAACAGTGTTAATTCTGCATATAATTATCATATGTATTATTATTAATAGGTCTAGTTTTATTAAGCATTATTATTATTTAAAATTATATGTAATGTAACTTGAAAATGTAGTATGCGTTATTCTTCATTGTTCTACAACTTAAACATTATTTTGCCCACACACGAAGTTGTAAAATATGTAAAAGCAATAAATTATAACTTTCAACAATATATTGAAATTTAATACATTATTCATCGTATTTCCGTTTTCAATTCGCGTAAGTGGGTCCTATTTACTTCGGTTTGCAGCTTAATATGTTAGGAAGATGAAAGAACATTTAACTTTTATCTGTACTCTTAAAAACCAACAAAAAATGTATATTTAGTCTTTAGTAGTTACTATTTTTTTTAATTACGACGTGGAAAATTTAGTCTGTGACAAACGATTCTGTTGTTAAAAATTGGTCGCCATTGTAAGGGAATAAAATTATCGGACTCGATTGATTTTAATTTTTATTGAGTTTTAAGACTCTATCTTAACAGAGTTTGAAACTATAGATATTTGTACTGAATGTTAAGTGTACAGCAGTTGGGGCCACAAGTGTACAAACGCGACACGACACGTAACGTTTGTACAGTATACATATCTTACCTTTCAATAACTACTTTATTTCTTTTCATAATATTTACTTGAGTACTTCTTAATTTGGTAACAAATGAGTTACACTGAACAATAGTGTACAACGAGCACTAAGTATAATAATTCAAACGCTGTGTTGTGTAATGCAGCACTCCAGTTGCTCAGTATATATTACTTGTGCTTAATCACATTAAGTTACTAATTAATAATTAATAAATGTTTATAAGCTATATTTAATTTTATATTGTATACATTTAAAGTAATTTTGTAGTCTCTTAAGTAACAGTATTTAATTATTCTTCTACGCAAACAGTGTGTTTAGATCGTATGCTCCTCAGATTATTATTAGTGCCCTTCATACAGTAAAACTGTTGCACAACCTTTGATAGACGAGGTGTCTAATCAGATGTCTTGACTGTAGAAGTGTGAACAAAGATATGAGATTTTGATAAAACAAAATGATTGACTTTACACGTTATTTTGTGTAAAATGTAGGCAAACATCTGAAGTTGGGTGTCGTTTTAATTAAAAGATCAGCGCATAAAAGATCGATACACTAAAAAAAAGAACTTGAAACTTAAAAGAATTTAATAAAACTTCCAACTCTACTACACAAGGAAAACGACATTATGGTTAGGAGATACTGATGTTAGTTTGGTTGGTTTCAGGTGACTACAGAATTCGTTTTTGTCGTTACCATGTTAACAGAATCGTTTAGATAGTTTCCCCCTTTAAATTGGGTATATTTCTATAGGACTTATTATTTCTAATAATATCTTAATAAACTTATGATTGTCTGTCATTTGTTATTCCCAACATTTTTGATAATTGTAATCTACGGTAATACAGTTTTTATTGTGCACTTTATTTCACAGAAATAACATGAACGTAGACGGTTCGGGTCATTCCTTTAATCCTGTCCTTTGTTAAAAAAAGAAGTTTTCCCATTTGAAAAAATGAGGAAAAGTATGTTGATTGAGACGAATGAAATTATGTTACTGACAATATTTCTACGTTCAAAGGATGAAGAATTTATGAAAAAAAAACAATTTTTTGAAAAATATAACTTGATGAAACATGAGTAAACGTTAATGGGAGCCCTCAGAGTAAATTACGGGGGGGGAGGACACAATTATGAAAAGACGTGAAGTTACGTTCAGAGTGTGTAAGTAGCCTACTGTGTAATTTCAGTTAAAATTTTTCATGGATTTCTGTTAAATTAGACTACGCTTTATACGATTATTTTACAATTATATTATTCTGCAATGCAATTATATTACAATTCTTTAGGCTGCACCATTCATTTATTAACAATCAAATACGTAACAATAAAAATGTATCTTCGAATTGTGATATCTTAATCTTAATTGCAAACTTTTTATTTAGTCAAAGAAAAGTCCAGTAATAAAAGTTAGAACGTTAAGCTGGCTGGATTGAAAATTTAATTTACATTTCTTTTCAAATCCGTAGCGAAGCTCGGGTATTGAGCTAGTACGTTATATATATTAGAAAGCCGCGTTGAAGGTGCGTTTTAGATCCTGTGGAAAAGTTTACACTGGATAACATCCTGGGAAAATAATAGGTTGTTGAAGCGTAGTGCTGGCACACATAAGACAGCCAGCTCCTTACTCCTAACTCCTAGACTGGATAGGAGGTATAAAGAACGGAAAACATGAACGTACATTATCGCAATAATAACTAACTTAACACAATAATAATAACTAACTACATTATCACAATGAAACAATATCACATTATCACAATAACAATAATTGATTGCTGTAAATGTCCTTAGCATCGAAAACCAGAAATATAATTATATAAGTAACTACATTGCTTGACATATTAGGACGAATTCTCTTTAACGCATATACCGCTATTAAATTGTAATTACGGTAAACAATATAGCCTTTACATTTAAAATAATTAAGTAAAAGAAATGCCGCTGAATGTTTCAAATTTTTTCACATGATTAGAGCGATAAAAAAGCGAAAATCATTTTAGATACTGGCTGTGTCTAATAAGAAAACGCCTGTGTGTAATAAACAATTGCCCAATTTTGTAGAATGTTTTTGGTAATTAATACTACACACTGAAGGGATAGTGAACCACCATGTTACGAACTCAGCCTTGTAGGTTTTGTGTGCAAAACAGGAATATTTACTACAGTTAGATTGGTCTTTATAGAAGAGGTGAACGATTTAAATTGTCTCATACAGTGTTTATAGCAGTTTATAAACTGTGCGTTGGTTTTACTCAGTTCTGTTGTCCACGGTTGCTGGTTCGAATGGCCGTTTATCTTGATTGTTTTTCATTCGGTGTGGATTTAGTAACTCAGCGCGTTTGGCTTGCGTAGTTCTGCTTGGTCCAATTGCAGTGTAAATATCAGTTTTCTTTGTAAAGATTAGTTTTAAAACATTGTATTTACTATGTAGCAATGTACGTTCAAATCTAGAGAGAATTTTATAATTGACTTGCTTATATTTAATATTTCACACCTTAAAAATATTTTCAATAATGGTCAGGTTACCTACTACATTTTCGTTTACATTTTTAGAAA
Source organism: Magicicada septendecula (assembly GCA_034769895.1). Classification (NCBI taxonomy): domain Eukaryota; kingdom Metazoa; phylum Arthropoda; class Insecta; order Hemiptera; family Cicadidae; genus Magicicada; species Magicicada septendecula. The sequence continues at coordinate 955,653,856 of CM068367.1, forward strand.
CGGTCTAGTAAATTCCTGCTATTGTAAATACCAAAGTTAGGAAAACTTTATTTGTTACTATCCTGTATTGGCAGCAACTGTTATAATACAGTTGCTACATAATAATACAGCAATGCTATAGTAGTGTAGTACTCTCGTATACATTATTGTACCTTATGATATTAGTAGAAATCCTACACGGATTACTGAATTTAAAAGTGTGTGTGTGTGTGTGTGTGTGTGTGTTGTAAATTTGAACTCTGGCAGGTTTCTAAAACCTTAAAACGGTTCTAAAAATTGTAACATGACATAAGGTAGTAGAGATCCACAATAATTAACTATGAATTAAAGACGCTGAAGACAAGAATAAGAGGCAAAAACTTATAAACTCAGAGATCGATAACCCAATAAACCCAAATGACAAATGACTGATAAACTGACAATGACCTGACACAATAGATCGGATAAATACAAAAGGAACCACGGAACAATGAAGAAGAAGCTAAGAACCAAGTGTAATCAAGATATTAAGAATGAAAATTGTAAATCCCGAATAATGACCATTATTCTGTATGTTAATGAATGAACTAATGTAATTAGAGTGTAGATGAGATTTACCTAGGTTAATAATGTTAATGAAAGATAATAAGGTTATGTATATTTTATTGATAAAGGAATGTGTTTATAAATATAAGTTAGGGAATTAATAATACACACATCCTAATAAATAGTGATGAATATAATCAAAACTAGTAAACATACCCTAAGGCAAATCAAGGCCACAGTTAATTACCAAAAGTGATCATTTGTGAAGGGAAAATAAAATAAACAATTGTAATCAGTAACCCCATGATGATACTAACATCAATAAACAACCCAGTGAATAATTAAGTGAGTGAAAGAAGGAGTATATTAATATAAAGTGGTGACATGTAGTGAGAGGATGTTGCACATAGTGAGTGAAAGTGTATAAGTCAAAAACCTTCTATGAAGGAAAAAGTGTAGTTGGTGAACTTCAAAAGTATTCTAATTAGTAAACTGTGTTAGAATAACAGGAAGACCAGTGATAAACTTTGTACTAGTAAGTAAGAGGAACTTATTATAATGTAAGTAAAGTAAGCCATAGGTAATAAGGATTATAGGATAAGATAGAAATTAAGGCATTGGAATGAAGGACAAACAAGAACGATAGACACTTTTTTCTAGTGAAGGAATGGAGGAATAGTATATATTGTGTAAAGTATAAATTAATGTTAGTATAATAAGAATGTTGTTACTGTTTTAAAAAGAACCAATATAATGTAATGAATTGTTAATTGAACCAGATAGTAGAAGGGAGCAGAAGGATAGTTAGAAGTTATTTCAGGCTTGAACCTGTAAAGAAAATGTTTATTACTATAATAAGAGGTGGAGTTAGGAACACCAATGTTTATTGCTTGTTATGTTAAAAAATTGTGTTAAAAATACCAAATGTAAAGGTAAGAAGCTACTAAGAAATGTTAGATAGTAGTATAGTAAAATCTAGGCTCTAGGCCTAACTGTTAAATAAGAATTTAGTAAATTTGAGAACAAATAATAGTCCAATATCGAAGCAGAGTATACCAAATGTTTAAACAAATTAAGTGAGTACTCCTAATACCAAAAGGTATGAACAATAGCCTATTTTGAATAAAATATATGTAAAATATAAATATGAAAAATAACAAAAATGTAATTAGCTACTCAAAAGTGACCATGAGGGATATCAAAATGACCCTTATAAAAAATTATGAACAATGGTATTCATGTAATAAACCTAGCTATTAATATAAGATAGAAATCTTCATTTGAAGATATTTTGTAAAATTAAACTAAAATAAGACGTTAAAACATAACAATGACTTAAATTAATGACCAATGAGAATTAGCATAATTTATTAGGTAACCATAGCAACCGAAATTTATTGCCAAAAAACCGTTAGATTTTCGATAGTCCATTATTGACCGACGCCGAGGGCGGATTGAGTAGCTCTCACCCCAAAATTTAATTCCAAATAAGTGAATTTTAACTAAAATCAAAGGAAAGAATAGATGACGACTAATCCCGAAGGAAGATCATAAGGACCTACTTCAATTCAAGAAGACGGACGATCGCAGAACGAGTACGAGGCCGAAGTTTACCGGAAAAACCGTCTGGACGAGATTAATGAGATTCCGAAGAATAGAAGATGACTGGATCCATCCGGAAGAAGAAGACGGCACCGCAGAAGCTCCATCGAAAATTGATGAGTATAAACAATAATCCCATTAAACGAATTCCAAATTTTTCTATCAACAATAATAAACCACAATTTTCACTTCACTGATCACTATTCTGATTTAGAACTGAAGGTATTGGTAATATCACTATTTAAACTTTAATCAATCGATAATTATTTAAATTGAGATATAATAAATAGTTAACAAACATTTCTAATTGACAAATCCTAACCAAAATTTTTACTAAATCTCATTGATGATTACTCACTCGAATGTATTAAAATATTGATTTTTTTGTGTACCTAGTATTAAGGATTATTATAAGTTTGTGTATTTTAGCCGTAGTCAAATATTTATGTTGCCAAAAGGACTTATTAACACCCCTGTGTAAAACCATTTTAATTGTAAACCTACGATAACCGTCAAGACGGTGTGTATACAAAACATTGGAACTGAGCATGCCAACTGAGCAACTGTAATAGCCGGTGCTAAAAATAAAATTAACGTACTACTAAATAATTGAAACCTATCAAAGTGTTAATAAATATTGTTATTCTGCAACAATGTATGTTTGATTCGAGTAAAGTAAGATAATAAATAAAAATTTATTGAAGTGAAAACCTCAAAACAAGACGTTAGCCAAGTCGACACTGCAGAAAGGCGTGCGCCAATCAGGTGGCGAGGCGGCAATATTCAAACCAAACGGTGAGAGATACGGTTTACCCGTAAATGGTAAGAGAAGGTACAATTCGACTTGCTACACGCAAATAACAGTGACAGAATTTATTGAAATTATTAATAACTTCAATCATACACAAATACTATACCACGAACCCAACGAGCGAGTTAACAAACGCTCGACACTCACACATATACTATAGGAAGAGAGAACGACTTACAGAACCACATTATATTAATATTTATACACCCCATATAGAGGTTCTCTTACAAAGTGACGCATCCAACGTGTGGCAGAATAACACGAATTCTACAATTAAATACACCCCACATAAAGGTTCTCTTACAAAGTGGCGCGCCAACTAGTAGGGCTAGGGTAGTTAAGGAAACGTACCTTTAAACTTTACAGATTCTAGCGGCGACTACAGAAATGGAACCGGCAAAACACGGTACGAGATACCAGAGGAAGATACGCGAGAAGGAGGCGGAAAAGGGAGACAAAAGATCAGAAAAGGAGATCGAGAAAGACGTTAGAATGAAGGAAAAGGAAATAACTTCGGTGGAAGATGTAGAAGAATTATTAAATCCTATGGAAACAGATAAACCTACACAACAGGAGGAAACCAGAGGAGACCTGAACTTACAACAGCTATGAGAATTAATTAAAGGAACGTTTAAGGAACGGGAGAAGAATATGGACAGACATAGAGAAAATGAAGGAAATTATTGATAAGGGTTTCAGAAGGATAGAGGAAACCATGGATAGGGGTCTCAAGAAATTAAGTGAAACTTTAAATAATGGTTTCGAGAAAGTGCATGAAACACTGGACAGTACTTCGGAAAGTATTAAAGAAACATTGAATGAGAACAAGGAACCGGTGGATGAGAAAATAGAAGATGGTAGGGAGGAAACAGAATTAAAAGAAGACAAAAGCATACTGTTATCCACAAATAAAAATAACAGCCACAAGGAGGATATCCGAACCATGGATGTGACGACTAAGAAGAGGCATCCAAGGAAACTCATAAATACCAGAGAAGAATTAGAGATGATGAAGAATGGACTACTTGAGATGTTTAATATACCAATTAACGACCAGAATGAAAGAATGAATTTTATAAATAACAGAAGGAACTTACTAGAAACTTTAGAAAGGAATCACTACAACACAGGGTGTAACAGAATAAGAAGGAGAAGACACTTAATAGACATGCATAATCCAATATCAACGATAGCATCTACAATGGAAATAGCATTGACCTATTCGTTGTATAAACAAAATAATGAAATGATTGAATTAGCAATGGAAACAAGTGAAAATGTCATGACAGAAACATTTAAATACAAGATAGTAGCAAGAGAGTGGACAAGAACAGAAATCCTTCTGAAAACGACAGCAATCCGAACAGGAGCAACTCATATAATCATGGACCATGGCTAAACCAAGTGTGGAGGAACACTGAGAAATGGGAATGATATTAAAGATAACCGATACAGAATTGATAAAAGAGGAAAGAAAAGGAGAAGATTAACTTACAAGAAAAAAAGGGGTATATATAGCAGGGTCCATTGTACAGTACCATAAATACCCTATCTCATTGTAAAGGACAACCAAAACAATACCTATGTCATAAGTGAAATAACAACCAAGAAAATAAAAGGGACTTACAACCAGTCTTCTTTGAAAAAATATTATGAAACAGTGTCAGAAAGTTAAAGAGAATTTGGAGAAGAACAATTATCAAAATTCAAAAAATTAAAGTAAGCACAACTTACAATAAGTATTTGATTGATATTATTATATGAATGAAAAGGAATTTAGAAGAAAGATAAGCTAAATTCAAAACAAAGTAAGTACAACTTACAACCAAGTGTGAAACAAAATGTGTGAACCCATGTAATTTTGAAAATATGTATAATGAAATATCACAAAAAAATTGATATAAAATAATTTTGTGTTACACAAATAATGATGACGCTACATAACATCATTAACTAACCCTGTCAGAAAAAAGGGAATAATAAAAAATTAACGTTTCACAAAAGAAAAGACAAGACAATCAAATAAAAAATAACACTGACAGATTAACTGAACAATCAATGGAAAATATAAGTGAGCCAGAAACCAGCTACAATGTTAAGTTTAAATATAAATAAAAAATAAAGTGATAACAAATAAAATCACTACCATATAAAATAAGCTAATGAAACAACACAAAATGCCTATTAAATATCGCCATAAGCTTAAACGAAGGAATCCAAATAAGTCACTGAGATGAAAAGGTCATGAGATGTATAAAAGAGAGAATAATTAATCCCTAAAATGTTTTATTGTATTGATATTATGTGAGTCGGAAATGAACGACTATTATTATAATTATTATGAATATTAATATGTGATGATTTTATTCCAACAATTATTTATATTATTGAGCAGATAGGCAAGGCCTCTGAACTCAAAATGTGTATAAATGGATAGCAGAGTAATAGAGCCACACGTGCCCTCTGGCAAGTACCAATTTATATGAAGGGGAGAGAAGAAAAATTTTAGGGAAATAGAACATAAAAGGGAATAATAAAGAAAGAAAATAATACCAAATACCATATTATGAACCATGACTTAATAAAAAAGAATAAAAAAGAAGGTAGCGATGAATGAATTCCTGAATAATAACAACTTGATAAAATGAACTATATTGATGATTTCAGAAAAAAATATAATAACCTTGTTTCGAAATAATCAATTTTGGTGGCGATGCGTTATGTAACATGACATAAGGTAGTAGAGATCCACAATAATTAACTATGAATTAAAGACGCTGAAGACAAGAATAAGAGGCAAAAACTTATAAACTCAGAGATCAATAACCCAATAAACCCAAATGACAAATGACTGATAAACTGACAATGACCTGACACAATAGATCGGATAAATACAAAAGGAACCACGGAACAATGAAGAAGAAGCTAAGAACCAAGTGTAATCAAGATATTAAGAATGAAAATTGTAAATCCCGAATAATGACCATTATTCTGTATGTTAATGAATGAACTAATGTAATTAGAGTGTAGATGAGATTTACCTAGGTTAATAATGTTAATGAAAGATAATAAGGTTATGTATATTTTATTGATAAAGGAATGTGTTTATAAATATAAGTTAGGGAATTAATAATACACACATCCTAATAAATAGTGATGAATATAATCAAAACTAGTAAACATACCCTAAGGCAAATCAAGGCCACAGTTAATTACCAAAAGTGATCATTTGTGAAGGGAAAATAAAATAAACAATTGTAATCAGTAACCCCATGATGATACTAACATCAATAAACAACCCAGTGAATAATTAAGTGAGTGAAAGAAGGAGTATATTAATATAAAGTGGTGACATGTAGTGAGAGGATGTTGCACATAGTGAGTGAAAGTGTATTAGTCAAAAACCTTCTATGAAGGAAAAAGTGTAGTTGGTGAACTTCAAAAGTATTCTAATTAGTAAACTGTGTTAGAATAACAGGAAGACCAGTGATAAACTTTGTACTAGTAAGTAAGAGGAACTTATTATAATGTAAGTAAATTAAGCCATAGGTAATAAGGATTATAGGATAAGATAGAAATTAAGGCATTGGAATGAAGGACAAACAAGAACGATAGACACTTTTTTCTAGTGAAGGAATGGAGGAATAGTATATATTGTGTAAAGTATAAATTAATGTTAGTATAATAAGGATGTTGTTACTGTTTTAAAAAGAACCAATATAATGTAATGAATTGTTAATTGAACCAGATAGTAGAAGGGAGCAGAAGGATAGTTAGAAGTTATTTCAGGCTTGAACCTGTAAAGAAAATGTTTATTACTATAATAAGAGGTGGAGTTAGGAACACCAATGTTTATTGCTTGTTATGTTAAAAAATTGTGTTAAAAATACCAAATGTAAAGGTAAGAAGCTACTAAGAAATGTTAGATAGTAGTATAGTAAAATCTAGGCTCTAGGCCTAACTGTTAAATAAGAATTTAGTAAATTTGAGAACAAATAATAGTCCAATATCGAAGCAGAGTATACCAAATGTTTAAACAAATTAAGTGAGTATTCCTAATACCAAAAGGTATGAATAACAGCCTATTTTGAATAAAATATATGTAAAATATAAATATGAAAAATAACAAAAATGTAATTAGCTACTCAAAAGTGACCATGAGGGATATCAAAATGACCCTTATAAAAAATTATGAACAATGGTATTCATGTAATAAACCTAGCTATTAATATAAGATAGAAATCTTCATTTGAAGATATTTTGTAAAATTAAACTAAAATAAGACGTTAAAACATAACAATGACTTAAATTAATGACCAATGAGAATTAGCATAATTTATTAGGTAACCATAGCAACCGAAATTTATTGCCAAAAAACCGTTAGATTTTCGATAGTCCATTATTGACCGACGCCGAGGGCGGATTGAGTAGCTCTCACCCCAAAATTTAATTCCAAATAAGTGAATTTTAACTAAAATCAAAGGAAAGAATAGATGACGACTAATCCCGAAGGAAGATCATAAGGACCTACTTCAATTCAAGAAGACGGACGATCGCAGAACGAGTACGAGGCCGAAGTTTACCGGAAAAACCGTCTGGACGAGATTAATGAGATTCCGAAGAATAGAAGATGACTGGATCCATCCGGAAGAAGAAGACGGCACCGCAGAAGCTCCATCGAAAATTGATGAGTATAAACAATAATCCCATTAAACGAATTCCAAATTTTTCTATCAACAATAATAAACCACAATTGTCACTTCACTGATCACTATTCTGATTTAGAACTGAAGGTATTGGTAATATCACTATTTGAACTTTAATCAATCGATAATTATTTAAATTGAGATATAATAAATAGTTAACAAACATTTCTAATTGACAAATCCTAACCAAAAAGTTTACTAAATCTCATTGATGTTTAGTCACTCGAATGTATTAAAATATTGATTTTTTTGTGTACTAGTATTAAGGATTATTATAAGTTTGTGTATTTTAGCCGTAGTCAAATATTTATGTTGCCAAAAGGACTTATTAACACCCCTGAGTAAAACCATTTTAATTGTAAACCTACGATAACCGTCAAGACGGTGTGTATACAAAACATTGGAACTGAGCATGCCAACTGAGCAACTGTAATAGCCGGTGCTAAAAATAAAATTAATGTACTACTAAATAATTGAAACCTATCAAAGTGTTAATAAATATTCTTATTCTGCAACAATGTATGTTTGATTCGAGTAAAGTAAGATAATAAATAAAAATTTATTGAAGTGAAAACCTCAAAACAAGACGTTAGCCAAGTCGACACTGCAGAAAGGCGTGCGCCAATCAGGTGGCGAGGCGGCAATATTCAAACCAAACGGTGAGAGATACGGTTTACCCGTAAATGGTAAGAGAAGGTACAATTCGACTTACTACACGCAAATAACAGTGACAGAATTTATTGAAATTATTAATAACTTCAATCATACACAAATACTATACCACGAACCCAACGAGCGAGTTAACAAACGCTCGACACTCACACATATACTATACGAAGATAGAACGACTTACAGAACCACATTATATTAATATTTATACACCCCATATAGATTCAGTTACAAAGTGACGCATCCAAAGTGGAGCAGAATAAAAACACGCATCGTACAAATAATAAACAACCCGCATAACAGATCTCCTTACAAGATATAGGACAAAGGTTTTACATTTGACCATTACTGTATCTCATACGGAATTGAAGGTTCGAAGAGACCAGATTTATTAGATGCCAGAACTAAATTTCCCAAAGGAATCCAGAAACCAGAGAATAACATGATTATGTTAGCAGCCATTAAACAAAAATTCCATTGTACGGGTGGCGTAGTCACACACCGAAAAATTTGCACCAGTTGCCGATTCCTGTGACAACAAATACGAATCAAGTTACTCGGGCTGGTGTTGTAGAGAAGACAGCTCCTCGGCACCTGAAGAATGCTCCGGCTAACATCTTTACAACTAAGTCCTAATCAAACACTAACGTGTTTAATTGAACGCTAGCATGTTGAAGGAAATTCATGTTTTGAGATTGTACAACGTTTGAGAAGTCAGACAAGAAAAAGAGAATCGTATTCAGTTCTTCGTGGATAGCAATGATGTACAATGTTCTAGGGTTTCTGACAAACCTATGGGTTTCCGATTAAAGCCAACTATAATTAAATGTATTTTCAATAGACAGGCAACCTGATTTCTTTTCTGTTTTGAACGATCAAACGTTATTTTGTAAGATTGCTTTCTACAGGTAGGACATAACAGTATAGTGCACGGTGTCTGTAAACAATATAGAGTGTCCTTACCTTGTTGAGAGTGATAAAAAACCTATTAATGTGAATCAGGTGAGATTTAGAGAAAAACGTATTACTACATTTCCGAGTAACCTGAATTTCTGCTATGTAAGAAACGTGCCAATTTGTACTTAATCGTTGCAGCAGAATGATCCACATAAATTTTGGAACTGAGTGATTTCCAGTGAAACAGACTTCACGTGTCGTTCTCAATAACCTGATCTTACATAGGGTGTGTTAATAAAGAACCAATTTCAAGAAAAGCTACTGGCAACGATTGGTGAGTTGTATGAAAAATTGTGACGTGCGTAAGACAAATGAAGCTGTCTCTCTTTGTGGACATATTTGAGCAGCACAAGGCAAATCGAATATGTAATATTTCTTTGAAAACGTGGGGAGAGATTACCGTGTGGGTAGATTTATGTACAGTATCTACCATTTATGTCAAATAAAGTTTTATTATAAAATTTAATAAAATACCTTTAAACTACGACGTAATTGCTTGCGGCCGTGACACACTGAGCGCGGCTGGCGCCTTCGAGAAAACTCTCGCGAATGCGTCTACAGTCACGTAGGCCACATACATTAGAGTGAGATTCTTCTGGCACATTCGACAAACACGTAGATTTTTCTGTGATGTTGTAACATTGTCCCCTCCTTAAGCCTGTTAGTCCCGAACTGGCAAACCGTCTCTGAAGTAATACTCGACCAGGCGATCTAGGTGGACGTCCTTGCGAAAGATAATTTTCCGATTCTTCGGATTCAGTCTCTTGTGATCCGAACATCACGTTCCCAGGAATGCGAGTCTTCCGCTTAACCACTAGTTTTGGTGGAATAACTCCCGTTCCGTCATGTACTGATGACCTAAACACCACTGGCTGATCCAAGTTTGTTTGGTCCTCGTCAACAACCTCTTGCGTAACCTCATCTTCAGCCACTTTGCCCTCGGGCGCTTCTATCAGCTCAGGAACAAGCAAGAGTTTTGAAGAGTTTTGTCTCGACACCCATAGTTGGCTTTCCAATAACTTCTTTTGTCGTTACACTTATTTGTATTTCCTCTGCTAGTTCTTCCTCCATTTCCGCTTGCAATAGGGAGGGTTCGTGTTGACCAGACCTGTTGACTTTTTCATCGACTTATGGCACTCGCTTAATCGAATGGTTGGTAGACCCTGTCATTTTAGCCATACAAAGCTTTATCTTCTCTTGGCCAAACTTCAGGACATCCTCTCTTAAGTCCACAACGAATCCGTAGGCATTCATAATGTCCGTACCAAGAATCACTTCATCGACAATGTCTGCAACGCAAATTTCGTGGCTAAACTCGAGAATACCCAGGCGTACACGTACGTCTACCTTTCCTAGCACCTTGACGGAGCTTCCAGTCACAACTTGTGACTGAGCTCTTGTACAAGAGCTAATTAGAGGCTGGCGGTTGCTGACTAAGTCAGGGCGCACAATGGACACCGTTGCGCCCGTGTCAACTGTAAATGATGTTGGTTTACCTTCCGCAAATCCATTAACAATCAAGTTTCCACTGATCTTATGTAGCGTGGAAACTGTGTGCTGTTCTGGGTCTTTACTTCTCCAATTAGGGCGATCACTCTCTAATCTCGGTATTTTCTTCTCCCAACAGTCTACCTGTAGATGACCACGTTTTCCACGGTTGTAACATTTCGGTCTTCTCTCTTTTTCAAATCGTTGCGACTCTCTTGAACTTTTGAATTGTTTGTCCTACAACATTGTTTTTCTGCACCCATCGTAACGGCAATGTGATACAGGGATCTTCTGACTGGAATGTGATGACAGACCTGGCACATTAGTGTAGCGGGACGCTGACTTGGTAGCTTCAAACTCTATGGCGTGAACAAGAGCTTTTGAGCTATTTCGGTGCCTTGCCATTCGTAACACTTGCTAAAGTTCACAATCTCAGATGCCATCAATAAATATCTGCACCGCAAACCTTATTCTAAAATCAGCTGTTGCTTCATCAGGATAAGCCAATCTAATCAATCTGTCGATAATTGCTTCAAACTCTTGAAGACTCTCTCCGGAACGTTGTCGTCTTGTTCTTAACTGAGCGTAGTACACCTCTCGCAAATGTTTATCACCATACCGTAATTCTAGAGCTTTTATCAACTCGGCATAGATATTCTGGCAGTCATGTATGACTTTCTGTAGTAATTCTGCCGCAGGTCCGTTTAATGCAAAAACGAGTGAAACAGTCTTGTCTTTCTCTGTCCAATTATTTGCGCATGCAGCAGCTTCGAATTGGCGTAAATACGTCGCCCAATGCGTTCTTCCATCAAAGGTTGGGGCCTTGACATGAACAGTCTCTACTGCAGGCGAAGTGACTTTCTCTGTTAACTTATTTTCTGCTTCTTTTTCTGTCTTTATCATTGGTACAGTCTGTTCACAAAGTTGTTTTGGTTGTAACTTCAGGCACTGCTCGACTTCATTTTTAATCTGCTCTTTTATATTTGTAATCGAGTCTTCTATTTTTGTTGACATAGATTTTTCCACACTCGTGACTGATTTTTCTACTTCAGCTATTTTAATAGACATCGATTCTTCAACACTCGAGACAGATTTTTCTACTTCAGCTTTTTTCATTGTCATTGATTCTTGTACCTCTGATATTTTAGTAAATTGTTTATTAAGCTCACCTCGTAGGAGACCCAATTCTGCGGTACTGTGTTCTTACAACTGTTTCTGCATAGTTTCAAAGAGAGCTTCCGTTTTATCTGCTTTCTGCTTACGTTTATAAGCATGTGTAAGTAGTAGTGTCATCTTGTCGTTTTTCTACTTCTTCACTTTCTTGTCTTCGTTCTTTTTTTTGTCGTCTTTCTGCTTCTTCCTGTGTCTGCCGCAGTAGCATTTGGAAAGCTTCCATCATCTGACTGGCATCCATATTTACCGATTCATTACGAGTTACACTCGTCTTGTATAAAGTGTCCACTATTTCCACTATTAACCGTTCTATCCCACTTCTGGCACCACTGTTACGACGGTCTGCTCGGTCGTCGTAGGTATAGTGGAAAACAAAATAAGTACAAGACAAGAAATTAAGTCACTAATTACCAGCTTTAATTTCCACAGTTAACAGTTCGTAATTAACAAAACAGTCTCTACAACAAATCAAATAAAATTTGTTCACACGCAATAAAATGTCCACTAAAGTTAAACACAATTTTATTACAATTACCGTCCGATTATAAAACACAACACTTAACTAATAACCACTTGAACGCGCACAGTAATTTCTCCCGACAATAACTCTCGAAACGCGCTGTCAATATGTCACACTAATACTGACTACTAAGGCCGCTGCCGCCATGTATTTATAGCCGCCGAAAATCTAGACGTTTCCACATACTACGTATTACCTTTAAACTACGACGTAATTGCTTGCGGCCGTGACATAGTGAGCGCGGCTGGCGTCTTCGAGAAAACTCTCGCGAATGCGTCTACAGTCACGTAGGCCACATACATTAGAGCGAGATTCTTCTGGCACATTCGACAAACACGTAGATTGTTCTGTGATATCGTAACAATATTTTCACATTAGGTTTACCAAATCAGTCTCTTTTTCAAATTTATGAATTTAAATAATCGTTTCATTTAAATTTAATTATATGATAACTTTTGCGGTTTTTTAATATGGTAATTATATGGTTTATATGCTATGAGCAAGTACGTCACAAGATTCCTCTGGAACACGTTTTCTAGCTTCTGGAATTCATCGTGTGGATATCCCGGATATAGGTTGGATACCTATACCTTTATTCCCTATAGAAATTGAAGATATAGAATGGGAACAAAATTATTGTAACTGCGTAATAAAACACATTATTGTGATCGAATAAAATCTTATAATAATTTCACTGTCATATAACCATTTTCTTGTGTCAATTTCTGTTGTATTGTGTATTGGAATACAGATATTTCAGTTTCAGATTTTCATATGATACGTTACCCGAGACACAAATGTTTTTTGTACCGTTAAACAAACGTCGGAGGAATAAATATATTTTGTAAAATATATAAAAACACTTGGTAGGTTTCACAATTTTTTTAATTAACTCTGACAGCTGTTTCGACTAACTAAGCCATTGTCAAAGAGGCGAATGAATGAAAATTATTAAACACATGATGTGAGTGGAGTGTAGGTGTTGAACATCTGTTTAGGGCGTATCTGGAACATCTGTGATGTGATGGCGAGGGGGGTGCAAGAGACAAGGGAAGGTCAGGTGTCTTTAAAAACTAAATACAATCATGAATAAAAAATATAAAATTAACTAAACTAAATATAATCTGAATGTAAAATATAAAATTACATGAACTAAATATGAACTGAATGCAAAATTTAAAATAATGATGATCATTCAAAATAATATAAAATAAACTAAACTAAATAACAGATTTTAATAAAGGGGATACACAAAATTCAGTCTGTTCATTGGTTAAATTTTTGTTATTTCTTGTTGCTTTTTTAATTTTTAAAATTTCTAACAAATCCATTTTTTTACCTTGTTGTATGTTGTGGAGTAGTGTTATGTTTTTTGTGTCTATGCAGTGATTGTGTTGTAAGCAATGATCTGCAAAACCTGTATTAGATGTATTGGTTAAAATCGCCTTCTTATGTTCAGAAATGCGATGTTTCAGAGCACGGCCGCATTGTCCGATATAAATAGCATCGCTGCACAGTGTATTTCAGAAACTCCATTTTTCTCCAGTGTGTTAGATTTTTCTTTATTATTGACTAGTAGTGAAGAATGATTACGTTTGTTTACTGATACCATGTTAAGACCATGGTTTTTTAACCTATTATTAATCTTATCTGTTATACACGGAATGTAATTTGTTAAGTGAAATTTTTGTTACCCTGATCTGGTTCTATGGAATAAAATTCTTTTAAAGTAATTTTCTTCTGTTTTTTTTTTTAAATTAAAGAGTCAATTATTCTTTCATCATAACCGTTATTTTGTGCTATGGCTTTTATAATATCTACCCCTTATTGAAATTTTCTTTGGATAATGGAACCATAAGGAGACTATTAACCATTGCATGAAAACTGCTTAATTTTATGTGCCATGATGTTAGTGATTCTTTATGTATAACGGTATCTGTAAAAGTAGGTTTTCTATATATCTGAAAACTAAGATTATTTTGTGACCTAGTAATGGTAAGATCCAAAAATTTAAACTTATATATTTTACAAAACCTTTGTATTAATATGTTTCACCAAGTGTCCAACGAGTCATCAATTAATATCATAAATATATTTGTTTATTTTTTATAACCTGTTTGTGAAAAACAGCTATGAACTGTTGAATTGTTGTTAAATTTCCTGACACGTATGTGGTGGAGTACGTGTTGTTCATACCTAAAATAACATTACACTTTACTTAAAACATTACCGTTGCTAAGGCAGTTTGAAAAACATGGTGACACAGTCTGTGAGGTAAGTATATCTCTGGCCATAACAAAGCTTCAGCGCAGTGAACACAGTGGTTACTGAGCAGTGAAAACAGATGAATAACATATTGTACTGCTGTAAAAATGAACAAGAGTACATAAGAATAAAATAATAATTTCAGAAAAATCAAAGGTATAAATTTAATAATATTTTGAACATATGGTAGAATTACAAACAAAAACTGATTAATTATTCATGACAAACCTAGAGGTAAACTCAAGTATTGGAACTGTATGATATAGAACAGCATGAAGAAAATATATGTTGACAATTATTATAATAAAATTAAAATAAATATTAAAATAAAACTAAAGGGTAATAAGATTGTAATAAAATAGACACAAATTAGAATGAAAAATGTAAAAATCTGAAAAATGTATTTAATAATAATTAGTAAAATTATACATGTTTTTAAGAGTAATATAATGAAAATATGTGAGAAATTCAGTGAGGTATCAATATGGCAAATGTAAATTGTTATAATTGAATTGTGTTGGAATGTAAGAAAATTTGTTAGTCTAAATTTATATTTAATAGAACAAACATCAAAGAGAAAGATCCTGTAAAAAGTCTAATGTTATATTTAAGAAGATACACATCACAAAGTATAATTCAATTTTTCATCTTATACACACCTCTGTGAGAGTTAAAGTAACTCAACTTTTATAAATAATGAAAAGAAGATAGTCTAATTTTATATTTAAGAAGATACACATCAAAAAGTTTAATTTTATATTTAATCACATACAGATCAAAGAGAGAGAACCTGTAATATTTAAAGAAGTATAATTTTGTATTCAATAAAATAAATATCTATATTTAAAGGAGTCTAATTTTAATATTCAACGAAGAAAGTCTAATTCTACATTTAGTTTGATAAAGATCAAAGAGAAGGAGCAAGTAAAGAAGCCTAAAATTATATTAAAGATGATAAACATCAGAGAGAATTGAACCCATTGCAGTTTTGAAGAGCTAATATTCAAACTATTCGCATTTACACGGTATATATTATTCCATTGTTATTTCTTCAAAATTTATGAACTAACGTTATTTGGTACTGATTAAAGAAAGTAATTAATTATTTCCAAGATCAAATATTATAAATAGAAAGATTAGTTTTCTACCCTGAGATAGAGTTTTCATGAACATATGTTTAACATAAACAACATTCCAAATATTAAAAAAAAATACTAAAATATATAGACAACGCGTACTGATCGCCCAAATAAAGGGGCAATTACTATAGCAGACAGAAACAAATATAACTAAAAATATAACGGTAGAATATTCATATTATGTTTGTGGTTAAAGTGGTTAATGTTTAGATGTTTGTTCACTTAGTAAGCAGTATTTAGATAATCCGTATTAACCGATGTTCAGTAAGCGTTAATATATTTAGAATGTGATTTACACAAATTACATATTAAGTTGGCTTTAGTTGTTGCATGTATAAAAACTGATACAAAGGTGATTAATCCTATATAACATAAAAAGTAATTGAAAAATTAAAGTAACTTCAAAAGGGAGAAAAGTATCTTAACTCGCTTGAAACTAGTTTTAAATTTTTGGCGGACGAACAAAAGGTGTACCACGTATGAGAAAATATCGTGCTAAGGAATCTGAAAACAGAAAAACATTCGTCAATTAGAAAATGCTCAGCGAAATGCTAAACCACGTTCTCAAAAGATCTCTGCTGTTCAACAAGCTAGGTTGTCGTAAGTGAGGATTTAGATTATCTCAAAAATCGCTTGTTGCAAAAGCTGCCTGCCTCAATGAAAAGATCAACGTGAGCATGACTATTGTGATCGATTAGGCCATGAGTCAGATGAACAGCACCGCCATCGCCTTTATCTGATTCACCAACGTCTGGATGATAAGCTTCCTCATGAACCAAATAAAAAGTAAAAGATAGCACAGGTACCTAGTCGGAAAGCAAGACAAAACGAAACATAGAAGCAAAGAAGACAACGCTTAGAAAACATGCGTGAAAATTATAAACGACATAATTATATTAGTGAAGATAATTTTATGTCAAAAATAAATGAGTTCGCTGATGTTCCATGTGCTGTGTGTAGACAATTATTATACCCAAGGCAGCGTTGTAAACTTGAAACGTCGTCCCGTGTTGGCATTTTCTCCAATGATTTAGTCGAATTGTCTAATGTACGCACTCGTTGCTCTAGCAATATAAAGAACCGTAAAATATCTTCTCAAGAATTTTGAAATAAAATGGACGTCATGCCTGTACCGTCAGACTTGAAGAATTTATCGGATATAGAGCAATGAATGTTGGCAAATATAATTATATTTTTTTACCCATGAAGGTACAGAATAGATTCATCCAAAATTGGTCTAAAGGGCAATTTGTTTTATTTGCTCAAGACATCGTAGAAACTGTTGAACAGCTGCCATTATCTCTGTGTAATGCTTGATTAATAATTAACGCAGAGAGTCGCATAAACCTGCAGCTGCACAGAGAATATTGAATATTGAACGACTAAGAATTGGGTCTCAGGGGTTATCAGGCCTAAAGCGTAACAATTTATATCTTGACGATAGACCCAAAGTTTTCATTGTGTTGAATCACAATAATTCTGAGATAGTCGAGGTGACAGAAATGCAGTTGAGAGATGACATGCAAACGAGATACAAGAAATAAATATCAAAGCATCCATTGATGAGTTAAATAAGCATGTAACTATAAACGATAGCATGTCGATTTCAGCTGGTTCATTTCAACAAATTGATGAACTATTCGACTCAAGAGGTAATTGCATCATCGGTTCAAGTGGTAAACGTATACTGGTAAAACAGCAGTTGCTTGTGTAGCTGTTTTCTTATTAGATCCAAATACAGTAGAAACTCGCTAATTCGACACGTTACGAATTACGAAAATAGACGAATTACGGAACAACAAAAAGTAGGCTGATAGGCCGACACGTGCTTAAAAATATGATCAATTACAGTACAATGTAGTATTAACTTACACAGGTAATTACAAAGTTTGGAAAATATAAGTATACGGAACTTACTTTACTGAACTGGAAGTTGCGCGTTTAATGTGATGTTATTGAATCACATTACTGTGTCTGGTGAAGACTTAACTATATTTTTGTAAAATAAACATTACTATATATGAGCATTTTACTTAACCACAGAACGTTTTATACTTAATAATTACTCACTTAAATTACAATTTTACTTTAAAAAAAATTAGTTTAAAATTTGTCTTTTCTTTTGCTTGCAGCCAGATCACGCACTCGCCTCATAACAGTCAGATCAGAGAGCCTGCAGTTACTAATCAGGCAATATAAGGTATTTCTTTCTATCAGATTAAGTGTAGGCATTACTTATTTTTACATGTTCAAGCTTGTATTTATAGTGCAAAATGCATTTCTGTTTACCCCCTCTGAGCTGTAGTAGGTTTAATTTTATGAGGCAACAAATTACCGAGTTTCTACTGTACTTGGCCTATAAGTGACGTAGATCACATGTATTAGTTACAGTAGGTAATAGCTATTATAGGGAATACATATGATTGCTAGCAAATCCTAATACTCAAGAGGAAAGTAGGTAGTATTTAGCGATGACGGACCTTCAGTCAGGTTATATTTTAATAATGGTTAGATACATTTGAATGTACGTTCTGATATACTATGTGTAGACGGTCATGTTCATGAAGATCACAGTAACGAAGGTTTTCCAAATTTGAAAAATGGTTTGATCCCTTCTTTCGTAAATTACAAGTATGGGATTCTTACTGCTAATTCAGTCATAATTCTTACAGTACCTATGATGTTTACAGAACACAGAGATATCATATAATACTTTTGTATGTTTGATTCACATGATAATGGGCCAAAATGATACTGTCCTAGAGCAACATCCAGTTTTGTATCGTGGTGTATGTATTTTATGAGAAGACAAGGAATCAATAAAATTTTACGTCGTAGTTTGAGAACAACAAATCCTAATGACGTAACACCAGTAACTCAGTAACCTAAGTCCATTATTGAATTATCAAAACACAAGTGTAAGTATAAAATACTGTATTCTACTGGTACTGGCTCAGTACTGGCCCACTGCCAATTTTAAATAAGTTACTACAAGACCATCCCAGGAACATGCTCTTTCAAATAAAAAGAGATTTATCAAAAACTGTCCAGCCATTCTCGAATAATCGGCGAACATACATTAAAAAAACATAGGGGACGAATGTAGAACCTCTTTCTTTTTGAAATTGTTTAATAAATATTTAGACGTAATGACATATGGCATTACGATACCAGGTAAGAAGGAATATGCGTAATGTATATAAGCTATAACAAATTCAATGTACCTTTATTAAAAATAACTAACTGAGAGTTATAAAAATTTAATTAACCGGTAACTGATAACAATGTATAATTAAACAAATTCTAAAACAAGGTGTCATTCAAGGCAAGCAATTACAGGATTTAGTGTGATTTACGCGAGCAATAAGTGTTGATACTGCGGGAAGTTCGTTGCGGTCTCCCAGTAGGTGGTTAACTTTCTTAACGCTCACTACCATTACCAGCTTAGCATTAATATCACAATTTATTTTGCTGCGCATGTTATCAAGACATACTACATAAATATTACCTTAATATTGTAACGACCTGATCTTTACGACGCTACTTTCTGTATGTAATTATTCTGCCACACGTTGTTTGCGTCAATTTGTAACGACGCAAACTTTATCGTCGTTGTAAAAGTGTGTTTCATTGTGTGTTATGTGTGTTAGCCCCGCACGTTGTAGTCGTTACTTTGTGTTTATTTCTAACAGTCGTACTTTTTCTAACCTCCCACGCTGACGATGTCAGTCGCGAACTCACGAATTACCAGTACCAATATCTCACGAGTGTGATCCTTACCTGTCGATTAATGGGTAAATTTATTTCCCGGGTGGCGCCAAATTGTTTATGAAAACAATTAAAAATGTTAAACTGAGCGGTCGTTCTATGCGGTGATGACTAATTCAAATTACCCTCGCAACTGGCGGGCATTTGAATCTCGCTTGTAGTTCGTCGTGCTGCCGACGTCTAACGCTGGCAGACAACTTTGCTCATCGCTAAAGTACACAAACTTTATAATATAATTTATAATGAAATAAAGGACGGTTATTACTACTCAATACTAGTTTATTAACGTGAAATAGTTAATAATTATTCAGTTAGATACAAAATTATACTGTTATTAAATAATGTTGCTCCGGCAATAAATAGACAATATTCTCAGGTTGGCTAATTTGATTGAAGCGTTTCTAAATCGACATGGCTGTCGTCAATGTTTATTTTCTACAGTTCGTTCAATCATTGAGTCCTTTTGATTACGAAAAAATATTAATAAGATTATAATAAAGTACACTACCTTATATCAATGGTACTTATATACTATTAAAGTGAATACAATTCGTTTTTTAACTGTTAAAAAGTGTGTGTTAATAATTCGTAATTTCTACATAGGTTATTTTATGTTTACATACAAGTTTAGTTTTTATTATCAATCAATCCTTGAAAGAAATTTAGTTACCAAGTTCGGAGTGAGAGTTATTTGTGTTGTGAGAAAAGTAAATTAGAATTTAGTTCGTAAATTCGGGTAGTTCAGATATACTTAACAAATCTTGTTGAATTCTGGTGAAGAGTCACTTAGTTCTTAGTTAGGTTGGGTCGATGCGATCATCAATCGTCCATCATTTCTACTTTGAATTGCATCTGTCTTCTTTTTCAAATAATTTGGATAAAATAATTAATTTTGAATATTAAAATCTGGTCTATTATCTCTGTTGGGTTAACTAATTCTTCATTAGACTTCTTGCATCCTCATCTCGTTAAATTTTGCTATATTTATTATCATTTTAATTGAAAATTGAGTCGAATATGGTTTGCCTTCTGGATTTCTGTCTGATTGTAAGTGCCCTTAATTCTGCTATTGTTTATGTACCCATCTACATAGGTATTGTTACCATTGTTTTTCCTGATTATGAAAGGTCCTATGTATAGCAAAAGTAGCTTTTTCTGCTATTCCCTCGGTAATACTCGGCTGTTGCCTATTTCTGATCAGAATCTTTTCACCATCATTGTATGTCACTTTGCAAATTCCTGTTTTCTCCTGTCTTCGTTTTCTCAGCTCTGCTTGATGCTGTACTCTGTTGTATATTCTCATCATATTTTGTTCTTCTGGTGGTTGTTCGGGGAAAGTGATTAGTTCCGTTATTGCTCTTGGCGGTGGTCTCAAGAACATTAATTGATTGGTACGGACAGATGCCCAATGTTTCATGGTATGACAAGTTTAAATATTCTTCGGTAATTCCCACGTACTCACTCCATTTTTTGTGTTCCTCATGGCAGTAGGTGCGAAGGATACGTCCTACTTCTGTCAGGACTCTTTCTGCAGGATTGCTGCTGGGATGATAGATAGAGGTTTTAAAAGTTTTTATCCCCTTATCTAGCATTTCTTCCCGCCATCTCCTTCCTCGGAATTGGGTTCCATGATCCTTTATTATTTGTTCTGGCTGCCCTATGTCTGGTATGTATTTATTTATTACCAGGTTTACGATCACTCTGGTGGACGCTTTGCTAATCGGATAAAGTTTGGTGTACTTTGTGAAGTGGTCCCAAGTGATTACTATATACTTGTGTCTATGCCTCCCTCCACTCCTTGGGAAAGGTCCACATATGTCCAAAAGCACTTTCTCTAGTTTTCTTTTAGAGGTTATGGTAATCAATGCTCCTTCCTTCTTTTTATTGTTAAGTTTCACTCGTTGACGTAGTCCACATTTTCTCAAAGTTAGTCTGACTTTTTTATTTACCCCTTTTATATAAGCATGCTCCTCAAGAGCATGTGTCCATATACTTGATGGTAAGTTGTTATCAATTGAGGTTCCATTCCTTTAGGTACATATAGCTTCCATCTGTTGTCTCTGGTATTGGGTTCGTAAATATAATTTCGTTAACAATTTGATAATACTGCATTAATTCCGTGTCATTATTTAAAATTCTTATCCTGATGTTCCTGAGTTTGTCGTCCTTTATCTGTTCTTCTTTGATTTGGTTTAATAGATTGGCTAGCTCTTCCCTTTCTGCATACACATGATATATTTTCCCAATGTCTTTCCTGTCTACTTCGAAAGTGCCCTTATCCAGATTTACTCGGGATAGTGCGTCCGCTACAGTATTTTGTTTGCCTGGGACATATTCCCATATGATATGGTATTCTTGAATAGCTAAAATCCATCGTGTTATTCTGCCATGATGTAGCTTACATTTCTGCAAGAACGATATTGATTTATGATCAGATCTGACAGTTATCTTGAAACCTAGTATGTAAGTGCGGAATTTATTACATGCAAACACCACACTCAGCAATTCTTTTTCTCGCTCGCTACTGTTTAACACGCGACTTGCAAAACTTAACACCAGGTGGTTTCCTCCGTCGTCCTCTTGATAAAGCTCGGCCCCGAGGCTCACGTCGCTGGCGTCACAATTGATATAGAATCCCTTACTAAAATCCGGATGGTGAAGCATAATATTGTCCAAAAATTTGTTTTGTATCAATTTAAACGTCTCATCATCCTTCATGCCCCATTTCCATTTGTTTTTAGATGATAATAGATGCTTGAATTTGGCCGTTAAGGGGGTTCGGTAGGCCCTATATTACCCATGTTAAATTTGCCACATTGATGACCCGTTTTTTCGGAAACTACTGAAGATATCCAGTTTAAAATTTTCATGGCTTTTCTATGACTATTCCTTAGAACTTTAACACAGGGATTTTTTTTTCTATGCTCTGCTACGGTTTTATGATTTTTATAATATTGTATGAATAAAAATGTGAAAAAATTTTATGTTTTTGGCGATAAAAACAAAACTAAGACCTACAACTCAAAACGCTTATGTTAATGTTTGTAGATGTACTACAAGAGTATGTGGTAAACGTTTTATGGCTGTATCTTTTGTAGTTTCTGAGAAAACGGGTCATTTATACAAAAAAACACAGTTTTCGGGAAAACGCAAATAAAGATTTATTATGCTATTCCTTACATGATAAAATGAGTTCAGTACATTCCAGCACCATAGGATGGGTTGTCTGGGTCCTCATCTTCAAGAAAAGCTTCTTCTAACTTCCTTTTAGCACTTTCACGGCGTTGTCTTGCTTTTTTCAGGAGCTTGGAAAGCATTCGCTCGCCCCTCTGCAAACGTATTTTGTCCAGTTGACTCATAACTGAGGCTGTGTTTTTGCTGACAGTCATCCCAAGTTCCTTTAACACTAGACACCTTGTTACATTTCCTTTATTAAAATTTAAAATGGCATCATAAACCCCAAACTCCATGGTTTGCAGTCCTACGAATACAGTTTTTGGTAATCGCGACCAAATTACCGCGTTTATCGATTCGTTTGGATTTTGGGATTTTCCATGTAGGCATTTTTTCAACAAATTTGGGTCTGCTAAATCCTGGAAAATAGGCTTCATTTTACTCATAATCACTTCCGGTATGTGCATGTGTTCAAGGTGATCGTATTGCTCCTTTTTAACAATGGCTCGCTGGTATTTGCACCAACTCTCTTCGCCTTTTTCACAAAGTCCATGTTGCGGGTTTTCGTTGGTGGATAATAAATGAAAATATTCCGCCCAAACTGCTCGCTTCATATTATCCAACTGTCCAGAGTTTCTCCTGATCGCCAAGCCATAATATTTCTGTACAGCCAAGATGCGTTCGTCGGTTAGTCGATTTCTTCCACCAATAGTTTTTCCATCGGAAAGAACTGTTTTTCCTAATTTTAGTTTTAGTTTTCTAAGGCGAGTACCCATGCGCTTTTGCACATGCCCACAGCACTCCATTTTTTCAATAGTATATTGGTCTCCATATGGCCGACTCTTTACAACAGAACTAAATGCGCTTGAATCACCGTCTCCTAAATAGTATTTGTACCTAATGCCAAAATCAGGCTCAGACCTCCTAAAAATTTCTAGTGCACCATGCGCTTCCATTGCAACACTAGGTCCTATGAAATTTGTTTTACATTTTTGTTCATGTACACCCTCTAGCTTGTCTTTACAAGTACAGAACTTACTAATAATAGCCACATCTAGAACACAGCCGGATCGACGCTTGTTACTGTCACGACTCCATTATTCGAAGTGTGACCCCTTTTTTGCCAGGTGCCATCCACTGCTACACTCAATTCTCTACTTCCATCATTTTCCTGGACAGCCTTCTCTATAGCTTCCTTCATTGCATTAGTGCAAACCGTCTTAGTTGCTTTACCTAGAACTTCATTATAACGTGTGAATTTTGTTGGAGGTTTTGGAAGATTGAGAACAGCACACATTATTGTACCTGATGTTTGTCCTTTCCCAATAGTTCGTAAAGCATATACTAACCTACTGTTTATTTCATACAAATTAGTTCCCTTTATTTGTTCAGAATTAGTATAACTAACTTCTAAGTCACACTGTGTGCAGTGCAATTTGCAGCTCGTTGGTAACCCGCATAACCTATTTGTGCTGTAGGCTAGTTCCTCACCACATGACTTACAGGCACAAATTGTCAATAATATATTCAAGAATGACTCTATGTCTACTAAATCATACACATTCTTTGCATCGAACTCACTATAGCTTTCCCTATCTCCAATCTTGCTTTGTGATGGACTTACATTTGGCATGCCATCCACATTTAGGCCTACAATTGCAGCAGTTGTTTGGTCATTCCCAGTAGCGGTAGGACTATATTTTGGTATTCCAACATTTCTCCTTTTCTTAAAAACCCTTTTAGACCTAGTCATTTCGGTAGAATATAAATTACAACTGTAAAAAACAACCACTATTCACGATAATACTCACAACACAAATCTTAGCTGATAGACAACATAACCTAAAAAATAGGTTAATTACCTTCTGTCAAACGTTTCTTAAAATCCTTTTAGGACGACTCGAGTTTCGACACCATTTGGTGTCATCATCAGATCACAATATGAATCAGGTTAAAACATTTTGATGCATATGCATCACGTCAGAAGTTAAAAAATTTTAAAAAACAACACATAACAATATATAAATAATAAATAAACTATATCTCAACAATAACATTACAATAATAAAAATATAAAAAATATAAAACAACGCGGCCGCAAACGAACCTGTACAGGAACGCACCCACGGTGAGACTAATCAATGCCGGTCTGACCCTGGTTCAATTTTATCGATCTGATATATCGAATATCTCGCTCTATAAGATCGATTCTATTAAATAAAACGTTATTGATATGTATTGCTTTCTCATTTAGGATACAATTGTGATCCTTCTTAATGGCTTTACATATCTCGAACCTTTCAAGGGTGTCCAGCTTTAGTGACTTTTTACATTTATGAAGGATATCCAGATTATCATTAATACTCTTTATATTATGGTTAAGCCTATATGAGCTCAAGTGTTCTGCAAATGTAGATCTTATTACATTTGATTTGGAGCTGGGGATATGTTCTTTATAGCGTAATTTGAAAGAACGACCTGTTTGTCCTATATAGAACTGTGTGCAATCAGAACAATTAAGTCTATATACACCAGTACTATCAAATATATCGGAGGGTATATTTTTGTTATTAAATGTGAGTTTTTTCTCAAGTTTATTGAGAAAGTTCATAACCTAAAAGCAGAACTAACACTACAGCTGTTTTAAAACATCAGGTTAGCCAACTGAACAAAGACTACAACAATAAAATTTACTATTACATACTACACACATACAGTATACTTGAGTAAAAATACGAATGCTAGAGAGATAATATGTTCGCTATGGAGTGAAAATGATCTTGTACTCGCGCTGTGCACTGAAATCTTAATGAAAATCCCTGACACTCCTCTACATAAAGTGACATAACATTTGTTGTACTTGTCAGACATTAATGAGGGAGGTCTTAAATTAATCCTAAAAAGTGGCAGAATACGAAAATGTAATAAAAAAAACGATTGTTTTTAAGAAAATCACCTACCGAACCCCCTTAAATAGGAATAATTATTTTGGAGCTTCCTATAGTAGTTGCAGACTCCTGAGAATGACTGGAGCTGCCTGAGGTTTTTAGGGGTTGGAAAATTTTGTATGGCATCTACCTTCTCAGGAGATGTCGTGATTCCGGTTTCAGTCAAAATGAATCCCATAAATTGTAGCTCATTTGTTATTAGTTTAGATTTGTCCAATTTCAAGGTAATGTTCTCCGTCAGTCGGCGTAGTACTATCTCGACTCGTCCACAATGTCCCTCCCATGTTATAGATGTAATCAACAGGTCATCTACATAGACTGTTGTGAATTCCAGTGCTTTGCTACCTAGGATTTGATCCATACACTTGACAAATATGGCTACAGAATTTACTAGGTCAAACGGAAGTCTTTTAAATTGGTAATTTCTACCTTCAAAGATGAACGCTACATACTGTCTGCTGTTCTTGTGTAGCTCCACTTGCCAGTAACCACATACTGCATCCCATATACTCATATATCTGCAGCCTTTAAACTCCTTCATGATTTCCTCTATCTCTCCTGGAGAGGTTCTGTCATTTATTATATTCTTATTGATTTCCCTGGCATCCAGACATAGGCGTACAGCACCGTCCTTCTTTTGTATTGCTACTATTGGGCTTGTGCAATGCGACGAACTATATTCAATTATATCTTGTTCTAACATTTTAAAAATTTCTTTTTTAACTGCTGGTTTCAACGATTGTGGTATTGGGTATGATTTCCTATTAAAGTTGATAGGTGAGTGAAAATTCAATTCACAGATAAAATTCTTGGCCTTTCCTGGCAAATCTGAAAATACCTTTCTGTATTTTTGGTAAATTCCAATAAGTTGGTTTCTTTGCATGTGTGTGATTTCCTTCATGTTAGTGGTGGTAAATGCGTTAATTTCCGCTACTTTCTTATCCCACTCTTCATTTTCCAATTGGGCTGATTCACAGGTTGGTGTTCTAAAACTCTCCCTCTTATTACTAACTAGGGTAAATATTTGTCGATTGTGGGTGGCACATTTGCGGCCCTTTATCTCACTCGACCTTTCCCCTTTTGAATGGTACAGTGTTATTTTCCCACTGCACATGTTAATGATTGCTGAGTGTCGACGTAGCACATCACACCCCATCATTGCTTTAAACGTAGCCCCTGCGCTACCAAAAAACACCATTAAAATCATCTGGCCCTGACTGGCTACTTCTAACATGGCTTGTTGTCTGATGGTCTTGTTTAATCTCCCTGTAGCTCCCACTATCACCATATTGCTTATTGGAAGGGTATCTATTTTTTCATTAATTAGTTCTTTGATTCTGTTGAGTTCCACTAGGTCTATTAAAGATATGTTGGCCCCTGTATCAACCACTATTTCGGTTGGTATTCCTTGTATCTCAGCAGTTATGAAGGTTATTTCATTATTTACCTTGTTTCCTGTCGCCTCTTCGACTTCTAATAGTTCAGCACGGATGTTCCTTAAATAGTTGCTTCTTCTGATAATTTTAAAATTTTTGTCACCATGAACACTGGCCACCTGCCCGTTTAGGTCGTGCAGTGATGGGCTATTGTTTATTTTCACTGCAGACTCCGGTTTCCCACTATCTCTTGTGGTTGAGTGGTTCCTGCAGCCTCTTCATTGGTCCTATTGTCCGTTCTGACTTCCCTTCCTCTTTCCTGATTCCTTGCTGAATGGTCTTCGCTACTTCTGCTCCGTTGTTGGTATCTCCTCTCTTCATTATACCTATTATTATTTCTATAATTCCTCCCATTATCGAAACTTCCCCTCCTAGTTCTGTCTTGGTTACTATTATTATTATTATTATTTCTCCGATAGTTATTATTATAGTTTTGATTTTGGTAATTTCTACTATTATTATTATTGTTGTTGTTGTTTTCACCTCCGCGTACATAGTTTACACGTTGACGCTGATCTCTAGTTTGTACTTCTCGTTTGTATTTGGCCTGTCATATTGCCGCCTAGAGTTTCGATAGTATCCTTGCTCGTAATTCCCTAATAGTGCCTCTATTGCCCCTTCTGTCTTTATCTGTCCATAAAGTCGAGCTTGGCTTATACCGTCTTCAAAATGATAGGCCAGTTTTGTCACTAGACATTCTTCCGGTATTCTTGGCTCTAAATTCCGGGCTACACACACCTTTCCCATGAAGTATGCTGTTGGCGCTTGTCCTTCGGTTGCGTCAAACTTACCGTTGCATATGCTGTCCCTTATAATGTTTTGGTACGACTCTGACCAGTATTTCTTTCGGTCGGAATATTTGTTTGAACCTTTCGTAGTCGTGTACCTCGTTCGTGATGGCTGGCCACCAGTTGTCACTTATACCCTTGAACCCTTCGTCCAAGAGGTTCTTTATCTGATTCCATCGGTTCTCTCTGTTTCGGTTGAGCCACTCAGTTACCCTTTTAAGGAACTCCATCGGGTTTCTCCGGTAGTCCCTGAAGCTGATGGTCTCGCTGTGGTCCGATATTAAATTTTGGTGGCAATGTACTGGCCTACTCTGGATGATTCCCAGTTCTTCTTGTATGTTGCCTACTTGTCCTTTTACGTGGCCTAATTCACCCTTGATTCCTTCAACCTTGTTGAATACCGTTTCATTTAACTTGTCTATTTCCTTTTGGTTTTCCTTCTGTACTTCGTCCACTTTAATTCTATTGTTATTCTCTACGTTACTCACTTGAGTAGTTATATTTTCCTTGAACACTAGGAGGTTCTCATCTGTTTTATCGTCTCTTTGACTAATTGTTTCGTTTAGATTTTTTATTTTCTCGTCAGTGAGTTCATTGGTCCTGTCTATTCTTTCATTTATACTTGTATGTATATTATACACCCTTTCATTTAATTCCCTCAATTCTCCCTTAATACTTTCATTGGTACTATCTATCTTTTCATTGATTTTCTCAATTTTATTTTTCAAGTTCTCGTTCATTTGTCTATTATCTTCCTTGATCTGTGTTAAACTCTCATTTGTACTTTCTTTAGTACTATCTATTTTTTCGTTTATTTGTCTAAACTTTTCATCATTCTCTCCTTAGTTTGTTTATTATCTTCATTCATATTATCAGATTTTTCATTCATTTGTTTCGTTAGATTTTCATTAGTTTGTTTATTATTTTCCTTAATACTGTCTATTTTTTATTTGTCAGTTTGTTATTTTCATTTATTTTCTTCGTTAAATTTTCGTTAGTTTGTTTATTATCCTCCTTTACATTGTCAAATTTTTCATGAAATTGTTTATTATCTTCCTTCATATTGTCAAATTTTTCATGAAATTGTTTATTATCTTCCTTCATACTATTTATCATTTCTATCAATGTTATCAGATTCGGGTCTCCTCTAGCTTCCTCCTTGTCACCCGCCTGTTGTTCCATTTCGGTGTCCTGGATTGTTTCTGTTTCTCGTTCCTGCTCACCTTCATCTGTCTCTGGGTCCTGTGTACTTTTCCTTGAACGACTTTTGCGCATTTCTGTACTTGTATAGTTGCCTGCCCAAATTAGGAATTTATTATTATTTTTAAGGATTGTAGTCTAATCTTCCTCCTAATTCAAGCCTCACTAGTTGAGCGCCATTTGTAATATAACAATAAAAGTCTCTTCTGTTTTGTGTTTAAAATTTATTAAAATTTTAATATTAATTATTTATTTATCGGGAGTTTTTTTATTATATTGAAAAATTAATATTTATTCTTTGATAGTTTATGGCACTCGTTGCCTTCAACCGCAGGTGTTAAATGTCTTTTGGGATGAATCAACTCATTACCAAGGGAGTTTAAGGGGTACCTAGCTTGGGGTTTTATTTGGATTATGTTATTTTTTTTGTTTAAGTATACTTACCTTGAGTCCTGTAATTGTTGGTTCCTGTAATACAATAACACACACTTATGCTAAATCTGGGCGCCACCTGTTTACTGGTCCAGGGAAAAAGGATCAACTGAAATTAAATCTAATTATGAAAGAGTAATCGATTCTTAATCTTGTAAATAATTTTCTATGAATCAAAACAAGTTGAGTGGTAATTATATAAAAATTCAATTTATGAAAATTCAAAATTGTCTCAAGGACTGTTAACACTTTTTAAAATTTGTTCAATAAATTACAATGTTCAATATTCTATATAACCCTTAATTATACCATCGGCTGAAAATTTGCTCAGTTGATCGGTTGAGTCTAATTACCTTACAATATCACAAGGTCGTGAATTCTTTTAACTTCCAAGATTTATCAAAATGATGCCTTACAAAATTTCTTAAAATAGTCTGAACTTTATAAATGAACAATCTTCGTATTTGACTGACGTATTGCCAATCGATTTATTACTATCAATAATTTTTGGATAATTAACCGTCAAAGTTCTTTAACTACCAAGATTGTTTCTTTATTTGGTTATGAATTACAAATATATTGTTTGTTATGTAGTGTAGTTATTTGAAAAAAATACACCAGATCGTTATTTAAATAGTTGGTTAAAAACTTACAGAGTCCGTTGAAATTATTTTCTTTCACTGCCTTTAATTAAATAATGGCTCACTAACACTTCACAATTTAGTAAACTTCTATTCTTCGTTGGTAATCTGCTCGTGTCGCCGTGAACTTGGCGTCCTAACCATAAATGTGCTTCGGCGTGTTGTCGTCGATCAATTCTTCTTCTGCAAGTTCGTTGTCGTGGATTACTTTATCACTCGTCGTTAAAGAAACTTTACTTTGTTTAATTACCACGCACTTGGTTCAATGATACTTCTTCTTTCTTCTAATATTTTTAAAAATTTGTAGAGTCGATCTGCGTACTGTTCCGCCTTGTGTGAGATTTGATAAAAAACTGATGATTCGGCTTGGATGCGTGCCGTTTATATACCCTAACCAAATGCATCGCATTACAAGACACTTATTACGTCATTTTTCTATTAATTCCTTACGCACTTCCGTTGTTTTGACGAAACATTTGTTCGAGAATGTACTAGAATGTGTTTCATGGAATCTCATAGAACAAAATTCGTTTCCGCCAAAGCTTCCATAGCGTCTCCTTCTTCTTCTTACATTTTGATTTAAATTTTAGAAATTCCCTATTTGATTCTGTTTTTTTTTTCAGATAACTTTACAGGACTACTTACAATGTAAATTTGACTATTATTATTGAATTCCCTGCGATCAACTGATTAATTTGATACTAGTTAAGCCTGGTTTAGGATAGGTTAACTTTAAAAAAATACAACAAGTTTATAAGCCTACCTTGTAATGATGTTCAATAATTCATCCTTATCCAATTATCTTGGATAATTAGGTGTCTTACACCTTACTAAAACATGGATACATAATGTGAGTAATTATACAACAAAATTAATATCTTTACAATAACATAATATAAGAATAATTGAGAATAAACAGTGACCTTGGCATAGGCCTAACAATTTTTACATTAGTAATTATTAATTTATGACACTATTGTCTTATGAAACAGGTTGTTCTTGGTGTTCAATTTTAGCTTAGGCTTTGGTTTATTATTATGACCACCTCCTGTTTTATAATATACAGTACTTTAAGAGCATTATATGTTAGCATCATTTTTTCCTCATCTGGGTTGGTCAGTTTGGTTTGGTCAATAATGCCTTAATTGTTTCCATAATTCTTATCGAATTGATATTATTATCAACTGAGCAGTTTATTCTAGTTTGATTTCATTTATTTACATCTTACTTGCCCATAATTTATGGTTTTAAACATCAAATATTTTAATTGTGATCCTTTTCCTCTGTCTGTTTTCACAGGTTTACACTATGGTCAAGGTAACTTCTGATATATTTAATACCTTCTGTTTTATTATCTAATGATATCTCTAGGTCTATTTACTTTACCCTCTCATGCAACTTTTAAAATGAATTTTGTTGCATTTTGACAATATCTTATTTATAATTTAATTCATTTAAATGCATAGTACCTGCAACTCTTTTGATATGGTTTTTTAATATTTTCTCTGACTTTTAGGTATTTTGAAAGTTCCTTTATTTGACATGAAACGTTAATCCTTATCTACTTGACATTTAAGTATCATTATCTTTTTGTTTTATGATAATTGATTTTTTCATTATTCTGGGTGTTTGTCACATGCCCATTACATATCTATCATTGCAATTTTCTAACATTTCTTTACAAATTTTTATGATTCTAACTATGGCTCTAAGCCACTTGGTAATTCTATTTGATATATTTAACCATACATTGGTTTCAAATTGAGTAATAACTCTGTAACAATTCTGTTTTTATGCCCTATTCTGAGCTGATTCTTGAAACGTTGTGACATACATTTTCTCACTTACAAAGGTTATTTCTTGATACCATTTACTACTATTGGTTTCGTTTTGACACTTCACTCCTACAATCTATGGGGTGTCGTTATGGTCAAAGTTTAAGTCCTGTTTATTGGTTTTGTCAATAATCCATATTTTAATACCAGTTGTTAGTTTGCTGTGTTAAACCTGGTTGGCTTTTAATTACATTAATTATGTGATTTATATGAGTTGGTATTTTGCTATTTTATATTTTTTAGTGGTTATTATAATTCTTATGGTGTTCTTATTTATGGGACGTCTCGTGACGTTACAGTACTAAATCTTCTTCTCTCACATCTGATAACATAATACTCATAATGATCTGGATCATAATAAATTTAAATTAACTTTAAAATACTTTAAATTAATGTATTTAATAGATTTTTATTTGGAGTCTGAGGGACAACATTTGGCTTTAGAGCCTCAATATAATTTTTCTGAGTATATATAAGATGACTATGTTTATTTACTTACGTAGTTAAGGCAACCCTTACATTATTTGTTTGTGTAAATTATTTAGATAACTGATCTTATTAATACATTTTTCTTTAATTTTATACTCATTATGTTTCCTAGTAGAATGTAAGACATTTGTAGTAACCTACTTTGTAAGGTCAATTCTTCCGTTGAAAATAAAATAAGAGAACAAATTCCAGAGTTATACTAAAAACCGTATGGGATGAAAGGTTTCCGAAATGTTAATCCCATAGACCTTTCACTTTATTAGGTTTTCTAGTATAATTCTATTATCTTCACTAAAATTTACTATAATTGCATGTTTTCTGTTTGTATAATCTAACAGCTCATCTACATCCTTTTCTTGAAACCACAGATTGTTACCATGAACTCACTCCTGCCATAGAACATCAGGTGTCAATTGTGAATATCAATTAGCGAGTTCATAATTGCAATTGTCTATTTATATAGATAACAATTTGGCAAAAAAATATAAATAAATTTATATGTTCACAGACTTATTTCCTTACAAATCTTAGGTATAATTACTAGTTTAAAAGTATCGTAAGCTATCCTGAGTATCTTCTCTTCACTATCATGTTCAGAGAATTCAGTCTTTTTTCCGCAACATTTACTTAATTATATCAAGTAAAAATCTTGGTCAAGGGTTATCAGATCCATAATAATATTTTGTAAGCTCATATTTACAATTATTATTTACGATTTACTTCGACATTGTCTCCTTTAATGCGTTTATTTGTTTATATAAAATTTTGACTCAGGTGTATTCATAAGCTTCCACAGGCCACGATATTTATGACACAATTGTTTAGTTTCTGAATGTATGCTGTATTTATATTGATTCAAAATATATAACAGAAAAATTTACATAATTTTAATCTCAAGTATACTATATTATTAGTACCTTAATTCTCTAGAAGATTGCCTTTTGCATCCTGAATATATATTATCCTAATTAGATTTAAACCTTTCCTAATGGGGACATAATGCAATGCATTTCTCTAGGCTTCTCATTTCTCTTACCCTTGTAGTCAACATTTGGAAGGAAACTGTAGAATATTTCAGATTACTCATGTCTATGAATGTCTTTTGAATGATTAGTTACTAAAGGTTCAAGTAGATTGTAGTGGATTGCAGTGTATTTCGACGACGTCAAAGGGTCTTACATTGGGTAAATAAGATGCAGTCTTTCCTTCGTTAGCCTTAAAGGTGATACTTTCTGTTTCTCAAAGACTAATGGATGCTTTCCTTATCGTATACTGCAGAGTTTATTGGAGATTTAATCTTTAGTTTCATATCACAATTCATAGTTATCTTAAAGTCGCCTACTTTACATTTTCTTATCTTCGTCATTTAACATCTTTACAAAGGACTTCAGGCCTTTGAATCTTACTTGTTCTTACCAGAATATTGTACTCAAAAAATTGTAAAAGTAAACCACTGATTTAAAATTAAAAAAAAAAAAATAAATCGCTATTAATATTAGTGAAATTATCCGAGTAGAAGCCAACTAATCCTAGCAAATAATTTTCATCTTTGTCCAAGTAAATATACTCTTCTAAAGGTAATTTGATGGTGCAATTAGCCCCGGTTAATTTAAATAACTTTATCATAATGATATCTTTAATAGTTTCCTTAATTTAAATGGGTATGTAATGTAAGAATAATATTTATAAATTGGATTTAGAGCTAACTGTCTATAATTCTGTTATTCTAATGCAAACACGTGTTTAGTGTAAACGATTTCTCTCATAATTCTTTAGTTTTATTTGACGATTGCTTGCTAGAAAAGTAAGATATAATCAAAGGGTACTTTATTTGAGGAGGCATAAAAGTATTTAATGCATTTACTTCAATTATTTTTATTCTATGCTCAACATGAAAGTCATCATAAATAATCGAAATATAATAATTATATTTAACCAGAGGAAGCTCTGTACACCATTTACATACGTTGACTTTGTAGGGCATTTGAAATTCGTAAAGATATGCAACAGATGTTGGTATGTTGGGAATGTTGGTCTTACGTTTAAGGGTTTCTTACTATAAATCTAAATCTGAAGCCTGCAGATGGGAAGTATATGGATAACATTCATATTTATTTTCATGTTTACGTTTATGTTCACTTTTCTGTTTTAATGAAAATTTATTTCTTATAAATGGAAACATCAAAGGATTCCCAGATAAGTCTACGAAGGCTAAGAAATTAGGCTCTATTAAGAAGGAGTTAATTAAGAAATTTAAGCACTCTCAGAAGTACGCTATGAAGTGAGACAGAAAGCGTTTGAACAAATTACAAAAGCTACTGGGAATGTTGGTACCAATATCAAAGGAGTATTAAATCAGAATCAAAATTTATTGGTTTCATTACCAGTTGTTAATAAATTTACCAATATTTCAATTCCTGAATCAAGCTATTATGAGAAAGAATTTCCTTCGAGTACACCTATTAGACATATTGCAAGTAGACCTATAAATTCTTAATCTAATATAGACGAAGAGCAAATACAAGAAGGAAACCCAAGGCCAAGATAAGAAGTACAAAATTCAACTTAAGTGGATTGAGGTATTAGTCTTAAGACTCTTCAATAGATTATTAGCCCCATAGCTAAAAAAAATCCATAGCTCTCGATTGCAGATATCCACAATTAAAACCAAGGCGATGGCTTTTTGTGGAACTGATCCCGTACGGGCAAAAATTTTTATAGATGGTACTGTCCTGGAACAAGTTAGCAGTTTTGAATACCTGGGCTACAGTGTTTTATAATGCAAGCAACGACGTGGTTCATAAGTTGCATAAGTTTAACCTTATGTGCGGGACCATCACGCGAACTCTTAAGTCAGGAAGTAAGGAACACGCCTAAAATTCTACAAGTTGATGGCTCTTTCCCCACACTTCTTTATGGGTCTGAGAATTGGACTTTAACGAAAGGCTACGCCAGTCGCATCCAAGCGGCTGAAATGAGATTTCTCAGGCACGTGGCAGGGTATACTCTCCATGATCGTAGAAGAAACACAGATATACGGCAAGAACTGAATATTATGAGTATACTCGACAGGATCGCCCAGTATCGGCTGAATTGGTGGGAACATCTTTGCGGAATGGATGACTGCATCCCCAAACAACTATGGAGCAATAAGCCGAGGGGACGGAGAGGTGTGGGACTTCCGATGAAGCGCTGGAGTGACCAGCTGTAATATATGCGTGTTTGAGACCGGAACAAACCATTCTTGGTTTAAACCTTAAGGATGATGATGATGATAATGATGATGATGAGCTCAAAAATATTTGGCGAGAGCAAAAGATGATAAATATGGTTTGTATTATAATAACAAGAAGAATTCTTTTATTATTGGAAATTGTATATGGACTATGAAGCTCATGGACTATGGAGATTATTAACATATAAAGATGCGCCGGAAGAGAAGTTTTGTACTCCAGATGATTTGCGAAATTATATAAACATATTATTTGATACTCAGTCAATTTATAAGAATAATGATCAACTACTGGTAAGCCAAAATTTAGTAAAGGAGTTGAATACATGAGATTAACTAAGGGTATCTGGAAGACTAGAAAAATATTGAAGGGCGTAGTCTAAAATAATATAAAGAAAAAGTAGAGTTTAAATATATAGACAAGTTGAATAAGCTATTTCATAGAGAGAATTATACCTATGCGCAAGAGAAGGCTGGTAATAATAGTTTTTATAATGAGAAAATAGGGATAATTCATTATTTTTCTTATAAGATGGAGGAGGTAGTTGATTCACCTAGGAGAATAGAGTTTCTGATAAGATTTGTGTCATCGTTACATGGATCACTCTTAATATCTGATAAGAAACTCCAGGAGAAAGCTTGGGATAGAGTAATTTTTGCGGATGTTGATACAGGCGAAAGAGCGCTCGCTTTACTGCTTTACAAGAGGTATGTAGTTGAAAAAAGAATTTACGATGGGCCTTAGAAGTTAATCTTGGATTTAAATTTTAAATTTTACTTAATTTTTTCCTATATATAAACAGATTAATCTGTGGCTAATAATCTCTCGGATAATCTAAAGCTAGGTTGAAGTCAGCTTTTTAAGTTACTGTTCAGTTTTCTTTAGATCAACTTAAGGATGGTAAAGAAAGTATGTTATTGACAGATATACAAGCTAATAAGTTAGTAAAACATAATAAAAATGTGAAAGGATTTATAATTGAGTTTTTTATGGTCAAATGAAGGAAACTCAGAAAGGTGGTATATTTTTTAATGTATTAGAGTTCGTGGAGAATAATATGCCTTATGCCAAAAAAATAACGACATTTAAAAGGAAACAAGGAATTCCCTCCTATGATTAAAAAATGGTTAGATAACGAATTTGTAAAAGTTATCAAAAGTAAGTCTAGATCGTAATTAGATCCAAAATGTATAGTAGATTCGTAGCCATATGCTTAAAGCTACAAATAAAATAAGTTTCTAATCAAACCCTTAAGTTTTGATGAATTAGAAAGTAAATATAAAGGTCTTATAAAGTTGAGAAGGCATTCATGAACGATATGTTACCTGATAATGTTAATGAATGTGAATGTGGAATTAATAATTTGTTATCCTTTTTTTCATCTCGTACGCATTGGACTTGTTTTTATTAGAAAGTCAATACTGTATATTATTGTGATTCCTTTAGAGATGTCAATCTTACTAATGAGCTGGTAAGGTATCTTGGAAAACATGTAAAAAATGCTAAAACGTTGACCAGGTCAAACTTCTACGGATTCTTTTCTATGTGGAAATTTATGTGTTCCACACATTTGTATTTTTATATATTCTGTAAAAGTTAGATTCGGATATCTCATTTCTAAGCTATTCTACATAAATTATTCTCTAATAAATATAGATAGACAAGTTAATTTTAAATTTCATATTTTTGGTTATCATATTATTGACTTTGTATTCAGAAGGAAGAATTCGAAAGTTAACTGAAAAGTCTTAGTGAACGTATAGAAGTTGTTAAATCTCGTCTGATGACTAAGATAACTAATACTGATAGTCAACTAGATCACCACGTGAAGGATGAAGGAGTTGACTTGAAAGTTGACAAACAGATACATTGAGGATATTGAAAAAGTTAAAATTGACTTGAGTAATCAGTTGACTGATACGACGAAATCCATAAAAAATGTAAAGAGATATTTAGATGGTAAGTTAGCTGAAGAGGTAAAGAATATTAATAATCAATTAGGTAGGCTTGATGAATTTCAAGGATGTGTCTTGAGACTATAGACAGCAAGCCATGTGTAAGATAACAAAATTGAATGGTACTCTAGCTGTTCTTAGGAAATAGCAAACAGGCAACATAATTTCGTACAACAATTGTTTTAAAAAGAAGGAATCAAAACCAGATAACACTGTAGAGAAGTTAAAATCTGATGCTAAGTCACAATCTGAAGTAAATAAATGCTTACTGATGTGTCTGATGAGACGTTTAAGAAATGAATCGCAGATGTAAAGGAAGTAGATTTAAAGCTGAACGCATACTTTAGTAACAGTATTATGAGATTGGCTTCTAAGATGACTAATAACTTTATACAATTAAAAATTAAAGAATTTCATCAATTAGCCACTGATGTGAACAAAAAAACTAATATAGTGATTAATGATATGAATAATAAATTACAGAATACATACAATAAATTTGATGCAACAGTAAAAATTATACAAGATATTTAAAAAAATATTTGTAGAATATTGATAAATTAAACACTGATATCCTCTAAAAAGTATACGATGAAATATTTTAGAAGTTCTTCTCTGATTTGGATAAGGAGATTATAAAAAGGTATAGAGAACTAAAATCAAACTGAATAGTACGCTGAGTGAATACGAAACGAATCTAGTAAACGATATGGATCCAAAAACACAAAACATAAACACAGAATTCTTAAAATATAATAAATTGAGTGAAACTATTGAGCTTGACAAATTAGTTTTAAATACAAATTTAAAACTTTTGCCAGCTATTGATAAGAATGACAGAGTTATTAAAAAGCAATTGGAAGCTGAATTGGTAATATAAATAAGAAAATTGGGCACTTAGACGATGGGGAGATTAATCTGTTGTTGAATAATTTTCTTTTCATTTTGTTTACATTAAGTAGAGTTAATAACCTACTGTGTCAAGTGCAAGGAGAAGATCTTTCCTAGAGTGAACTGTATTGCAGACTTATGGATTTGGTAAGAGATTATTGTCTCTATGTTGTATTTGTAATGCTAAGAAAAGTCAATTCATTAGATAACTAAAAGGTCCATTTTCAAAGGGTCTATACTATCGGCTCTCTAGTTTTATTAAATTTATCTCCAAGTAAATAGCTAATTACGTGCAGTATTTGAATGAACCCGTTAGGGCAGAATACAGGAGTTTTATCCTACGAGTTCATTTAATGTTTACAATCCGAATAAGAAGATAGTGTTCAATATTGACTTCTGAGATGGATTTTCTAGTTAAAGATTTCAGTAGGCTTATTACAGACAATTTCGTACCCTACTTGTTTAGTAGAATTGAAGCATAACAAACTGGTAGACCGATGTTGAAATGACAGGGATGTTAAATTGAAAAAAAAAAAAAATATTTAAATAATATGATACGTATATAGTAACACCTTATGCTAAAAAGAAAATAATGACCTTTACAAGGAAACAGTGAAGAAAAAATAAGTTTGCTAGTTATAAAATTACAGTGATGATTCAGAAGAACCACATAAATACTTAAAGTAATAAAACACAATTCACATATGCTACTATGTAATAATTTAGTATAAAATTGTAAAAATAGGATTTCTTCTGATGAGTTTATTAATTGCGTAAATATGATTGCTTTAGGAAATTGAAAGTTAAGTGTGAAAATTTATTTGATTTAATAGAAAGAGCAATCCACTACAAACTTACATTTCTAACTACTCTAGATGTAAAGGGCTCAATATAAAAATGTATTATATAGTAATAAAAAAAAGCGAGGTAATAGTCTAAGGTTTAGTAAGTACAGGGACAGCAACATAGAATCTGCCCATTACATAACTAATCACTAATGTGGAGAATTTTATATGAACGAGACACATAAAAACAGATAAAAAATGAAAATAAAAATCTTATAATACTAACTTTTATTCGTAGACATTTACAATTTTATTCTTACAAAAACAGGACAAGGAATCTATAATTAGTTTTAATGTGCATTAGAAGACATTAGTTTCTGTGCTGCAACGAGTTTCTGAGCTCAAGTAACTGTAGTGAGATACATTTGTTGCAAAACTTCATTGCCAATATACGCGACAGAAATTCGAATAATCACGTAAATTTCGTCAGGATTGTAAAGACTCATGTAAAATGCTTTCCGTTCAAGAAGCACAAAAAGTAAAAATTACATGGAGATATAGGCCTATACGGGAACTTGCAGGCTATAAATCATTGTTGACAACTCTTTCCTCTGTGAAAAACGTCATGGCCATGTGTCAGTGAATCATAAGACATTTTGCGTGTTGCTTCGTTTTGTTTAAAAAGCAGCTCTTGGGTCCACCGTAGCTTCACTAGGAGTACAATTAGACGAAATTGTTAAAGTATATCTCTGAATTGACACTTCACAGAGAAAATATCTTAGTTTCTGGCTAGTGAAGTTGTCTCCTAAACTAATATCTTGCGTCTACTCAATTAGAACTTTCATAAAAATGAAACCTTTCTTCGTCAGTCACAAAATACAGTATTAGGTGTACATTTTCTGTCAGCAACTCTTTTGAGAAGCCAATAAATGAAATTTATCGCTCTGTTTCCTACTGTTGTTGTTATACAGATGATTTACGACATAACAGAAATTTAAACGCCTTTCGTTTTAATTTATCCCGTTGCTACAAAATTACCGCGATGGGACTGGCAGTGTTATGTGCCGGTTTAAATTTGTTTAATAAGTAGTTAAGTCACACTGATTAGTTAAGTGATGCTGATTAGTTTTGTTACTTTACGCAGTATAAGCTGAGTATATTTTGGCGGGATCAAAAGCGTAAATCCTTCAGTCTGTCAACAATTTTTAAAATACATTTGTTTGGCTGCAGCCTTACTCACTGTGTAGAAATTTTAAGATATTATTAAAGAAACGCTTGAAACTAGACACTAACTATGATGTTAAGAATTGTGTGTTTGGAATAATGGTTTAAGCTGCCATGATCTTAATATGTTGTTCCTAATAGTTTTAGGTGGTTAATAACCAGTGAATAATTAAACTGCTAGCCTGAGAACAAGACTACTGGCTATTAAATATTCTGCTGCATATAAAACTTTTGTAACGTTTTGTAAAAACAAATATTTTCACATGTTTGTAGGCACAGACAGCAGAGTGCTGGTAGGAGTAGGCCTATTTATTTTCAAATGTACTGATTGACTTATAGAAGAGGACAGAAATAAAGCCTCCAAGTAAAGTTAAAATCTGATGTGAGCTATTACGCATCAGATTTTTTAGAGGGCTAAAAAAAACTTGATATAACTTTAAACCTTAATATAATTAAATGTTCAAATTAAGTAATTGGGAGTTTTCTTTTGTTACTCTATTGGTTCCTAACACAACGATCGATTTCAAGATGCGAAGGCTGCTCCATAGACGTTGTTAAAAAATGTGACTTTCTGTTTAACGATGAGGACACAGAAGTTTAAATAAAAACTTAGGAATTACCTGAGGGTTCCTAGACAAGATATTATATATTCTTTATCTTAAGGGATACAACTAGACTTCAGTTGGATATACAGTAAGTAGATGAGAAGAAGATCGTATGTCTCTTAAGGACACTCGTAACCGGCTATCCTTACCATGTTAAATTAATCATATTTGACACCCATTATCTCGGAACCTGTAAAAATATAAGTCTGAAATTTTAGCACGTAGGTAAGCACATTATACTCTACAAACGGTACTACAACTATAAGAAATACTTTAATTTTTTAATAATTTTTAATATTTTGCTCTAAAACCTTTCATACAAGAAGCATTCTAAATATTGTTTTACGTTTGTATTTTTCAGTAAAACTTCATAGTTCTAGTAGTGTAGTGACATCTCAATTAAACCAGTACCCTCAAAAAATTCAGCTTGATAGCTCATTTGGTTTCTGAAATAATGGGCCATTTATCTACAAAAAATACATTTTCAGAAAAACCCATTAAAGTTTTTAAAACAGGTTTTTATTGTTTACCTGATTTAAAATACTCCAGCTCCATACATGGGATCTTCAGTTATGTCCATTTGGTCATCTACTTTTCTATTCATATTTCTATTTGTCTGTCTAACTTTCTTCATCAATTCATCTACTGCTGTCATGTTTGCTTCAAGGATACATTGAAAGTCAATTTGTGTCATTACTTTAACCATATTTTATCAAGGTTTGTTTCTCAATTTTTGTATGACCTGATTCTTACTTATACTACTTTTCTTGAAAGTCAGCACAGCATCATGTACACTTGAAAGTAACGTATCAAGTCCAATAAATGTATTTTTTGGAAATCTATTCCAAATAAGATAGTTTAGCGACTTGTTTGCATTGTGTGTACTACCATGCAGACATTTTTTAACAAGTTAGGATGTCTCAGATCAGCAAATATTGGCTTGTAACAGTTTGTGTTAATACAAAATTTTCTTTTGTAAACACAAATATTCCCTTTCCAAAGGCAACAACCGCAGGTCTCTACGATTTTTTATAAGGGAGTTGTAACATTATCAGCAATTTTAACAGAACTTTTCCTACTATCTCACTTTTCATACATCATCATACGTTTCATTCATAAAAAATCATACAAAATTTATTGTTAGGCGTATTCACACAAATTTGGTATCAAATTACTCAGAAAATGTTGAAGATTTGTTAAGACAAAAAAAAATTGTTTTTTTTTGTCGATCTACCGGTTAAGAGTGCCGTTAATGAAACAAAGTCTGAACGAAACATTTTTAAGGAAACATTCTTTACTAATTAATAAATTATACTAAACGTTAACATTACTATTCTAACATTAATTTTTAACAGAAATTACGGTTTAACATAGGGCGTGTGTGACTAGAAATGAATCTTCTTGGCTTTTACCTTATGTTGTGTTCCAGTAGTAAAGTTTGTAACCATAAAAAATGAGTTATTATGTCTCACAGAAAGGAAAAAAATTGTGATGGCCACAAAAATCCAGAACAGTAATGCAAACGGTTTGAAAGATTACGCTCTTTTTGAGCACAAAAGAAGCGTTTATTAAAAACATGAAGTTGCGTACTGTTCATAAGGGAAAATGTAACACTCCAATTTGTTACAATACACTATCAAGAATGTTTGCAGTACCGCAATATCAAAATATCTTAAACAGTAATGTATGTCCAATGTAAGCAATAATGTCTGTATTACCATAAACATCATAAAGTTGTTGCATTTGTAGATTAGTATTTAGAATTTAGATATTATT
This sequence comes from Magicicada septendecula, assembly GCA_034769895.1. NCBI lineage: Eukaryota > Metazoa > Arthropoda > Insecta > Hemiptera > Cicadidae > Magicicada > Magicicada septendecula. The sequence goes on from CM068367.1 coordinate 955,696,891, forward strand.
TCCGTGTCCACTGTAACGGAGAAATTTTGTTAACGATTGTACTAACATAACTCAGTTAAACTGCAACAACACGATATAGAATAATCCGCATCACTATAATTTTTATTTAATAGCACAGTGATAAATCTATTATGAGATTTATAGCACATAATTAAATTAATCACATTTAGTATGGCATTATTAATTGTTCTTGTAATAACTAAAAGTGAGAAGAAATATTAATGAAAGCTGCTCCGTTTATGCAGGACCTTTCAGCTAAAGACGTATACAGTATTTAGTTATAAAACGTAAGCCTATCTGTTGATTTTAATTTATATTATAAATATAAATCTGATGGTTGCAGTTCATGTAATTACATGAACATAGTTACATACCAGGTCATGTATTTATTCAATGTACTTATTCCGCAACCATCGGCAGCTTCCAGATAGGTCGTTCTGGACTTGGAAGTGAATCGGAATGGTACGGCAGTAAAATGGTAATGGTAGTAACAGCGAAAGGCCTGGTCAGAACATGGCATGCGCCAGAATTTCAGCAACAACGTACGACAAAGTTGGAGCTTCAAATTATTCAGTATGATGAACTAATGATTAAGTTTTATGTCTTTTTTAAATTAATTTCTTTAAAAGCAGAGTTTCTGGGATGAATCATTGTTGTTTTCATTAGGTGTGTAGTGCGCTTACAGCTGAAGTTTTGACCAAATGCAAAAAATGACCTAATAATAACCGTAAATGACTTTTAATGAGTTCAGTTGAGGTACATAGTGATATGATAATAATCTCCAGAATAAGAGCATATTATCATGAATTATTATCAAAATTGTATTGTTAGTTAAAATACTATTTCTTTCTTAATATCAATTTCATGCACTATAGAGAGAACTATAGTAAAGAACTTAGTATATAGACTATTATTTTCACTTGTCAGAAGGATGATCAAATAAAAGGAACAAAACTATTAATTATTAAAACTTATACTCTATTTTAATAAGCTACTGTTAAAACCTTCACTCAATACGAATGTTCTGGTCAAACCTAAGTAAAGTTTATTTCAGTTCGTTAACTTTGCTTCTCATCACAGGTTTACTGCAATATCTGTTGAAAAGGTGAACTGATAAGTATTTTATTATTATTCGACAGAGAGGTGCTGGGAGCAGTAAAAGTTAAAAACGGAGTTGCTTTATGCAAAACATTTCCTACGCTTTAGGGGAAATATAATCAGTGTATAAAAGAAAATTAAAAGAAGAGCGAAGGAAACTAAACAAAACTTAGTAATGGGCTTTGTTTCCTACTGCTCACGTTTTGGTTAAGTTTTTGTTTCTTTGTTTCCTTAAACAATGCCTCTTCCTATTGAAAAAAAAATAATGTTTGCATTTAGCTTTCAATTACTGTTTAAGAAGTGCAGATATAATGAACATCTTCAAATGTCGAGGTCATTTTAGTTTCTTCAAATTACCGTATATACTCTTACCTTATAAAATAGTGCTGGTTCAGTTTGATTAATAAGGGAATGTTATAGAAACAAATTTGTATGAATGCCGTCAGTAAAATTAATTAATTACTTTAGTTTTTGTAATTGAATCTAAACATAAACTGTTTTATTTTTGTAATCAATATTCTGCAACTGTAAACGTAATTGTAAAAATAAAAAACTTCCTTCATATATTTTACGATTAATTAGGATTATTAGTAAATTGGCTCTAATTTCCTGATCTTCAGTTCATTAACGTGAATCGTAATATTGACTGTGCAGTTTTATGTAATTAATTATTTGACATTTGCCTAGTAGTCTCCCTAGTATGGAAGTCTATAACATTTCCTAAATGAAATTTGCTAAATTATTACTGTTAATCTAGTTGATTCGTGTAGTAACAGGCACGTCATTAGACAACACACCCTTCAAATAATATTTACGAGTTCGAAATATTCTCTATTCTGAAATCTGTTCGAACTCAGTCGAAATCTGTTCGAACTTCAATACGAGCAGATTGCCTTTCAGATTTGCAGCCACTGTTGTTTAAAACTACACTGGAACGCTGGAACGCCCGTGAGAGACAGAGGAATCATGAGACGCGTCCCCCAAATGTCTGATCATCAAGCTCTCTTTGGCAATATTAGTTTCTGCCGATAATAGCAGATAGTTCAATGGCATGTTCCAATGGAAAATTAATGAAAGCACTGAATTTTCTTCTATAACCTTCCATTTGATAGGTTGACAGCACTGAATTAATGCACAAAATTCTTTTGTTGGGCTGAGTTAGCGATTAATTCTATCTTTTGTTGGGCTGAGTTAGCGATTAATTCTATCTCATTCTCCTCTTCAGTACTCATTATCTCAAGTTTACATTATCCTATTTACGCGTACTTAATATTAGCAGAAACACCATTATAACTTCTGGCTGCTCCTCTGGAGAAGTGGCGATCCTTAGATTGATTTATCATAAATTACTGATTTCTTATGCCACGGTACTGATTTAAGTTACTGACGGTAATTCTATGTACGGTCGAACTACATGTTCGCCAGAGCGGAGATGTGCGAACTTAATTTTCGATTATTTCCACCAGGATGAACAGCATTTTTGTCTACGGTGTAGGATTTATAAATCATCGCACTTGCACAACGTCCGAATTTCTCGATCTCGCCAACTGCAGACTTAGTCAAAGCTATTTTACCTTTATGCTTCTTCTAAGACATCAAAATACATCTCTTTCTCAGGAGTCTATCGACGATATGCAACTACTTGCAAGCTTCTTTGCTCAGAAAGAATCTCAGACACGTATGTCGTTTGTTTGTCATTGAAAGTCTTATATTATATTATTTACTGTCCTCATTTTATAATCAGTGGGTAACGTTTTAAACGTTCCATAGCTACCTCCAACATTAAGAGTGTAATAATTGTTGTTTATCGCAAAAGCTATTTAACTAACCAGTAAGACTGTTAAAAATATTGAAATGTTATATTTGTTTTTTTTTTTACTTTTTGTAGGAAGTATTTATCAAATTTAATATAACAGCTTCTACGGCAAGTTTAATATTTGCACTCCGTTAGTGGTTTTATTGTTAACCAATCAGTGTAGTTCACCGATTATAATTATCTAATTAGATAATTATCTAATGAAGGTCGCGAATTGATTTTAAAAATTCTTGATTCATTAAGCGTAAATCATGCTGTCTACATGCCGAATGTATATATTAATATGTTATATCCACACCTGTGAGCGCGCTATAATAAAAAACCCGCCGTGTTACTGTTGTTGCTAAGTATTCTTGTATTCCTTAATTTAGGAATATTCCTTTTTCTTAATTTGTCCTGTAATTTGTCACAGAAATAACTAAAACATTTTACCCTCCAATAAGCACGAATAGATGTTATTTTAATTTAAAGTGGTGCGTAGATTTTGTATTTTTTATTGCGTAGTTTACTGCCTCGTAATTTTGCAGTCCCTGTCTCGTTACTGTCTCGTGCTTTAAAATAAAATATTGTCTTTAATTATTTACTGTCTGTAAAGTATCTCTGTCTTTTGAAATTTATCGATTTAAAATAAATAATAAATCGAAGAGTTTTATGTTGTCACGCGATGTTTTTACATTATATATAATGAATAATATTTTGAATTGTACAATATTGAATTAATATTTTGCTTGGTTTAGGATAACTACGAGGTCATGCTATTAATAGTAATAATCACAAACCTACCGTTTACAATTAGCCAACGATGTGTTCCAACAATTCCAACATTCACAATTGTAATGTGTATACATTTATAAATATTTGCAATTTTACAAGACAACGGTTTTTCGTTTACACCGACTTACCTGTTAAACCTTACCTGGAAAATGAGAAAAACAAAAGGAGGACGTTAACTGCAAGATAGGCAGACAATTAGCGAGATTCGCGTGGTACCAGTGTATGCTTTTCTATTATTGTTTTATGCGGAGGAAATAACTTCTAAGAAGGCTGCGGCCAGAGTTTTGTTTGAAACAATTTGTATCTGTCATTTCTGACATATAATGTTGTTAGATTCATTTACTTTTTCAAACGTAACTCTGATCCTGGTAGAAGCACTGTTACTGAACAGGTTGCATTTCTGTTAAGTGGGTAAACGTATATTGCCAATGCAAGGCAGGAACGTCAATACATTTTGAAAGAAAAGAAGTTTCGAACCAGTTGATATTTAGAGAATAATCTGATGCGTGCGGAGCACATGAAGACATACATACGCGTATGTATACTGCAAAGTTACAAGTATTATAAAGTGAATACGCTTTAGTCCATGTACCAAACGCAACTGTATAGTGTTAAGCATCGGCAAGGTCATAGGATTTTTGTGTGTTCGTTGCGTTAAGTATATGCGGTTACACATATAAACGTATGTTTAAATAGAGGAGTAGGACGTTGATGACATGAAATAATTAATAAAAATATTATAAAAGGATCAATCAACGGTTTATTAAAATATTGCAATGAAAATTAATTGAATAATTAAAGATTGAAAACTAAAAATTCAGAATATTTTCTTTCATAAGGTTACACTCTGAAAACGTAACATATCTCTAATATTCAACACACATTAGTAACATATAGTCAAAAATATTTAAAATATATGGTAAACAAATTCATTTTAATCGCTTGGGTGTCTGACTTTGAAACATTATTGAAGTTTGAACTCATAGAAAATCATCTATAAAAATAATATTACCTTTATCAAATAAAAATTAAATGTTTGCTATTAAATTTGTTAATAAAAGAATATCTACTTTAAGAATAATTATTATTTATAATGACACACCCAAATTTTAAACTAAACAGAATAAAATGATTTATTAACACAAACTTTCAATCACGTCTTTTACTCTAAATATTTACACTATTTACATTTACGTATTTATTACTTCCTTATCTCATATTTTCTTCTTTCTGAGTTCTTTGTTTACCACAAACTATAATTGTTCATTTATCATCTCCGTATTGTTGGAGTTACCGTTGCGAAACTGTCACTCCGTGTATGTGTACCTGTGCGTGTGCGTGTGCGTGTGTGTGTGTGTGTGCGTGTGTGAGCATCTCCTGAATGATGACAATGACGATGATGTCGGTGATGATGACGCTTTTTCGGTGTTCTATAGCCTGATGTTTATGGTGGTTCTGCGCTCCTCCATCAATCTTGGCGTGTTGCAGATGATGGTGATGATGATGAGTTCATGTAGCTGATCCCACTGACATAGTCTTAAAGTTCAACGCTGATCACACTGATGTGTCCCCGTCTTAAAGTTCTTAGCGTCTCTGGTATGTCGATTAGTAAACGGACAGTGTACCCCCATAGCGTCTAATTTTCGTCCAAAATTGCCAGAAGTGTTTATAGGAGACAGCGATACGACATGTCAGATGCTGTTTCTGACATGTTCAACTTGTAAATTCATGTGTAACGTCCCCTTTTAACTAATTACTTTTTAGTCTGTTTTCGCTAGAACGTAGACTTGATCTTTAGGCGAGTGATTGCGTTGTCTTTGTAATTTTTCACTCGTTCTTTACACATAACACACTCGTACACTACTAGCTGATTGCGGTAGTAATTAACTTTAATTTTGTATCGTTTTTATTATTGCTCTTTCTGCAATAATTTTGCATCACCATAAGCGTTTAAATGTGCTTATTCTAATGGCGTTTTATAAAATTGTGGTATGTCTTTTATTACAGGTAAAAAACGTATTTATTTAATTTCATTAATCATGCCAATACCTGATTTAATAATACAAACCAGAAAATCATATGTTCATAAAGACATCCCCCCATCACAGTATAATGCAGGTCTGTGCTGGCCCACACACACCGACACACATACATATGACTTACTTTGTAAAAACAGTCGGGCGAGGTGTACAGTTTTGACAGACTTCCACATGTATATTGCCTGTACTTACAGGCACTAATTTTTAAAACTATTCACCATACTCTCTCGTACCAATTGATTACAAAATACTGCTCTGGATAATTGTGCAAATATATGTATTGTTGCAAATACAGAAACACAAATAAAGTTTTCGAAAACTACTGTGTAACGTTGCCGAGAGTAATTGCTTATCATTGGTGTATTGACTGACTGCATAAAAGTACGATTCGATAAAAATACAATAGGTTGTTATTTTACTGACTGTAATGTTCACAGGGAAATCATTTTAAGAAAAGAGGTACTCATATATTTCTTGTCGCACATTTATTGCTAGTATGTATATGTTTTGAATAATATACGCTCAGAACACTATACATACGAATTTTAACCAAATTCATTGTCCGTCATGCCAACGATCTTGGTACACAACCGATTCTCTAAAAACAACATTACCAATTGATGCAGATGTAAATTACACTTCTACATCAGTTCACAATATACAAAGCAATGCTTTGAGACTAATAGCAATCATTGAATTCACTTATGCAGTTTGCATACTTTTCACCAAATATCCTCGTAATTTTTCTGTCTGAAAAGTCTTAGAAAGTAGCCTACTTCACCTGTGTACCTTCCACAGACGAAGTACTTACGTAATAGGTTAGATCAGAAACGAACATATTTGTTACACTTCGGCAGCGATAACATGCAGTTTATATCCTGCCACAGCTATATAACAGGTTATATTTTTGGTCACTATATGTTTTGAAACTTCGAGTGAAACGACATCTTCTTTACTGAACAAGAGACCTAGCCACAGATTGTTGAATTTAGCTATTTTTATATATGTAGGAAATATGTAAAAGTTGCTAATAATTTGGACATTAATATAGGTTAGTATATAATAATATGGTTTATTGTCAATTACTATGTACGAGGGCGATTTGAAAAGTTCTACCATAGAAACGAATGTGTTGCGTTTCTGTTTTTTTTACCGCACCGTAGAGCCACGTTCGCCCCACGAACAGCAGCGAAGCGTCAAGTCATTATCCCGTCACTTACCCCGTTGAGGAAGTCCGATTCTTCTAGGTCCACAAAATAACCGTTTACTGCCGCTTTCAGCTCGTCATTTGAGGAAAATCGCTTCCCTCCGATAATTTTTTGAGGTTTGAGAATAGATGAAAGTCAGATGGCGCTAAATCAGGCGAATAAGATGGATGGTGCAACAGATTGTACTTCAACTCGGCGATTTTTGCCATAGATACTACGCATATGTATGGGCGTGCATTATCCTGATGGAAAATGATTTTCTTCTTTGCTAAACCTGGTCTTTTTTCTCGAATTTTTACGTTCAATTATCCCAAAAAGTTAGCGTAATACTCTCCATTTATTGTTTGACCCTCTTCAAGGCAATCTAGTAACAATATCCCATTAGCATCCCAGAAAAATGGATCCATACACTTTCTAGCCGACAAAATTGATTTTACTGTTTTTGGAGGCGGCGAATATCAATATGC